>CM038216.1:179675509-180875509 GCA_021442155.1 Cymbidium sinense
TATATCCCAATAGCACAAGATTGTTAGAATGCTTAAAAGGCAAGGACTTATACTAGTAGCAAATGAGAAATAGGTTGCCTTAGATCCTAAATAAAGGCACTTCAACACAAGCTAAATAGTTGACCTAGTCTAATGAGGGAAAATTTTGAATGTATTGGTTCACTCCTTACTGAGGAGAATGAACTCATCCCAACTTTTTTGCACTTATTACCCACTTAAATAAGCTGCCAACTAACACTCCCTATGTTTTAAATCCATGTGGCTAATTTTATGTTGTGCATAATGGAAAATTTTGGATGTTAGGCTATTATTATTAGTGTTGAAGTGTACGAATCTAAACTCACTCCCTAAATTCTAAGACTATGATTTGAATGAAAAATTTTCATAAATTATGCAATAATTTTCAACATTTATACATTTTTTACACCAAATTCATATAGAGGCTTGGGTGTACAATCATGCCTACATGCATGATATGAAAGTAACTATGTGCAAAATCATAATAAAAGGTAGAATTCCCCAAGTAGGTGGCCTAGATGCCCTTATCTATAATGGGAGAAGTGTATAATTCAAGTGAGATGAATAAGTATGTAGCATGGTTCACAAGTTCTATGGGTTCCTAGTTACTTTTAATATTTATGGATAAGGCTTATTATGAATTATATTATTTTTACTTTATATTAGTTAAATAAATTATGTGGAAAACGTTTTCCTTAAAGAGCCTAGCAGTGGGTTCAAGCAATCATAAAAATAAAACATCATATAAATTAAACTTTAAAAAGTATGCAATTTATAATGCATAATCCAAAGTAAGCACATCTTCAAACAATCAAATTAATATAAAAAGACTAGAGTGGCTAGGTTCTGCTATTCACCCAAGAAGAAAATGAAAATGGGTAGTCAAGCTCTTCTCATAAATAGCCCAGCCTTGTAGGCGATTAGCAATAGGGGTCTTCATTTTATCCCCAGGAGTACTAATTCATAGGGTTTCCAAAGTCTATGCCTTCTGGCCATTGCTCATCTTAAACCCCACAGCTCTAACCTAGTTCAAGTGCAAATTATATTTTAAAATTCTAAATGAAATCCAAAAGTAAACTTACAAAATAGTGGTTAGCTAAAACATATATACAATCAAGTAGTTATATTTCATATAATGGGGCTAGGCACTAGTGGGTACTAGGCCAACCTTTCAAAATGGGTTATGCTAAGATGCTTAGCACCTGGATGAAAAACTTATTAGCTTTAGTTTCATTATGGCGACCCATTTTATTAAACAAAATCCCCTACAAAAAAGGTATTAGTCTAATAAATATCACACTGACATCTAATTTATGTGGATATAATCCTCACATCTAGTTTAAAATAATACATCATAAAATAAGAAAATTAATTCACCATAACAAATCACAAGTCAAACCTAAGTTTAAAATCAATGACCTATCAAACTAATGTGTGTAAAGGCTAGTATGGTTAGACAAAGCTAGGCTTTGATATTTAAGTTGTAGTTTAAAAAATTTATTTAATTTATTATCATTGGATGGTTTCAACTTAAGTGATAGTGACTTAAGGATGAATTTTAAGTCATAATTTGATTTAGGTTTGCATTAGTTAATATTTTAAGGAGAGAGGAATGGGCCCCACTTAGGTAGAGCCACTCTCCTTTTCACCCTAGTCCTAATAGGGTGAACACTCCATTAAGAGATGGGGTTTACCAAGAGGGGTAAGTAATTTTATAAGTTTTTTTAATTAATCAATAATAATGTATTTTTACTTAAGTTCTATGTGTGATCCATTCAACCTCACATAATTTTATAATCTTATGAAGTATGTCATACAATAGCCAAATATCTTACATATATCTCTTCATGATATTTTTAATTGATTATAAATTATTATTAATTTTTTCATTAAACGAGACAAAAAATATCAAATTATAATCAAAGTCACTCCCAAAGTTGTGTAAATACTCCTTGAAGTTGGCGAACTTCAAAGAAATATCTCATAAAAATTTGGGACTACCTTTTCTTTAACTATTTTATTAGTTAGGACTTAAAAAATATTTAAAATTAACATAAAACTCATAAGATCATGAAACTTTATTGTGGTGTTAAGGTTGGAGTGCTAACATTCTTATAAAAATTTCATGTTATTTAAAGCTTAACTTATTTATCTTTGATTTATTTAACTTATTTTAATATTTTAATAATATAAAATATATTAATATTATCATCAACCTAAAGCATTGGTCTAAAAAGAGCCAGTCAGTGGATGATGACGTGGATGACAAATTTTTCTAGGAAGATGAAGATCTCCCACCCAATGAAGAACAACAAAATTTTGATCTCAAAAATAATAAAGATATTGATCACATGGTGATCAAATTTGTTTGTATGGTTAACACACATTTGCAGAACAAAGATGTGGAACTCGAACAACAGAATCAAGAAGAGAAATAAGAGAACCCAAGCCACCAAGAGCATAGAAGTGAAGCTCAAGTAGATGGGGAAGTGGCTAAAGAGTTAACAAACATTGTAACAAGGTTACAACAACAGATGGGTTCCCAACTTCAAAGGAAAGATCAAGAAATAAGTCAACTCAACAACCACTCAATGAGATGAGTGGACTAGTGAAAGAGCTATTTAGTCAGCTCAACATCATATCAACTGCAACATTGTAGATAACTTTGAGAATTTCTCCATAAATGAATAATCTGATAATTGAAATGGGAGGCATACAAAATGTTTTGCCTAATCTACCAATAGCTATAACACAAAGGTAGGAACCTCCAAGAAAAACTATAGTCAACACTTATCAAGAAGCTGATGTTATTAGTAAATCCTAAATGAAAGATCTCATCAATCAAAGGTCAAAGTGGGGATAGCCTCAAAAACTGTTGAGAAATTAATTAGACAAGGCACTATTTACCAATTTGACTACAGAATAGTAAGCTAAAAAGTTTAATACCTTTTTAAGCACAAAAAATCTATGGCAACACTTGGCTCAATTTAAAGCATCATGTGGAAATACCAGAGGAAATGATGCCCTACTACTATGATAATTTGTTAGTAGCCTTACACACATAGCTTTCGAATAGTATGCTGAGTTACCTATGACTTAGTAAAAACCTTCATCGAGCTAGAAATACTTTTCATCAAGAGATTTACAGTAGCAACAAAGAAAGTAACAATTGAGGATCTCACCTTAAAGAAGAGAAGAAAAGATGAGAGTGTTACCAAGTATATTACTAGATGGAGAAATCTAAGCATGAGATGTGAGCCACAACTCACAAAAAGTATACAGTAGAACTCCTCATGGGGAATATTGATGATCAAATGGCCCCATATCTAGCTTCGGCTAACATTAACACATTCCAATAATTACTGGATTGCATAGCTAAGTTTGAAAGGTTGCCCAAACAAAAAGGGCTTAATATCGATTATAACAATAACAACCCCTTTGGAAAAAGGAAACAACAAAAGTATGCTGACTCAAAAAGGAATGATGTGAAAACAATATTCACATTCATAGTGGACAAGAAGGCAAATTGAGGTGCAATAATCTCATAACCAGCAAAAACTTTGCATCTGGTAGCATAGTGATGAAGATAAGAAAAAAGAATCAACCCACCAAGAGAAAATGTCTAAGCAGTGCTCATTTAAAAGAGAATGTACTATTAAAATTTGTATACATGCCCTTAATTTAGGATTATAATTTCAGAGCCACTATGACCAAACTAACTAGACATGATTTTTTATCCCAACTATTGTCCATTCCATAGGCTCATAAGTCATACAATTGAAGATTGTTTTATCTTCAAGGATTAGGTAGAAAAGAGCAATCAAAATGGAGAACTCACCTTATTAGATATTATATTAATAAACCCTAAAAAGGAAATGTGAAAGTTTTTACAACTCATCTAGTCTAGGATGCAAAGATAAAAATGTTGAGCTAGTTGGAGCATAATGTATAGGGAATAAGGGAAGAGCTACAAATACAATAAGAAGAAGGTAGTTGGGAGACCTTCATCTCAAAAGGATAAAAGGGATGATTAATATTCTTTTAACTATAGTGGGAATCTAGTGGAAGAATTTTTTTAGAGCCTGAAATAGATCCAAAAAGATTCTTGCCTAATAGGAAATTTTATAAGCCTTGTATTGCAAGGAAAATACTCCATCAAAAAGAAACTCTCTCAAATAGAAAAGATTAAATTAGATCCATCATGCCCAAAGGGGTCAGATTAGATCCATCATGTCCAAAGAGACTAGATCTGATCTATCTTGTCCAAAGGGATCGAATCTAATTTAAATTAGATCCATCATGCCTAAAGGGGCCGAATCAAATATGTCATGTCTAAAAGAACCTGATCTAAATTTAAATTAGATCCATCATGTCGAAAGGGGGTATATCTAAACTTAAATAAAATATCCATTATGCCCAAAGGGGTTGGATTTAAATTTCAATAAAAGATCCATTATGCTGAAAGGGGCTAGATTAGATCCATCATGATGAAAGGGGCTAGATCTAAATTTAAATAAAGAACCTATTATGGCTAAATGGGCTAGATTAGATCTATCATGTCCAAAATGGCTGATATTAACCCAAATTTATATTCTTTCATGTCCAAAGGGTCCGGATCTAAATCTATGCTTAAATCCAACATAGGATTTAAGTCTAAATATACCCAAAGGGGTCAATACTCAACATACCCAAAAGAGTAGGATCTAAATATAAATAAAAGAAAGAAGACAATAAATGCATTATGTCCAATTGACATGACACATTCATTCGGGGCAATTTTTTGCAAAAAAAAATAAAGCATTTTGGCCTAGAGGACTATGACGCCTAGGGGCTATCACCATATTATAACATCTAGAAACCTAAACTACCCCCGACGGCTACCTACTTAAATAACATAATGATGCAGTGTTGTGAGGCTAGCACTAAGGATCTATCATGACAACCTTCAATTTTAAACCGTTCTTGCCCAACAATAATAATCCCAAGGAGGAGTGGCGAACAATTATGGACTACAAAACTACCCTGTTAGTGGAGAATCTTTTATAAAAAGAGGAGAATTGACCCCTTAGGCCTCTCCCTTTTTCCTCTCACTCTCTTCTACAGTTTGGGCATTTTCCTGCACTCTCTTGACTATATATCCTCTATATGTTTTCCTGTACTCTCTCTATTCTCTTCTTGTCTGAATTGACTGAAATAAATGGGAGAGAATCATTGCAAACACTACCAATTTCAAACCTCCACCGTTGATCTTGGATCTAGTGTGAGACAGTAGTCCTCCCTCCATTGATTTTGGATTTGGAGCAAAGGAGAAGAAACTAATTATGTTAAAAATATTTTAAGCATACAAATCTAAAAACCAACATCAAATTTGAAGGATGTATGCTTTTCATCCTCTAGAGTCATTTTAATTTGATTATAACTCGATGATCCATCCGTGAAGAAAAACATATCATAATTAGAACTATTATCCACCATGAGTTTTGCATTAGGAAATGGGAAATCATCTTTTGGGCATGCTTTATTTAAGTCCTAAAAATCAATGCAAACTTGGATTTGTCCATTCTTTTTTCTTAATGGGATAATATTGGTAATCCACAGCATATTTTTCTTTCCGAATAAATCTTTCTTCGATGAGCCTTTTGGTTTCAACAATTACTTGCTCTTTGATTTATAATCGCATTCACCTTGGTTCTTGCTTTATAGGTTTTATATCAGGGTTAATGGCAATTTTATGTATGGCCACATCTAGCGACAGGCCTAGCATTTCACTATAATTCCATGCAAAGCAATCTTTATATTCACAAAGTAGTGCTTTTAATTCCTCAAACCTATCTGATGTGAGGTTAGTGCTAACAAAAGTCAGTGTGGGCTCCTTTTAGTTCCCAGGTTAATTTTATAGAGTTCATCAATGGTGGCTTGATTGCCTTTCTCAAATTCTTTTGAGGCCTCTTTTAGGTCAATGATTAGTTCTTCTTCATGTATCAAGAATGGATTCATGCCACCATCAATTTAATACTCTTCACCATTTTGAATAGACTTCATACATTGATAAACAGTTAAAAGCACTATGTTGTTTATGAATCCACAGCCTACCAAGGAGTGCTTTGTAAGCAACTTGGGCTTCAATCACATGAAATTAGCTTATGTGTATAATTTCTTGAAGAGTATGGGTAAGACAAGAGACCTTAAGGTTTGATATCCTTTTTTATTAAATCCTTGTAAGAATATTATACTTTTATCTAAGTAGTGGTCATCTAAAGCTAGTCCTCATAGAATTTTAATTGTTATAAGTTTAACTGAAGCACCTAGATCAATCAATATCTCTTTTATTGAAATAGTGTTACTTTTAGCTATATCATAAAGAGGCTAATCATGTTCGGTCACCCCTAATAGCAAGTCATTCTCACTAAATGTAATGGTTTCTAACTTTTGAGAGGTTAAGTCCTAATTCATTTTTTTCTTCAAAAAAATGCTTCATAATGATCTTGGTTTTGTAAAGCTTTGATTAATGTCTCACGTATTTCTTTAGACAACATGAGAGCATTATAGATACTTAGTAAAGTAGGGACCTTGCATTAATGGGCCACAACATAATAGTATACTCCTATTTTGGTAGACTTTTGAGGTTTAGTGGGTGATGGGGGTAAGGCATTTTCATTGACTTGAATTTCTTTGCTTTTATCACTAACTTTTCATTACGGAGGTGGAGGAATTCTTTTTCTACTCCTTAACTGGACTTGGTTACTTTTTCTATTTGATCTTCTTTATTAGAAAAAGTCTTTGCATTTTGTGCCCTCTCAAAATTCTCAGGGTTTTGAGGACTTTCAGAACTAGTTTCTTTGAGCCTGACTTGACTCTTTGATTTATAGGCTTTTCTCTGGGAAAGCATAATTCTTCCTCAAAGTTAGTTAAAGTCATGATCACATTTATGACATGACACATTTCTTTCAAAATTTCTTTTTCAGGTTCTTCCATGTCGAGCTTTAAATGGGCCATGTAATCTTCTAGCTCAATTGGCCTTGATTATGCTATTCATATTCCTCTAAAGAGTTGATCATCTTTTGAGTTTGAGACTTTAGCTTTTGAGTCCACCTTTTCTTCTTTGATTTATAGGGTTTCGATGAAGAAGGCTGATCAATTTTTGCCTATTTCTTCATATTATATAAAAATTTCCTTGTATTGGGGAAGTTCATTTTTGGATCGAGTTCAGGCTCTAAAGAATTCTTCCACCAAATACCTTATATTGTTAGAATAATATTGATCATTCATTTAGTTTTCTTTAAGATGAAGATTTCCCAACCACCCTTCTTCTTCTGTTTGGTGGGCTTTGCCCTTATCCCTTATACTTTGAGCTTTAACTTTTTTGTCTTTCGTATCTTGGACTGGGCGTGTCATAATAACTTTCACCTTTTTATTTTTAGGGTTTATTAATATAGTATCTAATAAAGTGACTAATCCATTTTGATAGCTCTTTTCTACACAATCCTTCAAGACAAAATAATCTTCAATTGGATGACTTATGAGCCTGTGGAGTGGATAATAATTAGGATCATGAATCATATCTACTTCGTCTAGCCATCATGGGTTTGGCAACTATAATCCCAATTTCAGGGCATGTCTAAATATTTTAGCAATACATTCCCTTTTAAATGAGTAATGCTTAGACATTTTCTCTTGGAAGGTTGATTCTTTTTTCTTTTCCTCTACCGTCTTTGCTATTGGTCACGAGGATGCTGGTCATGAGGTTGTCATATCTCCATTTTCCTTCTTATCCACTTGAATGTGAATGATGTATTCACATCATTCCTTTTCGAGTCGCCAGACTTTAGTTGTTTCCCTTTTTCAAAGTGGTTGTTATTTTTTATAATAAATATTAAGCCCTTTTTGTTTGGGCAAACTTTTGAACTTGGCTATGCTATGTCTGTAATTCTTGGAATGGGTTAATGGTAGCCATAGCTAGATATGGGGTCATTTGAACATCGATATTCCCCAAGAGGAGTTCTATTCCATGCTTTTTTGTGAGCTATTGTTCACATCTCATGCTTAGATTTCTCCATCTAGTAATATACTTGATAACACTCATCTTTTCTTCTCTTTTCCAAGGTGAGATTTACAATTATTACTTTTTTTGTAGCTCCTACAAATCTCTTGACGAAAAGTGTTTCTAGCTTAGCGAAGATTATTACTAAGTCATTAAGTAACTCAGCATACCATTCAAAAAATGTGTGCGTAAGGCTACTAATAAATTATAGTAGTATTATGGCATCATTTCCTCCAGGATTTCTACATGATGCTTTAAATTGAGCCAAGTGTTTCTGTGAGTTTTTTGTGCCTAAAATGGTTTTAAACTTCAGCACAACATACCCTCTAGGGTATTGTGCTTGGTCATACTAGGTCGAATGCGATCAACCATTTCCAATTAATTGATCAGTAGTTTTTAAAGCTATCACTGCTTTGATCTTTTGAATGATGAGATATTCCATTTAGGATTTAGTAACATCAACTTCTTGATAAGTGTTCACTATAGGTCTCCTAGAAATTCCTACCTCTATGTTGTAGTTGCTGGTATATTAGGCAAAGCATTTTGTATGCCTCCCATTTCAACTATCAGATTATTCATTTTAAGAGAATTTCTTTGAGATATCTGTTGTGTTGTAGTTCCTATGGTGCTATGCCCCAGTGCCGACGAGTCTTAGGAACACCATATTTTGGGCAATTTTATGGGGAAATTTACCGATTTCTCAAAATTTTGGTAGCATAACAATTTAGTTTTATTATTATTATTATTATTATTATTATTATTATTATTATTATTATTATTATTATTATTATTATTATTATTATTATTATTATTATTATTATTATTATTATGAGTTATTTATTATTTTTATTAGTTTTTTAAATTTTTTTATTTTTTATTTTTATTAGTTAGTTATTTATTATTATTATTGTTATTAGTTATTATTAGTTTTTTATTATTTATTAGTTATTACTTTATTATTATTATTATTTATTAGTTTAGTATATGCTAGTTTTTTAGTTTTTTATTAGTTATTATTATTATTATTATTATTATTATTATTATTATTATTATTATTATTATTATTATTATTATTATTATTATTATAATCATCATCATTATTATTATTAATATTTATTAGTTTTTTATTATTTTATTTGTTTTTATTTAATATTTTTATTTTTATTTAGTTATTATTTATTATTTTATTATTAGTTAGTTATTATTTATTATTATTAATTTTATTAGTTTTATTAGTTTAATTATTATTAGTTTTTATATTTTAGTTTATTATTTTAATTTATTTTATTATTTAGGTTTTTTAGTTATTATTATTATTAATTTTTATTAGTTTTAGTTAATATTATTATTTAGTTTATTTATTTATTAGTTAGTTATTTTTTAGTTTATTTAGTATTAGTTATTTGCATTATTAGGTTTTTAATTTTAATTATTACTTTTTTATATTTATTTATTAATATTTAGTTAGTTTTTTTTAGTTTTCTTATTATTATTAGTTAGTTATTATTATTATTATTATTATTATTATTATTATTATTATTATTATTATTATTATTATTATTATTATTATTTTATTATTTTTTAGTTTTCTTATTTTTTTTAGTTATTTATTATTAATTTTATTATTATTATATTTTTAATATTAGCTTTTTATTAGTTTACTTTTTTAGTTTTATTATATATTTATTAGTTTATTTAGTTTATTAGTTATTACTATTAGTTATTTTAGTTTATTTTATTTTTATTATTAGTTTTTTATTTTTTATTATTAGTTATTTTATTTTTTTATTTTTTATTTTATTTTATTTTGTTAGTTTTATTTTTTATTTATTAGTTATTTTTTTATTTTTAATTTATTTATTTCATTATTATTATTATTATTTTTTATTATTATTATTAGTTTTATTATTGTTATTTTTTGTTTTTAGTTTAGTTATTATTATTATTAGTTAGTTTTGTTAGTTTTTATTAGTTTTAGTTAGGTAGTTTTTTTCTTATTAGTTGTTAGTTATTAGTTAGTTATTATTACTTTAGTTTTTTTTTTAGTTTTTTGTATTAGTTATTATTTTTTATTAGTTTTTTTAGTTTTTTTATTATTTAGTTATGATTATTTTATTATTATTATTATTATTATTATTTATTTTAGTTTTATTATTAGTTTTTTTAGTTATTATTTTTATTAGTTAGCTTTTTTATTAGTTTTATTATTTATTATTTAGTTTTATTTTTTAATTTATTATTATTAGTTATTATTATTATATTAGTTATTAGTTTTTATTTTTTTTATTTTTATTTTTTATTTTATTTTTTTGTATTATTTTTTTATTTTTTATTTTTTATTTTATTAGTTATTTATTTTGACTTAAGTTTGGGATTTTTCGTTATTTAAACCTAAGGAAAATATTAAGTGATTTGGAATACCCTTACCCCTCTTTGTTCATTAAGAAGTGTAAAGGAATCCAAAGTGATTTTATGATTTAAATAAATTTTATCCCATTATTTAACCATTCAAATTTCCTACCAAAAGTTTTGATTAACTATTAATCAAGGGCTTGCAAATTATGATGAAATGATGGAAGATAAAATCAATAATGACCTAAGGTTCTAATGCAATTAGGCTCATGACTAATGATTAATTAAATTAAGAAGAAATTCAAATTAATTAATTACTTTTAAAACTCTTTACACCAATGGAGACTATTGATTTCATTAAGGGATCCTTATGTTAGCTAAAAACATACAGAGGTTTAATTAGGATTTTTTATCAATTAAATTAATTTCAAAGGTTATATATTTCCTAATTTAACTAAAATATTTAATTAATTCATTAAATTCTCTTAAGGGTTATTTTGGAAGAATAAATAGGATCAAAAGTCCCAATTATTTTTCTCTAGCCACCATTTATATTTTTATGATTAATTAAAAATCCCTAAAAAATTTCAAAAAAAATTCAATTTTTGATAATTATTAAATGCTTAAAGTAGGTGATTACGGTTTGAAAAATAAGTTCCCTTAATCCACTTGGTCATGGGAGATAGAGGTCATCTCAATGAATAATTAGATAAAATCTCAGGCTAATTAGCCAAGTAATTAAGGCTTAATTAATGTAATTAATTAAAACTTCAAAGCTTAATTTAAAACTATTTATTGAGCAAGATTAAGGGATTTTATTTTTTTCTAGATTCTACTATGTTTAAGCTTTCCAAAAATGGGTTTATTTGTATTTTTCTAATTTTTTAAAAATTTTATGATTTTTTAAAGTTCTGGTTAATTAAATCACATTTTAACCCTAATTAATCCATTTACATAGTCAGCACTACACAGTGGCTGATGTGGTAGCACTTTCCACGTGGGCTATTTAAATCGTCTGATGTGGTTCCTAACTTAGCAACGGTGGATGCACTTTCATCTCAGCCGTCTGATCATGGATCATATGATGGAGATTAATCATGTAATTTTGAAAGGAAAATAATAAAGAGAATCTAATGTGATGGTCAGTTCTAATTATGTAGAATAAATGGTTGATGATTTATTATCATCCAGCTAGGAAAGACCAACATTGTTCGCCTTTTGCCACTTGATCTGAGCTCTTCAAAGCTCATTTGATAAAAAAAATTTGACTCTCAAATGATCAAGGGCTCAATCTAAAGGAATCATACATTAGAAATTACACACGATAAAAAATCCTATAGTTTCAATGGTTTTGTTTAATTTATCTCACTAGAGCTCATGACTGATAGTTCATTGACTGAGGTAGCTTCACCTTAAAGAGACAAAGCCTTATTAAGAAGCTCGCCAGCTACCTCATCATCATTTATCCTCTAGACCAAGCACCACCATGAAACTCGTTGGAGTTAGTCATAATCGATCTGTGATCAATCAATGGATTCATGGGTTTGCCACTTGAGGAAGGTGGCCTAGTTAATTAAATTTTTGGTGGAGTTTAGGTGAGTTGGATGGAGTGGGTTGGGATGAGAGAGAAGTCATCACTGGAGTGCATGGGGAGTTTTAGGTGCTTGGACCAATGTTGTTGTAATTTAATTATTTTGGATTTCTTGGGAGGTGTATACCTTATGTGAACAAACCAACCAAAGAGGTTGGGTTTAGGTTATGGGTCAATCAGTGGGGAATGGTGAATTGGCATGGGATTGATAAGGTGGAGGTTAGTGGTAATGAGAGTTTGGTGGCTATGGGAAAGATAAGTCATTTAGTTCAAAAAGGTCAATGAAGGGCTCATTAATTTAAGAATAGTGGTGAATTTATATTTTGATTTTATCTTATTTAGAATGATTGACTTAGTTTTGGGTTTGAATTGGGTCATTGTTGGGTCACTTGAGTGGTCAATGGTGGCCTAATCGATGAATCATACCAATTTAATAGATTTGGCTCATTTGACCTACAAAATCAATTTGGTTAATTGAGTTAGGTTGACCAAATTAACCAAATTGGGTCAAGAGGGATTGTTATGTTCAATTGGTTGAATGCATTGGTGCAATTGGTTTGATTCAATTTGAAGTGGATTTGGGTTTGGTTCATATGTTCATTTAGGCCAAATGGATCAAATTTCAAAATTGAGTCAATGAATGGTAGTCTATGTTTGATTAATCATTTAAATTATTATACTTGTGGCTTGAATTCCTAGATTAATGAGCTTTGGTTCAATTTGATCTTTAGGTCAATTTGGGATAAGTAGTTCAATGCTGGCTTAAGAATTGGCATCAATTGGTAATAGATGTTCAATAATCAATTTATGAATGGTGCAGTTACACTAATTTGGATTTGAATGAGATTTGGAACAATTTTCCTTGGTCAAAGTGGGTCAACTTAAGTAAGCCAAATTGGTTTGGTTGTACCTATGATTGTAAGGTAATCATGATCAACAATCATTTTGGAAGAGATTGATGAGTTGATTTAATCAATTTAAATTGATTGAAGTTTGAATCAAATAAAGTCATTTAGGTTCAATTATCAGTGAACCAATTAGGTTGAATTTGGTTGAGTAAGTGTCAACTCAAGTGTTGAGAAAGGTTCAATGATGGATTTATATTGATATGGCTTTGATATCAATCAACCAATTCCTCAAGCTTTCATAATTTTATTTGTTATCCCATTTAGAACAATCTTCAAAGTTGTTAAGTTGTTACCTATTGACTTATAAAACCCTCACTAATGTATTGGAATGCTAAAGGATAAGAAATTTCCATGCAAAGGAAAAAGGGTCAAATATGATCACTCTAATGATAAAGAAATTGCTAATGCCAACCTCAAAAATGAGCTATGTTTTTATAGGCTATCAAAGGTCATGATGCTAACAATAAGATTGTAACAAAGTTAAATTAAACCTATCATTATCAACTCACTCATAAGGATATTTATTCTATAACATGTTTCTTCTTAAGAGCACTGGCATTCCTAACACCTAAAAGTATGATCAAGAAGAACCAAGAAGAATTGTAAAGAAACATAAATGATAAAAACAATTTAATAATTTGAAGAGCTATGTTTTCCCCAAAAAAGCCTATCAATAGAAAAATAAACAAAAAAAGTTAGACTAATAAATAGTAATTTGAGTCATGAAGACTTAGAATTAAAGAGCTAAGCTCAAAACTTCTTTATGAAGAAAGTTACAAAAAAGAAGTAATATGGGTGAAATTAAAAAGTGAAACAAAATTCCTCCAACTCAATAATAAAAATCCAATGGAAAAGGTAAATATATTTAAATTAATGAAGATGTCTTACCTCCACCAATATAAAAGAAAATGGGATGATAAATTAATAGAAGCATTGTGGACATATCGTACGAAAGGGGTCAGATCCAAAACCTTAATTTAGATTCCATTATACCCAAAGGGGTTGGATCTAAGTTAAAATAAGATCCATCATGTCCAAAGGGGCCGATCAAATCCACCATATCAAAAGAGGCCGATCTAAACCTAGATTTAGATTCCCGTATAGTCAAGAGGAGTGAGTTTAAATTTAAATTTGCATAAAAGTATAAATAGAAAAAATCCCACAAGCATAGCTCATGTATAAATCTAAATATTTTTACTAATTTATAAGACTCTTAAAAGCTATATGCTTTTCAGTTCCAGATATATTACAAAGTAATTATAATGTTTATCTCAAAAAGACCAGATGATATGCCTTCCACTAAGCCTATTGAAAAGCATATATGGGCTATTATTGAAGGCCACGATCCAAATGGTACACCAAGATACATGACAAGTTATGATGGCAGTAAGAAATGTTAAGAGCCATACATATTTTTATGACTATTTTATTCGATCATCATGTCTCCCACTATTTGACTCACAGTATCCAGCTAGTTATGACCTAATTATCTAGATAACTAGTTTAAAATTGAGACATAGTCATGATGTCCCTTTAGAATGAGTCACAGATAACCTTAACTTTGGTGATCAGAATGTGCTATAACTAGCTAAAGACACTACTCTGCTTACAGGCATAATCAGGCTATTGGGTTACCGTATATTACATCATGAAACAAAAGATTGTGACCAAAAGTTAATTTTTGGCACTCCATTATCAATTGTCAATGGATACATATACTGGTCTTGACATCATTTGCAAATACACAATGATGTTCTTAGAAAAACTAATATATATCGGGCAGTCTACCCATCACTCTTTGATTATAGGCACCTTCCTTTCATATAGATCAGAAGTATAGCAAAATATTGGGATAGAGCTACCAATACTTACTGGGTGAGTCCACATGAATTGACAATCACCATGAAAAATATGCAGAATATAGTAGAACTACCAACTATAGGAACTTTATATGAAGAATTCATTCCACCCTATCATGAGCTTTTTCAACGCCAACTAGATGGCCAACACAGAAGAAGCAGTTATATATTTTTTCATGACTACATCATGCCTTAGTACATTACCAAAGACTATCCAAATAATGGAGGATAGGTTGTAGATGTCAAAATATGATCACTCTGGATACATGGTCAGAAAGCTTCCTCTATTAAGGGGTGCACCTACCACACTTCACATAGCTCGAAGATCCATTCGATAAGAAAGCCTATACATCCATTAAGGCCAAATTTGAGTCAACGGGAAAAGTTAACTCCTACTGTATACTATAGAATATTGATGAAGAGCAATCCTTAGTGGCTTTTATTACCATTTGGCTTTGCTACTTTGTATTCCCAGGGCACAAAACTATTTCATCCCTCTACCTTACTGATGGCTAACCTACTTGCTCTTGGAGAAAGGATATTATTGTCACTTATAGCACTGGCCTACTTACATCATGGATTAAATAGAGTAATTGTCATGACTGATTCACAATGTTATGATGTGGATGTCCCTTAGCACTCTCTACATGGATGGATCCATGATCATATTTCAAGAGCCTTCAGTTATCCTGAAACACCATCCTATTTCAAAGAGCAAAATTTTCTATGATTATGCAACTAAATATAGCCATAGTCTCTATATAGGAATCAAATATGAACCTTCATGTTCTCCCTAGTGTGCATGATAGATCATTTTCATATTATCCACAAATAATCCTTCTATAGTATGCCATTCAAAGTATGGGAAAAAAATTCACAAACTCTCTTACTAATAAAGGCACTCCCCTACTATCACCAAGGTTAGGATACAGACTCATCATAGAATATCTTATTATATTGAAACCCTATGCTATCACTTCCATGAATCTATAATCTTGGATGGTTATAACCCTAATAGAGTGGCTAGATAGTTTGGATTTACTCAAGCTACACCTATATATTGGTTACCACTGATAATGGATATAATAGATACTCATTCCTTGGGCTCACTTCCACTAGCAGTCTGTTTAGTGACGCCTCTACATGGGCCTTCCCACTTCGCCTGGGGACCCATTCTAGTTTCTATATAGCTCCACATGAAACTCATACAGAGGTTAGTCATTTATGGTTAATGTTGATCCACCATACCTCCTCTTCTTTCTTGGAGCTAGGCTTTCACATATACAATCATAAAATGTGAAAGACTAGATTGGTCCAACCTATACCACATATGACTAATGCTTCTAAAAGAGCATTAGATGATAAAAAATGTAGTTAGAAATGACAGTGTCAAAATTCATCTGATCAAAAGAAATATGATAGGGACCTCGATAGCCCCCCACTAGTTGATTCTAATATATGAGTTGTAGATATAGACAACTCTATTCATATTCCTGCCTCACTAATAGAAGTTGAACCATCAGCAAAAGGAGAGTGATGTCATGTTGGTATTATCCACAAATACTACTATAATTTCTCCATTATGCATCTATATATATATATATATATATATATATATATATATATATATATATATATATATATATATATATATGAGAAAATACACATACATAAGAGTCTAGCACTATAGCTTCTAGTTTTGAGACACTTTTATCATATTCAACATTGATGATAGTGAGTGTGACCCAAGATGACTCCTCATATCTTGATTCTTGTGCAAAAAGTCACCCAATGGCATGGAAATTTCATGTTTTGTTTCTAGAATATGCCACAGGGCTTTAACTCCCTTGCACGGTAGTCCTTCAAAAATATTATATCATATAATAGTGGCCCTATGTCAATTACTTCTAAGTGCTAACTTTGAAGTTTTGCTAGATTTATCCAACTGTGTAGAAGCAAATTCTTTACTAGATTGTGCTACCACTCTAAGTCTCAAAGTAGGAGAATTACAACTATGGGAATCCTCTTAAAGAGACATTGAATTTAGACTATACTTTTTTACACTACCTATAAGGAGCTCTTGTCAGATACACTTACTATGTGAAAACATCAGCCAATGCCATTTCACATGAAGTCTCCCTAATTTGCTAAGATCTAGAACATAGTCTCAAAGCCTTCATATCCTTCCAAAGGGAGATTTCTATAGCATAGATGGAACTCCTCGATACCTCTATTGAGTTGAGAGAACTACAGTAGAGAAAACAATCTTTGCTAGAAAGGAAAGCTTTGATCATACAAGATGTCACAACCGCAGAAGAAGATTGCTTACAAGTAGATGCTCACGTGTCCAAACTTGAGCAAACTCTTTCTTCATTGGAGTGTATCAAGAGGTTGTACTTCAACATCTCCATGAAGCATGAGAGAGGTAGGCTACTATGGCCTATAGAGATGATGCAACTTCAATTTGTATTAGAGAAATCCAAGCTAACTATTGTAGCTAAAATTCTCTCATGTAACTATTTCTATTATCATGTAATGAATGAAGATTATCGAGTAACATGTTAGAGGCTTCAACTCTTTTGCTTAATTATCTCTATATAAGTATACTAAACTAATAGAAGATCCATAAAATGAATGAATCATGTTCTAATGATATAATTTAGGGGCAATTTTATTTACATCAAAAGAAATAAAATAAAATTAGAATATTTTATCTTGGTTATAGGGCCGCAATGCTATGTTCATAGCATCAAGTCACTGCTCTGGTCTTCTAAAAAAAATAACTACCCAATCTAGCTGTCAAATTATGGTATAGCACCATGGCACAATCTTGGCACCAGGTCGCTTCATTGCCCTATATAGCTATATGCACCATGGCATCATGCCGGTGCCAAGGTGTTACACTAGCTATTAAGAAGGAATACTTATCAGCCCACTATGGAAAAAATTTGTGACACCACATTGAGTTTAGGAATTTCTTATTTGAATGATCAAATGCATCATTAAATAATAAATATGTTATCTCATAGGATAAACATATTTTCCTGTAATGGATTCAATCATTTAATGGGTCTTTTATGTACCTGAGATTTTTCCCCTAAACTACATGGATGCTAGAATATAGTTTAATTTAAACTGGGTTCATGGTTCCCTAAAGAGGATAGTCACTATAGTTAATTACATCTTAAGAAGGGTCTCTTCCTAAGAATACTCTCGATTAAAGAAATGAGTTATTATTTCTAAGGATTTCAAAGTTGGTTTTCAAAGGATTGATTTTTGGAATTTCAATTGGGATTGGTTCAAATTGGAGAGAGTTCTTTTGGAGACTAAACAAGATGAAGTAGAAAATTCCTATTGATAATTGGATGCCCAGTAGGAATTTCAAATATCCTATAACTGGGCTTCAAGTTTTGGAATTTAGTTTATATTTTGAGTTTACATTTTCTTAGAAGTCTAGGGCTTAGATTCTAGCAGTAGAAGACTATAGAAATGCCTAGGGTTGAAGACTTATTCCAGAAAAGGATGCTTTAGAACCTAGTCTATAGGTGCTTGTAACACATGTCATGCTTGACCTAATTTTATTTTTGAGAATTATTAGTCATTCCTCTCACTTGAGGAAACTAACCTATCTCTGACTCATTTGGACTTACAACCCGCCTGGAGAGGGCTACTAGCTAACACCACCTAAGCTCATTTTAAATTCATGATGCCAAGTCTTATGAATGCAAGATGGTTGGGATGTTGCATTTTTAAGAAATGAATCTATTAACCTAGACTCACTCCTTAATCTCTAGAATTATATAGGGTATAAAATACATCTAACTAATGCACATTTTTTTAGATTTTAAAATGTTTTGATTCAAGATTTATTTAAGCTCTTGGGTATGCATTCTTATTCCTAATTCCATGCAATTAAAAATGGTTATGAGATAATTCAATAATAGAAGGCAGGCTTCCCCAAGAAGGTGGTCATCCTGTCAGATGTCCCATATGTGTAATGAGAGAAGTTGCCCAATTCAAGAATTAGAACAATATGATTTCATGGTTTTAAAACTTGGTTATTTCTAATTGATTTTATGTTTTTCCTAAGGCTTTAGTTTATATTAGGTTTCAAGTTTTTTTTTATTTGTGTTTCAGTTGTTTAGATTTAAACATACCGCAAGAAACACCAATTTTAATTTTATTTATGATAGCAATCCTTTCTAGCATAGCCTCCTGTAGAAGACAATGTTAGACCTAGAAAGAACATCCTATCATCTAGTCTAATGGGCAAACAATCCTAGACATGCAGTCTAAAATAGTACACTACAAAGACATGTAAAGTACATCATATCAAAACACATCACAAGGAATCATAAGAATCACATAACAACTTAACCTATGTCTAGGGTCCGTGACCAATGGATCTAGAGTGTGAAAAGGATAAGCTTGTGTAGCAAGACTTTGCTAGGCCTCTTTAGTTTAAGTTTCAATTTTGAGTTTGAGTTTGTTTGAATTTTACCTTAGGGTGATTTCAATTCAAATGATTTAGTGATTTATTTTCCATTTTTATTTCCACTTTATTTGGTTAAAGTGATGTTTAGGTTTTCATGAATCAAGAGTAGAATGGATTCCATTTTTAGATGGAACTATCCCTATTCTACATCCTAACTCCTAATGGAATGAAGTATTCATCCTAAAATGAAGATCTATCCCAAAGGTCTAACTAAGATCCTTAAGTATCTTAATTAATCCTTTTGATTTTATTTAGTTTATTTGAATTTGGATTGATTCTTTTCTTTGGAAATTTAATTTGATTTTCATTCTTGGTTTAGCTTTTTGTTTAGTTTGGTTTGAATTATTTCATTTGATTTTATTTTGATTTGGTTCATTTCATTTAATTTATTTGATTTGTTTCATTTGGCTTTAGTTTGATTTGGTTTCTTGACTTTGGTTTGTTTCATTTGATTTGTATTAATTTGGATTAAGTTATGTTGGTTTCATTTAGTTTGATTCATGTTAACTTAGAGTGTTTATGTTAAGGTTTGATTTCATTTGATTTGATTCATGTTGTTTAATCATATGTTTAAGTTTCATTAAGTATTTGTGATTTTATTAGCTTTAATTAAGCTTAACATGTATTATTGATTTCATTAACCATTAAGCATGAAAATGATTAAGTTCTTTGACTTAGGATGTTGGAAAACCTTCCTAAGAGTTTTTTATGTTTAATTAAAATTAATTCAAGTTGTTTCATGATTTAATGGATTAATGAATTTCCTTTATTCATTATTTGATTAATATTGATCTAGGAATTCAGAAATTTAACAATTCCCAATCTAAAGATCAATTGAGTTTGAAATATTTATCGCAAGTGGGGTTAGATGAAATTTTCATGTTTGCAAAGTTTCATCTTGATTAGATTCATAATTAGTGCATAATTAAGATTTTATTTATTTCATTAAAACCTAAATTAAGCCTAATTTAAAGAAGGTCATTTAGGGATTTCATTTTTCATTGATGCCTATCTGAAACATGTTTTCAAAGAGGGATTATACATAATTTTTGAGACATTTAGTTGATTTATTATGACTTAATTAAGTTCTAGTTAATTATTTGAATTATTTAATTCATTTAATTGGATAATTAAGCCAATTTATGATTTATTAAGTTTGGATGAGTTTCATTGGTTTTTAATGTTCATTAAGGTTCATTAAGTTTATTTAAGGTTGTTTGATTCATTTCCATTAATATATTTAATTAAAATTAAGGTTTAGCATTTGAAATTTCATTTCTCATGAATTAATTTGCAATAATTCATGAAATAATTTCCTAAGGTGTGTTTGAACATTAATTTTAGTTCCCCAAAGTTTCATTTCAATTGGATTAATGGTTTGAGATTAATTAAGATTTAATGTATTTTAATTAAACTTAAATTAAGGCATAATTACCCAAAATTAATTGGGGAATTTAATTTTTCTAGATTTCTCTCATCAAGATGAATCCATAGAGCCCAAGTTTGCATTTTTCTTAATTTATATTTATTTTTCTATTAATTATTGATTTTTTTATGATTTTGGATTAATTTTAATCAATATTTAAAGGGATTTAGCCGTTTGGTAATGGCAAGCTGACATGGCAGCCCCCGTGGTGCCTCTACCACATGGCACGGTGCGAGTGGGCCACACAAATCCCATGTGGCATTCACATAAAAAGTGATGCCATGGGGATGATCCTGGACCATTTGATCGAAGATCGGATGATCCAGATTGATTCCACGGTTCCTTAAGGATTTAAATCAAGCCATCCGCCTAGATCAAGATCATATGTTCCTAATAGAAGGATCGGATGGTCCAGATTTAATCTCAAGGCTTGTCGATGGGAGATGGATGTCATCCATCTTTTTCACCTAATCCTCGACAATCATCAATGATTTGCATCATGATTTTGATCCCAAATCTATCTGATTGATTTAGGACCCATCTATGTGGTTGGATCTAATTGGGGATCAAATTACCTTTGAAAAGTCCTAAAACCAATAGCTTAGAGGGTTGGGAGGGAGCATACCTGGATTCCAGCGATCACCGTTGGTTAGATCAACTCCATTAGCTTCGTCTCGACCCGACAAATGTGTGGGCAAACTTTGGTGGCTTGCCTCCTAGTGGATTTCTCTCTAGGTAACATTGGCTCGATTTTCCTGATGTAGGTCATTTTCCAGCTTTTGATGGTAAGGGGTCGGGGTGGCGATTCGTTTGAGTTTACCCCAACTTCTAGAACATGTTGGTAGCTTCAATTTGATGTAAGAACCTCTCCAATGGATTTCACCATTAGAGGGGCTCGATTCCATCCATTTTCTAGGTGGTGAGAGGTTGGGGGAAGGATCCAGATCTTCATAACTTGCCTTGGTGGATGTTTTGGAATGAAATGGGGGAGGGAATAGGCTCCCCTCCCCTCTTTCCATAGTTGGCCGAAAGCTTCATTTATCAAATTTTTATGGTCAAATTAGGCCACCAGTGGCGGCAAGGCCATCCAAGGGGTGGATTCAATCCCTCTTGGCCTTGTGAACATGTTTTGATGTTCATATGGGAGGGAGGAAGACTTTGTGCTTGCTTTCCATCCATGGTTGATTCATCCCTTTTCTTCATCCTCTTCTCTCTTCTTCTTATTTTCTTCTTCTCTTTTTTTTTTCCTTGGAAGAAGCCAAGTTCCTTTTAGCTTTGGCTTGGTGGCCTTCACTTGAGGGCAACCTTCTCTCCCTCTCTCTTGGACAAGAGGTGGGATGAGATAAGATGAGGGGAATTAGAATTTCACTTTTTCTTTTACATTTACAAATTTTTTTCTTTTTTTTATTTATTTTATTTATTTTTATTTATTTTAATTCCTTTTTTTGTGATTTATAGCATCATCATCAAAGTGGACTGATGTATGGCTTCCCACCTCAAATTCAATGTGGATTTAAGGTTATGTTTGAATCCATTTGACTTAGATTGGAATTTGAATCTAAACCAAATGTTTAGATTCAAAATACTTTATTTTAATTTTATTGTTGTAATTTTTGAATTTAATCATCTTTAATTGATGATTGATTGAGTTTTGATATGATTAATTGATTTAAATTTGAATTGATTTTAAATTTCATTTCATTTTAGCCCATTTAGCCTAAATGGGTTAAGTTTGGTTCTAATTGGGTTCAAATGACCAATTTGACTCAATTAGATTGGGTTTGGACTCCAATCATACTTGATCACATGTGTGACATGATTTGTGGTGATTCATTTCATTTAATTTTAATCGGATTTCAATTTGAATTCATTTGACCCAAAGTAGGCTTAATGGGTTAAGCTTGGATTTCATTTGGGTCAAATGACTAATTTGACCAAATTACACCCAATGGTGGTTTGGTTTTGATTATCATTTATAAATGATTTTGAGCAATCAAATTGAGTTGATTTCAATTTGATATGGGTTTGAACCCAATAGGACCTATTTAAGGTTATTTTAGACTAGTGGTCTAAATGAATTTGAATTTGTTATATTCAAGATCAAACATGTTTATTTGATTATTTAATACATTTGGAATGATTTAATTTGGTCAAATTCTTGGGGGTTGACCTTTGACTAGGTGGGACCCACCTAAGTCAAACCTATGTCAAATGAGTTGACTAGATTTGACTTTGGACTTGGTTTCTTTATTTTAATTTGATTTCATTTTGATTTATTTGGATTTTATTTGAGTTAATCTAAATTTGAATATTATGTTGTTTCTACCTAAGCCAATTAGGTTAGATTAAACCCAAAGAAGGTGCACTAGGCCACTAAGTATAGTGTCCTAAGCACTAAATTAGGAGGTTCCCATTTTGGATTAGGATATCCTAATTATTGATTTCATAGTTCAAATTAACCTCATCCAAAAAAGAAGTCAATAAATGGACCCTCAATATGTGTAGTGGATCGGCCAAAGTACACTGCACATATTTGTGTTGATCGAATTGATCAACATTACAAGCATAAGCTTGGGGTTCAAATTAAAAATTTTGATATTGATTTTAATTTATGTTTCAATTTGATTTAATTGTGGAAAATATCCATATGTATTCCTATACTTGTTTCAATTTGATTCACTCTTAGGAACTAAAATTCACTAAGTTCCAAGATGAATAAGGATGTCATTAGGAATAGACCCAAAGGATAGTCTAATCCTAATGCAATCATTATGTTCAAAAAAGATGCCTTCAAGGGACTTACTCTTGTCTGAGAATAGTAGTTAGAAAGGATACCAATGTGGGCACTTACTCCTATTCCAAACTACATGCTAAATTAACCAGGGAAAGATTCCATTATGGGATTTACTCTTATCTGGTTAGCTATTAGGAAGGGGTCTTTGGAGACTTGATTCCAACCCAAATAGCTAAGCTGGGAAAAAGAGGCTTGAATAGCTTAATCCTAATCTTCAACATTTTGACTACTAAGCAGGGGTCACATGGACTTAATTCCTATTGGAGTAGTTCAAAGAAATGGTGCCTTTAATGGTTTAATTCCATTTATTAGTTTCTTTGTTTTTATTAGAAAATGAATAACAATGATTTGGATCCTATTATAATGAAGTAATCTTACGTGAAGGGGCATTCAATGGCTTAATTCCAACCTTGGTAGCTTTAAAAAGGAAAGGGGTTGTAATGACTTTATCTTATCCTTATTAGGATGCCTACTAAGGGACTTACTCATTTATAATAATAAGAAGGGGCCTACATGATTTCATTCCTTCTTGAATAACCATAATGAGGAAGAGGGTCTTAATGACTTATTCCTAGACCTCAAATTTTGGCTAATAGGAAAAGGGTCTTCATGACTTATTCCTAACTTTGGTAGCCTATGTGACAAGAAAGAGGTCTTCATGACTTATGCTTATTCTTGTATTTTAGAAAGAATGCCTACTGGGGGACTTATTTCTTTCTAGCTATCTATTAGGAAGGGGCCTTCAATGGCTTAATACAACCTAAATAGCTTAGGTGGAGGAAAGGGGTTTGATGACTTGATCCTAAACCTGAGATTTTTATTTTGATTTAAGGATAGGGATTTTAATGACTTTATCCTAACCTTGGCCATTTAAATAGGATGACTGCTATGGTTATTACACCTATGATTATCTATTAGGATGGGGCTTTCAATGGCTTAATCCATCCTAAATTGCTAAAGAGAAGAAAGGGGTCTACATGATTTATTTCTATCCAAATTAGTTTATGAGACATGAAAGGGGTCCTAGTGACTTAATCCTATCATGTAAATAATAGAAATGGTGCCATGAAAGGCTTGCTCCATACCTATGGAAAGAAAGAGTTATGCCATAAAAGGACTTTTCTGAATTTATGAGAATGGTGCACAAAAGCTTACTCCAAACTCATAAAGAAAGACATGAGAAAGCTGCCACAAAGGGCTTGCTCCTAACTCAAGATATGTTATAGGAAAGGTACCACAAATGTTTTCCTCCTAACCCATAAAAAGAAAGAGTTATTCCATAAAAGGCTTACTCTAAGTTTATGAGAATGGCGCATGAAGGCTTACTCCAAACTCATAAGAAAAACATGAGAAAGGTGCCATGAAAGGCTTGTTCCCAACTCAAGGTATGTATAGGAAAGGTGCCATAAATGGGCTTACTCATAACCCATAGAAAAATAGAGTTATGCCATAAAAGGCTTACTCTAAGTTTATGAGAATGGTGCACAAAGGCTTACTCCAAACTCATAAGGAAAACATGAGAAAGGTGCCATGAAAGGCTTTCTCCCAACTCAAGGTATATATAAGAAAGGTACCACAAATGGGCATGCTCCTAACCTATAAATGATATGGGTGAGGAAAAGGGGTCAAAGTAACTTAATACCTAATTCTCAACTCTTTGACTAACAAGAGTCTCATAGACTTAATCCTTACTTGATTAGTCTAACTAGTAAAAGGTGTTGAAAGGTTTGCTTTCATTTTTTGATTGCACTAATACTCTTACACATGAAGTAGTTTAGTGAAGAAGGTTTCAAAGAGTTGAAATTTATTTTGAAGGAGAATTTTGGTATATTTTGGACCCAAGCTTTTACTATGCATAGAAGTTCATCATTTTTCTTTCCTCTTGTCTTTTCTTTTTTTTTCTGAAAGTTACATATAACCATGCTAGATGTCTAATTCACTCTAGGTAAGACATCATAGGGTACTAATCTAAGAATTCTACATTTTTGAGCTTGCATGTGACTATGTAGTTCTTTAGGCAGTAAGAACCAACGTCAACCAATGCTTCTCAAATAAAATTTCTTTTTCTTTTTTTTTGTACATGTATTTAATTTTTTACTTTGTTGACATGAATTAACAGCTTATAAGGCCTTCACTTAGATTCAATAAAGATCATAAGATTCCTTTAAAGCTTTCTAAAATGAATGAGAATCAAGATAAACAAACTCTTGGATTCTCATGGATACATTTTTTTTTATTTTATTCTTTTGTCCCTAATCAATAAGGGAATTGAAAGGATTAACTTATTATAGAAATTAAGATTCTCCTAGTAAGTTTGAAATTGAATTTCTTAAATTAATTTATTGCTCTTTAAAGGTTTTATGAAATAATATTCCATAAATGGCTTTGATTAATTTCTTGTTTTGTATTTTTGATCTTTCTAAATTTTACTACAAGGTCTTTGAAATTACCTCAAAAGTATATTTGAAGACTCTATGTATAGTGATATGATTATTTTTTTAACATCACATTGAAGTTTCTTTCCTTTTCTTCTTTTCATTTATTCATTTTTTTTGGCATGATTTTCAATATAACTCTCCACTTAATTCAAAGAAAGGTTATAAGAAATCTTGATCATGACCTTTTGACAAATTGTTCTTATATTTTGAGACCGAATGATGTGACTATGTAATAGAACATTTTATAAGGATTTTGAATGTCATATCATATGCTTTCAATTTTTCTTTTCTAGAATTATTTTAATTTGACCATTTTTAGATAAGTTATCCTTAAGGAGGATAATCTTATGCATGAAAGCCTTTTTGATTTTGAAATGAAGTATGGGTAATATGAACCCATTTTTGAGGTAAAGATTTTATCCTAGTCCCAAGATGTGGGTCACATGGATTTGATCTTTTTCTTTTTCTTTTTCTTTTTCTTTTTCTTTTTTCTTTTTCCATTCATTTTTTAAGATGTTAGCTAAAAAGAAGAATGTTTTCTTCTCATGTAAAGCTTCTAGCTTTTAATTTAGCAAAATTTTTGCTTTTCTTTTGGAGTTTGACCACAGTTGTCAAGGGACTTAGTTTATTGAAATGGCATCAAACTTAAGTTTATAGATTGCTACATCTAGAGATCATTCCAACTTATTTCTAGATAAAGTAGTCTTTAAACTCGAAGGATAGCTTGATCAAGTCATCAATATCTGACTCATTAAAGAGTTAAATTATTGATATCAGTTGTAAATAATTTTTTTTATTTTTAAGGTTTATTTGTTTTAGTTTGACAATTATGGATTTAGATTCCACTTCGAATTCTAGGGGTGCATTCTAAATTTGAAGATTATATAGATCTCCAAACACATCTAAACAACATTCATTTAATATGTTAGAGTGCCTTTGAAGAAAAAGTCAGGACCCTAACTACTTAATAATTTTCAACTTATTATTCTATTATTTTTCTTGTTTATGGTTATAGGCCCCTTGCAATAGAATCAAAATATACTCAATTGAATCTTTGACATACAAAGGATATGGACCCCAAGAAAAGAAGATCCATCATCTCTTTTAACCAGCCATGCGAGCTCACCCAACGTGGTAAAGGTTATGATGACAAAGTATGAGATATCATATTATTTTTGTTTAGCTAGGGACTTCTAACCCTACCACTTTATTTTGATGTGCAGGAGTTTAAAGTTTAAAAATGTCCAATTGCTTAGAAATTTCAAAATTCATCCTTTTGCTCTTGGATATAGTCCTTCCATCCCTTAATTTGCTTTCTTTCATTTGTTGTTTTATTCTTTCTTTGTATTATCAATATCTTAATAACATTTCAATTCTTTATGAAATGTTACAACTGACATTTTCCTAGTTACAACATTTACTAGGAAATTGGATGTATTTGACTTATTTCCATAACATTTCATTTTTTTTATGAAATGTTACATTAAGCATCTTTCCCAATTACAAGATTTACTAGGAAATTAGATGTATTTGACTTTTTCCCAAATACAAGATTTGTTATAATTGACTTTTCGATATTATTCCAGTCTTTGTTTTGATTGATTGATCATATTACTTGATATGATCCTTTTTAATTCCTTGATTGAACAAAAGATTTGGTGAGGTCATTTTTCTTAAAGACTCTACACTTATGAAGATAGAACGGACACACTCAATTATTATTTTTCTTCTTTCTTTCATTTCATTTCATTTATTTCTTTATTTGAGCTAGATAGGACCATCCAAGAATATTAAAGATGTTCTTGAATTCTTAAGTTTCTTTTTTAATGTTTGAGTTTTTATAACCAACTATGTGATTGAGATTAAGGTTTTCTTTTAACTTGAGTTTTCAAGATTAAATTTTCATGAAATTGAAAAGTCCTTTCTTTATTTGATTGAATTTACATGGCACCATCTTATCAAAGCTTGATTAGAATTGTGCCTATAGAAATTCACTTTCATGTTTATAATTGATGTTGATGCACTTGGAATAATAAGTATTTTGGAGATTTTCTTCTTTTGAATTTTCCACATCAACCAAGATGTTAATAAATCTTAGTTGTCTATCTTCATCATAGAAGATAACCCTATAACTTTTTTATAGTGGAATGCCACATCTGGAAGTTGCTTATAATTAAAGTAGGTAAATTACAGGATTATGTAATGCCTTACTTCATGGTAATTTCTTTTTCTTTTTTTTATTTTATTTTATTATATATATATATATATATATATATATATATATATATATATATATATATATATATATATATATATATATATATATATATATATATTAGAGCATTAAGATGCTTTATTTTGCAAGCAACTTGTCTAAGATGGGCAAGACATTACATTTTGAAGATGACTTATTTGTCATTTATTTTCAACATCATTTGAGGTTGTATGACTCTACCATTTTGAATTTGATTTCAAGAATTTCCCTTTTGATATGGATGAAAGGTAGGTTTAACTCTATCCTCAACAGATCAATAGACCTCATGATCTATTCATTTGGAGGATCATCATTTAAAAGAGGACCCTATAGTGCAATTGATGAGCTATTAGAAAGTCAAGTTTGACTTGTACTTTTTATAGCACAAATAATGTTAAAGGTAATCTCAGCTTGCAATGGAATCTTTGACCACCATACTAGACATTAAGACAATGTCAAGCGGGTCATAAGACATTGCAAATGATTTACTTTAAATTCACTTTGTATTGAAAGCATATAACGCCTTACTCTTTGAATCGAGAAAACTAAGAATTTCTTCATTCATTTGGACTGATAAAATCCTAAGTAATTTATCTATCAACATACTAGAAATAAAAGTTTCATACTTTCTCTTTGAGAGATAGAAATATCACCCTTAGACCCAATCCTAAGGTCATGATTCCATCTTCATTTATTGTCTTTTCATGATCTGCCCTGAAAACTAATTAAGGACATTCATGAAATATCATTTCATTCAATGGGAGAAAACTCCCATTAAGAAAGTTTATTTAAATTAATTAGGTTTAAATTTCATTCATTTTAACTTTATCAGGAGAATCAGAATTCTCTTTTACTACCCTCTCTTTTCTTCTATTGATTAAGAGAAAAAGTGAATCCTATCACTTTATCTTTGTTTATGTCATGACATCTTCCTCTTTTGACTCTCTCCTTTATTCTTAATGATCCAAGGTTTCGGAGAGGTCTAAAAGAGGGTTACCTCCAAGTCACTCCCTAGAATTGGCCAATCAGCTTGAGTAAATGATTTTCCAATATTATAGTGGACATGTGGAGATGAATTAAGATTAAAGCTGATTTGCATTTATGTAAAATTTTCTTCTATAAGGATAAAAGATTTACATTTAGTTCCTTAATCAACCTCTACCTAAGGTCAATAAGGCATTCTTTTGGGATGATTTTTTGATCCTTAAATGCAATTCAAGCTTCAATCATGGTGGTAAGGGACAATAGGTACAACCATGCCTCCTTCCTTTGATTTTGATTTTTTAAGATTTGAATGAAACTCCTTCATTTCAATTTACATCCTTAGGTATTTGTTACCATTGAATGTAGTAGAACAAAGGGTATCAACTTAGGACCCTATCCTCATTCTCTTTAGCTTTAGTACAAAGCTGAAGTAAGATCAAGGACAAAGTTAACTTTGAGATTTTATTCTTGAAATTTACTTTTTAAATTTTAAAGTAATCTTCAAACTTTTTGAATTTAACATTTCTTTTCCACATTGGAATGGTTTCAAATCCATCTTGACCAAATTTAGGTCATAACAAAAATGACTTGCTCTTCATTTATTTCTCTCCCTTTTTTAAAAATTTTTGGATTGGTTCAAGGACCCAATCATTTAACTATGATAAACGAAGAGTTCTAGAACATTAGTTCAGGATGTTGGATAGACTCAACCAAGAATGAAATGGAGAGGTATCCGACGAAAAGAAAGGCAGTCTTGACCTGAGAGTGGCACTAGTACACAGTCGATATAGAAATAACCACTTATTTTTAAAGATGGAGAGAGGAACAATTTCTCAATGGAGTCGCCAGAAAATATCTCTGTGGAGAAAATTTATGACACCACATAGAGTTTAGGAATTTTTTATTTGGATGATCAAATGCATCATTAAGGAATAAATATGTTATCTTAGAAGATAAAAATGTTTTCCTATAATGAATTTGATCATTTAATTAAACACTCCTAAGGCTAATGGTTCATTCATGTACTTGAGATTTTTCCCCTGAACTACATGAAAGCTAGAATAGGGTTTAATTTAAATTGGGCTCATGGTTCCCTATAGAGGCAAGCCCCTATAGTTAGTTACATCCTAAGAAGGATCTCTTCCTAAGAATACTCTCAATTAAATAAATGAGTTGTTATTTCTAAGGATTTCAAAGTTAGTTTTCAAAGGATTGATTTTTGAAATTTCAATTGAGATTGGTTCAAATTGGAGAAAGTTCTTTTGGAGACCAAACGGGATGAAGTAGAAAATTCCTACTGATATTGAGATGCACAATAAGCATTTCAAATATCCTTTAATTGGCCTTTAAGTTTTGGAATTTAGTTTAGATTTTGAGTTGATATTTTCTTAGAAGCCTAGGACTTAGATTTTAGTATCACAAGACTATAGAAATGCCTATGGTTGAAGACTTATTCTTGAAAAGGATGCTTCAGAACTTAGTCTACATGTGCTTCTGACACATGTCAAATGCTCTATCTATTTCTATTTTTGAGAATTATCAGTCATTCCTCTCACTTGAGGGAACTAACCTATCCCTGACTCTTCTAGACTTACAATCCATTTGGAGAGGGCTGCCAACTAACACCACCTAAGCGCATTAAATTCATGATGCCAAGTCTTATGAAAGCAAGATGGATGGGTTGTTACATTTTCAAGAAATGAATCTATGAACCTAGACTCACTCCTTAATCCCTAGAATTATGTAGGATATGAAAAGCATCTAACAAATGCACATTATTTTTTAGATTTTTAAATATTTTGATTCAAGATTTATTTAAGGTTTTGGGTATGCATTCTTATGCCTAATGCTATGCAATTAGAAATATTTATGGGCCAAATCAATAATAAAAGGCAGGCTTCCCCAAGAAGGTGATCATTCTCACATGTTAGATGCACCTTATGTGCAATGGGAGAAGTTGCCCAATTCAAGGATTGGAATAATATAATTTCATGGTTTTAAAAACATGATTATTTCTAATTGGTTTTATGTTTTACCTAAGGCTTTAGTTTATGTGAGGTTTCAAGTTTTCTTTAGTTTTGTTTTAGTTGTTTATATTTAAGTTGGGTATAAAATTTAACTTTTTCCTATGAGCCTAATCATCCAAGCATTCATTCACATGAAAGCATGACATAGAAAGAAACCTAGAAAGGTAGGTTGATTCTATTGCACATCCAAAATAATTCAAGCCAATTTAATTTAAGAAAAAATACAATATGGTTGGGTACTGTTGTACACCTAGAAGAAAAGAAAAATAGGTAGCCGAGCTCTGCCCCTTATACAGCCCAACCTAGAACCACAAGTCTAGATCGATGGGTCTTCTTTCCAGGATAGTCTCCTTCCTCTGGGACATCCATTGGGCTTCATAGGGGATAACTGCACCAATCTTCTAGTAGGGTCAGCTCCTACTAATCCTAGACCCCATAGATCCTAACCTAATTCTAAGCTCAAATTTACATTTTGATTTTAAATTTAATTCCTAAGCCCTTCAAAATAAATGTTACGAAGTAAAAATAGAACACAAGGGTTATATTTAACAAACATATAGGGTTAGCATTAGCTACTTTCCAAAGCCCACCTGTCCTATGGGATATGCTTAAGGATTTAAGCATACCTTCAAGAAATAACATTTTTAATTTTATTTATGATAGCAATCCTTTCTAGCATAGCCCCTTGCAAAAGAAAATGTTAGATCTAGAAGGAAAGTCCAATCATCCAGGCTAACGGACAAACAATCCTTGACATGTAGTCTAAAATAGTACAACACAAAGACATGTGAAGCACATCATATCAAAACACATCACAAGGAATCAAAAAGAATCACGAAGCTAACCAATGTCTATGATTCGTGACCTAATGATCTAGTGTGTGAAGAGGATAGGCTTGTCTAGCAAGACTTTGCTAGGCCTCTTTAGTTTAAGTTTCAATTTTGAGTTTGAGTTTTTTTGAATTTTACCTTTGGGTGGATTCAATTCAAATGATTTAGTGATTTATTTTTCATATTTATTTCCACTTTATTTGGTTAAAGTGATGTTTAGGTTTTCAAAAATGAAGCATAGAATGGATTCCATTTTTGGATGAAACTCACCTATTCTACATCCTAACTCTTAATGGAATGAAGTCTTCATCCTAAGATGAAAATCTATCCCAAAGGTCTAACTAAGATCCTTAAGTATCTTAAATAATCCTTTTGATTTCATTTAGTTTGTTTGAATTTGAATAGATTCTTTTCATTGGAAATTTAACTTGATTTTCATTCTTGGTTCAATTTTGAGTTTATTTTGGTTTGAATTATTTTATTTGATTTTATTTTTATTTGGATCATTTCATTTCATTTATTTTATTTGTATCATTTGGTTTTAGTTTGATTTGATGCTTGACTTTGGTTTGTTTCATTTGATCTGTATTAATGTTTTGGATTAAGTTATATTGGTTTCATTTAGTTTAATTCATGTTAACTTAGAGTGTTTAGGTTAAGGTTTGATTTCATTTGATTTGATTAATATTATTTAATCATATGTTTAGGTTTCATTAAGTGTTTGTGAATTTATTAGCTTAAGGTTTAATTAAGCTTAACTTTTATTATTAATTATTAACCATTAAGCATGAAAATGATTAAGTTCTTTGACTTAGGATGTTGGAAAACCTTCCTAAGAGTTTTTTATGTTTAATCAAAATTAATTCAAGTTGTTCCATGATTTAATGGATTAATGAATTTCCATTATTCATTATTTGATTAATATTGATCTAGGAATTTGGAAATTGACAATTCAAATCCAAAGGTCAATTGGGTTTGAAATTTTATGGAAAGTGGGGTTACATGCCAAATTTCATGTTTGCAAAGTGTTATCTTGATTAGATTCATAATTATGGTGCAATTAAGGTTTTAAATATTTCTTTAAAAACCCAACTTAAACCTAATTTAATGAAGGTCATTTAAGGATTTCATTTTTTATTGATGTCTATCTAAAAGATGTTTCCAAAGGGGGTTTAGTCATAATTTTTGGATATTGGGTTGAGTTATTATGACTTAATTAAGTTCTAGTTAATTATTTGAATTATTTAATTCATTTAACTAGTTAATTAAGCCAATTTATGATTTATTAAGTTTGGATGAGTTTTATTAGTGTTTTAATGTTCAATAAGGTTCATTATGTTGGTTTAGGTTGCTTGATTCATTTCCATTAATTAATTTATTTGATATTAATTTATTTAATTGAAATTAAGGTTTAGCATTTGAAATTTCATTTCTTATGAATTAAATTGCAATAATCCATGAACAATTTTCCTAAGGTGTGTTTTAACATTAATTTTAGTTCACCAAAGTTTAATTTCAATTAGAGTAGTTGTCTAGGATTAATTAACATTTATTGGATTTCAATTAAATTAAAATTAAGGCTTAATTATGAAAAATTAATTGGGGATTTAAATTTTTCTGGATTCCTCTCATCAAGATGAATCCATAGAGCCCAAGTTTGCATTTTTTGGATTTATATTTATTTTTCTATTAATATTTGAATTTTTATGATTTTTAATTAATTTTTAATCAATATTTAAAGGGATTTAGCTGTTTGGTAATGGCGTGGCAGCCCAAGTGGGCCTCCATGTGTATGGTGAGTGGGCCATGGATCACACGCGTGTCATCAATGTCAAAAGTGGTGCCACCCAGGATGATTCTAGACCGTTCAATCGAAGATCGGATGGTCAAGATCAATTCTGTTGTTCCTTAGGGATTTAAATTAAGCTGTCCGCCTAGATCAATACCATCCATTCCTAATAGAAGGATCGGACGGGCCAGATTTAATCCCGCAGCTCGCTGATGAGAGACTGATGTAGTCCATCTTTTTTTCCTAATCCTTTTGAGAAATTTGATTGGTATCTCTGACCAGTTTGAGAAGGCTGGTTGTCGGCAATCATAGGTGATTTGCATCATGATTTCAATCTCAAATTGATTAGTGATCGATTTAGGACCCATCTATGTGGTTGGATCCAATTAGGGATAAAATTCCCTTCAAAAAGGTCTAAAATGAAGAGCTTAGAGACTTGGGGAGGGAGCGTGCACGGATTTTGGCGATCACCGGGTTGGATCAACCCCATTATCTTGACCCGTGAACGGTGGGGAAGCTAACATTGGCTCAATTTTGACTAAGTAATTTTTTATCTTTTGGCGTGACGGTGGTATGTTTGAGCTCACCCTGACCATTAAAACATGTTGGTAGCTTCAATTTGCTATGAGAACCTCTCCCATGGATTTCACCATTAGAGAGGCTCAGATTCTGTCTGTTCATCAGTGTGCCTATGATGAGAGGGAAGGGTCCTGGATCTTCATCTCTGCCTTGGTGGACATTTTGAATAAAGGGGAGGAATAGGCTCCCCCCCTCTCTTCCATAGTTGGCCAAAAGCTTGTTTTATGGGATTTTGGGGAAAAAAATCCACCACCATGGCAAGGCGACCTGGGGTGGATTCAATCCCCCCTTGTAAACATGTTTTGATGTTCACATGGGAGGGAGGAGGCTTTGTGCTTGCTTGTCATCCTTGGCGATCCCTCCTTTTTCTTCTTCTTCTCTTCTTCTTCTTCTTCTTCTTCTTTTCTTTTTTTGGAAGAAGCCAAGTTCCTTTGGCTTTGGCTTTGGTGGCCTTCACTTGAGGATAGCCTTCTCTCCCTCTCTCGTGGACAAGAGGTGGGAAGAGATAAGAAGAGGGGAAATAGAATTTCCCTTCTTCTTTTACATTTTCAAATTTATTTATGTGAATTCCATTTTTTTTTCTTTTTTTTTTTTTTTGATTTATGGCATCATCATCAAACTGGATTAAGGTATGGCTACCCACCTCAAATTCAATGTGGATTTGAGGTTATTTGAATCCATTTGACTTAGATTAGAATTTAAATCCAAACCAAATGTTTGGATTCAAAATACTTGGTTTTAATTTAATTCTTGTAATTTTTGAATTCAATCATCTTTAATTGATGATTAATTGAGTTTTTATTTGATTAATTGATTTAAATTTGAATTGATTTTAAATTTCATTTCATTTTAACCCATTTATCCTAAATGGGTTAAGTTTGTTCCAATTAGGTTCATATGACCAATTTGACTCAATTGGATAGTTTGGACTCAATCATACTTAATCACATGTGTGAGAAGATTTAGAGTGATTGATTTCATTTAATGTTAGTTTGATTTTAATTTGAACCCATTTAACCCAAAGTAGGCTTAATGGGTTAAGCTTGGATTTCATTTGGGTCAAAAGACTAATTTGACCAAATTACACCCAATGGTGGGTTATTATGTTTTATTATTATTTCTAAATGATTTTGAGAAATTAAATTGAGTTGATTTCAATTTGATTTGGGTTTGAACCCAATAGGACCCATTTAAGGTTATTTTAGACTAAGTAGTCTAATTAACCCAATTAAGGCCTAAATGAATTTCTTTATATTCAAGATCAAACATGTTTATTTGATTATTTGAGACATTTAGAATGATTTAATTTGGTCAAATTCTTGGTGGGTTGACCTTTAACTAGGTGGGACCCACCTAAGTCAAACCTATGTCAAATGGGTTGACTAGATTTGACTTTGGGTTTGGTTTCTTTATTTTAATTTGATTTCATTTTCATTTATTTGGATTTTATTTGAGTTAATTCAAATTTGAAATTTGGGTTGATTCCACCTAAGCCAATTAGGTTAGATCAAACCCAAGGAAGGCGCACTAAGTCACTAAGTATAGTGTCCTAAGCACTGAATTAGGAGATTCCTATTTGAGATTAGGACATCCTAATTACTAATTTTAGAGTTCAAATTAACATCATCGAAAAATTAGGTCAACACTCACTTCTATAAATAAGAGTGAGTAGTTCACTCCAAAGATCTTCTTCTTCCCAACTTGACTCGCTGACACTTCACTCCAAGCTTTGTCACTTCATGTAAAGAATTTATGCTCTTTCTTACAAGTTTAACAAAAATCCAACCATTGATCTTTGATCTGGTGTGGAAAACTTGGAGATTTTAAGACCGCTGCCATTGAATTTTATTCTGGCATGAGACGAAAACCCCCTCCCCTCCATTGATCTTAGATCCATAATAAAGAAGAATAGTGCTCTACACTATAAAATTTTAAAATCTAGCACTGCTGAGGAGAAATGCTATCAAAATTTATACAAAATTGAAAGATTCAAACTTTAAATCCAAAATTTGGACTATGGCACCAAGGCGGATATCGGCATTACGCTCTTGGGTATTCATATTATGAGAGCGGTGTTGTAGCACCCAAGAATTATCACCATAGCACTTTAATGAAATGTATCAGTGTCATGGCACCATGTCCTAATATAACTAAAATAATGTCATAGCACCATGCACCAAAGCATTATCCACGCACCATACCCACTTGTCACTTGAAATATGACTTAGAACATTTTGATAAAAAAATAAATTAAATTATACAATGTCATGGCACTTTAGGGACAGCGCAGTGTTGTTTCTCTTTGTTGTTTGTGAACGAGGACTTAGAAAATTTTTACTAAGGAGAAAATAATCTTCCACAGCACTGCAGTGTCATAGGATAGCATCGTTGCGCCCACCTTTCAGGTTCTTCATTTTATCTCCAATGCTGAGGTGCTGGTAAATCAACGACATGGAACTGTACCATAATACGACCTTTTATAAGTGTAAAAAAATTTATTTTATCCTAGAACATCAATCGATAATAATACCTAAGCACAACACATAACTATACCAAAGGGGAAAATTTTATTGCTAAATTTGAATATTACAATTACAAATATACAAAAAAAACAAAAGAAGGAAAAAATACAAATAAAAGCTAGTAGTCTACGTCACCACCCTCTTCATCTTCTTCCTCCATGCCCACGGTGAGGTAATCACATCCAAAAACTAATATAGGAAAGAATGCATGGCTAGGATCAAGATTGCAATTTTGAAACATGTTAACCAATGCAATGTTGAACTCATGTAAATTGACCGTTGTTGATCCATAGGATGATCAAATTTGTGTTTCAGCATCTCCTGCATACAACTACTATTAACCACCCTCTTCCTCAAGTCTGAGACCGAGCAGCCAATCTCTTGAAATTGCTTAACCAAGTACTTGGGAGTTTGAGATCTAGATCAGGGAGGATGTGAACACTCTCCCACTTCAAATCTATTCCCAAACCCCATAGTAGTGCTCCCCTCAAAGATAGTATAGATAGAAAAAAAATAACCTTCCTGATATCGATCAAGAACCCATTTTGAATAACAAAATTTAAAATAACTTTATCCTTGGTAACATCACTAATGTTACCAAAGGTCATAAGCCTAAAAATGAATAGTGCCAAGCATTAGAAGCGATCATCGATGGTAGGAAAGTTGATAATCCTTTTCTCCCATCATTTCTATTGCACCACAAAGAAAAAGAATAATCTCATCACCTGAACGTATGTTTTATTATCCTAGCCATTCTATGCATTTGCAAAGAATTTGCACACCACCAGCATGATGCACGAGTTGTTGTTGTAGGCTAATTTATGCCATCTTCACTCCATGATTATTCTCTCCATGCAACTGCTAGGATTTTGGAAACCCCTTTCTGGAATCAAGTGCTTGTGAAGGAGAGTGTGCTAGTACCTCCTCAAGACTAATGAAGCGTTAGCATTGCTAGATGCCCTCTTCTTGCCTACTACTATTCTAAGAGGCATGATTAATTATGGATATTATAAAGCAAAAATAGTTAGAAGAGAAATAAAATCCTTAAGGGAAGGGATTGCTTAATGAAAATCCCTAATTGTATGGGCCTCTATTTATAAATCAGGACAAACATCAATGGACCCGACCGAGGTGTTACCCTCTTTGGAGAACCCACCCTCACACCATGGTTCTACATGCGTGATGAGGTACTGGTTAGCCCATCTCTTACTATGTGATCAAAAATATATATTTAATTATAATAAATTTTGTAATTGACACTAAAAAAGAGCAGTACTACAACACTCTAACTTGACACTATGGTGCTCATTAAAATGAGGCTATCGTTTCCCCTTAAAATTAATGGCATGTCTGTTAGGAATCTTGACCAGCATCATAGCGCTACAAGGAAGCACCACAATGCTATTTAAATAATCAAATGACCAATAATGTTGGTGTCATAGCATCGAGGCACCGAGCCTCCAGCTCATCTGCCCCTGTGTCATACCATATAAGTAATGGGCTCCACTATCACAGCATCATGGTGCTAGATCCCAAAGTCAAGGTGTTGGGTCTTAAAATGAGAATTTTTTGTACTTTCAATAAAATTCAAATTTTTAATTCGTTTGCCATCCAAACACCACCTTGTCTACCTAATATGTGGATAACTCATTTATATGGCAATCAAAAAAAATGTAAGTCAAGTTTTACAATTTGTTTTCCATGAAAACACTCTGATTTTGGCACTCCAAAGGGATGCCCTTTTATTCATTCACCTTGTGAACAACTGTCCATTCATCCCAGACGAACAAATTCATATCCATCCATTATGTAGACAACCCTGATTTTGGCATTCCAAAGGAATGTAAGCCCAACCCCCTATTCATTCATCATGTGAACATCTATCCATTCAACACATGACCAAATTCATATCCATCCACTATGTGGACAACTTTGATTTTGGCATTCCAAAGGGATGTAAGCCTAGCATGCTATTCATTCACCATGTGAATATCTACCTGTTCGCCACACAAATAAATTTATATCCATCCACTATGTGGACAACCCTAATTTTGGTATTCCAAAAGGGATGTAAGCCCAACCTCCTATTTGTTCATCATGTGAACATCTACTTTATTCGCCATATGAACTCTTTATAATGCTCACCACATGAACACTTTTACATACCCTACACTGAAATTCTAAGTCTACTTGAGATACTTGAAATGAGGCAATCCATGGTTGTTAATTAGATTCTAATAACATTATGGCTATGTCCTTCTGATGTTGGTAAGCTAGAATAAAATAATCCTGAGATGAGAGAACAATGGGATCTTGATCGAGGCTGCACTCCTATTTTTTTAGACAGTCATCTGAATTATGTAAAATAAAAATATAAAATAAAATTTCAAATTAAATAAAATATAAAATTATGTAAAATTGAAATTAAAATCAAATAAAAAAAATTAAATTATTATAATTAAATAATCAAAATTAATTACATTAATCATAAAAAATCTAGATTAAGTTAGATCAGTTTCAAATTTTAATGAGTTATTCCAAAGGTCAACATAAATCTTTGAAAAAGTTTTCATAATATTTAGAATTAGTTTAATAGAAAAATAAATATTAAAATGAAAATTCACTAATAATTAATAATTAAATATATCAATGCTAAATAATATTAGAGTTTTTCTCAAAATTTTATTGAAGATTTCCCTTATTGTTTTAAATTAGAGAAAAAAATTCCATAATTTTGAAATTATTTTAATATTTTCTTGAATTTTCAATTCAAAACAATTAAAAATATATAAATATATAAATTAATTTAAGAAATTTTATGAGAATTATACATCAATGCTCTCTTTTCTTATAATAATTCTTATTAAAATTTAAGAACTTTTTGAATAATTTTTATAATTTTCTTTAAGAAAATAAGGTAATTTTTTATTAAAAAAATCATTTACATAACCATTAAACTTATAAAATTCATGTAGGTTAGATCTAATTTATTATTATATATATTTATTTGATTTAATATGTGGTGTATTTTATAATACCTAGAATGCTTAGGTGGTGAAATTCACCAACTCGGTGAACTTTATCTACTAATATGCATTTTTAAAAACATTTGAATGATTGCAAAATAAATAAAATAAAATTTAAATAAAAAAATTTTTAAATAATAAAAAGTTAAATTTATATAGCTATGGTTAAATAAAATTTAAAATCAAAATTTAAAAAATTGAAACAATAAAGCAATATAGTCGACACCACCCATGTCTCTTAGCTTGGTCTAGTCATGAAAAGGCACAAGCAAAGATGTTTAGGTATTTCATTTGATTTGATTAATATTATTTAATCATATGTTTAGGTTTCATTAAGTGTTTGTGAATTTATTAGCTTAAGGTTTAATTAAGCTTAACTTTTATTATTAATTATTAACCATTAAGCATGAAAATGATTAAGTTCTTTAACTTAGGATGTTCGAAAACCTTCCTGAGAATTTTTTATGTTTAATCAAAATTAATTCAAGTTGTTTCATGATTTAATGGATTAATGAGTTTCCATTATTCATTATTTGATTAATATTGATCTAGGAATTTGGAAATTCGACAATTCCCAATCCAAAGGTCAATTGGGTTTGAAATTTTTATGGAAAGTGGGGTTACATGCCATCTCATGTTTGCAAAGTGTTATCTTGATTAGATTCATAATTATGGTGCAATTAAGGTTTTAAATATTTCTTTAAAAACCCAACTTAAACCTAATTTAATGAAGGTCATTTAAGGATTTCATTTTTTATTAATGTCTATCTAAAAGATGTTTCCAAAGGGGTTTAGTCATAATTTTGGATATTGGGTTGAGTTATTATGACTTAATTAAGTTCTAGTTAATTATTTGAATTATTTAATTCATTTAACTAGTTAATTAAGCCAATTTATGTTTTATTAAGTTTGGATGAGTTTTATTAGTGTTTTAATGATCAATAAGGTTCATTATGTTGGTTTAGGTTGCTTGATTCATTTCCATTAATTAATTTATTTGATATTAATTTATTTAATTGAAATTAAGGTTTAGCATTTGAAATTTCATTTCTTATGAATTAAATTGCAATAATCCATGAACAATTTTCCTAAGGTGTGTTTTAACATTAATTTTAGTTCACCAAAGTTTAATTTCAATTAGAATAGTTGTCTGGGATTAGTTAACATTTACTGGATTTCAATTAAACTAAAATTAAGGGTTAATTATGAAAAATTAATTAGAGATTTAAATTTTTATGGATTCCTCTCATCAAGATGAATCCATAGAGCCCAAGTTTGCATTTTTTGGATTTATATTTATTTTTCTATTAATATTTGAATTTTTATGATTTTTAATTAATTTTTAATCAATATTTAAAGGGATTTAGCTATTTGGTAATGGTGGCTGACGTGGCAGCCCAAGTGGGGCCTCCGTCATGTGGCGTGGTGCGAGTGGGCCATGCGGATCACACGTGTCATCAATGTCAAAAGTGGTGCCACCCAGGATGATTCTAGACCGTTCAATCGAAGATCGGATGGTCAAGATCAATTCTGTTGTTCCTTAGGGATTTAAATTAAGCTGTCCGCCTAGATCAATACCATCCATTAATAGAAGGATCGGACGCCGATTTAATCCGATCAGATGAGAGACTGATGTAGTCCATCTTTTTTTCCTAATCCTTTTGAGAAATTTGATTGGTATCTCACCGTTTGAGAGATCGGCAATCATAGGTGATTTGCATCATGATTTCAATCTCAAATTGATTAGTGATCGATTTAGGACCCATCTATGTGGTTGGATCCAATTAGGGATAAAATTCCCTTCAAAAAGGTCTAAAACGAAGAGCTTAGAGACTTGGGGAGGGAGCGTACCTAGATTTTGGCGATCATTAGTGGTTGGATCAACTCCATTAGCTTCGTCTTGACCCAGTGAACGTGTGGGGGAAGCTAACATTGGCTCAATTTTTTGACGGTGTAAGTAATTTTTTATCTTTTCGGAGGTGGCGACGGGTTGGGGTGGCGATTCGTTTGAGCTCACCCTGACCATTAAAACATGTTGGTAGCTTCAATTTGCTGTGAGAACCTCTCCCATGGATTTCACCATTAGAGGCTCAGATTCTGTCTGTTCGTCAGTGTGCCTATGATGAGAGGCGGAGGAAGGGTCTGGATCTTCTTCTCTTGCCTTGGTGGACATTTTTGAATAAAAGGGGGATGGAATAGGCTCCCTCTACCCTCTTTCCATAGTTGGCCAAAAGCTTGCTTTATGGGATTTTTGGGGGAAAAAATCCAAGCACCAGCGATGGCAAGGCCAACCTAGGGGTGGATTCAATCCCCCTTGTCCTTGTAAACATGTTTTGATGTTCACATGGGAGGGAGGAGGCTTTGTGCTTGCTTGTCATCCTTGGCCGATCCCTCCTTTTTCTTCTTCCTCTTCTCTTCTTCTTCTTCTTCTTCTTCTTTTCTTCTTCTCCTTTTTTTTCTTGGAAGAAGCCAAGTTCCTTTTGGCTTTGGGTTGGTGGCCTTCACTTGAGGATAGCCTTCTCTCCCTCTCTCGTGGACAAGAGGTGGGAAGAGATAAGAAGAGGGGAAATAGAATTTCCCTTCTTCTTTTACATTTTCAAATTTATTTATGTGAATTCCATTTTTTTCTTTTTTTTTTTTTGATTTATGGCATCATCATCAAACTGGATTTATATGGCTACCCACCTCAAATTCAATGTGGATTTGAGGTTATTTGAATCCATTTGACTTAGATTAGAATTTAAATCCAAACCAAATGTTTGGATTCAAAATACTTGGTTTTAATTTAATTCTTGTAATTTTTGAATTCAATCATCTTTAATTGATGATTAATTGAGTTTTTATTTGATTAATTGATTTAAATTTGAATTGATTTTAAATTTCATTTCATTTTAACCCATTTATCCTAAATGGGTTAAGTTTGCTTCCAATTGGGTTCATATGACCAATTTGACTCAATTGGATTGGGTTTGGACTCCAATCATACTTAATCACATGTGTGAGATGATTTGGAGTGATTGATTTCATTTAATGTTAGTTTGATTTTAATTTGAACCCATTTAACCCAAATTAGGCTTAATGGGTTAAGCTTGGATTTCATTTGGGTCAAAAGACTAATTTGACCAAATTACACCCAATGGTGGGTTAGATTATGTTTTATTATTATTTCTAAATGATTTTGAGAAATTAAATTGAGTTGATTTCAATTTGATTTGGGTTTGAACCCAATAGGACCCATTTAAGGTTATTTTAGACTAAGTAGTCTAATTAACCCAATTAAGGCCTAAATGAATCTGAATTTCTTTATATTCAAGATCAAACATGTTTATTTGATTATTTGAGACATTTAGAATGATTTAATTTGGTCAAATTCTTGGTGGGTTGACCTTTAACTAGGTGGGACCCACCTAAGTCAAACCTATGTCAAATGGGTTGACTAGATTTGACTTTGGATTTGGTTTCTTTATTTTAATTTGATTTCATTTTCATTTATTTGGATTTTATTTGAGTTAATTCAAATTTGAAATTTGGGTTGATTCCACAAGCCAGTTAGATCAAACCCAAGGAAGGCACTAAGTCACTAAGTATAGTGTCCTAAGCACTGAATTAGAGATTCCTATTTGAGATTAGGATATCCTAATTACTAATTTTAGAGTTCAAATTAACATCATCGAAAAATTAGGTCAACACTCACTTCTATAAATAAGAGTGAGTAGTTCACTCTAAAGATCTTCTTCTTCCCCACTTGACTCCGCTCTGGTGCGCACACTTCACTCCAAGCTTTGTCACTTCATGTAAAGAATTTATGCTCTTTCTTACAAGTTTAACAAAAATCCAACCATTGATCTTTGATCTGGTGTGGAAAACTTGGAGATTTTAAGACACGCCATTGAATTTTATTACGGCATGAGACTAAAACCCCTCCCTCCATTGATCTTAGATCCATAATAAAGAAGAATAGTTCTCTACACTATAAAATTTTAAAATCTAGCACTCCTGAGGAGAAATGCTATCAAAATTTATACAAAATTGAAAGATTCAAACTTTAAATCCAAAATTTGGACTATGGCACCAAGGCGATATCTGATACGCTTCTTGGGTATATTCATATTATGAGAGCGGTGTTGTAGCACCCAAGAATTATCACCATAGCACTTTAATGAAATGTATCAGTGTCATGGCACCATGTCCTAATATAACTAAAATAATGTCATAGCACCATGCACCAAAGCATTATCGCCACGGCACCATACCCACTTGTCACTTGAAATATGACTTAGAACATTTTGATAAAAAAATAAATTAAATTATACAATGTCATGGCACTTTAGGGACAGCACTCTGTTGTTTTCTTTGTTTGTAACGACTTAGAAAATTTTACATGGAGAAAATAATCTTATTTTATAAGTAAAAAAATTTATTTTATCCTAGAACATCAATCGATAATAATACTTAAGCACAACACATAACTATACCAAAGGGGAAAATTTTATTGCTAAATTTGAATATTACAATTACAAATATACAAAAAAAACAAAAAGAAGGAAAAAATACAAATAGGGGGGGAAAGCTAGTAGTCATACTCGTCACCACCCTCTTCTTCATCTTCCTCCTCCTCCATGCCTAATACCGGTGAGGTAATCACACGGGGCTGAAACTAATGTGCCATAGGAAAGAATGCATGGCTAGGATCTGCAAGATTGCAATTTTGAAACATGTTGACCAATACAATGTTGAACTGGGTCATGTAGCAGAATTGCATCTGTTGTTGATCCATAGGATGATCAAATTTGTGTTTCAGCATCTCCTGCATACAACTACTATTAACCACCCTCTCAAGTCTCCAGACGACCAATCCCTTGAAATTGCTTAACCAAGTACTTGGGAGTTTGAGATCTAGATCAGGGAGGATGTGAACACTCTCCCACTTCAAATCTATTCCCAAACCCCCCCGATAGTAGTGCTCCCCCTTCAGCATAGTATAGATAGAAAAAAAATAACCTTCCTGATATCGATCAAGAACCCATTTTGAATAACAAAATTTAAAATAACTTTATCCTTGGTAACATCACTAATGTTACCAAAGGTCATAAGCCTAGCAAAAATGAATAGTGCCAAGCATTAGAAGCGGCTATCATACCGATGGTAGGAAAGTTGATAATCCTTTTCTCCCATCATTTCTATTGCACCACAAATAAAAAGAATAATCTCATCACCTGAACGTATGTTTTATTGTCCTAGACATTCTATGCATTTGCAAAGAATTTGCACACCACCAGCATGATGCACGAGTTGTTGTTGTAGGCTAGTTTAAGCCATCTTCACTCCATGATTATTCTCTCCATGCAGCTGCTAGGAATTTGGAAACCCCTTTCTAGAATCAGGTGCTTGTGAAGGAGAGTGTGCTAGTACGCTCCTCGGCGTCGGCACTAATGAAGCGGTTAGCATTGCTAGATGCCCTCTTCTTGCCTACTACTATTCTAAGAGGCATGATTAATTATGGATATTATAAAGCAAAAATAGTTAGAAGAGAAATAAAATCCTTAAGGGAAGGGATTGCTTAATGAAAATTCCTAATTGTATGGGCCTCTATTTATAAATCAGGACAAAACATCGTAGCTCCGTGACCCGGCGCCGAGGTGTTACCCTCTTGGGTTGTAGAACCCACCCTCAGCACCATGGCTCCCACATGCAGTGATGAGGTACTGGTTAGCCCATCTCGGCAATTACTATGTGATCAAAAATATATATTTAATTATAATAAATTTTGTAATTGACACTCGCAAAAAAGAGCATAGTACTACAACACTCTAACTTGACACTATGGTGCTCATTAAAATGAGGCTATCGTTTCCCCTTAAAATTAATGGCATGTCTATTAGGAATCTTGACCAGCATCATAGCGCTACAAGGAAGAACCACAATGCTATTTAGATAATCAAATGACCAATAATGTTGGCATCATAGCATCGAGGCACCGAGCCTCCAGCTCATCTGCCCCTGTGTCATACCATATAAGTAATGGGCTCCACTATCACAGCATCATGGTGCTAGATCCCAAAGTCAAGGTGTTGGGTCTTAAATGAGAATTTTTTGTACTTTCAATAAAATTCAAATTTTTAATTCGTTTGCCATCCAAACACCACCTTGTCTACCTAATATGTGGATAACTCATTTATATGGCAATCAAAAAAAAATGTAAGTCAAGTTTTACAATTTGTTTTCCATGAAAACACTCTGATTTTGGCACTCCAAAGGGATGCCCTTTTATTCATTCACCTTGTGAACAACTATCCATTCATCCCACACGAACAAATTCATATCCGTCCATTATGTAGACAACCCTGATTTTGGCATTCCAAAGGAATGTAAGCCCAACCCCCTATTCATTCATCATGTGAACATCTATCCATTCAACACATGACCAAATTCATATCCATCCACTATGTGGACAACTTTGATTTTGGCATTCCAAAGGGATGTAAGCCTAGCATGCTATTCATTCACCATGTGAATATCACTGCTGCCACACAAATAAATTTATATCCATCCATTATGTGGACAACCCTAATTTTGGTATTCCAAAAGGGATGTAAGCCCAACCTCCTATTTGTTCATCATGTGAACATCTACTTTATTCGCCATATGAACTCTTTATAATCTGCTCACCACATGAACACTTTTACATACCCTACACTGAAATTCTAAGTCTACTTGAGATACTTGAAATGAGGCAATCCATGGTTGTTAATTAGATTCTAATAACATTATGGCTATGTCCTTCTGATGTTGGTAAGCTAGAATAACATAATCCTGAGATGAGAGAACAATGGGATCTTGATCGAGGCTGCACTCCTATTTTTTTAGACAGTCATCCAATTATGTAAAATAAAAATATAAAATTATTTCAAATTAAATAAATATAAAATTATGTAAAATTGAAATTAAAATCAAATAAAAAAATTAAATTATTATAATTAAATAATCAAAATTAATTACATTAATCATAAAAATCTAGATTAAGTTAGATCAGTTTCAAATTTTAATGAGTTATTCCAAAGGTCAACATAAATCTTTGAAAAAGTTTTCATAATATTTAGAATTAGTTTAATAGAAAAATAAATATTAAAATGAAAATTCACTAATAATTAATAATTAAATATATCAATGCTAAATAATATTAGAGTTTTTCTCAAAATTTTATGGAAGATTTCCCTTATTGTTTTAAATTAGAGAAAAAAAATTCCATAATTTTTGAAATTATTTTAATATTTTCTTGAATTTTCAATTCAAAAACAATTAAAAATATATAAATATATAAATTAATTTAAGAAATTTTATGAGAATTATACATCAATGCTCTCTTTTCTTATAATAATTCTTATTAAAATTTAAGAACTTTTGAATAATTTTTTATAATTTTCTTTAAGAAAATAAGGTAATTTTTATTAAAAAAATCATTTACATAACCATTAAACTTATAAAATTCATGTAGGTTAGATCTAATTTATTATTATATATATTTATTTGATTTAATATGTGGTGTATTTTATAATATCTAGAATGCTTCGGTGGTGAAATTCACCAACTCGGTGAACTTTATCTACTAATATGCATTTATAAAAACATTTGAATGATTGCAAAATAAATTAAATAAAATTTAAATATAAAATTTTTAAAATAATAAAAAGTTAAATTTATATAGCTATGGTTAAATAAAATTTAAAATCAAAATTTAAAAAATTGAAACAATAAAGCAAAACCTAATAGGCTGACACCACCCATGGCCTCTGGGCGAAAGTGTCTGATGAAAAGTAAGTGGGGACCGACACGCGTGGGTGATGCATGTAGTGCTAGGCCCATTTGAGATTAGTCACAATGGCATCCCCACCTACAAGATGGGTGGAGTGTTGGGTGGATATCCATTACAAGAAAAAAAACAAAAAAAAAAGGCTGACACCCACATGACCTGACAAATATCAGATTGCTTGCTATGACATGAATCCTAAACCCTAAAAAAAAAGAGCTAGAAGATCCACTAGTTGAGTTTGTCTGTCAGTAGCTTAGTAAAAGAGGATTACATATCTTACATACTGAGCTTTAGTGGCTAGGATTAGGACTCTTCTTAATAAATATTAGCCTTACATATAATGCATTTTTTGCATGTGACTGGACATCATGCATTTTTACATAAGATTAGTTCTCACTATAGTTTAAGTTTTAAGGCTAACAATTCCTCTTAAGCTATAACACAAGTCCTCACTTTCTAAGCTTTTCATAATTTTGTGCTAAGGAATTATAAATACTAACTTTCTAATAAAATGATCAAAATCAAAACATAAAACAAATTTGAATATCAAAAATGCAAAATAAAATTTTAATATAGTTTGGAGTACTACTAAGTTTTTCAGTGTCGTGTGCTCCTTATTTTTCTTCCTTTAACTTCCTAAAATAATTATTCTTTAATTTGAGCTTATTCCTTTTGCAATTTCAAAATAATTAATCTTCGAATATAAACTTTAAGAGATTATGAAATTATTCATCACTATTTTAATCGAGAGTATTTTTTTAACTGTTCATGTTCTTAAGATTTAATTAACTATAGGGGTCTGCCTCTATAAAGTATTTATGCCCCAAAATCAAAATCAAGACTATTTTTTTTCTTAGAATGTAGACTAGATAAACTTAAAAAAATATTTCTTTTTATTATATTTAAATTCATAGAAAGATAGTATTTTTATCTCTCGAGATAAGATATCATTTTTCATGTCAAATTTAGATACAATAATAAGAAAGTTCATTTTATTTTAATTTTTGAGTATATTATAGATTAATATTTATATATTTGGAAATAATAAATTATTCTCGATGTCATATTTAAATTCATATTTAAAAAAATAAAAAATAAAAAAAATTCTTAATTATTATGCTCATAATGAATAAAGATTTTAAGATATTATAAAAAGTGGCATAGTCTACCTTGAGATGGATCATTTTATTTCATGCCCAAAGGGTAAAATGATGTAGATACTCCCTTCTATATCATGGGTCAAGATTAGTAAGTAAGTTAATGAAAAAGTGAGATATGTTTTAAGAAAAAAGAAATAATTTATAGTTATTTTTATTAACTTATTGTATTTATGATAAGAAATTTCTCTTTGTAAACTAAATGGGGATTTCACAAGAAAGTTAATACGGTGCATTGATGCAGTGTTTATAATGTCAATCTCAGAAAATTTAGACTTAAAGACATAAAAGGCATTAGATACTAGCTCCACTTCACCAATTTTGATGAAGATCAGGACTTGAAAATAGAAGGATGGACACTTTAGTGGTGCATAACTGAGTGCTTTGAGTCAAAAAGTTGGAGAGTCTAGCACCTTGGCCTTGATTATTAGCATCATGATGCTATAACCACCCATGAAATGAGGTTAAAAGGAAAGCGTGGCTAGCACCTTGGTGCTACCTTTCATGACACCAGGGTGCGATGACTAGACATATTAAATTTCCAAGTAATTTTAGTGCTAATTGGGGAGTTATCAATATAGTTGAGGGAGTTATTTCAGTGGAACTATTTGCTAACAAATAAAAGTGTGTGTGTGTTGCAGGGCTATTTTTTTCTTGGTTTTGGAGTGTCTTTCTTGACACCTAAAGAGTTTACTTCAAATGCTTTTGAGTGTTTGAGATAGTTGGAGAAGATCTACTAGAAGAAGATGTGTACAAGAAGGCAAGAAGTATTAAAATGTCAGAATTAGAGGAGCAATCTCCTCATTCTTTCTTTTCTTATCCTTGATAATTTTTGTATTGATTTTTTCAATGTTTGTGAATTTTATTTTTTTTCCTTAGTTCTCACTAAAGAACTAAGTATTAGTACTCTGAATTTGTGGTTATCTTTTATTTTTTCTTTGGATAATGTGATGTGAAGTTATAATAAAATTTATAAATAATTTTGTTTCTCTTTGTGCATTTTGGCCTAGTACAAACTTAAAATTTAGTGTGATCTATAGATATCAAAAGAGTCATAAAAGAGTAATTAGAGGGAAACAAACAACTCTTTGAGTATATAAGCATATAATACTTCAAGGTTTGCAATCTTAAAAGAAATATTACTAATGCAATCACTCAAAGTAGTTAGTGTAAGCATATAATTAAGAAGTAGGAGTGATTAGGTTATTTTATTGTTAGTGGAGACTAAAAGATAAATTTGTTATTGATTAAATGTTTTTTTAATAGATAATTCATCACAAAAATTTACAGATTTAATATAAGTGAACTATAAATTTAGGGTGTTTTTAATTCATTAATTAAACTTAGTATTTTAAAATAATCTTTATAAAATTAAAGTTGTAGTTGCATTTAAATTTAGTTAGCTGGATTAAAATTTAGGTTAATATAGGATTCATACTTATAAAAGAGTTTTGAATTAGATTCTTGTGACAACGATACTTGACTCACCTCGATATTACTTATGTATATGTACTTGCATACGCCATTTTAGCTAGTTAAGTATTTTGGTGTCGTTCCTAAGGATCAAAGTGAAGCTTTGAATATGTTAATATTAGTCACATTGACCTATTTTTAATTCAACTTATTTTGTGTTATATTATCATTTAGTAAATTATTTAGTTATACATTGCATTTTTTTATTATCTTGGTAATTATGATTATTTATATTATAATTCTTGTTTAATATTTTATGAAGTTTTTATGGTGTTGTATGTATAGTGAACTTGACTTAAAATCTTAGACCACATAAGCTTAAAATAAAAAATGCTTGTAAAAAAGTTAGAAAAGAAAATAAAAATAAAAATTCAATTTGCAAAATGGCTAATCAACAAAATGAAGCAAAGCAATCTAAGTCTCTTAAGGACTATGCCACATTTTTGGTAGACAAAATGCATCAAAGTATAAATCAATCAAATAATCAAGCTAATAACTTCAAACTGAAACATTCCATATTTTAAATGGTCTAATATTCTTAGTTTGGGTGTTCACCAATAGAAGATCCTAATTTCCATATTATAATGTTCTTAGAGATATGTTCAACTTTTAGTACAAAGATTTACTTTTTTACCCCTAGGTTCAATTAACACTTGAAATAACTTAGCTCAAAATTTTCTAGCTAAATATTTTCCTCATTAAAAATTATCAAACATAGGAATGACATAACATCTTTTACCCAATTAGACAATGATTTAATTTATTAAACTTGGGAGAGATTTAAAGAATTATTAAGAAAGTGTCCTCATCATGCCCTACCTGATTGGTTAATTATTCAAACATTTTGTAATGGGTTAGGACTTCTCTTAGGTCAATAATAAATGTCGTGGAAAATCATTCTGTGATGTATAAACCTTATGATAAAGAATATATACTGATAGAAGAAATTTCTGCTAATAATTTTCAATGGCCCTTTAGACATCTAAACCCTAAGAAGGAAGCTAATGTTCATGAAATTGATTCTATCCATTTTGACTTCATAAATAGCAGTAATTTTAAAGAAATTAGATAATTTATGATTGAATCAAAATCAAAGGTCACCTATAAGTTATGATGAAAGTCAACCAAATATGGAATAGTTGAATTTGGTAAATAATTGAAAAAATAATCCATACTCAAATACATAACCCAATTTGGTTAAATCATTAATAATCAAATGTAGAGATAACTATTGGAATAATAATCAACAAAACCTATAAGAAATTGGAATAATCAAAATATTAAAATTTCAAATTTTATTCCAGTTTATGCACTACCACGGATTCCTACAAAAAATCAATCTAAGGAAAAAAAATATTTTTAATGATATAAATGGGTACTCAATTGCAAAGTCAAACAAAAACCATTAGGATTATTGAAACTCAATTAAGATAATAGGTTAATTCATTGACTAATATACCATAAGAGACATTACCAAACAACACAGAAGTGAATACTAAAGATAAGGGTAAAGAACAATGCAAATTTGTTCAATTAAGATTTAGAAAGGATCTCAAAGAGGTGCTTAGAGAAGAAGTTAAAAAATATATAATTTTGAATTTGAAAAAGAAGAGAATGAACTTGAATTTGAAAAAAAAATTAATCCTATAAAATAAAACAATTGAGGAAAAAAATAAATTTAGAAATTGAGAGACCATCACCTCCTTTTCCATTAAACTTTAAAATAAAATCTTGACAAACAATTTTCTAGATTTCTAAAAGTGTTCAATATGCTTATTATAAATATTTCATTTGTTGAAGCTTCTAAACAAATGCCTAGTTATATAAAATTTATGAAAGATATTCCAAATAAAGAAAAAGAAAATTAGGAGATTTTAAAACTATGGCATTAGCAAAAAAAATGTAATATAATTATTCAAAAAAATACTTCATAAAAAAAATGAAATATATAGGAAGCTTTTATTATAACTTGCACCATAAGAGATAGATTTTTTTTGGGGAACTCATTATGTGATACTGACATTATTTACCTCATTTTTGATAGTTCTTAGGTAAGTCCAATATATTATGTACCAAAGAAAGGGGGATTAATTGTAATAGTCAATGAGGAAAATGAATTAATTCTTACTAGAACAAGGGTGGAGAATTTGTATTGATTATAGAAAATTAAATAAAGCCACTAGGAAAGATCATTATTCATTATCATTCTAGATCAAATAGTAGATAGGTTAATAGGGCATCAATTTTATTATTTCTTAGATGAGTATTTAGGTGATAATCAAATTCATGTAGCACATGAGGATCAAAATAAGACTACACTTACTAGTTGTTATGAAACTTTTGCTTTTAAAAGAATTCCTTTTGCACTTTGTAATGCTACTACCACTTTCAAAGATGCATGATGGTAATTTTTTTATTTGATTGAGAAATATATTAAAGATTTTATGGATGATTTTTTGTGTTTACACTTCTTATGATAGTTATCTTGAACATCTTGCATTGGTTTTGTAAAGATGTGAAGAGACAAACTTAGTGTTAAATTGAGAGAAATGTCAATTTACTATAAAGGGAATAATTTTAAAGCATAAAATTTTATAGAATGAGATTGAAATAGATAAGGTTAACATTCAAGTGATGGAAAATCTTTTACCACCAATTTCAGTTAGAGAAATTAGAAGTTTCTAAGGGCATGTAGGGTTTTATAGAAAATTTATTAAGGACTTCTATAAAATAACAAAACCTTTGTGTCAATTGATAGAGAAGAATATACTTAATGAATTTAATAATGAATGCATGGAAGCCTTTGAAACATTTAAAAAGAAATTAATTACCACACCTATTATAATGGCACCTAATTGGAATTTTCATTTGAACTTATGTGTAATGCTAATAGTTATGTTGTAGGGGCTATGTCGGGACAAAGTAAGAAAAAACTTTTGCATATAATATATTATATTAATAAAATTTTGAATGAAGCCAAAATAAATTATGCTCCCAATGAAAAAGAAAATTACTATCTATTGTCTTTACCTTTGAGAGATTTATATCTTACTTGATTAGAACCAAAGTGATTGTTTACACAAATCATTCTACAATTAAATAACTTTTAACTAAGAAAGATGTTAAACCATGACCTATTAGATGGATCCTTTTGTTACAATAATTTGAATCAGAAATTTGTGATTAAGTAGAAACAAAATAACCAAGTAGTAGATCATTTATCAGAGTAAAAAAAATAATGAAAAAAAATTAATGAATTATTCTTGAAGAGCTTGTGTATGAATTGTATAATTATGCCATGGTATGTTGACATTATTTATTATCTTATTAGTGATGTGTTGCCACATAATTTATCATATAATCAAAGAAAAGTTTTTTTGCATGATACCAAGTTTTATTTTGAGATGAACCACACTTGCTTAAGAAAATTATTGATCAAATCATTAACAGATGTGTCCCCATGAAAGAAGTAGAGAATATAATTAGTCAGTGTCATGATTTTGAGTATGGTGAGCATTTTAGAGTTTTTAAAACTACTTTCAAAATTTTGCAAAGTGATTTTTATTGGAAAACCCTTTTTAGAATGTTCATGACTATGTTAGGAGATGTGATAGATGTCAAATAGTGGACAATAATTCTTAAAGTGATGAAATGCCTATGAATTACATATTACAGGTTGAAATTTTTGATGTGTTGGGGATAGATTTTAAGGAAACATTTATTCTATTTTTTAAGAATCAATATATATTAATAATAGTAGATTATGTCTCTAAATGGATAGAAAGAGTAGATGTGTTAAGTTATGATTCTAAGGTGGTGATCAAATTTATAGTTGCTACAACTTATCACCCCCAAATTAATGTCAAGCTAAGTTTTCTAATAGTGAGGAAAGCTAAGAAAAAGCTATATTTTTTGTATCTTTCTCCCAAATGGAAAAAAAAAGAGGAGGAAAGGTATTTCTATGAATTATAGTATTTTTTTTAAGTATTTACACTATTAGGCATGCTTGAAGCAGAAGTCTGCCAATTTGTTACCTTCCCTTGATATATGTTGAAGTATAACTTCTTTGAATTGAAGGAGTAAAGCAATCTTTAGGCTAAGTGATGGTTGGGAAACCCATTTTTAATTCTTCATGGTCTATTGGAGGAGTTCCATCTAGCCTCATTATCCCCTTCTATGATAACTCCATTAGCATCTAACATTCGTTGTTCCATGCAATCTTTGATAAAGAATATTAGTTCCATTTTAGAATTCATGTTGTTTCAATACTCCATTTGCTTGCCAAAAGTTTCTATGATTCCACTTCTTTCATTTCCAGTTAACATGCCAAGGCCAACCAAGTGGTTGGTGGAAAATCCCCCATCAAAATTTATTTTTATCCAACTAAGAGGTGAGTGGGAGGGATACCATAAATTGAAATAAGATAACCAATTAAGTTGACTACTGATCCAGTGCTCCTCAATGTTGAAGCAATGAGTATGGGTTAAGGCCTTTAGGACCATTGCTGCATTTATGGCTAGGGTGGCATAGATTATATCATGTTTCTTTAATCCTTGCGGCTAATTTTGGTAAATAAATCAACAATATATGCAGCCTAGGACTACTTGTTGATCTTTAGTGTTGGTGAGGATTGATTTAATCTTTTCAATACTACTGAACCTGGGTATGTCAAAGGAAGATCTTGATGGGATTGCTATAGTTGGTGAAAATGTGAGTATAATCTTCCACAAAATTGCATCTCCAAACACACTCAGATGAATCACCAAGACCCCTAATCTGATGCTAATTTTTTATGGGAAGAGCATCTTACAAAAGTCTCAACTAAAATATACCCTCATCTAGATGGAATTTGTGTGTTTTTGGATCCACTTTAATTGATCATCCACAACCTAAAATCGGATGTCATATACCATAAAAGTTATCATTTTACCAACTATGTTAAAGTTAAGGACTACTCGATCTTATCATATTTTATCCGTTCGATTGAGTGTAGTAAGTTTGCATAGGAGTTCTTGGTCGAAACCCCAAAATATTTTTTTGGATATCCACTTTCCATTATGAAGTAAAAAATCTAGAATTTGTGTGCTCTCAATTAAGTTGACATTGTCATCCCCAATTCAAGTATGGTGTAAGATGTTGATGTTGTCTCTTTTGCTAATATCCCATTTAATAATCTATTGTAGATCATTAATCCCATATTTGATAACTTCCCAGGTTGATGAGTCCCCTCTATTGCTATCATTACTCAACAACTTAGAGCCATACTTCTTATTGATGCATTTACTTAAGATTGTATTCTTGTTGTGGATGATTTTCCAAGAAATTCTCTACAATGGGCATTTTCATCTGTTTGTTGAATGAAAACTATAGTCTTTCTATCTAGTTAGTTGACAAAGTTTCTCCCATGCACATAGTGTAAACAATCTTTATTTAAGCCTTTGTTCCATAAGAATCTTCTGGCCATCTTTTCTAATTCTTGAAGTACTCCATGAAGCATGGTTGTGTGTGTTATAAGATAGGTAGGGAGAGCTAGTAGTGGAGATTTAATTAAGGTATCCTGACCCACCAAAGATAAATGATAGTTTTCCCATGTTATGATTTTGGAGTTACCCCTTTGGATGATGTTGGAAAAATCACTCTTGACTGACATCCTCATACCAAGATGAATTCCAAAATAAGCAAACTCTTCAACTTAATGAAAACCTATGGCTTTGGCTACTCTATTCTTCCTCCAATTAAGAGCTTTATAGCTGAACATTATAAAGGATTTGTTGTAGTTAATCCTTTGATTCCTCCATTTACAATAACCTAAGAAAATTAGTTTAATTCTCTTGGCTTCCCCAATGGTAGCCTCGACCAACAATAAGATGGCATCAACATAAAGTAAATGGGAGATTTTGGTTTCCCCATTGACCATAGCAATCCCTAGATTTTTACCTCTTTGGTGAAGAGCCAATGATAAGAGTTCAGAATATAAATTAAATAGGCAAGGAGATAATGGACAATCCTGTCTAAAGCCACACTTGGTTTTGATCCTCTCAAAGAAAAGGCTAGGGAAGCCCAAAGCCACACTTGTGTTCCAATTCATTTGATTATAAGGTTTCTCCATGTCAACTTTTCAAGCCATGAAACCAATAGTGGATGTTGAATTCTTAAATTTGTTAATAACTTCTTTGGTTTGGATGTAGTGATCTAAAATAGATCTATTGGGAATGAAGGAACCTTGTTCCTTAAAGACTAACATTAAGAGGATTTTCTTTAACTTGTGCACCAGAATCTTGGCAATGACCTTAAAAATTAATTGGCATAAACTAATAGGTCAGAATTTGGCCAGGGTGTAAGCAATATCTACAATAACACCACCAATGTGTACTTCTAATTAGGATCCATTACTTCTAATTAGGATCCATTTGACTGCTACTAAAGAATTTGAGGTCAACCCCACAAACATCTTTATTGAATATCTTCCAAAAATTTTAAAAAAAATTAAGCAGTGATGCCATCAAGGCCAAGGGTCCTAATTTTAATTACTTCCCATCTTTCAATTTCAAAAACCTAGGCCATGACTTGGGTGGTTGTTTCACTTAGGACCTTATGGATATTGAGGAAAGAAGGTAGATTTTTAAGGCATATAGGATTCTCTTTCCATTTAGCCTCAAAATAATTAGTAAACACTTGTAAGATTTCAGCTGAATCTTCTGAAATTCTATTCCCATCAAGGAGGGTCAAATTAATCATGTTAGTTTGTCTTCTAATTGAGGAAACCATATGAAAGAACCTTGTGTTGCCATCACCTTTCTCTAGCCACCTCACTTTTTCTCTCTAGTTTCATCGGGAGTTGATATGGTTGAGAGTGGTAGTTAATTGCTAAACACAATGTCTTCATATATTCTTCTATTTAGAATTTAACATGGTAGCTGAGCAATCCAACTTTTATTGTTAAGAAATTTCAATTTCTAAAGCAGATTATTTATCTCCTACATCCATTATTTTTTTTTGCACTAGTGATGTAAAGTATTAAAATACCTATCACATTTCCTTTGTAATATTTCAGCTTTTGACTTGTGATTACCCTTTTGCCACATCCCTCAAATAATTTTCCATGTATTAAGATAAGATAGTTACACATCATCATATTTTCTCCACATAAAGGCTTGTTTAGCTTCCTAATGGCTCACTTTCAATATAATTGGGCAATGATGAGAAGCAACTCAAACTAAGTGATGTATAGTAGCAAGGGTAATGAGCTCCAAAGCTTTTATGTTGATCAGAATCCTATCATGTCTAATGCATACCAAGTTGAAACTAGATTTTATGTTGCACCATGTATACTTTATTCCAATAAAGCCAAAGTTGTGGGGATCCAAGGAGATCATAGCATTCTCCATTTCTCTAAATCCTTGGGAGTATATGAATCTCTTTATCATTCAAGGAAATAATGCAGTTGAACTTACCTCCAATGATAGTAGGTTGAGAGACATCCAATGGTTGCAAGTTTTAACCATAGTTGGCTTCTTGTGTGGTAATCTTTAATGACATAAAGAGTGACAATGCCTGAAGTTTTGGATTTTATGATTATCTAGTGTCGAGTGTGAGAGAGCTAGGAGTCCTCCTTTTAAAATGTCAATGTCTACCAAGCTTATGATGATAAAGAAAACATCTTAATTGTTCTTACTCCAAGAAATTCGTTAGCTAAGATGCAGTAGAAAGGTACACCACTTCTTTAGTCCATAATAATTTCTTTCCTGAGAGAGATTTAGAAGCTAGGGGCAAGATTGAGAGCATTATTGTATATAGAGGTTGGGAAAGATTCACTATTGAAATATTGCTTTCATAATTCTTATCATAAGGGATTTTTTTATTTATTTTTGCTAATTCTAATGAACATCAAAATTTTAAAATTTTTTTCAAGGTAAGTGGGTTTCTTAAGATAATATTAACATTAATAACATGTATAGGTGAATAGGGAAGAATTTGATGATTATACTATTTACTATAATGAACACCTTGAATTTAATGAAATCCTTAGGTTTTTTACCAAGCAAGAGTCTCAAGTACAATGGAAAAAAAGAGAAGATAAATTAGTAAACTTTCTTGCCTCAGGTATGACTATTAAGGAAAAAGCCTAACATCATGTTATTTTACAAAGCTAATGCCTAGTGGAAATACCAATGAGGTCATTAGAGATAGAGCTATTTTAAATTTTGAAGATAAATATAGATAGTTTTGAGAACTTTTCTTATCTCAACTTTGAAAATGGAGCATTAAGAAACCCTTCTGAGAAACAATTATTTCTTTGATCTACTATCACAAAGGATAAAGCTATATCATATGAATTTGTAGAACTTGATGAGAGTTCATGCACACCACCTTCTAAATCATGGCCTTCGAGGACTATAAGAGAGAAAATGAGTGATTTGAGAGATGCAATGTCAGAACTACAAGAAAGGGCTGAGGAAAATGGCAGATGATAATATGAAATGGGGAAACAAATTAATCATTATATGGATAAATAACAATATTAATTTGCTTATATGACTCATTACAACTCATCATTGAAATATATGTTCTAGAATAGTCAACTAAATGTTGGCCCCAATTATGTGTATTTTACTTTAACACCAATTTCAGCCTTATGTTGGTCCAAGTCATATGAGTGGTGAAAAAAAAAAGAATTAAAGGAAGAGAAAGAGACATTTTTGTTCTTTCTTTTTATTTTTATAAATTTTGTATATATTTTTGCATGATTGAATCTGAGCATGGGGTGCGAGAGAAACATATAATTTTTATTGTGTTGGCGAATGAATTGTAATGCTAAGGTACTGCAATATATAGTGCTGAGGTGTTGTGTTTAAATGTTATTTTAATGAAATTTTTAAAAAAAAATTTACAATTTTTGTTGTCATTTTTAATGTAGTGTGGTGGAGAGAAAATTTTACATATTACAAAAGTATGTGAATATTGAGTGCCAAAAGGTTGCATTGTGTGCTAAAATGTTTAAATTGACATATTTTTTCTATTTTAGTTTTAAAAACTTATAATTATGGTTGTTCTTATAAATTATATGTTTTCATCTAAATAATATTTTAGTATGACAAAATAGGACTTGCACTAATATTTTTAAATAACGATTAATACCTTGAACAAATACTAACTAAATTTCTTATAAGAATTAGTAACTTCTAAAGTACAATATAAGTAGATGATATATTATGAATATGTATGTTTGACATGATAAAAATTGGATATAAATATTATTTTCATAACATAAATATGATTAGTATCATATGGATCTTAGCACATGTAGTTGAAATTTGATAATATATTTAGATTGACATTAGAATAATAAAGAGAATGAAAAAAGTATAAAAATAAAAAAATAAAAGATATTGGGCTAATAAAGTCATACTCTCATTTGAAAAAATGAAAAAAAATGAAAAAGAAGAAAAGAAAAATTTTGTGACTAAGTATTATACAATAATAATTTTTGACATTCTCTACAAAATTGTCAATTCAAATAATTATCAATTTGAACTAAGTATATTGAATTTAAGAGAGAACGTCATTTTATACTTATTCAAATAATATTTAATAAGAATTTATAACAATCAAGTGGTCAAGATAATCATCAAATTCATCTACATAAAATTACACAAAAGAACTAAACTTCAAAAGAAATATTAGTTCAAGTAATAATTAAGGCTCTTATAGTTTATCAATTATTCATATTTAATAATTAAATATGTAAGACTAACTTCATCATCTAAAATAATTATTTAATAATTTTAACATCTAATGTTTTATTATAAAATAAATTTAAGAATTTATAAGAATTAAATGGGATTACTTGAGAAGAAGTAATAGTTTGAGTTTTAGAGAATTTAATTAGTAAATTGGTTGAGTGAACTAAGTGAAAATTAAATGTGTTTTTGAGTAAAATGAAGTAATTTTATGAATTTTTTTAATATTTTATGACAAAAAATTCTTCATTATAAAATGTTAACCCCATGAGCTTTACAAAATATTCAAAGTTTTGATGATGACAAACTTTTTTGATTGAATAATAATGTTCACCGAGTAGTTGTATGTGAAAGCTATGGTATAATTTCAATGTTGAAACTACAATTAAGCACCCGTGGTGTTTATTTTTTGAGATGATGGGGATGTGGGACATCACGTAGATCTTAAGGGATACTTATTAGAGTGATCAGGTATGACATTGAGGAATGATGTACTATCTCGAGAGACAGAAGTCACCATCCTACAATAGTCCTAAACACCTAATAAGAACTCCTAAGGCCAATGGGTCTTGGAATGTACAGGAGATCTTTCCCCTGGTTTACATGAAAAAGTAAAGTAGTGTTTATTTTAAGTTGTGTTCATTAAGTTCCCTATGGAGGCAAGCCCCCATAGTTAATTACATCCTAAGGAATGAGGTTCATTAAGAATACTCTCAATTAAGGTAAATGATCATTGTCTCCAAAGATTTCAAAGGTAGGACTATCAACAAATTGGTTATTTTTAAAAAATCAAGTGGGATTGATCAAAAGGAGGGAGTTATTATCAAAACCAAAGGGAGATGGGTAGGGGATGCTCATGATACTAGAAACCTAGTGAGCATCCCAAACTATCATACGATTGGGTTTTATATTTTTGAAATTGAAGAGGATTATATGTTTGAGTTTGAATTTTTATTAGAAATAGAAGGCTTATAATTCCACAACACAAGATTATTGAAATACCTAGGAGTTGAAGATTTATGCTTGTAGCCCCAAAAGGGAAACAACAACCTCAGATCTTAAATCTATGAAGCTCTGGCGAGAGACAGAGCACGACCTAAATCTAAGGCAAAAAAATGGGTATATGGCTTACCTCCATAAGAGAGAGTAATCCACTCGACTGTTGGACTTACAACCGCCTAGAGTGGCCGCCAACTAACTCCTCCTACGTTTTAAATATATGTAGGCAAGTCTTATGCTTTACAAGATGGCTAAGTTATTATTTATTTAGAAAGAAGACTATGTCTTTAAACTCACTCTCTAAGAGACTAGATCATGAGGGGCATGAATTCATGACTTAATCTAATGCAAATTTTGTCAAGTTTTATTTTGATTTTTTTTGGACATTTTTATTTGACACAGGCTATAAGATTTCATATGCCTAATACATGAGAAAATTGGTTATGAGCTAAAATCATAAAGAAGGAGGTGTATTTCCATAATGGCTCTCAAAGGTCAAGCCATTTTCTCTAGCAAAGGTGGAAGCCCTCCATTGACAAGAGTGAAACAATATGATTTATGCATGATATGAGACATACAACATCGAGCTAAAGAGTTGTTAAATCTTTTATTATCTTGATTTATGTCCTAAGCTTTAGGTGAGGTTATGAATTATTTAGTTTAATTTTGAATTGATTAATTGGATAGAAGATTTATTTTTTCCTAGGAGCCTAATCTCATCCAAGCCATTCAACAATCATCAAACAATTAAGAAACTATAAAATTATGCCATCCTAATTGCGCAATCAAAAACACAACATCAATCAATTTATAAAATCAACACAAAAGAATAAGAGGCTGGTGCGGTCGAGTACCACCGTACAACCCAAAAAAGAAAAATGGGTAGCCGAGCTCTACTCTTATACAACCCGGATTTAAATTAATAATTACAATTATGAAGTGATAAGTGATATGGGAGTCTTCATTCTTCATCTTCCATTTCTTCACTCCTTGTCCTTCATTCCTTCATCTTGGTTTACTTCATTTCTTTCTTTCTTTTGGTTTAACTTGGGATGTAGTTTGCTCCAAGGCATCAAATGGTATATAAGACATGGTCTTATAACCAATGTTCATCTTAGTCCCCATAACACTTATCCTAATCCTAATGCAAAAATTACATTAAAAGGAATGAAAGTAAATTTAGCTACACGCAAAATAAATATTAACTAAACACATCATACAACCCAAGCATTTATAGGAATAATTTGGACTTAGTACCCCACACATGGGTAACCCAGTCCACCTATCCTAGTTTGAGTTATGCTTAGGAGTATAAGCAACCTGCACAACAAAAAGTATTTATATTTTTATTATCCTTAAGCACAACCCCCTACAGTAGATATGATTAGGCTAAGATCCCTCAATCATCTAGTATATGCACATACACCCTAGCATCCAGCCTAAAATATTACACGACAAAATAAAATCATACATCAAATCATGCACCTCCCTAAAATAGAGTTAGAAGTGATGATTTTGCCTAATGTGTGTGTCATTTAAGGTTTGTGTGGCATGTCTTAGCTAAGCTTTAAAGTTGGAGTTTTCTAAGTATGGAAGATTCAATCTAAATGGTGGTTTTAGTTTAAGTGATTTAGTTGACTTATCAATTTTAGTTGGTGATTTGATTTGGTTTAAATGAACCTATATTTAGTTACTAAATGCTGTGAAGAGAAGATAAGAGAAGAGAGTTCTCTTTCATCCCTACCTTAAAGCATTTCTAAGGTAAATTTGATTAATAAATTTTCTTTAATGAATGGTTTATTATGTGTTTTAATTAACCCTAAGTTTAGATTCATTATAAATGGCCCTATTCAATAAGAAAGGCATCTTAGGATTAGTTAGGTGGATTACTATCACATAACACACACCCATTCATTTCTTTCCATCATGTATGCCATGCATATGAATAATCCTAAGCATACCTATACATGTAATGCAAATCTTAGCACACTTTAATGATGAATGCAAAGAGATGTGATTTGAAAATTTGGATATTCCATTTATTAATTGGATTATTAATGCATGGCTTTATTATATAGAAAAGAGGGATTTCTCATCCATTAGCTAGATGCACATCCACATGTATAAAAGTTATAAGTGAGTATGGTGCCATTATTTTCTACAATAGGGGTGTAAGGTACAAGACCTACTTAGGGCTACTTAAAACCTCGTAGCCCCGGGATGTCCAGACTAATATATCACTTTCTTAGATACATGTAGATGTAAAAAAAGAACCAAATGGATAAAGAATCATGTAAAAGATTATGTTTGATTTGGTTCTAATTTACATGTGTAACATGAAGGTCCCTCCTAAGTCTTAATATAGAGATACGTAGGAATAGATTTAGGCAAGTGTTATATTCTTTTCAAATGAACTATACACTTGCAAATCCTACATAAATCCATATTAAGAGAAGGAAAGAGAACTTCATAACACATATCTTATGCTATCATCACATGCAAGCTTATAAATATTTATAACTAGCATTACTACATTTATAATCTTTGATTTATAAGTTTTAAAAAATAATTTTTGGTTTAGTAGTGATAATAGCCACTCATATTCTTAATTTTAGCCAACACATACAATTTGGTATAAAAGAAAACATTTGATTTATTTAATTTTCAAAAGAGATGAATGCATGATTTCCTATGGTAAATAATATTTAGCATGATTAGACAAAAATAAAGGAAAAAGCACATGACTTCATTCACTCTAATTAATTCCTAAGGATAATCATATAAAAAAAGGATCATTAAAAATGAATCAAAATTCTTTAAGGAGATTTTTATTTTTGAATTTTGTTTGACTTAGGAAACACGAGAAGGGTTTGGTAGTCCTAACCCATTCCCCCATGTGTGAATTGGTTTGGATTAATTTAGAATAGTTAAATTGATTTTATATTTTGATTAGGTTAATATATGAATTAAATCCATTAATTATCTCTTACCTATACCACTTTAACAAAATCATCCAAGTAATTATGAGCCAACATATGATATGCAACCACATGTTAATTAAATCAGCAATGCACCTAAGAAATGAAGGGGCCTAATGCAATTGACTCACAATTAGTTGGTTTTAAAGGGTTTGATTAAGTACTTTTATAACCCTCCTACACATGTAGTTTGATTATAATTTCCTTTAGAATTCTCTTAGGTTATTGAACACCTAAGAATCTACCCAAGAATTGAATGATTAAGTTCTAGAATAATTTAGTTTTGAATTTGATTAATTAAACTATTTAATGAAGTGATTAAATCATTAATTAATATAAATTGATTAAGTGTTATTCAAATGAAATAAACTTAAGGGAAAAGATTGTAAAAGAGGTTCTAATCTCATTCCATATGTTCATTCATTATTTCATGATGATTAGTAAGTTTAATTAATGAATTTATCACTATTTAACATTTTAATTAATCATTTAATTAATTAAGAGGGTGATTAAGAATGAAATAAGCAATTCTCCTAATTAATCAAGATATAAATTCCAAGAAAATTATGGGAGGTAGAGCTCATCCCACAAATCAATCTCAGGAAGTTTGGAATTAATTTATAAAGTAATTAAATAGTAATTAATTTAATTATATTTTCAATAAAACCTAAATTGAGTCAAAATCATTGTTCAAAATTAATTGATTTTAATTTTTTTTATTCTCCTCTGAATTATCTTTAAAATGAGTGTTTATTTATATTTTTTAGATTTTTTTATAATTATGAATTTTGGAGGTTTCATCACTAAAATTGGATTAATTATGCCTAATTAAACCCCTAATCCCATCGGGTCACATGGCGGCTAACATGGTGCGCTTTTCATGTGGCATGATGGGATAGGTTATTTAAGTTGCCACATCCATCATCTAAGTCAGCCGGCAGCGGACGCACTTTCTCTGCGGGCCATCTGATCTAAGATCGAATGATCGAGATTAATCCCATGGTTTAGGCTTCTAATCATAGTGGATCTAGCATGATCTGATCATGATCGTCCGATCCGATCATGCGGAATGGATGGTCCATGATCTGTCTCCTCCCGAAGCGAGAGACGGATGTCGTCCGTCAATCATCGCTCGATCCGAGCTTACCCGTGCTTGAATGGAGCTTCAAATTCATCCCACACCTTCGGGAATCACAAGCAATACATCTAACGGTGGAGATCATGTAACTTGAAAATTTCCTTCAGAAAGGACCAAGTAAAATTTATCCTAAGGTCAATTTCAATGGCATATCTCACCGGAGGCTATCACCGATGCTTCCAATGATGGAGGTAGCTTCGACTAGTAGAGACGAAGCCCTATTGAAGAAATTCGATCTTGATTTGAAGTGGTTTGCTCGGTTGACCAAGCTTCTCTTCAATGGTGATTGGCCTTGATTGAAGTGGTGCTTCCCATTGCTTGGAGACTTGGGAGATGATTCGATTGAGCTCGCTTAGTCCAAGGATGGTGTGTGCAAGGTTAATTTGATTTTGGTTGAGAATTGAATGAGTTGGATTTGGAGTTCACCTCCCATATTTTGACTTTGAGTAAAACCAAAAATGGGAAATGGGGGAGCTCGGGAATGGCTTGGAAAAGCATGGGGAGGCTTTGATTCAACCTCTCAAGCTTTGAGGAATGGATTGCTTATTGTTTGAGTGAGAATGAGGGGGGGAGGGGGTATATCTCCCCCTCCTTAGATCAGACGGTGATAGGCTGATTTGCCATTTTGGTTCAATGGGTTGGATTGGAGGCATGGTTTGAGTCATAAAAACATCCCACATGGGTTAGTAGCTGCCCATGTGCTTGGTGAGTGGAATTGGTGATCCAAGTGTTTAAATGTGATTGGAGGTCAGTTTGACCTTGCTTTGGGTCATGGCCGACCCAAGCTCATTAGGTCATGTTCACCACCTTCCTTGGTTCCCATGTGGACCAATAAAAGGATGCCAAGTGGCCTTGGAAAAAGAATGACCAAATTCCAAGTGAATTTGGTCATGGGATACCCTTTGACCTAAGGGAAAAGTGGTCATTTCACTATGAGTTTGATTTGGGCAGATTTGAAATGACTTAAAAATGGGTTGGGCCAAATTTTGAGTGATTTGGAGTTCATTTGATTTGATTTATCTCAATTTGACCCATTTATGTCAAGTTGGGTCAAATCTGGTTGACCAATTGATCAAATTGAGTCAAACCATAGGTTAGGTCAAGTTCAAATGATCATTTGAAGCCTATGGGTATCATTAGTTTGGTTTAATTTAGTTTAGATTTGGTTTTGGTTCATTTAGGTTTATTTAAGTCAAGTGGGTCAAGTTGACCAATTTGACCCATTTGACCCAATTGGGTTAGGGCATGGGTTGGTTTAGGCTTTGTTGATCATTTGAAATGTATTGCAAGATTTAGTTTCAATCAATTTTGATTTGGTTTGATTTCAAGTTGATTTGACCTTTTAGGTCAAGTCAAGTTGGGGTCAATTGGTTAATTGAATCTTTGGTCAAGTTCAACAATCAATTTGGAATGAATTTGACCCATTGATTGTAATCAATTTGGCTTAGATCAAGGTTTGATCCATTTTGGCTTTTTAGGTCAATTTGGGTCAACCTAGGTTAAGTGGCCAATTAGGCTTGGTTTGGCTCAATTGATGGCCTGGTCATGTCCAATCATTGATTATGGATTAGTTTAGATCAATGGTTTCAATCAATTTGGCTTATAGTAAAATTTGGCATGTTTAGGTTTCCTTTGGGCTAAGTGTTGACTTGGTCAAAAGCTAGGTTTAACTTGGTTTGACCTAATTTGAGTGATTGATCATTCTAGGATGATTGTTGATCATGATGTGAGGCTTAGATGGGCTTAGTTCAATCCAATTTGGGTTGGATTAGAATTTGGCTCAAAAAGGTCCTTTAGGTCACTTTGGATCAAGTGAGCCTAAGTGGGTTAATTGGCTTGATCAAGGCTTGATTCAAGTTTGGTTGAACTCACATATGGACTTATAATGAAAATATAAATCCAATTGCAAGTGATTTGGAGTCAAATGGGTTTTGGTTCATTTGACAATTTCAAGTCAAAAGGATGAACATGGGTTTGACTTGGGTTAGTTTGATTTTGGCTTGGTGATTGTAGTTTATGTTTATATTTGGGCATGTGATTGAAGGAGTGATTGTTTAAAGAGAAAATCCAAGGGTTTGGATTGATTTGAGAATGATTTGGCTAAATCCAAGAAATTGTCTTAAAGGATATAAATTGGATTTTGATTTAACTTTGGGTTTAGTTTTGGTTATTTGAATTTATATTTCATTTATATTTGTGGATGTAAATCAGAATATAATTGGGTTATGAGAAAATATTTTGAGTTTGGAGTGATTTGATTGTGAATTTGGCTAAAGTAGGTCAAAAAGTTTTGAAATGGGATTTTGATTTGGTTTGATTTATTTTCATTTGATTTGGATGATTTGGATGTCAATTTCATTTATAGTTGTGACTACAAATGATGGAGTAAGTGATTTGTAAAGAAATCACTTAGCTTTGGGTTGATTTGAAGGGTTTGGCTAAGCTTAGGGATGTGATTCATAAGGCTTAGGAAGGTTTTGGATTTGGAATTGATCATGGGTTTCAATCATTTGATTTGGAATTGATTCATGATTTGGATTTTAAAATTTGGATTTGAATTTAGATTTGAATTTGAGGTTTAGTTTGAAAGAAGGAAGTAAGGATTTGGTTTAAGATATAGGGTAGGCAAGTCCTCATAAACCCCTAAAGCATAACCTATTTTTATGGCTAACTCTTCTAGGTCTCTAGGGTTAGGTTAAGTGTTCACCTAATCACTAGAAGTGTCTTAAGACAAAAGGAACTCTTAGTGTCTAGAGGAGTCCTATTTTCAAGATGGAGAAGTTGAGAGCTCACTCCAAAAGTGAGGTCAACAACACCCCAAAGAAAATTGATTGTAAGAGCATGAACAATGGTTGATTTTCAAAAATTTAATCAAGAAAGAGCTCATGAAAATAAAAGTGTGAATGATTTATGTTAGAAGACCTAAGTTAAGTCCAAATATTGTATTATTTTTTTTCATATTTATATTTTATTCTATATTCATGTGTTTTGTATGTAAATGATGAAAAATAATTGAGCACACACACACACACACACACACACTTGAGAGAATATAAAATAAAATATATAAAAAATAATTTTTTTAGGAAAATCGCATAGTATGATCAACATCATAATGAAAGATTGCCCATATTTGCTAAGCAATTTCAGCCACCATAATTAAGTCGGTTCTCTTAAAATTACCAAATTTGAACTAATTGTAATGTACGATCATGATCATATTGTATGAATATTTATTTTAATTAATTATTTTATTGCTGGCATTAAGTCAGTTATTTATAAATTTTACTTAATTAGATTGATCATTTAGTACAATATTAATCATACAGTTCAAATTTATTTATTAATTACCTAAATTTTATTCAAAATATATGGGAATTAATTTTTGAGATTTTTTTATTATGTTCATATTGTATGATGGGTTTGTACAAGATGAACAAATAGAGAACCAAATTTTTAGTTTATACTGCTCGTATGTTACAATCCTTGGTCATATAGTATGAATATTAGCTGTTGTTGGGACAATCATATCACATAGAGTCCCTAACCCTAGTAAAATGAACTGATCATATCTGATTACTATAAAAAACACATTTGGGGATGCTCTTTGTCATCTTTATTAAGATGAGTAGAAGTATATTTTCTCATGAGGCAGATTGATATATATTCAACCAGATTTCCCCTAACATTACGTTACAGTTTATTTAGGTGTGGGGTTCTACTTCCTATGAATGCAAGCCTTCATAGTTAATTACCCCTCTTTCTACAGTAAGAGAGCACTCTTGATAAAGGTTAGAAATAATCATATCTTCCTAATATGAATTGGTGTCTAAAGGTGTGAGTGGAATAGATGATTGTCATTTAACTTAAAGTGTATATTAGGGGGAATAATGACACGCCCGATCAAGATCCCTTGGTTCCATCATCCCAGGGTATCCTAGTCCCTAGTCTGCTAAACTAGGGGAAATAGTTTTTGACCGAAGAAACCTTGTCACCAACCATGGGTTGCATCATCCAAGCTATTCTTGTAGACCTCGGGTGATATTTATTTAAGATGAAAAATTTTAAGTCAACCTTAGCTAACATAAGACTTTTTACCTATTTAATATATTTTGTAATTCATGGCTCAAAGAGCAAAGCCATTAAGGAACATATGAGCTATTAACATAACCTAAATATAATGGAGTCATATAGAGGCCAAATCACCCAGTCGGAGAGTTCTAGTTGTATCCACATTTCATGTGGTGCCTTTTGGCATTAAAACCACATAGATAGAGAACTCATGCCACATCCTTACTAGAATAAAATTATTTGAGTATGAACATAAGTATAATTAATTTGACATTACCTATTTATGTGCAAAGGTTTTCTTAGCTTATCATCCTTGACAAATAATGTTGGATGGGTAGATGATTTTTTATTATTTTTATTTTTATTTTATTTTGAATGATGAACTTTATTCAATTTGAACATATCCTCTCCAATGAATTCTACAATCAACATGACCATCATTGAGGAATGATTAAGTTTTGTTGAGCCAGACCCAATCATGAGATTTAACCAATAAATTAACCCGTGCAACATCCTCACACATTAAATTTTGATTTTAATACATGTGTCATGGGGAGAGCATATGTGGGTATTTTTATAAATTTCTATTAAAATTAGAAAATTAATTTTGTATTTTTAATTAATTTTTAAATTTAGCCTACACAGCTTATTCAGATTTTAAGATTTTGTTTTGTATCTTTAAGTCAGTGCACATTCAGACAATTTAAATTTATTTTATGTTAACTCATAAAGCATTCTCAGACAATGAGTTTAGACAATTATTACTATGTAAGGGCCAATGCGGGTAATTCAGATCTATTTTTATTAAGTGCCTCGGCATTAAAAGTATGGCACCTAGGTGTTTATTAAGATAACACCTCGACACTGGAAACATAGTGCTTAAGCACTAGATAGCATTGGGGCACTATTAAATTGGGGCCTTGACATTGAGTGATTAGTACAGTAACATTTTGGGGGCAAGTATTCATATTTACTAATTGACTAGCACCTAGGAGCTGATCATATGGTGCTGCAGTGTTAGTCAAAAGTTAGTTAAAAAAGCTGGCATATGGACATGCATTTTAAATGGAAGGGATAAATTTTTTGACCAACACTGTGGCGCTAAGTTAGAGTGTCATGTAGCTACATCAATGCTTGACTTGCATTTCGAATTTTAGAATTAATAATAATAAATATTCTTTTGACCGATGACTTCTTGACTGGCTGACTAGCTTGTGTGAGCCATAGTGCTAGTTCCCTGCTTGGAAATCCAAGAGCTTAGCATCATGGTGCTATGCCTAGCTTATAAATATATGCCTAAGGCTGTGAAATTTTTTATTATGCAGTTCTTTTCTCTATAGATCTCTTTCTCTCTTAGTGTTCTTTTAAGTCAAGAAATCATGCTGCTCAAGAAGCTCATTAATAAGAGAAGAGAGACTTCGAGTGATCTTAACAGGTTTGTTAGCATGGAAGCTGAAGAGGGATATCAGCATGCTCTCACCCACAAGCATCTTATCCCAAATATGAGCTTCTACAACCTAGGTAGAAGAGTAGAGAGGGTGATTAATAATCATGACTTGGTGAAGCTGGCCTATAAGAGTGGCTCTTGCGTCATCCTCGTGCTACGAGAGTTTTTTTCCAATGTGAAGAAGCATCAGAATAATAAAGTCTTCATTTAGAGAAAACTGGTAAGTTTTGATAGCACTACCATCAACACATATTACGAATTACCAACTGTGTCATATGATCAATATCTTTCATATTATAATGAGCACTTGAATTTTGATGAAACCCTTCGTTTTCTCACTAGTAGGAAAGCCAACATCCAATGGAAATAATGGGAGGAAAGAATCATTAACTTTTCTATCATCGACCTAACAGTAGAGTCTAAGGCTTGGCTCTATTTTATTTCTATCAAGATGATGCCTATTAGTAACATCAATGAGGTGACTAAGGATAGGGTCATTTTAAATTTTATAATTCAGAAGGGCTTTCCAATTTATATATAGAAGATTATTTATAATTATATTTATAATATGCTTAGGGGCAGTACCACTATAGGGTATGTTCATTCCTCTCTTATTTATGGTTTATGCACTATGAAGGGTGCATTAGAGGAGCTTCATGAAGAAGTATTTATTCAAAAGGTTCCTCTAATGAAAAGGCACATTTAGGGGTTTGATCAAGGTATGAAGTGGAGGGAGAGCTCATGGGCCCCAGGACCTCAGCCTTAATCCTCTAAACCTTTAAACAAACTAATTTCTAATATAAGGAGGAAGGTGGGTGAGAGTAGCTGCAGACTGTGGTCTTTAGAAAAAAAGTTTGATTATCACATGGATCATTAATAAAAGTTGTTTTCTTATATGACCCAATTCAATACAGCATAAGTCCATATATATTTAAAAAATTTTATCTTAAGGATCTAGGTCAGGCTTCTTTTTCTGTGGCACCTCAATACTCCCTTATGTAGCTATCTTAGAGCCAGAAACAAAAGGGGAAGAAGATAATTATAACTACTAGTTTCTCCTTTTTTTATTTTGTATTTTCTCTTTTGTTATTTTAATAATTTTTGTAATAGATTTTTTTATTTAATAAAGATGTTTTTTTTTTCTTATTTCTATCCCTTTATATTTGTCACTATGGAATGCTCTCCTGAGATTTAAAATTTGTAAGAATAAAAATTGTATGCTCATCATTAGGGCCTCTATGTCTCGGCACTGATCCCCTAGCACCTCGGTGCTGTTATGCTGAAAAATAATTGATTTAGAAACTCGATAGCTTAGTGCTGCATTTGTATTACCTAAGCGCTACATTAGTAGCTCCTCAACATTATATTTATAGCGCCATGGTGCTGTGGGTATGATCTAGATTATGATTGGAATATCTTAATATTGTTGATTGAGTGTGAAAACACACCACCTTGGCACTAAGATACTAGCACCCTGGCGATATAAGATGCCCACCTAAGCTTAATTTTCTCTGCAATGCCTCGGTGCTATATTTGTAGTGCCACAATGCTGTGGGTATAATTTTAATTATGGTATGAATGCATTATTATTAATTTAGTGTCAATTCTCAAAATGTAGTGCCTCAACATTAGAGTACCAGTGAGATGGCACTGGGGTACCAATGACATGGCACTAGGCCTACAACGCCATGGTGCTGTTTCACTGATGTCTAAGATTCATAATTTTCTTAGTACATTAGCACTCTTCTTCCTTATCCTAGATTCAAGATCAACGAAGAGAGGGCATTACATCATACGGGAACCAAATCAATGGCAAAAATAGTCCTTTTAAGATAAAATGCTTCGACAATGTATGAACAATGTTGTGGCACTATTTTAAAGATATAAAAACCTGGGGTTTAGCACTACGGTGTGGCAAAAGACATTATCAAGACCCTAGAGCTTAGCACTGTGATGTCAGGTTTCTAGCACCTCGATGCTATAGAACAAAGCATTCAAGATTTTATTCTCAAGAGTGCAGCACTTCAAAAATAGACCTCAGCACTACGACACCACGAGATGGGAATCCCATTTTGTGCCAAATTCTTGGGGATTTTAATGGCTTTTTTTATAAAAAATTTGGTGACTTAACTCTTTAGAAATGTTAGATTTATACATTTTTAGTACAAATGCACTCTTCTACTTATTCTAGATCCAAGATCAATGGAGGGAGGGTGTTCTTCTCATGCCAGAAAAGTTCAATCGCGAACATTTTTCAACATTCAAGATTATGAAATTTTTTAGCTTTAGGGAAAATTCTTTTTTACTCTGGATCCAAGATCGATGAAGACACATTATTTTCTCACTAGACATAAGATTGATATTGGAATCCTCTTAACTTTATTTTTTAGAAAGAAAATTTGCTTAAAAGAACATTTCCATAAATCATTTACCTAGAGTAGATGAAAGATTACTCTTGTAGTGCAAGATCAGGGTAGGAAGACTAGAGAGAATGAGTGAAAGAGAGAAGAAGATAAAGAACTTAGGAGAGGTTGTTCTCTCCATCTTATAGGAAATTTTCCATCTTTAGGAGTGGTTTTTTGCTATAATGATTCCCTCTTCCCTAAGTAGTTATTCATGGTGGGGCGGGGACAATGACTTTCTTGATTTTTTAAAAAATTGATGATCATCGTGACACACCTTGGCCCTGGTATCACATTGCCATGATGTGTCACTTAAGTAGGCAATCGTTGGGGGGTAATTTGAGCTTCTAAATTCTTTAGGGAGGTAATAGCACCATGGTGCTCGAGGCTAAGATTTCATTCATTATCATTCATTTTTTTAGATGCAAATAAATTTACCCATCAATAAATGTGCCATGTCGATAGAACATGATGCATTCGGTATTTTTCTTATTTATTTATTTATGATTATATGCCATGTTATAATGAGAAGTGAAATCATATAATCTTTTGAAATTCTCTAATCACATTTCATTGATCATATATAACAATGGCATAAAGAGTTTGTAGCTACAATTGTTTAGCATGGATTTCTCTAATACAGGTAGAGGTTGTATGAGCTCTATAGGCCATAGTAGACTACCCTCCCTAGCTTCATGGAAATGTTTAATGAGCACTCCCTAGTCATGGACCAAGGTGAAAAGGACCTGCTCAAGCTCGGTTACTTAAGCATCTGTCTGTGAGAAATCCTCTTCTATAGATATGACATCTTATCTGATCATAGCTCTTCTTTTTAATAGATACAATTGATTTTAGCAACCTTAATACCTTAAACAAAAATAGAGAATTTTGTTTTTTTCGTCATATTAATAAATCTAAAATTAGAGAAGCTTTAAAGAAAATGAAAGATGGAAAAATAGTAGGACCTGATGATACTCCAATAGAAGTGTGGAAATGTTTAGGAGATCAAGGAATTTCTTGGCTTATAAATCTTTTTAATGTTATTTTAAAGACTAAAAAGATGTCAGATAAGTGGAGAAAGAGTTTGTTGGTTCTTATATTTAAGAATAAAGGTGATGCACAAGAGTGTGCAAATTATATAGAAATTATGTTAATGTGTCATACATTAAAATTATGGGAGAGAGTAATTGAGCATAGGTTATGATGTGATACAAAATTTTCTCACAATCAGTTTGGTTTCATGTCAGGTAGATCTACTATGGATGATATACATTTGTTAAGATGTTTGATGGAGAAGTATACAGAAAACAAGGAGGACCTACATATGATATTTATTGATTTAGTGAAAGCTTATGATAAAGTTTCAAGAGATGTTCTTTGGAGAGTTTTTGAAAAGAAAGGAGTTAATATTGGTTATATTCAAGTCATTAAGGATATGTATACTAGAGTTGTTACTTGTGTCCAAACACAAGGAGGATTGATAAAATAATTTCCTATTTTAGTTGGATTACTTCAAGGATCAACTTTAAGCCCTTATCTTTTTTTCCTTGGTTATGGATGTTCTTATTAGGCATTTACAAGAAGATGTACCTTGGTGTATGCTTTTTGCTGATGACATTCTTCTTGTTGATAAGACTAGAGAGGGAGTCCAAAAGAAACTTGAATTATTGAGGTCAAACTTAGAGTCTAAAGGTTTTGTAGATCTAAAATTGAATATATGGAGTGTAAATTTAGTTGTACAAGTTATAGTGATAGTGTTGTGACATTAGGTGAACAAGTCATTAAAAAGAGTGAACAATTTAGATATTTAGGCTCTATTGTTCAAAATGATGGTGAAATAGATGGAGATATTATTAGTAGAATTCAAGTTGGATGGTTGAAGTGGAGGAATGCATTTGGCCTTTTGCGTGATAGAAAAGTACTGCTTAAACATAAGGGAAAATTTTATAAGATGGTGGTAAGACCTGCAATGATTTATGGTGCAGAATGTTGGCCAATAAAAGAGGAGCATGAGACTAAGTTAAGTGTTGTAGAAATGAGGATGCTCAGGTGGATGAGTGGCTTTACTCTTAGAGATAATATGCGAAATGAGTATGTTCAAGAAAAAGTTGGAGTAGCTCTAGTGGCAGATAAGATTAGAGAGAGTCAGCTTAAATGGTTTGGCCACATAAAGTGTCGGCCATCCCATGACTCGGTTAAGAGAGTAGATGCATTAGATTTTGCCTTATGTTAAGAAAGGTAGAGGTAAACCTAAAAAGACATGGTTAAAATCTATAAAAAATGACCTTAGTATGCTTGAATTAAATGAGAATTTGACACATAATAGGACATAATGGAGATGAAGGATTCATGTAGCCAACCCCACTTAGTAGGATAAATGCTTGTTGTTGTTGTTGGTCTCTTAAGCTATAAATATCTTAATTCAATTGATATGTCAAGGGGTCAATTTGTGCTCAATATAGCTCTATTTGGTAGGATCTTAAAGCTCTGAGACTATGCTTGAGGTCTTGGAAAACTAAAGAGATTTAATGTGAAGTGGTACTGAGTGATATCTCTGCAATAATGATTATATCTGACAAGATCTTCTAATAGGTACTGTGTAATGAGAATATCCCAAACTCAACATCTCTGCATAGGGATTACTAAAGTTGTAGCTCTCCTACTTCAAGGCCAAAGGTGGCAGCATAATCTAATAAACTGCTCACCTCCATAGAAGCTAGAAATCTCAGGAAGATTTTCAAGTTAACTCTCAGAAGTAGGTGATGTAATGTTATCACTATATGGCATAGGCTCTTTGAAGAGACACAATGTAATGATTCTGAGAACCTGGGGTGTTTCCTAGAGATGAAGCATGATATCTCTAGACTAGATAGTCTCTGAGCTATACAACTTGAACTGGGAATAGGATGACTCTCTACACAAGAATCAACATATGAGGAGTCATCTTAAGTGGCAGTCACTATCACCCAAGTTGAATCTGATAAGAGTAGCTCATGGCTAGTCATCAGAGTGCTAGACTCCTCTATATATGGGTCTTCTTCAATATGCATATGGTAACTTCTAACAAGCTGAGTAGATGTTGGGGAAGTAGCACTAGTGTCTATTGATAATACTAGTGTGGCATCACTATCCATTTGTCCTGCGAGTGGCTCAGTTGCTACTAGTGAGTAGGGAATATAAGTAGGCTTATCTATCCCTGCTACTCCCATGTCATGACCAACTATCATGGGATTGTGGATATGTCTATCATCTCTCTCCTGAGCTGATGAATCCTTTTGTCATCGCTTCTTACTTCTGCCCAGCTCATCTGATGATCTCTTAGGAGCATGAGTCACATGTTAAGGGGAATGCGTGTTGTACTAATTTGGCTGTCCCCAATTTACAACTGTATATAAAAATACTTAGCTCCAAGAATGAAGAGTATGTATGGTGGATTCATAGTAACCATAGGTGACTAACTCCCTGTAAATCTCCAGTGAAGCTACACAGAAACTCAAACTAGTCCCTAGGTGAAGTAAACAAGCCCATGTTGTAGAAGCTGCTGCTAATCGAACAGGCAATGATAGCATCCCCAGGGAATGAATATCTACTATGTCTAATATCTAAGGTAGTCTGTATATGGGCATAGTCTAAGTGAAGATGTGTTGTCTAACCATTCTTTTGGGATTGTTTCCATTCAATATCATGGACTCATGACACCTGTAATAAAGTCAAGCATGTCTCATCCCAATGAGGTATTATATTATGCATCTGTATCCTAGCCATGATAATAAAAATGGTGTCCCTCTATCAGTAAGAGAATCTATCAATCTTTTCCCCAAGATTTAAGTAGGCAAACTATGAATGGATGTGCTATGAATGATCTGAAAGTGATCTATCATGCGAGATGGAGCAAACATGAATGTTCAGATTTGATATATATCTAAGGTAATTGTAGCCCTCCTCAACTGCATGATCATGGGGAAATGCTTCTCTCTAAAATAGGATGGTATCTCAGAATAATTAAAATCTCCTGATATATGTGCATGAATCCACCCATGTAAGTAGTGCTAATGAGCATCTACATCGTAACGCCGTGAGTTAGCCATCACACTCACTCTATCTAATCCACAGTATAAGAAAACTAATGATGGTAGCACTAGTGCTATCCTCTCACCATGAGCAAGTAAGTTAACCATCAAAGAGTGAAAAAACAAAAAAGCCTATTGTGTCCTGGAAATATGAAATAACATAGCCAAGCGCAATGAAAGCCTTTAAAAATAGCACCTCATCCTAGTCCCATGTTAAGATTTTCCAAAAACTAATTATTCCTTCTAGCTTGAATCTATCACTGAATGACTTTTTAGCTGAATGAAATCCTATGTCAAACAGATCCTCTAATCATGCAAAATGAGGCAAACATACTACTAAATCAAGAAAACTCTCAGACCATGTGTCTAGAATAACTGTTTCTCGTTGCCTATGACCTGGTCTCCACTCTCTAAATAATATATAGTAGTGAGGTAGAACACAATGGAGACTTGAGAAGTATACATGACCGCCTCTCCTTTGTTGACCAGCTAGCAGACACTGAAAGAACTCAAGATCTAGAGGCACGCACTCATTATATGGAACACCCATAATAGAGAAACCTGTTATATCCAGCATCTAGGCCAAGGGAATCATTATATCATGTGGACCAATCCAGCAAGTATTGATGATCTTTTTTCAATGCACTATGTTTACAAAGGTGCAATATATGTGACTAGCTAAAGTACATCTTAATCCCCAAAGCTAAAGTGATCTATGACCCTCTCTAATGAAACATAGTGACTATGTCTCAACTTTAGATTGATCACCCAATCAGCAGGATCATGACCTAATGGAAGCGCTAAATCAATATGGAGAATGCATGATGATTGAGCAAATGAATCCTCAAATTTATCCTTGTCCATTAACATGTCCCGGTGCCACAATAGTCAATCCTATAATCTGATTGTAGAATGTGAATGGGCTTCAATAGCATCCCATATCTGGTCTTCCATGGGCTCAATAGTAAGCATATCATCTAGCCTTTTTTAGGTGAACATTGTAGCCAATCTATAATAAATCTAGATAAGAGAAGCATATAAATTTTATAAGAATCATAAAAAGCCATAATATCTGAATTTGTAAATGTGTTATGCTTGTAAGCTCTTGATTTAATCTTCTTTAGTTTCATAGAGTTTAAGTTGAACATTTTGAATCCATATTTTATGTTTAGACCCTCCTCTTTGGGTATATTTAGATTTAAATCTTATCTATATGGACATGTTGGATTTAAGCTTAGATTTAGATATAGCCCCTTTGTACATCATAAAATCTAAAGTTTAGATTTAGATCCAACCCTTTTGGGCATATTTAGACTTAAATCCTATCCATATGGACATGTTGGATTTAAGCTTAGATTTTGATCTAGCCATTTTGGACATGATGGAATTTAAAGTTTTTATTTAGATCCAGCCTTTTTCAAACATGGTGGAATCTAAATTTGGGTTAAGATTCAGCCTTTTTGGACATGATGGATCTGATCTAGCCTCTTTAGGCATGATGGATCTTTAATTTAAATTTAGATCTAACACCTTTAGACATGATGGATCTGATCTAAATTTAGATCTTGCCCCTTTAGGCATGATGGATCTAATCTGAATTTAGATCTAGCCCCTTTAGGCATGATGGATCTGATCCTGCCTTTTGGACATGATAAATTTTTATTCAGGATAGCTCTTAATTACAGAGAGTTTCTCTTTGACAGAAAATTTTCTTGCATTGCAAGGCTTACAAAATTGGCCCTAGTTGACAAGAGATTTTTTTTAGATGAGTACATTCTTCTCATACTTTCAATGAAGGGTGTTCTTTGACTTGATCAATTTGGAGTTTATTTTGACTCTTATATTTATGAAGCATTACACTTGTAATAGTTATGCATAATATCTCTTAAGATATTATCTATTTATAGGGGGCATAGGTCTTATCTTTTTGGCATCAATGAGCTAAAGCTCCCCATTCTTGTACTTTTTCAATAATGTATGACCCCTTCCCAATTTTGATCAATTTTTTCAACAACTCATTAATGTGGAATGATAGGCCTTCTGTAAACTGGTACTAGTTCACATGCTTTGATGCTTCTTGGGCAAACCATGCAGTCATGAGCTCGGGTCATTCTTATTTTATATCTTTCTAGATTTTGTTGTGCTTGTAATTGAATTTCATCTAGATCTTCTAGCTCTTCGAGGCATATTCGGATACTTTCCTCTATTGTGAGTTCATTTTGAACTGCTATACGGAGTGAAGGTAGCTCTACTTGAAGTGGAAGTACTGCTTCTACCCAAAGACTAAGGAGTATGGCATTGTTTGTGTAGTATTTTTTTATGTGATATGATATGACCACAAGGTTTCTATTAATTTGTCATGTCATTCTCTTTTATTTTTAGAGAGAATTTTCTTGAGCAATATAACCAACATTTTGTTGAAATCTTTTGCGAGACCCATGGCTCTTGGATTTTATATTAAATAACATCGCCAATCTATCTTGTATTTCTCAATGAAGTGATAAATTTTCATATTCTTGAAGATAGTGTTGTCATTAGATATAATTCTTTGAGGTACTCCAAATCGATAGATTATATGGTCTCGAAAAAATTTCACTATGTTATTTGCTTTAATTTCTTTCAATGGATTTTCTTCTGCTTGTTTGGAAAAGTAATCAATAGCTGCTAATATTAAATGATGTTCCCTAGATGACAAAGAATCTATTGGACCTATTATATTGATTCCCCAACTTTTGAATGGCCAAGACGCCACTGTTGAATGTAGATGATTAGGTGGTTGATGCAATGTGTCTGCATGTATTTGACCGATGACATTTTTTTGGCATGCCCAATGCAATCTTGAACCATACTCGGCCAATAGTATCACATTCATTTGATTTTGATTTTAATTTTATGACCAAATTTGCGTGCACCGCACAACCCTTCATGGACTTCAAGCATTACCATCTTTGCTTCATCTGGTCCTAGACATCACAATCACATTTAGTAAAATGATCAATGATATAATGTATTATTTATAAGAGCATATAATGGAGCTCTTTATAAAATTTGATGAGCCTTTAATTTATCCTTTAGCAATCCACCACCTTTAAGATAGGTGATGAAGGGTTCTCGTCAGTCATCTTCTTCTATTATCATTGAAATCTCTCAAATTTCTTTAGCATTAATGGCTTGGAGGAGGTTTGGTGAAGACTATTATTATAATTGGCTCTCCATGAGGGTCTGTCATTTCTTTAGCCAAGTTAGCTAATGTGTTAGCCTTGCCATTGTCTCAATGTAATACTCTTGTAAATATTACTTCAGGGATTTGTTTCAAAATTTCGAAGATGTGCTTATGATAAAGCACCAATTCAAGCTTGTTTATCTTGAAAATCTCAACTATTTGTCAGATTATGAGTTGAGAATCTCCATAAATATGAAGATTCTTAATTTTCATGTTAATTGCTAGCTTTATACCACAATTAATACTTCATATTCGGCCTCATTATTGGTTCAAAGTTCGTTAGGCTATAAGAATATCGGAGAATATTACTTTGCGGTGTCACAATTATTAAGCCAATTCTAACATGTATTGTTGGTAAGTCCGGTGGTTTTTCTTTCTTTATTGATGAATCCCCATAAAATTAGATCTCTCATTATGATGATTCCACTTCAAAGATTTGTTCATCAGGCAATTCATCATTTAGTGAAGACTTTGTCAGTAAGGGATAAGCAGCTAAAATGTCAGCTAGAGTTTGCCCTTTTAGAGTCTTCTGTGGGACATATGTTATATCAAATTGAAGTAATTGGACTATCCATTTAGCTAAGTGACCAATTAGACTGGGTCTAGTCATTAAGAATTTAAGAGGGTTGAATTTAGATATCGAGTTTTTTTTTTGTGATAACATATAATTTCATAGTTTCTAAGTAGTGAATATCAGTGCTAGATATTACTTCTCAATAGGATAATATTTTGGCTCTTATCAGACGTCAACTTATATATTATTGGGCATTTTCTTTCTCATCTTCATTATTTTGAGCTAACAAATCTCCCAATGATTCTTCTTAGGATGCCATATACAATACTAACAGCTTTCTCATTATTGGTGTTGCCAATGTTGGGAGATGCAATAAATATTATTTTATGTTGTCAAATGCTTCTTGATAAACATCATCCCATTTCAAAGGTACGTCCTTTTCATCAATTGGGTGAAAGGTTTACACCTCTTTGAAAGATTAGAAATGAATCTTCTAATGTAAGCTAATTTGCCTTGTAGTGAGCATAGTTGCTTCAAGGTCTTAGGAGTCGCATTTTCATTATTGCTTTCATTTTAGATTGATTAATTTTAATCCCTCTATGGCACATAATAAAGCCCAAAATTTTTTTTTGGAAGTCACACCAAAAGCTTATTTCATTGTATTCATTTTGAAGTTGAAACTTTGAATTATATCGAATACAACTCTTATGTCACTTATGTGCTCAACTTTGCTTCTTACTCTTGACAACCAAATTATCAACATAACATTCCATATACTTATGTTTGAGGTCACCGAAGATGTGGGTCATTGCCCTTCAATATGTAGAGCCCATTTTTATCAATCAAAATGACATCACTTTACAACAATATATATCGATTGGTGTGCAGATGGACATATGCATTTCATCTTCTGGAGCCATTTTAATTTGATTATAGCTGATGAACCATCTATGAAGGAGAACATATCATAGTTTGATGTATTGTCTACCATGATTCTTGCATTGAGTAATGTAAAGTCATCTTTTGGGCATGCTTTGCTTAAGTCTCTAAAATTGATACTGACACAAATTTGTCCATTCTTTTTCCTTACTAGGACAGCACTGGCAATACAATCAGTATATTTTTCTTTCCAGATAAATCTTGCTTCAATGAGCTTTTTAGTTTCAAATAATCACTTTCTCTTCAATTTCTAATCACATTCGCCTTGATGCGTACTTTATATGCAGTACCCAGTTTAATGGCAAGCTTATGTACAGTTGCATCTTGAGATAGGTCTAGCATTTCATTGTAATTTCATGTGAAGAAATCTTTGTATTCATAGAGTGGTGATTTTAATTCCACCAATCTTTCTAATGTGAGGTTAGCACTAATAAAGGTTGGCCTAGGCTCTTCTTTGGTACCCAGGTTGATTTCTTGGAGTTCATCAATGGTGGCTTGACTTCCTTCTTCAAATTCTTTTTGGGGCCTCTTTAAGGTCATTGATTAGTTCCTCTTCAAGTATATTCTCATTTGAATTATTCTTTCATTCATCAATAGTTTCAACGTGGGATTTTCCTTTATTTGTTATGGTACAACATGAGCTCATTGAAGGAGATACCGAGACAATATATCATAATCTCCATGTAGTGAATTTTTCTTATCCTATGAGATTTTGGACATTATCTCCTTACTATAGTCTCTTGAATAATCTAGCTTGAACGCTTGATTGCATAGGCTAAATGTTATTTTTAATCAGCTTATTTACAGCTGATGAGTAGTATTGAGAAATTATTATTGAAATATCTTCTTCCTCTAAATCATCCTTTTCCAATAACATTTGTGTGAGATTTGTAGTTTGTTCTTCTATTTTGTAGAAAAGAATCTCACGTTCATCATAGTCTTTTCTAGGATGAACATAAAAAGTTTTCAGTTGTTCTATTTCTTCATTTCTTGAAGGTGCTAAGGATTTTATGTATGCCTTTGACTCAATAATTATTTTCATAGCCTTATTAGAGACTTCAGATGCAGGTACCCTTATTAGAGAAATATAATTTTTCTCTAATTGTTTTATCACCTTACTGGTACTAGCTTCTTCTTCTTTTTTTGGCTAGCTGAGGCTTTCTTAGGTTGCTAAAGTACTAATTCATCTTCATCATCCTCAATATCACTGCCAAGATGGGGAATTACCTTTGGTTGCTTTAATTCCATGGTACTTTTACCATTGGAATTATCACCTTTCAACATTAGCTTTATAAGTGGAGCCACTTATTTTTGAGATTTGACTTTCTCTACTTTCTTAGGTACAAAGTACTTGGCATCATCATAAATCTTGATCTCATGTATCAAGAATAAATCCATGTCTCTTTCAATTTAATGTTCTTCACCATTTTAAATATACTTCATTCATTAATAAAGAGTTGAAGGTACTATGCCATATTCATGAATTCATGATCTACCAAGCAGCATTTTGTAAGCAACTTGGGCTTTGATCACGTGAAATTTTGCCTCTATATATAGTTTCTCAAAGCATATAGGTAGAATAAGAGACCTTATGATTGGTTTTCCTTCTTCAATAAATCTTTGTAGGAATATTATACTTTTATCTAGGTAGCGAGCATCTAAATCTAGTGCTTGAAGTGTTTTAAGAGGTTTGTCATATGCCTGGATCATTCAGTATTCTTTTTATCCTAACAGAGTTGCTTTTAGCTATAACATAAAGGGGTCGATTATATTCGGTCGACCCTAACAATATGTCATCATCCTTGAATGTGATGGTTGTCACTTTTTGAGAGGTTAAGTCCTCTTTCATCTTTTCTTCGACAAAGAATGCCTCATATCATTCTAGATTATGCAAGGATTAATGTCTCATGTACATCTTTAGATAACATGAGAGCATTATAGATATTTAGCAAAGTAGAGAGCTTTCGTAAATGTGCTAGAATATTATAGTCTACTTTTATTTTGGTTGACTTTTGAGGTTTAGTCGGTGATGGGGGTAAGGCATTTTCATTAATTTGAATTTCTTTGTCTTTATCACTGACATTTCTTTGTGGATGTGGAGAAATTTTTTTTCCACTCCTTAACTAGACCTGGGTCACTTCTTTTGTCTAATATTTTCTATCAGAAGAAGTCTCTTAATTTTGTGTTTCTTCTTAGCTTTTAGAGTTTTAATACTCTCAAAATTCCTGCCCTCTTTAAGACATAATTTTTTTGAGCCTGAATTGATTTTCCATTTGGTGATCTCTTCTCTAGGAAAGCATAGTTATTCCTCAAAGTCTATTGAAGTTGTAACCAAATTTATGACATGACACATTTCTGTCAAAAAAATTTCTTTATAATTTTTCATGTCAAGTTTTAAGTGGGTCATGTATTCTTCGAGTTGAACTGGCCTTCAAGGAGGTTATTTTTACTCTTCTAAAGAATCAATCATTTTATGTGTTTCTGATTTTGGTTTTATGGATTTCCTCTTTTTCTTTGATTTATGGAGCTTTAATGAAGAAGCTTGATTATTTTTCATCTACTTCTTATTATATAAAAAATTCCCCCTGTTGGGGAAGAATCTCTTTGGATCTATTTTTGGCTCTAGAGAACTTTTCCACTGGATGCCCTCTATGGCTAAAAGAATCTTAATCATCATTGTAATCTTTTTTGAGATGAAGGTCTCCCAACCACCTTTTTTTCTTGTATTTATGGGGCTTTGCCCTTATCGTCATTTATGTTCTGAGTTCCAACTAGCTCAATATTTTTATCTTTTGCATCCTAAATTGGGCGTGTTGTAACAACCTTCACATTTTCTTCTTAGGGTGAATTAGTATAATATCTAATAAAGTGAGTTCTCCATTTTGATAACTCTTTTCTACCCAATCTTTGAAGAAAAATAATCATCAATTGGATTACTTATGAGCCTATGAAACAAACAATAGTTGGGATCATCAACTTTGTCTACTTAGTTTGCCCGACATGGCTCTGGTAACTCTAATCCCCATTTCTAGGCATGTAAAAAGATCTTAGCAGTACATTCTCTTTTGAACGAGTACAACTTAGACATCTTCTTGTAAAGGAAGACCCATTTTTCTTATCTTTTGTCAGCTTTGCTGTCGGTAGCGAGGTTCTTACTGGTTGCAAGGTTGCCACACCTCCATTTTCCTTTTTTTCAACCGTGAATGTGAATGTTATATTCACATCATTTTTCTTCGATAATGTGATTTTGGTTGCTTTTCAAAGAGACTATTATTGTAGTTGGCACTGAGGCCTTTCTTCTTGGGTAGCCTTTCAAACATTATTACATTATCCAATAATTCATGGAATGTGTTAATCATAGTCATGAATAAATATGGAGTCATCTGATCATCGATATTTCCCATTAGGAGTTCTACTACAAGCTTTTCTATAAGCCGCTAGTCACACTTAATGCTTAGAATTCTCCATCTCATAATATATTTGGTAGCACTTTCATCTTTATTTTTCTTTTTAAGGTGAGATCTAATATCGTTACTTTCTTAGTTGCTCCTATAAATCTCTTGACAAAGAGCATTTCCAATTTGACAAAGATTTTTACTGAGTCATTAGGTAACTCAGCATACTGTGGTATTTTAATTTGGAGTCATTGTGAAACCATGCAAAACTTAGGGGGTACTTATTGAATTGGTCAGGTATGACATTAAGGTATGATGTACCATCTCGAAAGATGAAAACATCACCCTATAATGGACCTAATCACCTAATAAGAACTCCTAAGATAGATGAGTCTTCGCATATACTAGAGATCTTTCCCCTACTTTATATGGAAAAGTAAAGTAGGATTTATTTTTTGCCTGGTTCTTTAGTTCCCTATGGAAGCAAGCTTCCATAGTTAATTACATCCTATGAAATAGAGATTTTCTAAGAAAACTCTCGATTAAAGTAATCAATCATATCTTCAAAGACTTAAAAAGGTTAGTTTATCAATAAATTAGTACTTTTGGAAAATCAAATGGGAAAGTACAAGTGGAGAGACTTATTTTTAGATTCTAAGGGAAGAAAAGTAAGGAGCACTCATGATACTAGGAAGTCTAGTGAGCACTCTAATCTATCATATGGTGAGGCTTTATATATTTGAATGAGATGATTTTTTTTTGTTTGAGTTGAAATTTTATTAGAATATTAGGGCTTACAATCCATCAATACAAGATTATGAAAATAGTTAAGAGGTGAGGATTTATGCTCATAGCCCGAAGGAAACAAATAACCTTGGATCCTAAATCTAGGGAGCTTTAGCACAAGCTAGAAGCACGACCTTCATCCAAGCAGAAAGGGGGGCATAAAGGTTTATTTTCATAAGAGAGCATAAATCGTCTGACTCTTTTGGACTTACAATCGCCTGTTGTGGCCACCAGTTAACACCTCCTATGATTCAAAATCATGTAGGCCAGTCTTATGAAATTACAAGATAGCTAGGTTGTTGTTTGATTAGGAAAAGAGACTAGAGTCTTAAATTCACTCCCCATGAGACTAGATCATGACTGGCATGAGTATATGACTTAGTATAAATGAAAAATTTTATAAATTTTATATTATTTTTGACATAATATTTTGTACAAAGGCTTGGGATAATTATGCCTAAATGCATGATGAAATTTAGTTATTGGCCAAATTAGAGAGAAGGAGGAATTCTCCATCATGAGGACGTGCTCTCGTCAAGCATTCCCTAAAGTGCAAGAATGGAGTCCCTCCATATTCAAGAGTGACATAAAATGATATGCATGATCTTAGATATTCAACATTCAGCTTAGGGGTTGATAAATATTTTAATTATCTTGATTATATCCGAGGCTTTAGATGAGATTGAAAGTTTCTTTAAATCTTTAGTTATGAGTTGTTAATTAGGTAGAAATATTAATTTTATCCTAAGAGCCTACCGCATCCAAGCCACTCATTCGAACATCAATTTTAAGAAACTATGAAGAATATGCAATTTCTATTATACAATCTAAACATAACATTCAAAGATTTAGATTATTGTAAAAGAAAAAAAGGTCGGTGTGACTAGATACCGTCATACACCCCGGAAAAGAGAAAATTGGATAGCTGAGCTCTACCCTTATATAATCGAGATTACCAAATAATATTACAATTGAAATTAAATTAAATACTATGGGGGTCTTCATTCTTTGCTTTTCTTTATTCGTTCTTCTTTCTTTATTCTTCCTTTAATTTAATTTGCTCTAAGGCTTCACAGGGCCTCCCAGGACTATGCCTTCTACTGCTCATCCTAAATCACATAGCATTAATCCTAATTCCTATTGCAAAATTACATTTTTATGGAAAGGTAAAATCTAACTACACCTGCAAAATAGATGTTAGCTAAGCATACATACATTCCCAAGTAGTTATATTATGTAATTCGAACATAGCACCCTATACATGAGTAACCAAGCTCACCTGTCCTAATCATGGATTGTGCTAAGGGGTTAAGCAACCTACAAGTTGAAGCATTTATATTTATTTTTAGTAGCCCTCATTAACATAACCCTTGCAAAAAATAACATTAGGCTAAGAATGGCCTAACATCAAGTCTACGCTCTACAATCTTAACATTCATGCTAAAACATTACATCATTACATACACTGTCCTAACCTAAAGCTAAAGTGATGACTTAACATTCTAATATGTGCTTAGGCTTAATGTGGTATGTCTTAGCTGGGCTTTGGAATTTCAATTGGCTAAGGTTTGGAATTGTTTAAGTTAAAAATGAAGGTGGTTTCATTTTAAGTTATTTAGAGAATTGGTGGATTTTAATTTGTATTTTTGCTTTGTTTCATTTGATATTTACTTAGCAACTAAGTGTTGTAAAGAGAAGAAAGAGGCTTAACCTCTTCCATCCCTACCTTAAGTTATTTTCAAAGCATTGTTATGACTTGATTTCTTTTAGTGAATGATTTATTAAGTGTTTTTATTATTTCTATGTTTGGGTTAATCTTAAATAATCATATTCAACATGAAAGGCATCTTAAGATTAATGAAGTTGAATTACTATTACATAGATAATGTCACAACATTCCTTTTCATCATCAATAATCATGCATATGATTCAAGACTTAATATACCTATACACACAATGTATTTTTGGCACATTTAAATGATTATGAATGCATTTGTTTTGGAAAAAAAGAGGGATCTCCATTCTTTAGTTAAATGCACACACACATGTATTAAGGATGAAAACAAAGTATGTGTCGGTGTTTAAACCAAGGAAGTAAGATAATCTAAGACCTCATTGAGGCTACTTAAAGCCTCATATTCCTAGGATGTCAGACTATACACTTGATATCTTAAATACATATGAGTTTACACACAACTATGAGAATGAAAATCATGAAAAGATTGTATTTTGATTAAACTATTTACACATGTAAAGTAAAGTTCAATCCAAATTATAGTACAAGTACACATAGGAATGAAATTAAATAAGTACGTGCCTTTGCTAACCAAGGAAGTGAGGTAATTGTTGATCTCATTTTTAGGATGAGCTCTCAACCCCTCCATCTTAGACATAGGACTTCTCTTAGACTTTAAGAGTTCTTTAGTCTTAAGATACATCTAGTGATTAGGTGGACACTCAACCTAGCCCTAGAGACTTAGAAGAGTTAGCCATAGGAATAAGTCATGCCTTAGGGGTGTTAGGAAACTTTGCCTACCCTATAACTTGAACCAAATTCCTCACTTCCTTCCTTCAAGTCAAACTTAAATCAATTCCAACTTAACTTATTTTCTCCAAACTCAAATAAATTCCAAATGATTGAAATCCATGATTGAAACAAATGATTGAAGCTTATGATTGAAATTCCAAGCTCAAAAATATTTCCTAAGAGTCCTTTGATGGCCTCTCATGGATTTAGCCTAAATCAAATTTAAATCAATTCAAATTCAAGAATTTTATCACAACCCATTTATATTCTCATTTATATTTACATATATAAATGAAATATAAATTCAAATCAATCAAACTAAATCCAAAATTCAAATCCAAATAAAAAATCTTTCCTAAGTCACTTTGATTCCCTCTTAAGGACTTAGCCTAAATCAAGTTCAAATCACTTCAAATTCATGAAATTTTCTCATAACCCATTTATATTCATATTTATATTCACAAATATAAATGAAATATAAATTCAAATATCCAAAACCAAATCCAAAAATCAAACTCAAACTCATTCAAAATCCAACCTAAGCCTTTCAAGTCAAATTCTTGAACTTTGCCAAATAAAATTCAAATCAAGCCAAACTCTTGATTTTTCTTCATGATTCAATCAATTCTTCAATCATGAATCCAAATATAAACATAAACTTTAATCACCAAACCAAAACTAAATCCAAAAATTAAACCCAAGTCAAACTCATGTTCACCCTTTTGAACTTGAAATTGTCAAATGAATCAAAACCCATTTGACTTCAAAGCACTTGCAAATAGATTTAAATTTCAATCATAAATCCATATGTGAGTTCAATCAAACTCCAATCATGCTTTGACCAAGCCATTTGACCTACTTAGGCTCACTTGACCCCAAGTGACCTAAAGTACCCTTATGATCTAAGTTCTAATCCTAACCAAATTGGATTAAATTAAGCCCAAGCCTCTCATCATTATCAACAATCATCATGAGATGATCAATCACTCAAATTGGGTCAAACGAAGTCAAACCTAAGGGTTGACTAAGTCAACACTTAGCCAAAATGAAACCCAACAAAGCCAAAATCCACCATAGGCCAAATTGATTGAAACCATTGATCAAAACTCATTCATGACCAATGTTTGAACTTGACCAAGTCAATATTTGAGCATAACCTAGCATAATTGCCCACTTCACCCAAGTTGACCCAACTTGACCTAAAAAATCAAAATGTGTCAAAACTTGATCTAAGACAAATTGATTGAAACCAATGGGTCAAGTTCATTCCAAAATGATTGTTGAACTTGTTCAAAGCCTCAATTGGCCAACTAGACCTAACCTAAGCCAATTAACCAAGAACCCAACTTGACCTAAAAGGTCAAATTGAGCCAAACTCAAATATAACCTAAATTGATTGGAAACAAAGATATCAATCCATTTCATATTACCAATGAAACCTAATATAACCCATGACCTAACCCAAATAGGTCAAATGGGTCAAATTGGTCAACTTGACCCATTAGACCTAAATGAACTCAATTGAACCAAAACCAAATATAAATCAAATTGAACCAAAACAAAACCACCAACACATTTCAAATAGTCATATGAACTTGACCCAACCCTTGGTTTGACCCAATTTGACTAATCGGTCAACTTGACCCAAGTTGACCCATTTAAACCTAAATGGGTCAACATGAGCCAAATCATATTAAATCAACTCCAAATACATTGAAGCTTGGCCCAATCCATTTTTTAATCATATAAAACATATTAAAATTGAAATCAAAGCTAAATGACCATTTTATCCCAAGGCCATAGGGTAAATCTTGGACAAATTCACTTGGAATTTGGTCAAATCCTCTTCATGACCACTTGGCACCCTCTTAGTGGACCAAGTGGATAGTGAGTATGGTGCACCTAACCCAATAGGTTTAGGTCAGGCCAACCGAACCTAAGGTTAAAATTAACCACCTCACTTGAAATTAAGCACATGGAATCCCTCCACTCAATTAAGGCATATGGGAGCTCCACTACTCCACTCTACACTGAAAATTGACCCATGTGCAACTCCTAACAACCTAACAAACTGATCCAATCTAGTAAATTGATCAAAAATGGCAAAGGGAGACACGATAGTCCGATTGCTCTTGGGGGAGATATACTCCCCCTAATTCCAATTCAATTCATCAAGCCCCAATTTGATTGAGCATAAGGAAGTCAGAGCAAGCCATTGCAATCCTCCCCAAGCTATCTAGAGTGAGTTGGAATTTCCCATTTCTCAATTTTCATAGACTGAAAATAGGAGAGCTCCACTTAAAGTCTATGTCATCCAATACTTAAAACCAGTCTAATTCCTCCTTCGAGTACAATCAGAGGATCAAACTGAACTCGCCTCAAGCTTCATACAAGTTCTCCAAGCAAGGGAGGAGTGCCCTTGACCAAGACGGGGCCCACTTGAAGGTGAACTTAGCATATAGGAGGATCCATCCAATCTCAAGGCCTCAAACCTTCAACAAGGCTTCATCTCCACAAGACAAAGCTACTTCAAGGAAATCGAGCATTGGTGATAGCCTCCGGTGAGGTATGCCATTAAATCGAGCATAATTTCATCTCATCTTGGTCCTTTGTTAAGAGAAGTTTCATCCCATGAGAAACTAGCCATTGGATGTGATCTCCCTTGAATGATGATGGTGTGGGTAAGTTTTGAGTTCAATTCAAGCTTAATCACACTCAGATCTTTCCATGGAAGGTGGACGACTTCCCTTTCCAGTAGGAGAACTCAGGAATTAATCATGGGCCATCCATTCATACATTTTGGATGGACGGACATGATTAAAATACCTAGGATCCATGGATTAATCCTTTAATATCACGGGTTTAATCTCAACCATCTGATCCTTGATCGAATGGACAAGGAGAAAGCAACGCCACCGCTGATCACCTGGAAAGCACACCGGCCCATCCGACGGGATTAGCTATATAATTAGGGGATTAAATTACCTAATTAATCAGGAAAACTTCAAATATTCTTATCTAAGTGTAGAAAAATCAGAAAAATATGAAATAAATTGCATATGAAAAATAATTGAATGTAGAATATTATAAAATTAATTTTGATGGATTTTGAGTAGTGTTATTTTTTGAATTTGGGTTTTAATGGGAATGCAATTAGGCTAATTACCCTCTGATTATTCCATTAATTAATCTCAAACTTCTCAAGTGTATTTAGTGAGATGACTTCTGCCTCGCTTATTTTTTTGGGATTTATTAATGGTTTAATTAGGGTATTTGCTGGATTCATTCCTAATTACTCTCCTAATGTAATTAAGCCTAATTAAGTGTGTAATCAATGGTTTAATCCCTTGATTGATTTAATTAAGGTTTGTTAAGTATATAGGAGGTTTAGGGAATAATTTAGGGATATTTTCCTTAAGCTATTCCTTAAACCCCCGCTTTCTTTCTTAATTCAAACTTAATTATGGATTAATCCACTAATTACCTACCTAATTAATTTGATAAAATTCTAAACTTCCTAGAACTTAACTAATTCACTTTGGGTAGATGCTTAGGTGTTCAATAGACTAAGTACATTAAGGAAATCAAAATCCAACTCACATGTGTGAGAAGGATTATGAAATTACTTAACTTAAACCCTTAGATTAATTAATCATTAATCATGAGCCAAATGCATTAGGCCCTTTTCTTCTTAGGTGCATTATTGATTTAAATTTATTGTGTATTTTTATGTCATCCATTGGCTCATAATTATTTAGTTAAGTATGCTAAGGTGGTGTAGGTAAGGGGTAATTAACACACTTAATTCACACCTTAACTTAATCAAAATATAAAAATCATCTAATCATCTAAAGATTAAACTAAAATGCCATACACATGGGGGAAATGGGTTAGGACTAGCAAACATTCTTTCACATTTCCTAAATCAAACATAAAGCAAATTCAAAACAAAAATTACATTAAACAAACTTTGATTCACTTTAAACTTTCTTATTTCATAGGATTGTCTTTAGGAATTAACTAGGGTGAATGAATTTACATTGCTTCCATCACTTTATTTTTTTCCTAGCATGTTAAATGTGGATGTCATATGAAAATCATGCATTCATTCCTTTTAAAAATCAAAATTAAAATGAGATTTTTCCTTTATGTCAAATTGCATGTTTTGGCTAAAATAAAAATATGAATGGCTATTATCACTATTAAATCTAAAATTATTTTGAAAACTTATAAATCAAATATAAAAACTGAAAAGTATGTTACTTATACGTTATTTATAAGTTTGCATGTGAATATAAAATGTGTCTTATGTTTGCTTCCTTTCTTTCCTCTTAACATGGATTTGAATAAGATTTGCAAAGTGTATAGTTCTTTTAAAAAAAGAACATAACACTTGTTTAAAATCTATTCTTATCCTCTTCCATGTTATAACTTAAGAAGGATCTTTACATACACAAATAAATTGCATAAACAAAGCAAAAATTAAATAAACATAAATTTTTCATCTTTCATTTTCCATTTATCTCTTTTGTACATGCATATGTATTTCAGGAAAGTGGTACATTAGTCTGGACAACCCTGAGGTTGCGAGGCTTTAAGTAGCCCTAAGTAGGTCTTGTACCTTACACCCCTAGTGCTAACAATGGCACCATACTCACTTATGTCGTTCATACATACACATGTGCATATGAATAAAGAATAAAAGAATACCCCTTTTTCTACTTAATGAAAATCATGCATCATAAAGCATTCCAATTTTCTTAAGTAACATTTCTTAGCATTCATCATAAAGTGTGATAAACATTTCCATTTGTATTATAGATATGCTTAGGATTCATTCATATGCATATTATACATGTTGGGAAAGAAAATGAAGTGATGTGTGTTTTGTGACATTAATTCACTTTACTAAATCTTAAAATGCCTTCCTTTTTGAATAGATTTGTTTAGGGAAAAATCTAAACTTAGGATTATATAAAACACATAATAAGACATTCACTAAACAAAATCAAATATGAATCCACTTTAGAAATTACTTAAGGTAGGGAAAAAAAGAAAAGTTCTCTTCTCTTTTCCCTCTCTTTACAACTTAGTAATTAATTCTAGGATTCACTTAAACCAAATCAAAATTATAAAATAAAATCAACCCAAATCAACAAAGCACTTAAATGAAACTATCCATCTAAGTTGAACATCTTCACACTTAGAAAATCTAAGCCTTAAAGCCATAGCTAAGCATACCACACAAATCTTTTAAAGCACACACATTAGACTAAGTCACCATTTCTAGCTTTAGGTTAGGGCGGTGCATGGTTTAATGTTTGCTTTTATTTTGTGAGGTATTATTTTTAGTCTGGATGTTAGGGTGAATGTGCATAGAATGAATGGTAAAGTGATCTTAGTCTAACCATTGTCTTCAACAGGGATCCTGCTTAAGGGGCACTATAATAAATAAAAATATAAATGCTTTTGATGTGCAGGTGCTTATACCCCTAAGAATAATCCAATAGGCCAGGTGGACTTAGTTACCCATGTGTGGGGTGCTAAGTCCAATAAACATGCTTGGGATTTGTATGATTTGTTTAACTAATCTCTATTTTACAGGTGTTAGTTAGATTTACTTTTTCTCTTTATGTAATTTTTGCAATTAAGATTTTAGAATGAATGTTATGGGGGATTAGAATGAACATTGGTCATAAGATCTCATATTTTGTACCGTGTGAAGCCTTTGGAGCAACCACCTTCCAACCATCCAAAAGAAGGAACCAAAAGAAGAAAGAAGAAAGAAGAATGAAGAAAAGAAGAAATGAAGTCCCCCATAATATGAATTTCCTTACTTGATTGTAAATTAATTCATTTGTAACCCGGGTTGTATAAGGGTAAAGCTCAGCTACCAAATTTGTTTTTGGGCTTGTGTGGTGGTGCCCGACCACAAATGGCCTTTTATTCTTTTGCGCTAGCTTTATAAAATGTTTGATATTTTGTTTAGCTTGTGCATTAAGATGACATCATTTTCCTAGTTTCTTCCTTGCTTGATGTATGGCATGGATAATGATTAGGCTCTTAGGGAAAAAATAAATCTTCTACCAAATTAATCAACTAAAAATTAAAAATAAATAATTCATAACCTCACTTAAAGCCTAAGTTAAAATCAAGATAAAAGAATTAGCAACCCCTTAGCTGGATGTGTACTTTCTTTTCTAACATCTTACATAAAAGCATATTATTTCACTCTTGATTGGAGGGCTTCCACCTTTGCTAGAGGCTATGGTGGAAACACACCTCCTTATCTCACTGATTTTAGCCCATAATCTTATTTCTCATGTATTAAGCATATGAATCCTATAGCCTGACTCAAATGATTGTCCAAAATAAAGATAAAATATATGAAAATTTTTCATTTGATTTAACTCATTTGAAGCATGTCCTTACATGATCTAGTCTCTTAGGGAGTGTATTTAAGGACTTAGTCCCATTCTAAATAAATAACAACCTAGCTATCTTGCATAAACATAAGAGTTGCCTACATGAATTTAAAACTGTAGGAGGAGTTAGTTGGTGGCCACCCCCAGGCGGTTGTAAGTCCTATAGTCGGGTGGTTTATCCTCTCTTGTGGAGGTAAACCAAATACACATTTTCACCTTAGATTTAGGTCATTCTTTTGGCCCTCGCCAAAGCTCTCTAGATTTAGGTTATGAGGTCGCTTCTCTCCTTTGCGGGCTATAAGTATAAATCCTTACCTCTTAGGCATTTCCATAGCCATGTACCATGAATTGTAAGCCCTACATTTCTAATAAAAATTCAACTTAAACAAACTAATTCAATTTCAAAAATGTAAAGCCCAACCATAGGGTAGTCTAGGGTGTTTACTAGGCTTCCTATTATCTTAAGCATCCCCTACTTACTTTTCATTTGGCTTCAATAAGAACTCCCTCCTCTTGATTGATCTCACTTAACTCTATAAAAATAAACTAATCGATTGATAGTCCTACTCTTTCAAAATCTTTAGAGATAACGAACATTTACCTTAATCGAGAGTATTCCTAAGGCATCTCACTCCTTAGGATATAATTAACTATGGAGGCTTGCCTCCATAGGGAACTTAATGAACCTGGTTTAAAATAAACCCTACTTTACTTTTCCATGTAAAGTAGGAGAAGAATCTCTGGTACATATGTAGACCCATTATTCTTAAGAGTCCTTATTGAGGTGATTAGGTCCATTGTAGGGTGGTGACTTCTATCTTTCGAGATAGTACACCTCTCCTCAATGTCGTACTCGATCACCCTAATTAATAAGAACATCTGCGGATCTACGTGGTGTCCAAATGCAAAGAGTATATTTCTATCTTCATTTTATCCACATAGATTGAAGATTTAAGTATACACTTAAGATAGAAAAATAAGAAAAATTTTCACCATAGTAATCTAAGACCTTCGTGGGGCTACTTAAAGCCTTGTATTCCTGAGATGTCAAGACTATATATTTATTTTGATTTAAACCTATGTAAACCCATACATGAATCATAAAGATTGAATAAAACTTTGACATGTTTAGGCTATAAGCATATGTAAATCTACATAATATTCATAGCTAATGTTAATTTAATTCTTCATTTCTAATTTTGAAGGTAGCTTTGAAATTTATTAGTGATAATAGCCACACTTATAATAAGATTAATCTAACACATGCAACTTTACACAAATAAATTCAATTCATTATTTTTATTTGAATGCATGAATATATGATATCAAATGACATACAACATCTATGATGATTGAGAATGAATAGTTGAATACTTCCACATAATTCATTCAACTACACTAATTCCTAAAGACAACCACATTAAATAAAATCATTTAAAGAAAACCAAAGCTTCCTATGGAATTTAATTTTTGGTTTTGAGTTATTAATTTTAAAGAGGAGAAACATTTGCTATTTTTTATCCCATCCCATGTGAGTGATTTAATGTGTTTAAAAAGAACATGATTAAGTGATTTTTATTGGATTAATTTAAAGCAATGATATATTTTCCCTTTCCTATGCTTCTATAATTTGATTAATCATTTAACCATAAGCCTCTAATGATATGCAAATGAGAAATTAAAATTACAATGCACTTAAGGACCTAATGTAATGAGGCTTATAATTAAATATTAAATAAATTTAATTAAGTACTTATATGATTTTCCCACACCCATGGGTTAATTATAATTTTCTTAAGGGTCTTTATGATATTAAACACATAAAGAGGAACCATCAAATTTAATCTAAGTTATCTAATCTAATTACTATTATTTAATTTGATTTGATTTCTTAATTAATTGCTTAATCACTCCTTAATTGAGTCATGATTTAATTAACCCTCACATATGAAATAAACTTAGGGAAACAATTTGGAAAAAGGTCCTAACCATTTCGCTTCATCATTCCATTGTTAATAATGCTTAATCAAATTTAATTAATTAATTTTTACTATTTGGAATTTTAAATAATTATTAAATCACTTAATGAGGGTGATTAAGGTTTGAATTTGAAATTCTCCCAATTACCTAGCCAATAAATCCCAAGAAAATTATGGGAGGTAGAGGTCATCCCACTAAATTAATATTTCAAATTTGAGATCAATTGGCCAAGTAATTAGGACTTAATAAAGTTAATTAATAAATAATGTAAACCCAAATTAAACCATATTCACTGTTCAAACCATAAGGAAATTACTTTTATTAAAATCTCTTATGTTCACCCTTTCCAAAATGGGTTCACTCATATTTTTATGATTTGTTTATAATTAGTTATAAAGTTTTGAAGTTCTAGCTAATTAATTACAGTTTTAACCTTAATTAATCCCCAATCATATCGGCGCCATGCGAGAGCTGACGTGGCATAGCTATCCATGTGGCATCGTAGTATTGGCCACTTAAATGATCCAACATGGAATGTTGAGTCAGCAGCGGTCGACGCACTTTCATCCTTGCCATTCGACCTTGGATCAGAAAGTAGGGATTAATCCCGTAGTTCCTAAAGGATGAAATCAGATATACTAGTGAATTAAATCATGACCATCTATTCCAATCAAGCAGAACGAACGACGGATGATCCTTCATCCCTCGAGTGGCGGATGACGGACACCGCCCTCCTTTGCTCAATCCAAGTTCGTCGAGCTCGTGAGGTATCATGATCGACTCCAAAATGTTCAAGGGATAAATCTAAGGAGATCCTATGATGGAAATCACACAAAATTAAGATTTCTTTCACAAAATCAACACCTTAGGGGATTTCTACAGTTTGCTAGAAAAACATCTCGCTGGAGCTCAAGACCGGTGATCCGACAACTAAAGTAGCTTCATCTTAAAGAGATGAAGCTCTGTTGAGAAGCTTAGCACTTGCCTCACCCGGTGGCTCTGTGGATCAAATGCCATCAGAAATGTCACTAGAGTTGGTCTAAGTGTGGTCTCTGGTGCTGGAATTGATCGAATCAATTTGTTTTACCTCACTAGAGCTTGAGAAAGGTGTGGGTGAAATTAATTTGGATTTGGTGTAGTTTAAGTGGAGTTGGATGGAGGAGAGGCACTATTTTGCTCAGGTTTGATCTCGCTGGCAATGGGAGGCTCAAGGGAACTCGGGAAGGCACTTTGGAAGCTTGTCTCAACTCACAGAAGCTCTATGGATGAGTGTGTCTGTGTTAGAATTAGATGGGGAGAAGTATATTATCATTCCCATGGAATTAGATGGTGGGGATTGGCTTTGTTTTGACGTCAGAAGGGTGAGAATGAGGTGGAGCCCCTTGAGTGGCTAAGGGCAGGGAGTGGGCAAGGGCTGAGGTGGAATGTTCATCCTCCCCAAGGTGAGCTAATGGAATGTCTTTGGTTAGCTCACCTCCTATGACCCATGCCTAACCAATCAGCTTTGGGTCAGGTTAGTCAGTGGGTCAGAGGTCCAAAATAAGCTCTGGGCAGCTACCAAGGGAAAAGGGGTAGATGAGATCATCCAAAAGGGTCCTAGTTAGATGGGTTTACCCAATGGGTTTTTGGCTAATTTAAGTTTAAAATAGGTTGGGTTTGATTTAGGCTGATCCAAGGATGGGTCATGCCAAGTTTAGTTGGGTTTGGAGTTGATTTGGTTGGGTTTGACTCAATTTGACCCATATAGGTCAAATTGGTTTCAACTAGGCTAGGTTGACTCATGGGTCAAATTGGGTCAAACTAAGGGTCATGTTCAAATACTGGTTTGGGATGTTTAAGTTCAATTGGTTTGATTTGATTTGAAGTGGATTTGGATTTGGCTCATATGGGTTCATATGGGTCAAATGAGCTAAGTTGATCAATTTAGTAAAATTGAACAAATTGGTTGGGGTTAGGGGTTGGTTTAGGCTCAATTAACGATTTGGAGATAATTTTTGGTTTTGATTTCAATTAATTTGGATTTGGGAATGATTTAGATCAATTTGACCCTTTAGATTAATTTGGGCTAAATGGGTCAATTATGTTGGTTTGGTTAAATTGGATTTAATCAAGAGCTTGATCATGTTCAATAATCAATTCATGATTATTTGGAGGCATTAGTTTCAATCAATTTGGATTGGATTGAGGTTTGACCAAATTTGGGCCTTTAGGTCAAATTGGGTCAACTTGGGTCAAGATCCCAAGTTGGCTTGGTTTGATTCAATTAACGGTTCAAGGATCAATTTATGGTTGGTAGGAATCATTGGTTTCAATTGATTTGAATTGGAATGAGATTTGGTTCAATTTGGCTCTTATAGGCTAATTGGGTCAACTTGGGTCAAGTGATCAAATTAGCTTAGTTTGACCTAATTGATTGCAATTGGACAATCAAGGGTGATTAACAATAATTGTAGAAGGTATTGAATGAGTTGGTTCAATTCAATTTGGGTTGGATTGGAGTTTGGATCAAATGGTTCCTTTAGGTCACTTTGGGTCAAGTGAACCAAATGAGTCAATTTGAGTTGGACTAGGTTGAATTAGGTAGAATTTAATTTGATAATTGATTTAGAATTGATTGATGGCTTTGATTGTAATTGATTTGGATTTCATTGATTTTGGCTCATTTGGATATTTTGGGTTCAAATGGGATAACTTAGATAAATTGAAATGGTTTGATCAAATTGGTTTAATTTGATTGTGGGTTTTGGAAGGGTTTGAAATGATGTATTGAATGGCTGGAGTCCTTCTAAAAATCAATTGGGTTTGGTTCAATTAAGGGAGTTTTGGGTTGAATCTATAGGATTGGATCTTGAGATTAAGATGGGTTTGGGTTCAAATCATTTTGGATTGGAGCTTGCATATGAAATGAAATCCAATTGGGGTTTAATTATATTGATTTGAGGTTGCATTTGGATGAGTGGATAGTATAGGTCATGGGTTAGGCCATAGGATGGGTGGGTTCCCAATTTGTCCTAAGGCATGGCCTAAGCATATGGTACACCTTCCTAAGTCTCTAGCCTTAGGTTTAGTGTTCACCTAATCTCTAGAGGTGCATTATGACTAAGGAGATTCAAGTGTCTAGAAGATTTGTCGTAGCAATAATGTATCATTCCTTCTAGTATTTCCACACGTAGCTTTGAACTAGGATAAATGTTACTGTGGAATTTTTGTGCTTGAAAAAGTATTGAATTTTGGCACAATATGCCCTTTAGGATATTGTACTTGATCATATTTAGTCGGGTATGGTTGGCCTTTTTCTACTAAATGTTCAATTTCTTCTAAAGTGAGACTGCTTTGCCTTTTTGGCTGATGAGACCCCCTACTTGAGATTTAGTGATAATGTCAACCTCTTGATAGGTACTTCGTATAGTTTCTCCTGAAGCCTCTTACCTTTGTGTTGAAGTTGTTGGCAAGTTAAGCATAGCATTTTTCATACCCTAAATTTTTGCTATTAGATTAACTATCTACAGAGGATTTCTCTGAGGTATTTGTTGTGTTGCAATACTATAAGGTTTAGTTGACAAAAAATCTCTTTCATCATCCCACTCATTTCATTGAGGAAGTTGTTGAGCTGGCTGATTTCTTGGTTCTTTGTTCAAGCTGAGAACACATTTGTCGTTATAACCTTATTACAATATATGTTAGTTCTCTGGTTACCTCAACTTCAACCTAAGCTTCACTTCCAAGTTGTTGATGACTTGGGTTCTCTTGATGTTCTCCTTCATTTTATTGTTCAAGTACCACATTTTTATTTTGTAAATGTGTGTGAACCATACGAACCACTTCAACTTCCATGTGATCAATATCATCATTATTTTGGAGGTCTAGGATTCATTGCACTATATTGATTGAGAAATCTTCATCTTCCTAGAAAAGTCGATTATCTTCCTCGTCATCTATTGGCTAACTCTTTCCAGACCGGTGTTTCCAATTAATGATAGGAGATTCAATTTTATTATCATCTGGTGGAGCTGGCTCATATTGAGTTATCTCATCATTGATGACTTGGGATTCTTTAGGTACTCAAATTGATCGGGACCTTCCAATGGTGGATATCTAAGAATGTATCTGGATGTCACACCCTGGTGTTAATAGGATGAATTATATTGCTTTTTCTATGGTGGTTGTCGGGACCTTCCAACAACTAACAACTTACTATCTTTATATCTAAGGGCTCATTGTCGGTGTTCACTGAATATAATACCTGTGGACCTTGAGTTTTTCTCTAGTGGGCACAGTATTATTTTAATGTTCTCACCTCTCTTAGAGAAGGAATTTATTGGGATGGTGACCTAGCTCACCAACTTTCAGATTCTTCTTTGAAGGTTACTATTTTTAACAGCCTTTAAGACTTTGTAGCTTTTGGAGGAGACAATCTCTTCCTTCTGTGGTTGACTTTGTGTATTAAGATATGTATGTTTATCCTAGAAAGACTTCTCTATAGCTCTTCTATTCCTCTTGACCCATCAGAGTAGATCAAAGTTATTATTGGTCGGTATATTTGATTCCATCAGTGTGTTATACTACTATTCAGAATGAACAGAACGTCCGGCAGCTCTGTGACCAGCATTATATTTTCTTCGAGCTCTTCTGAACATTTTGGCACCCAGGGAAGATGCTTCATGTTCATTATTTCCTAGAGTAAAAATAGCCTCTTATGGGATAGTAGGCTCTCTTGAAGCACTGTTAAGTGGGTTAACGATGATGGATTTAAATTTGGGCTTAACAATCACTCTATTCTTAGCAGGGGTAGTCGGCATTATCTTTGATAACCTATCAAAAATGGAACACATTTTTTATGTTAAGGCTTTAGGCTTGGGCTCATTTGGAATGATCTCATTTGGCCTCCTTCCCTCATTGAATGCTTTTGGCATTCCAATGTCCTTGATGAGAGGCTCAGTTAGAGGTCCAACAGGAAGAAACTAGACAACCTTAGAAATTATCCCAAACTGGAGAGTAGCTCCAGTGGAACCAACATTATTTATGCCTTGAGGGAATCTTACAATGGATCCCTCACTGAGCTTGACAGTCATTATATTCTCGATAATTTCCATTTGATGAACCTGGTCGTAGATCTTAAAATTTTGAAAGATATTAATACTTTTTTTAAATTTATAACAATGCCTTGTATTTTAATTATTTTTAGTCAAAGACTTACCAGTTCAAATGGGTAGTCTACCAGCCGAAGAGTAGATACTATCCAATCTAGGAGTTGCCCATTAGTTTGTAATGGCTGTGCTAGGAAGAAAGCTCTAAGACTCACATCTTCAAAAGCATTGGGGTGACCTATGGATGGCACAACAAGTCAAGCCCGACCTAGGGCGACTACTAAGTAAATGCCTCTAGGGGTCTTATCTGAACTCAAAGTAGTCAAGATGATTCATATAGAGAGTTTTGCTGACACTGCCCAAAGATAGGATGCCTACTTGGAAAGAGGTGCCTCTAGGGGTCTTATCCTAATCAATAAAAAATTTTATTTTATTTATTTATTTGTTTGTTTATTTAACGTAGACCCTATTGGTTTGCGAACCACACTAAGAAGGAGCCATGGGGAATTTGGCCTATCTCAGATTTACTGGCCTAAGGGATAGTATGTACATCTACAACACAAAATTTTCAACCATAGAGGTGGTTACTAAGAAAGGGGAACTGCCCAATCTAAGAGTAACCCGGGTTATGTCTAGATGGCTCATAATGTCATAATCCAAATAGAATACCCACAAGGAAAGTGCATGTGGGTATTATCCTAATCCCTAAAAAATAAAGCTTGTAGGTATACAGTGGCTGACTTAGGAAGAAAGCATAGGGAGTCACATATACCTGAGTGGTGTTATCCACTGAGTGGGTTATCATCAGCAAGGAAAACACCATCCACTCTAAGGTTTCCGTCAATTTTCAATGATCAACTTAAGAAGAAAGCATCAAGGACTCACATCTTCCTAAGCGGAATTGATCATCGAGATAGTTTTTCATCGACAGGACATCAACTATCCAACCTAGGGCACTACCAAGTGGGGAGTCACAAAGAAGAACTAGACCCAAACTTAAAGTAGTTAGGAGGAAGAGGAGCCACTAGGGGATTTTACCATAATCCTCAAATATAAACTCAGACTCAGTCAGTGTACAACAGCTAGTTTAAGAAGAAAGTTTGGGGACTTACATCTTTTTAAACAAAGCTGACATCAGGGTAGATTATTACTCATGCAATCAAACATACCACACTAATAAGGTGCTCGTAGGTTTGAAGTTTTAAGCTAGGAGGAAAGGATGGGGTCTCACAACCTTCTAAGCAGGAGACCACTAGAGAGACACTAGCTGGGTAGTGAATCAAGCCCAACCTAGAGTAGCTACTAAATAAGGGCCACTAGGGGACTTATCTCAACTCAAGGTAGCCCGAAGCAATTGGATTTGTGTTTGATTTGTTTATGCTTATGTGTAATTTTGTGCTTGTGTTGTGCTAATGAGGGATAGGATGTCGCTCGGGTTCTCTTATACCTACCCTAAATACACCACAAAAATTTAGAATGGAAAGCTTTCAATTTGAGATGTTTGATAAAAGAGAAATTTTATTGAAGGAAAAGTTGTTTTGAACATTATTTATGGATAGTATTACTTAAGGTAAAGCCTATTGATAGGAAGCATCAATAGTTCTCCTTTATGGTTGATGAATTGGTAAGATCCACCTTGGTAAGCCATTTCTAAGGGTGAAAGGTCCTTCCCATGTGGGCTCAAACTTTCCTCCTATCTTGTGATGGGCAACAATTTATCTTCTCAGAACTAAAATAAGCTCTCCTACTTGAAAAGCTCTAGGGCAGACCAACTTATTATGAGATTGAGCCATCTTCACTATGTTTAAATCGAGGTTCTGGCATACTCGTAAGCATCTCTCTTTCAAACCTTCGAGTTCTTCTAGCCATAACTTGGCATTCTGGTCAGTTGTGATTTTGCTACCCATAGATATCCTTAGTGATGAGAGTTGGACTTCTAATAGTAGAATAGCTTCGATGTCATACACTAAGGAGAATGGGATAGATTGAGTTGGAGTTCTGTAGGTAGTACGGTAAGCCCACAAAGCTTCAACTAACTGCTCATGCCACTATCACTTGTTATCATCGAGTGTCTTCTTGAGTATTTGAATGATAGTTTTGTTAAAGGCTTTTATTAAACTATTCACCTAGTAGTAGATGGTAGAGTATCTCTAATCTATGTTGTGTCTCATAGTGAAGTTGTTGATTTTGGTGCTCTTGGAAGCAGTACCATTATTGGATATGATTCAATGGGGTATCCAAAATCTATAAACGATATGGTTCCTAAAGAACTGGAGCACATGTTGAGCTTTTACTTCTCTGAGCGGAATTGCCTCAGCCCACTTGGAAAAGTAGTCCATAGCTGCAAGGATGAATCGATGACCCTTAGACGAAAGAAAATCAATCAGACCCACAATGTCGGTGCCCCCAACACTTGAATGGCCATGAGGTCAGGGTTGGATGTAGGATGTTGGGTGGCTAATGTAGGACCACTCCATGTACTTAGTACTAGTGACAATGCCTTGCTACATTCATGCAATCTGTGATCATTGTCTTCTAATAGTATCCAAGTCTTTTGATTTTGTCTTTCATCTTAGGATCGGATTGATGAACTCCACATAATCCTGAAAGTACCTCGATCATGATCTTATGGGCTTCGTGCTTGTCAAAATAACATAACCACATATGATTGAAGGATCGCCGGTATAAGACACCATCCACGAGGGCATAAGAGAGTGTCATTTACTTTACTTGATCTGCTTGGGACTTCTCTTGAGGTAGTTTACCTTTGTTTAGGTAATCAATAAGGGTTCCTCTAATCCAGTTCCTTCATCCTTTTTTGCAATGACAACCTCTCCTTCTAGAGAGTATTTATCGATGTGTTTAACATCAATAAGAGGCAGGATTGCATATTGTGGACCTCTATTGATATGGACTCAACTTTCGAACATGCCAACTCCTTGGAAAGCTTGGCTAAAGCATCTGCTATGGCATTTTCTCCTTGAGAATCTTGTAGATTATGATCTCTAAGCATCTGCTATGGCATTTTCTCCTTGAGGAATCTTGTAGATTATGACCTCTATGATCTGAGATAATGACTCCATGGTATACTTGTGGTAGTGGTGGAGCTTTAGCTTTAAGACCTTGTAAGATCTAGCGATCTAGTTGATAACTAGCTGAGAATCCTCAAATATATTGATGTCTTAGATGCCTAGTGAAATAACTAACTCCAGGCAATCAGAGCCACATATTCAACTTTATTTTTAGTACATGGATCAAATATAAAATCTCAGGAGGACTATTCCTATCGCTACTTTACCTAGAAGAATAGATTGTGATTCTTCTCCTATTTGAGAGGAAATGAGTGGCCTACTAAGAAATCTGTTAGTGCTTAGCCTTTTACAGCACAGAAGGGTAGATATGTGATGTTAAACTGTGATAAAATCATGGACCATCATGCCAATCATCTTGATAGCGTCGATCATGTCATGAGATAATGTAGTGGATTGATTCTAGAAATCAAGTTTACTTTATGAGAAAGCATATAGTGCCATAGCTTTTGGGATGCAAAGATTAAAGCTAGGCGATGCTTCTCAAAGGGTGGATAATTTACTTCAGCGAGTATTAAATGATGGCTAAGATAGTAGAGCACATTCTCTTTCCCTTCCTCATTGGCTTGGGCCAACAAAGTGCAAAAGTAGTCGTCCAATGTAGTAGTATAGAGGATCAGGGGTTTGCCCGGGATAGGGGCAGCTAGAACTGGTAGCATCATAAAGTATTGTTTGATGTTCTCAAAGGTATACTGGCACTTGTCATCCCACTTAAACTTGACATCCTTCTTGACTGGTAATAAAATGGTTGGCATCTGCCTGATAGGTTGGACATAAAGCATCTTAGATACGTCAACCTCCCTTGGAATGATCTGAGTTGAGTTAGACTTTTATGGGGTGACAATTCTAATATCATTTTATCTTCTCATGGTCAATTTTAATTCCACAGTGTCGGACAATAAACCCAAGAAACTTCTCTAAAGCTACTTTTAATGCACATTTCAGAGGGTTCATTTTGGGATTGTATTGCCTTAGCCGCTCAAAACTACTCTCAAGTTAGCGTCTTCCTTTTCTTTGCTTTTGACTATGAGAACATCGATGTAGCATTAGACTTGATAGTGAATGAGTTCATCGAAGATTCGAGTTATGGCTTGCTAGTATGTGACACTAACATTTTTAAGGTTGAAAGGGATGACCTTATATCAATAGATTCTGATCGAGGTTTTGAAAGCACTGTTCCTTTCATTTCAGGTGCCATCTTTATTTGGTTATATCCACATGAACCATCCATGAAAGAGAAGATTGCAAGAGGATGGAACCATATTATTCTCGTGTATCCACGATCTCTCAAGCAAAGCATTGAAAGATGTATCTGAGTCTATTATGTAAAACTTGACCTGTGTCTTCCACTCATGTATCTCCAAAGGCAACACTATGAAGCCTAAGGCCCTCTCGCCTTATTCATTGAATCCTTTCAACATCATCCTCTCTGCTTGAAGTTTAGAGATGTTGATCCTTAAGTAGGCATGGGTTCTTAGACTCATAATGTTAACCGATGCACCTGGATCAACTAGAACTCTAGATAGACTGAATCTGCCAACATCCACTGTAATGTAAAGGGGATGGTTGTGCTCGATTGTTCATAGATGTAGGTCTTCATCCATGAATGTAACTCCTTAGACTTCTTCTGAGAAATGTGCCTCCTCTCCAATAGTGGGCAGCTGAGCTAAGTATATTTTTGGGTCAAGCAAAGCTTTGATTAATGACTCCCTCATCTCTTTGGATAAGACAAGGGCATCACATATTCTTAACTTAGCTGGAAACTTTTTAAGGTGTGTGAGAACATTATAGTCAACTTTGGGCTGGTCTTCATAAGCATATCCATAGGCGGAGCATCTTGTGGAGGTAGAACTTTGCCACTACAAAGGTTGACTTTAGTTACTTCTTGAAATGAGGAGTTTGTGGAAAGTTCTATCTGCTCATCGAGTATACCTATAACTTCTCTTAAAGGATCATCAGAGTCGAATGACTCCAAATCAATCTCAAGAGGTGAACCTGAATGATTCAGAAAAGAAAATCCATTTTTGAATCAGAGTCAGATTGATCAAAATTATTTGAATTGTTATTTTGACTTAGAGCTTTCTATTGGAATAAAATTGTCAAAAGTAGAGAGAATGTAAGTGGAATCAGTGTTCTTCATTGATTTCTTTAATTTTGGTGGTGGTACATGATAAAAATCAAGTAAAGTAAGCAGTATGAGGATTTGGTTCCCTCATCCATTGATATAATGCTCCTACTAGATGTGGAGGAGCTAGTAGATGTCGTAGGTAATGGTGAAAGGAGTTCTAAACTCGGATGGTGGTTGCACTAAGGATCTATCCCTGGCAAGTTTATGCTGGTGCTGCTGCTGCTAGTCTTCCACCCTCCTCGAGTTATCCTTCACAACTAGCAAACCTTCCTTGATGTTTGAGGTTTAAATTGAGTTGGGCACCTGTAGAGAAAGTTTTTTTGATTTTAAAAATTATTTTTTTAGAGATATAAGATAAAGAGATATCCAAACTTTCTTTGTCTTAAGAGGATCAGTATATCCCTAAAGATTACTTTAATAGAGCTAGAAGGTTGTTCTGCTAAGTATTCCTTAGGGATAACTATAGCTCTTGACTTGTAACTACTCAAGCCAGTCCTTAAATGTGAAACAATCCTCTAAGGCATGGCCTAGCATGCGGTGATAGGGGCAGTAGCTAGGATCATCACTCTTGCCCATTCCTTAGACTTTCTAGGCTTGTGTAGCTAAAAATCAGGCTTCTTTAGAAGGTTCTTTAATTTCTTCTTGACTGCCTCCCTCTTAAATGAGTATGGTTTGTTAAGTTTGTCAGCAAGAGTAGGTGGAAAGTAGCTACTGACGATGGATATTGGTACCGCTGATGTGTAGGTTGTTGTGGTGGTGGTGGTCATTATGGCGGTGAGGTTGTGGAAGAGGAGGTGGTAGTGGAGGCTGTTGGACTCAAGGTCTCTCAAACTGAGCTCTCACTAGATACTTCCCCTTGTCAACTACCACTATAATCCCTGGCTTCTTCTCAAAATCTTTTGAGGCTTGGCCTTGAATGATTGGTCTGAGAAAGGTAACTGTTTGGCTTCCTCTTGTAGGTTAGCCACCTTTCTGATTAGCTTCTCAAATGTCTTAATGATAAAACCTTTGAACATGAAGGCGACCAGTCCATGGATATTATTGAGTAGAATCTCAATGGCATGCTGCTCTTGCAACTGTGGTTTGCATTTTATGCTTAGGGTTATCTAAGAATGTAATCAATAAGGGACTCATTAGGCTTTTGCTTCTCTACAATGAGGTGACCTACATTTACCATTTATTGACCTCCTATAAATTTCTTGATGAAGAGATGCTCCAACTCTATTAAAGACTTCACTAAATCATTGGGTAGTTCAACGTACCAATCAAAAGCTACCCCTGAAAGGCTACTAACAAACTGTCAAAAGAGTAATGCATCACTACCACTGGTGTTACAATAACTGGCTCAGAAATATGCTAAATGCTACCTTGGTTCTCCCTATCATCAAAGATCTTAAATGATGTTGGCATAAAACCCTTGGGGTATTAAACTACATCAAATTCCTTCAGATAGGGTCTACCCTGGAATAGATGAGCTCCCCTGGGCTTGCGTCAACACTTCCTGCACTTGCTACTCCACCATTTTTTTACTGTCTTTTTCATGCATAGAGTTGTTATCGATAACCTTACTATACAAACTGTCAGCATCCTCATCCATAGGAGTGCACTTGGGGCAATCTAGAGTGTGTACTAGCTTAGGCCAATCAGCCTCCATAGGGGAAGGATGTGAAAGTGGGGGCTATCAACTCTTCCATGCTTCTCTCCATGTGATCAATTTGATCATCCATCTGCTTAATTTATTGAAGGAGGTGTTGAGTTGAGTTTGATGCCTCTCGTTCCTCAACTATAACACCTTCAAGGCTAGGTTGTTTCCTCTCCAAGGATCATTGGGTATCTACCATGTAGACTTCTGCTAAGTCATCTAACATGTTCATCCTCATCGGCATCAAAGTCTACCCTACTCTCCTCTTGATCAGATTGATCATCCCTAACTATCTACCTCATCGCGGCATGATAGTCCTCCAAGATATCATCCAAAGATTGATCATCCACCCAATTAAGTGCTACTAGAACATAGGCTAACTGATGACTGGCCACTGGACAGAGCTCTATAGAAACTATGCACTGAATACTCTAAATGGGTGGAGTACTCTCTCTGACTGACTTAACAATAGGGGTCATCTCGGTATCCCCTCCCTTCTCCTGCTCCAAATGTGGTGGTGGAATGATCACGACACTCTTGGGCCACCACTCCATCTTCACCACTATTGGGATGGAAGGTCGAGCAGGGAGCTTAGCCTCACCTCAATGGGTGGAGTAGATGAAATGGGGTCCTTGGGCCATAACCAAATCACCAAGCTGAAGCTCTCTCTCTAGATGTGGGCTTATGGAACATGGTGGGGACTTCAGATGGTGGAACCTGAATGGTGAAGGTGATGGATGAGTGGAGTAGTGTAATGAGGTGACACTGACTATCTCTCCACTGGAGATCTCCTCTTACAGCTCAAACTGTGAGAATAATCCTATCTGAATGATCATCTCTGTTAGCCTACCAATCAGAATGATCAATCAAAGCGAAGGCCATCGATTGCCTGGCAAACCTCCTCCTGTCCCTCTTGCCAACTTGGGCAGCAACTTTGGCCTCAGTGGCCCTCTCTCTATGAATCTAATCCCTAACACTATAGGGATCAATCTCCTCAAGTCATGTAAGGTGCCAAACTTTGAGTGCCCGTGGGCTCTCCCAACTCTCCTAAGTACAGATTGTAGATAAGCATAGGGCCTCCTACTCTCCCTACTTGGTGTCTCCTACTCTCCCTAAGTATAGACTATATACTTATTATCATTCAAACCTATGTAAATCTTACATAATATTCTACATAATAATCATATCTAATTATAACACTATAGCATGTTTATGCTATAAGCATATGTAAATCCTACATAATATTCATATCTAATGTTAATTTAATTCTTCATTTCTAATTTTGAAATTAGCTTTGAAATTTATTAGTGATAATAGTCACACGTATAATAAGATTAATCCAACACATGCAACTTTGCACAAATAAATTCAATTGATTATTTTTGTTTGAAGACATGAATATATGATATCAAATGACATACAAAATCTATGATGATTGAAAAGGAATAGTTGAACACTTTCACATAATTCATTCAACTACACTAATTTCTAAGGACAAGCACATTAAATAAAATCATTTAAGGAGAACCAAAGCTTCTTATGGAATTTGATTTTTGGTTTTGAGTTATTAATCTTAAAGAGGAGAAACATTTGCTACTTTTTTAATCCCATCCCATGTGAGTGATTTAATATGTTTAAAGAGAACATGATTAAGTGATTTTTATGGATTAATTAAGTTTAATCATTAAGCAAATGATTTACTTTCTCTTTCCTATGCTTCTTTAATTTGATTAATCATTTAACCATAATCCTCTAATGACATGCAAAAGAAATTAAAATTGCAATGCACTTAGGGACCTAATGTAATGAGGCTTATAATTAAATATTAATTAAATTAAAGAATCTAATTAAGTACTTATATGAATTTCCCACACCACCCATGGTTTAATCATAATTCCTTAAGGTTCTTTATGTTATTAAACATATAATGAGAAACCCACAAATTTAATCTGAGTTATCAAACTAATTATAATTTTTTTTAATTTGATTTGTTTTTTTATGTTATTAAACACATAAAGAGGAACCCACAAATTTAATCTCAGTTATCTAATCTAATTACTATTTTTAATTTGATTTGATTTTTTAATTAATTGCTTCATTACTCCTTAATTGAGTAATGATTTAATCAACCATCACATATGAAATGAATTTAGGGAAACAATTTGGAAAGAGGTCTGAACCATTCCCCTTCATAATTCCACTTATAACAATGCTTAATCAAGTTTAATTAATTAATTTTAATTATTTAGAATTTTAAATAATTATTAAATCACTTAATGAGGGTGATTAGGGTTTAAATTTCAAATTCCCCCAATTACCTAGCCAATAAATCCAAAGAAAATTATGGGAGGCAGAGGTCATCCATCTAAATCAACATTTTAAATTTGAGATCAATTTTTCAAGTAATTAGGGCTTAATTAACCTAATTAAGAAAACATTCAAATCCTAATTAATCTCTATTTACTATTATAACCATAGGGAAACTATTTTTATTAAAATCTCCTCTATTTACCCTTTCTATAATGAGTTTGCTCATATTTTTAGGATTCTTCTACAATTAGTTATGAATTTTTGAAGTTCTGGCTAATTAATTGTATTTTTAACCCTAAATAATCTATAATCCCATTGGCACCATGCGGGAGCTCACGTGGCATTGCTTTCCATGTGGCACCGCAGGATTGCCCACTTAAACGATTCGACATGGCATGCTGAGTCAGTGGCGACGGTTCACTTTTGTACTCACCGCCTGATCTTGGATCGATGGTGGGGATTAATCCATTGGTTCTTAAAGGATAAAATTGAATAAACTAGCGGATTAAGTCATGAACATATGTTCCAATCAGATGGAACAAACATCGGATGATCCTTCGTCCCTCAAGCGATAGAAAATGGACACTATCCACCCTTCTTCGCTCGATGCGAGCTCACCGAAGCTCGTGAGGCATCGAGAACAACTCCAAAATATTCATGGGATAGATCTAAAAAGAATCTATGGTGAAAATCGCACGAAATCAAGATTTCTTTCACAAAAGACTAACACCTTAGGGGATTTCTACAATTTGCCAAAAAAATACCTCATCAGAGCTCAAGACTGGCAGTCGACAACTAAGGTAGCTTCATTTTGAAAAGATAAAGCCCTATTGAGAAGCTCACAACTTGCTTCCCCGTTGGTGGCTCTATGGACCAAACGGCATCAGAAATGTCACTAGAGTAGGTCTAGGAGTGGTCTCAAGTGCTCGAATCGATCTGGAATCGATTTTCACCTCGTAGGAGCTTGAGGAAGGTGTGGGTGAAGTTAATTTGGATTTGTTGGAGTTTAAGTAGAGTTAGATGGAGGAGAGGCTCTACTACGCTCAGGTTCGATCTCGCCAGTGATGGGAGGCTTAGGGGAACTGGAGATGGCATTGGGAAAGCTCATCTCGACTCACTGAAGCTCTATGGATGAGTATGTATCTATTGGAATGAGATGGGGAGGAGTATACTATCCTCCTACTCCTCCCATAGAATCAGATGGTGGGGATTGGCTCTGTTTTGGTAGACGTCCGGCCGGTGCATGCGGCTGGGGACATCAGGGAATGACTGAGGTGGAGCTTCTTGAGTGGTTGAGGGTAGGAGTGGGCTGGAAAGGGCTGAGGTAGAATGTCCTTCCTCCTCAAGGTGATCCAATGGAATGGCTTGGGTTAGCTCACCTCCTTTGACCCATCACTGACCCAAGCTGCCAAGGACAAAGGGGAAGGTGAGACCATCCAAATGGGGATTTTATCCCATTTAGAGGAGTTTACTCAATGGATTAGAGGCTAATTTGGGTTTAAAATGGGTTGGGTTTTATTTAGGCTGACCATGGTGACCCAAGGATAGGTCATGCCAAGTTTGGTTGGGTTTGGAGTTGGTTTGGTTGGGTTTGGCTCAATTTCCCCATGTAGGTCAAATTGGGTGGTTCAATTGGGCTAGGTTGATTCATGGGTCAAATTGGGTCAAACTAAGGGTTTAGTCATATTCAAATGATGATTTGAGATGTTTAGGTTCAATTGGTTTGATTTTGATTTGAAGTGGACTTGAATTTGGCTCATATGGGACAAATGGGTTAAGTTGTCCAATTTGGTTAAATTGAGCAAAATAGCTTGGGTTAATGATTTGGAGATGATTGTAGGTGATGATTTCAATTAATTTGGATTTGGGAAAGATTTAGATCAATTATACCCTTTAGGTAAATTTGGGCTAAATGGGTCACTTGGGTTGGTTTGGCCAAACTGGGTTTAATCAAGGGGTTGATCATGTTCAATAATCAATTCATGATTGTTTGGAGGCATTGGTTTCAATCAATTTATATAGGATTGAGGTTTGGCCAAATTTGGCCCTTTAGGTCAAATTGGGTCAACTTGGGTCAAGAGCCCAAGTTGGCATGGTTTGATTCAAATAATGGTTGATTTATGTTCAAGGATCAATTTATGGTTGGTAGGAATCATTGGTTTCAATTGATTTGAATTGAAATGAGATTTGGTTCAATTTGGTTCTTATAGGTCAATTAGGTAAACTTGGGTTAAGTGATCATATTAGCTTGGTTTGACCCAATTGATTGCAATTGGACAATCAAGGGTGATTAATAATCATTGTAGAAGGTATTGAATGGGTTGGTTCAATCCAATTTGGGTTGGATTGGAGTTTAGATCAAATGGGTCCTTTAGGTCACTTTGGGTCAAGTGAACCAAATGGGTCAATTTGAGTTGTATTGGGTTGAATTAGGTTGAATTTAGTTTGATAATTGATTTAGAATTGATTGATGGCTTTGATTATAATTGATTTGGGTTTCATTGGATTTTATCTCATTTGGATATTTTGGGTTCAAATGGGCTAACTTAGATTGATTGAAATTGTTTGATCAAATTTGATTTGATTGTAGATTTTGGAAGGGTTTAAAATGATGTATTGAATGGTTAAAGTGTTTTTGTGAAAATCAATTGGGTTAGGTTCGATTGAGGGAGTTTTGGGTTGAGTTTATAGGATTGGATCATGAGATTTAAGATGGGTTTGGGTTTAAATCATTTTGGCTTGGAGCTTGCATATGAAATTAAATCCATTTGGGGTTTGACTATATTGATTTGAGGTTAGATTTGGATGAGTGGATAGGATAGGTCATGGGTTAGGCCATAGGATAGGCAGGTTCCCTATTTATTCTAAGGCATAGCCTAAGCCTATAGTACACCTTCCTAAGTCTCTAGCCTTAAGTTTAGTGTTCACCTAATCTCTAGAGGTGCCCTATGACTAAGGAGATTCTAGTGTCTAGAAGATTCTTAAGTTTAGGATAAGGAAGAAGTGTCCTCACTCCAAAAGTGAGGTCAACACATACCATTCAAAAGCAATGTTGGTAAAGCTGCTAATGATTTGTCATAGCAATAAGGTATTATTCCCTCTGGTATTTCCACAAGTAGATTTGAACTAGGCTAAATGTTACTATGGATTCTTTATGCTTGAAAAAGTGTTAACTTTTGGCAGAATATGCCCTTCAGGATATTGTACTTGTTCATATTTAGTCAGGTATGGTTGGCCTTTTTCTACTAACTATTCAATTTCTTCTAAAGCAATGATTGATTTGCCTTTTTGGCTGATGAGATCTTCTACTTGAGATTTAGTGATATTGTCAGGCTCTTGATAGGTACTTGCTATAGTTTCTCCCGGAGCCTCTAACCTTTGTGTTGAAGTTGTTGGCAAGTTGAGTGTAGCATTTTGCATACCCCAAATTTTTGGTTTTGGATTAACTATCTACAGAGGATTTCCTTAAGGTATTTGCTGTGTTGCAATTACTATAAGTTTTAGTTGACAAAACATCTCTTTCATCATCCCGCTCATTTCATTGAGGCAATTGTTGAGTTGGCTGATTTCTTGGTCTCTTTGTTGGTGCTGAGAATACATTTGTCATTATAGCCTTGTTACAACATCTGTTAGTTCTTCAATTACCTCAACTTCAACTTAAGCTTTACTTCCAAGTTGTTGATGACTTGGGTTCTCTTGATTTTCTCCTTCTTTCTATTATTCAGGTACCACATTTTTATTTTGTAAACATGTGTTGACCATATGAACCACTTCAACTTCTATGTGATCAATATCATCATTATTTTGGAGGTTTGGGATTAATTGCTCTTTATTGGTAGGGAAATCTTCATCTTCCCAGAAGAGTTGATTATCTTCCTTGTCATCTATTGGCTAACTCTTTCTAGATCAGCATTTCCAATTAATGATAGGAGATTCAATTTTATTATCATCGGTGGTGGGATGGACATGGGTAGGGATTGGGACCTTCCAATGGTGGATCTCTAGGAATGTATCCTGGATGTCACACCTTGGTGTTCACCGGATGAATTATGTTTCTTTTTCTATGGTGGTTATGGGGACCTTCCAACAACAGGCCACTTATTATCTTTGTATCTAAGGGCTCATTATTAGTGTTCACTAAATATAATACCTATAGACCTTGAGTTTTTCTCTAATGGGCATGACATTTTTTTTAATATTCCCACCTCTCTTAGAGTAGGAATTTATTGGGTTGGTGTCCTGGCTCACCAACTTTCTAATTCTTCTTTGAAGGTTTCTATTTTTAACAGCCTTTAAACTTTGTAGATTTTGGAGGAGACAATCTCCTCCTTTTGTGGTTGATTTTGTTTATTAAGATGTGTATGTTTATCATAGAAAAACTTCTTTATAGCTCTTTTATTCCTCTTGACCTATCATAGCAGATCAAAGTTTTTATTGGTCGGTATATTTGCTTCCATCAGTGTGTTGTACTACTATTCAGAATGAACATATAGTCTGATGGCTCTGTGACTAGCATTATATTTTTTTAGCACTCCTGGACATTTTGGTGCCCGAGGAAGATGCTTCATGTTCATTATTTCCTAAAGTAAAAAAAAAATTGCTTCTTATGGGATAGTAGGCTCTCTTGATGCACTATTAAGTGTGTTAATGATGATTGATTTTAATTTGGGCTTAACAACCACTCTATTCTTAGCAGGGGTAGTTAGCATTGCCTTTGATAACCTATCAATAATGGAACACCTTTTTATGTTAAGCCTTTAGTCTTGGGCTCGTTTGGAATGATCACATTTGGCCTCCTTCTCTTATTGAATGCTTTTGGCATTCTAATGTCCTTGATGAGAGGCTTAGTTATAGGTCCAGTAGAAAGAAACTAGACAACCTTAGAAATTATTCTGAACTAGAGAGTAGCTCCAGTGGAACCAGGATTAATTATGGCTTGAGGGAATCTTATAGTGGATCCCTTATTGAGCTTAACAGTCATCATATTCTTGATATTTTTCATTTGATGAACCTAGCTGTAGATCTTAAAATTTTGAAAGATATTAATACTTTCTTTAAGTTTACAACAATGCCATGTATTTCAATTATTTTCAACCGGAGATGAAGAGGAAAGTAATCCCTAGTGGAGTCACGAGAAATCTGATTGCTCAGAAAAAAAATATCATTATTGAGATGGGTAGAAGTATATTTTCTCATGAAGCATATTGATATATATTCAACTAGATTTTCCTTAACATTACTTTAGGGTTTATTTAGATATAACATTCTACTTCCTATAAATGAAAACCTTCATAGTTAATTACCTACCATAGTAAGATAACACTTTCAGTTAAGGTTAGAAATAATCATATCTTCCTAATATAAATTAGTATCTAAACGTGTGAGTCATATAGATGAGTGTCATTTAACTTAAAGTGTATATTGGGGGGAATGATGATACACCCGATCAAGATCTCATGGTTACATCATCCCAAGCTATCGTGGTCTCTAGTCTACTTAGCCAGGAAATAGTTCCTGAATGAAGAATCCTTATCAGCAATTATGAGTTGTGTCGTCCATGGTGTTCTTGTTGACCTATGATGATATTTATCTAAAGTGACAAATTTTAAGTCAACCTTAGCTAACGAGAGGCTTTTTTTCTTATTAAACATATTCAATAATTCATAGCTCAAAGAACAAAGCCATTTAGGAATATATGGACTATTACCGTGATCAAAATATAGTGGAGCCATATAGAGGCCAAGCCACATGGTTAGAGGGTTCTAGTCGTATCCGCATTTCATGTGATGCCATTTGGCAAAAAAAAACTCATAGACAGAGGACACAGACCATATCCTTACTAGCATGAGATTATTTAAGTATAAATATAGATATATTTAATTTGACATTAGCTATTTATGAGCAAAAGTTTTCTTAACATATCACTTTGACAAATAATGATGGATGGGTGGATGATTGTTTATTATTATTTTTAATTTTATTTTGAATGATGAACTTCATTCAATTTGAACATTTCCCCTCCGGATGAATTCTACAATCAACATTGCCATTATTGGAGAATGATTAAGTTTTGTTGACCTGGACCTAATTATGAGACTTAAATGGGAAATTAACCCATGTAGCATCCTTAGACATTTAATTTATATTTTAATATATGTGTAAAGGCACATATGGGTATTTTTATAATTTTCTATTGAAAGTGAAAGATTGATTATTGCATTTTTATATAATTTTTAAATTTAGCCTCCACAGCCTTTTCAAACTTTAGGATTATATCATGTATCTTTAATCTGTGTAAATATAGATAATTCAAATTTATTTTATGTTAACTTGCAAAACATTCTCAAATACTAAATTTAGGAAATTGTTACTGTGTTGGGGCCCATGCGGGTAATTCAGATATACTTTTATTAAGTGCCTCGACACTAAAAGTATGGTACATAGGTGTTTATTAAGATAGCGCTATGGTGCTATCAAATTGGCACCTTGGCGTTGAGTGATTAGAACTATAGTATTCTGAGGGTAGGTATTTTTGTTTATCAACTAACTAGCGCCTATACGCTGATCATATGGTGTCGTAGTGCCAGTCAAAAGTTGATTTAGAAAAGATGACAGACAAACATACATTTTAGTAGGAAGGATACATTTTTTTACCATCATTGCGGCCCTAAGTTAGAGCACTGCGACATTACATTAAAGGCTGACATGATTTTCAATTACAAAATTAATTTTAATAAATGTTCTTTTTGATTAGTATAGTAACTGACTTTACCAGCTGACTAGCGCCTATGTGAGCGCCGCAACACTAGTTCCCTGTTCAGGAGCTCAAGTGTTTAGCATCACGGTGATATGTCTGGCTTATAAATAGATGCCTATAGCTGTGAAATTTTTTATTCTATAGTTCTTCTATCTATAAATCTCTCTGCTCTTTTTTTCCCTTAGTGTTCTTTTAAGTCAAAGAAATCATGCTGCTCAAGAAGCTTGTTAGCAAGTGGAGGACAACTTCGAGTAAGGCTAACAAATTTTTTAGCGTGGAAGCTAAGATATCAGCACTCCCTCACCACAAGCATCTCATCCAAGAAAGGAGCTTTTATAACTCGAGTGGAAGAGTAGAAATGGTGATCAATGACCATGGTTGGGCGAAGCTAGCTTGCAAGAGTAGCTCTTGTGTCATCCTCAAAGTGTGAGAGTTTTTCGCTAACATGAAGAACCACCAGAACAATAAAGTCTTCATTTTGGAAAAATTGGTAAGTTTTGATAGCAGTGCCATCAACACATATTAAAAATTGTCTAATGTGGCATATGATCAATATCTTTCTTATTATAATGGACTCCCAGATTTTGATGAAATCTTTGGTTTTCTCACTAGTAGAAATGCCAACATACAATAGAAATGAAGGGAGGAAAGAATTATTAACTTTGTTGCTACTAGCCTAACAGTAGAGTCTAAGGTTTGGCACTATTTTATTTTTATCAAGTTGATGTCCACTTGTACTATCAAAGAGGTGACCAAAGATAGAGTCATTTTGAATTTTATAATTCAAAATAACTTTATAATTGATATAAGGAAGATTATTTATGAATTATATTTGCAATATACTTAGGTGCAGTACCACTATAGAGTATGGTCATCCCTCTCTCATTTATGGTTTATGCACTACGGCGGGTGCATTAGGGGAGTCTGATGAAGAAGTCAATATTCAAAATGCTCCTCAAATAAAAAGGCTTATTGAGGGGTTTGATTCTAGGTATGAAGTGAGAGAGCTCACGTGCCCCACAATCTCGACCCCAATCCTCTAAACTCTTAAATGAGCAAATCTCTGATTAAAGGAGAGAGCGGGGGTGAGAGTAGCCGTAGTCAATGGCCTTTAAAAAAAAGATTAATTATCACATGAATCATCAACAAAAAATAAATTTCTTATATACCCTAGTTCAATACGGCACTGGTCCATATATTTGAAAGCTGTGGTCTTAAGGATCTAAGTTGGGCTTCTTTTCCTACGGTGCCTCAATACCCCCCTTATGTAGCAACCTCACCATAGCTAGAAACAGAAGGGGAGGAAGATGATTATGACTACTAGTTTCCCACTTTTTTTCCTCTTATTTCTGTATTTTCTCTTTTTATTTATTTATTTATTTTTCATTATAATAAATTTTGTAATAGATTTTTTTTAATAAAGATGTTTTTTTTCATTTCTATCTCTTTATATTTATTGTTGTTGAATGCTCCAAGATTTAAAATTTTTAAGAATAAAAAATTTATGCTCAATATTAGGGGCTTAGTGCTTTGAAGATGATGAACTAGTGCCTCAACACTGTTAAGCTGAAAATAATTGATTCAAAAACCTGAGAACTCAGTGCATCGGCGCTATATTTGTATCGCTACGGTGCTATAGGTATAATCTGGATTATGATGTGATTTTTTTTTAATATTATCAATTGAGTGTAGAAACATAGTGCCTCGACCCTAAGATACAAGTGCCTTGGTGCTATGAGATTCTTGCCTAAGCTTAATTTTCTGACTCAGTGCCTCGAAGCTATATTTGTAGCACCACAATGCTCTAGGTATAATTTAGATTATGATATGAATGTCTTAATATTTTTAATTGGGTGTCAATTTGGAGAACACATCGCCTCGGCATTGGGATACTAGTGCCATGGCAATGTGAGATGCCTACCTAAGCATACTTTTCTCAAGGACGTAGCACCGTGGTGTTGTTTCATTGATGTCTAAAATTCAACTATTTTTTAGAAAAATTTTGGCAACATAACTCCTTAGCATTTCTAGATATCACAAATTTCTTAGTGCATTAGCACTCTTCTCCTTTGTTCTGGATCTAAGATCAACAAAGGGAGGGTATTATTTCATGCTAAAACTAGGTTCAATGGTGGAAATAACATTTCAAGATAAAGTGCTTCACTTTGTGAACAGCGCCATGGCACTATTTTAAAGATATGAAAAACTCGAGTTTAGCGCTACTGTGCTGTAAAGATAATATCAAGACCCAAGAGCTTGGCGGCATAGTGCCAGTTTTAGAGCCTCAGTGCTATAGAATAAAGCATTCAAGATTTCAATCCTGAAAGCGCAATGCTTCGGTGCTAGACCTCATTGCTGCGGCGCCACGGGACGGGAATCCAATTTTAAGCCAAATTCTTGGGGATTTTAATGATTTTTTTATACAAATTTTGCAACATAACACCTTAGTAGTGTTAGATTTATACATATTTAGTGAGAATGCACTCTTCTTCCTTATTTTAGATTGAAGATCAACGGAGGAAGGGTGTTCTTCTCACACCAAAATCAAGTTCAATGACAATGGTTTTTCAACATTCAAGATTCTTGAGATTTTTAGCCTTAGGGAGCATTATTTTTACACCATATCTAAGATCGATGGAGACATGCTTATTTTCTCACCAGACCTAAGATTGATGGTGGAACCCTCTTAACTTTACTTTTCGGAAAGAACATTTGTGTAGAAGAATATTTCCAGAAATCTTTTACCTGGAGTAGAGAAAAGATTGCACTTATAATGGTAAAACTTGCACTTGTAGAGGGTAGAATTGCTCTAAAAGCAAGAATGGGATAGAAAGACTGGAGAATAAGAAGAAGAAGAAGAACTTAGGGGAGGCTGCTCTCTTCTTTTTATAAGCAATTTCTCTCTTATTGGGGTGGTTTTTTATTGTTGTAATGTTCTCCTCACTCCCCTAGGCAATTATTGCTGCTAGGATGAGGACAGTGCCTTTCTTGATTTTTAAAATATTGAAGATCATCGTGAGAGCTCCTTGGCACTATGTCACTTAATTAGGCAACTGTCGGGGGCGATTAGAGCTTCTAGAAACTTTAAAGCGGCAATAGTAGCAACACCATGGCCCTCCAAGCCGGGATGTGTATTTTTTATCATTTTTCATTCATTTTATTTCATTCATTATCATTCATTTTTTTAGATGCAAAGAGTATCGTACGATGTTGGATCATATAGTATGAGTGAACATAATTTTTTAAAATTACTTGTTCTAATTTTTTTATTCAACTCTCTTTTTATAAATACTAGCTAGTTGCTTAAATGTAAGAAATATTTAAGGAGGTTTAAGAAAGAGTGTTTAGCTCAAGAGAATAGTGGGGAGATTTCTCTCCTCATTTTATTCGTAAGGATTTTGTGTTGGTATGATTGTACTTTTATTTTATGTTGTTCTTTTCATTCACCTTGCCTTTGAGTTTTGTGCTTTAATTTTAAATTTTATACTAATTGAGAATTTGGGTAAGATTTTTGTTGAAAGAAGCTTTCTTCGTACCTTAAAGAGAGAATGTTGTCTTTCTTTCTTTAAAAGAGAGGGAGAGTGAGTGTAAGGTTTCTTCATTATTTGTTAAAAAAAAAAGGTATCTCCACTTTGGCTTATTGTGCCTAAGGAGAGATATTGGATTTTTAAAGGAGATCTATAGAGTGGACGTAGGTTCGTTGGGTCAAACAAAATTTTTTAGCCCCTCTTTTTTATTTCTTTTATTTTTCTATTGCTCTTTTCTTTGTATTTGAATTATTGATTATATTTTATTAAGTGTCTCTCTTTCTAAACAATAAAGATTTGATTTAACATTTTTTAAAGAAAATTTTAAAAGCACACTAATTCACTCCCCTATTGGGTGTGCCAATTCTTTCCTAAAAGAAATGGATAGTTTTCAAAAAAGTCAAGATAATGCCTTGGCGGTGTGCTTATAGCAACAATTTTTAGAGAAATTAATCTTAAAGATAGAAAAGATAACATCTTTGGGCTAGATACCAAGCCACAATGCCAATTTTGATGAATATTAGAACTTCAAGACACAAAGCTAGGTGCTTTAGTAATGCATAATTGCCAATTTTAGTGTTATAAAAAGAAATAATAAGCAAAGTGTTAGAGAGTATATCACCTTAATTCTAATAATTAGCACCACAACACTTAAACCTATGAAATGAAACCAGAATGACAAATTTCATGGCATTATAGTAGTTTCAAAGCTGATTAGGGGAGTTATCAATTTAGTTAAGGGAGTTATTTTAACGAAATTTGTTTGCTGGAAAATAAAAAGAGTGTGTGTGTTGTGGGGATCTTTTTCTTGTGTTTTGGAGTGTCTTTCTTAGCACCTAGAGAGTATACTTTAAGTGTATGTGAGTATGTGAGATTAGAAAAGGAAGAAACCCATTAGAATAAGATGAGTGCAGGAAGACAATGAGTTGTATAGAGTCAGAATTATAGGATAAATCTCTTTAATTTTTGTTTGCATTACCCTTGATTATTTATGTATTGGTGTTTTCAATCTTTGTAAATTGTATTGATGTTCTCTCTTCCTTAATGAAGAACTAAATGCTTTGTACTATGAATTTGTGGTGATCTTGTATCAGTTCTTTGGATAATGTGGTGTGAAATTATAATAGATTTTTTATGTTTTTTTTGTTTCTCTTTATGCCTCATTTAGTTGCATTCTGGCCAAGTGAAAACATAATATCTATGTGTAATCCATAGATATCATAAGAGTCATAGAAGAACAATTAAAGAGAAACAAACAAGTTTTTGAGTATATAGGCATATAATACTTGGAGGTTTTCAATTTTAAAAGAAATGTTACTAGTGAAATCACTCAAATTAGTTAATATAGGAATACAACTAAATGGTAAGATTGATTAGTTCTTCTATTTAACAATAGAGATTGGAAAATAAATTTTTTTTATTGAAAAAAAGAATTTAATAGTTAATTTCATATAAAAAAATTCATAGATTCAGTATAAGTGAACAATAAATTAAGGTTCTTTTCAATCTTTAATTGAGGTAAGTATTTTAAAATAATCCTCATAAAATTTATAGTTGTAGTTGCATTTGAATTTAGTTAGTTGGATAAAAATTTTGATTAGTATTAGATTAGTACATAACTTATAAAAGAATTTTAAATTAGATCCTTGTTAGAATGATATTTCACAGACCTCAATATTTTTTAGCAGAATGTGCACTTGTATAAATTATTTTAGCCAATTAGTTCACAAGAGAATAGCTAATATTAACCTAATCACTAGCAAACTCAAGATCATCTCCACTTAAAGTAAATCATTAATCAACTAGAACTAACTAAAGGGCTATTTGGTTGATGAATAAATGCAATGTATTTTAAATATTTTACAGTTGATCAGTTGGAAACTCTATAAATGTATGGATTTATTTTTTCTAGTTTGGTAAAGTGAATGTAATGTAATGTATTTGGTGGTAATTGATGGGAGTAATGGCTGGTGGTGGAAGCACGGTAGTGGTGGTAATTAAGTGGCTGGTGGTGGTGATGGCGAGTAGTGGTGGTGGTCGATGACGTTGGTTGGCAATGGCGGTGGCTAGTAGTAGTGGTCGACGATGGCAATGGTGAGTAGCGATGGTGTTGTAGGTGGTGGTGGTGAGCGACAATATTAGGCGGTAGTGGTGGTCAACAGCGACAATGACCAATAGTGGTGGTCAACGAGGGTGCTATATATAGTAATACAATGTTGGTGGCGAGGTGGTGGTCAGCGGTGGTAGGTGGCCAAACAGGCGATAAAGTGTCGATAGGTGGGTAATGGCGATGGTGGACCAACAACAACGGGTGTTGATAATGGTCGGTGATCGATGGTGGTGGGTGGTGGTAGTAGCCAGCGACCAGCGGTGATGGGTGGTGGCCAAAAACTGGCCGAAAATTGTATTTTAATAGAGTGGTGTATTTGGAATTTGCCTAAATTTGGTGAATTCCAAATACATTGAATTAAAGTAAATGGGGATTTTGAAATACATTACAATCCAAATTCATCAAACTAAAAATCAAAATTTCTAAACTCCAATATTCCAAATATAATAAACTTATTTTGCAGCAAACCAAACAACCTTTAAGTTATTTAGATTGTTATCTTAGGCTCAACTATAATATAGTTAGAGTCTTAAAGTAATAAGAAACACTAAATAGTCTATTATTGTTTGAATAACAAGATGTTAGAATCTTTTAAGAAGAACCTAAAGCTAGATTAGAAAGTTATTAAGTGATATAGAATCATCGAAGACAACTTAAGTTGATACATGGTCAGCCTAAAGGTTAAGAAAACTACTTTATCACCTAAAATAACTAGTTTAGATTTGGTTCAAACAATAACAAGAGTTATGATCATTAAAATAACTGAAAGAGGGGTCATTAAGTTATAGAAGATCATCTAAGGTAACTTAAGAATGAAGTTACTAATATTTTTAGGGTTAATTAGGGGTTATTAGAGCTAGTCAAGGAGGAAGCCACTAAGTAACTCATGCTTATCTAATATTACTTAAGAAAATCTATTAACTAGTAAGAAGCTAAGAAGGTTAAGGATTCATAAGAAAGAGAAAAAAGATTACTTAAGGTTAACTAGGTTATCCAAAGTCAAACAATGGTCTAATGAAGGATAAGCATGCATATCATAAGAAAATCATTTAGGGCAACCTAAAATAAGTGAAGGGTTAAAAGCCCTATTGAGGCAAACCAAGTAATCTTGGATTTATTATTTAACTAAGAATAAGTCACTATTCTACCATGAACTAAAGGTGAATACAAATGAAACAAGGGTCAATTAACATAAGTCAAGAATTAAAAGATCCATTAAAGTACCTGAATGGTAAGTTAAGACATCTTAGAGTTTGGTCACTAGTTCTCTTAGAATCATTTAAGAATAAATGAATGTCATTAAAATGCTTAAGTACTATTTAAGAATGTCTATGGCAAACCATTACTTGCATTTAAACTCAACTAGAAAAAGATGAAAGGAAAATACTGAATTTCTTAGGATTTACTAGGGTACGTTAAAGAAATACAAGGAGGCTTGTAGATTACATAGGTTCAAGTAGAGAAAACCAAAGTATAGTCACCAAACTACTTTGGGACAAGTAAAGACGGCTAGAGCCAAATAATGGAAGACTACTAAACAACATTGGATCGCTTAAGACCTCTTAAGGTAAATCACTAATTACTTTAAAGTTAATTAGAATAATTTAAGACAAGAAGTTAGACCTATTTTGATTTTTAAGAGTAAACTAGAATAGTTGACTTGCAGATGTGCATCAAATGTAAGAGCTTGATGAAACTACAGATCCTTGACAAGAAATAGATGATTGATCAATGGAGAACTTAAAGAGTCATTTGCTAAAAATTATGCCCTAAAAATTAATTAATTAACTAAAAAATATTTTATTTTGATGTTTATATGCATGAATGTTTCATTAAAATTCCATGATTTTTAATGTGATCCAAAACTTGTCTAGGAATAATAATCAAAAAATATTCACCTTTAGTTCATAAAACTTGTTTATATTTATATTAAGTTAAAGTTGGGATCTTTAATTTAATAATTACTAGTATAGTTCATCTAATGATCATATATAAAATATTCTTAATCTTAAAACATTAATAAACTCGCATTTATGAATTTGTGTGTTTTGATTTATTCTATATAGATTCAAGAGTAATCTTATTTCTTATATTTTAAGAATATAATTAAATAAGTAGTTGGGAATGTTAATTTATAAGTTGGAACCCATTCAAATTTTTATGAATTTAGAAAAATAATTCTCTTAAATGTTGATTTAGTCTTAAATAATAAAAGCGTGCATAATTTACAACTAGATTATAAATTTATTATTCATTGGAGAATTGATTGTACTTGACTATAAAGATATAATTAGAAGTCAATGACAATTTTTGTGATATAGCACATAATAATTTTTGTGATAAGATCACAAAATTTGTAATATATTTTAAGGAATTAATTAAATTTCATAGGTGATATAATTATCTATGCATGTAAATTTCTAAATAAATATTTTAAAAAAAATAAAGTTTTTTTAAAGCAATAGTTTTATAAAGTGTATCTTCTAATGTCAATTGATGTTATAATAAAATTAATAATACAACAACAACAACAAGCCTTAATCCCACTAGGTGGGGTCGGCTACATGAATCCTTCGTCTCCATTGTGTCCTATTATGTGTCAAATTCTCATTTAATTCGAGTATACTAAGATCATTTTTTATACATCTTAACCAAGTCTTTTAGGTCTACCTCTACCTTTCTTAACATAAGGAAAATCTAATGCATCTACTCTCCTAATCGGTCATCTGGACCGACGCTTTATGTGGCCAAACCATCTAAGCACTCTCCCTAATCTTATCTACCACTGAGCTACTCCAACTTTTTCCCAACATACTCATTTTGCATTCTATCTCTAAGGGTAAAGCCACTCATCCACTGAGCATCCTCATCTCGTAACACTTAACTTAGTCTTATGTTTCTCTTTTTATTGGCCAACATTACGCACCATAAGTCATTGCAAGTCTTACCACGATCTTATAAAATTTTCCCTTAAGTTTAAGTGGAACTTTTCTATCACATAATAGGCGGATGCATTCCTCCACTTCAACCATCCAACTTGAATTCTACTAATAATATCTCCATCTATTTCACCATCATTTTGAATAATAGAGCCTAAATATATGAATCTCACTCTTATTAATGACTTGATCACCTAAAGTCACAACTACCACTAAAACTTCTACAACTAAAATTACACTCCATATATTCAGTTTTAGATGCTTAAATGAAAACCTTTAGACTCTAAAGTTGACCTCCATAATTCAAGTTCGTTGGACTCCTCTCTAGTCTTATCAATAAGAAGAATGTCATCGACAAAAGCATACACCGTGGTACATCTTCTTGTAAATGCCTCGTAAGAACATCCATAACTAAAGTAAAAAGATAAGGGCTTAATGTTGATCCTTGATGTAATCCAACCTGAAATAGGAAAATAGTTTGTCAATCCTCCTTGTGTTTGGACACAAGTGATAGCTCTAGTATACATATCCTTAATGACTTGAATATAACCAATATTAACTTCTTTCTTCTAGAACTCTCCAAAGAACATCTCTTGAGACTTTATCATAAGCTTTCTCTAAATCAATAAATATCATATGTAGATCCTTTTTTATTTTCTCTATGCTTCTCCATCAAACCTCTTAACAAATGTATAGCATCCATAGTAGATCTACGGCATGAAACCAAACGATTGTGAGAAACTTCACATCATAACCTATGCTCAATTACTCTCTCCCATAATTTTAATGTATGGCACATTAACTTAATTTCTCTATAATTTGCACAATCTTGTGCATCACCTTTATTCTTAAATATAGGAACCAACAAACTCTTTCTCCACTCATCTGGCATCTTTTAGTCTTTAAAATAACATTAAAAGATTTGTAAGCCAAGAAATTTCTTGATCTCTTAAACATTTCCACACTTCTATTGAAATATTATCCGTCTCGCTTTTCCACATTTCATTTTCTTTAAAGCTTCACTAACTTCAGTTACTAATCTGACGATAAAATGAAATTCTCTATTTTTGTTTAGGTATTAAGGTTGCTAAAATCAATCGTACTTTCAGATCCTTCATTGAAAAGTTTATTAAAATACCTCATCCACCTATTTTCAATATCTTTTCTAAGAAAAGCACTTTATTATTTTCATCCTTAATACTCCTCACTTGAACTATGTCTTTACTTCTCCTATCTCTTTGGTTGGCTAACTTATACATACATCTTTCACCTTCTTTGGTATCTAATCTATTGTATAAATCACTAAAAGCTAAATTTTTTGCATCATATATTGCTTTCTTAGAATCTTTACAGGCCATTTTATATCTTTCCCAATTCTCCGAGTTTTTACATCTAAACCAAGTTTTATAACAATGCTTCTTATTTCTTATCATTTCTTGCACACTTTGACTCCACCACCAACTATTCTTATTAAAATAAGCTTTTCCTTTTGATTCGCCAAGCACATCTTTAGCAACTTGTTTAATAGCACTTGATACTTTTTCCCACATAACGTTAGCTTCCTTGAACATCCCAAACTTTAATTTCTTGTAGCTTGCTCTTAAAATATTTTATTTGGGTTCTTTAAGTGTCCCCATCTAATCCTAGGACAATAATTAAGTTTATTTTTTCTCTTACAATCTTTCATCTTAAAATCTAAAACTAATAGTCGATGTTGGGTACTTAAAATTTCACTTGGAATGACCTTACAATCTTTACAATCTAAACGATCTATTTTTCTTATCAAAAATAAATAATCTAGATCCATTTTATAAGTAATAATATGTTCATCTCTTTTCTTAAATAAAGTATTAGCAACTACAAAATCATAAGCTAAGGCAAAATCTAATATAGTCTACCTTCTTCATTAGTCACTCCAAATCCATAACCACCATGAATACTTTTAAAATCTTCTACCACTCTACCAACATGTCCATTTAAATCTCCCCAATAAATACTTTTCTTCAAGAGATATCTTTTGTATTAATCCTCTAATTCATTCCAAAATTTTTTTTCCTCCAAACCTACTTGAGGAGCATAGACACTTATAACATTGATAATCTTAGTATCAACAATAATCTTTAAAGCTATAATTCTATCTCCACATCTATTAATACTTATAACATTATCCTTCAAACTTTTATCTATTTATCTATAATCACACCTACACCATTTCTAGTTCGACTTTTACCTGAATACCAAAATTTAAAACCTAAACTATCAATCTCCTTAGCCTTCTCCCCAACCCATTTAGTTTCTTGAACACATAAAATATTTATCTTTCTAAGAACCATAATATCTATTAATTCCATTAATTTACCTGTAAGAGTACCTATATTCCAAGATCCTAACCTAATTCTAGTTTCATGGACTAACTTCTTTGCCGTCATCCATAATGTGGGAACCCTTGCTTATTTAAACGCACCGGTAGCGATCAGCACATTTTCACTTTGTTCAAGCCATACTCGTGCCAGGGCATTATTAACACAATGATTTAAAGGATTCATGTCATGATTATTTCGACAAATTTTACGCTGGCTGTCGACTACCTAATGCAACCCTCCACTTTTTGCATCCGGACTTGGGACCGGCAATGGTAGTGTTAAATAATAAATAAAAATATTTATCATTATAATTTTATTTCATAAGACTCATAATGTAAATATAAACATTTTGAATTATCATAATATTTTATAATGCAACGTTTTTATATGGTTATCATGTGATGAATGGTTATGTACTTAAATTAAAAATATTGGAAGTTTATTATTATTTAAAAAAACGTTTGTAAAACATGAAAAGACGTTTTGCAATGTTTTTATAATATAGTGAAAAGTTTACAAGTTAACTTATGGCCATTATATGAAACGTGTTCTTTTTATTTCAATTATAAAATTGCTTTAGAATTATTAAACTTTATGCTAAATAATATGGTGTTTCTTTAAAATGACTCCAGATATGTATAAACATTTTTAGAATATTAATGGAAATTTAATTAAAAATGTTATTTGATATTTTACTAAGTGCTTTTCCAAGGGAACTTGATCTATCAAAAATATGCACAACTTAATCCATCAGAAAGTTAATCAAATTGAACAATTTGATTAAAAATGTTTCCAACTAAGAATTTTCATATAACTTAAATCATTGGAAATCCACTGAAAATGAGCATTTTTGATGAAAAAATTGAGTTTTTTTTATAGATTTTTCAATCACAAATCAGCTATTTTCCTACTGTGTTCTTTGCCCTAGCTTTATTTGCCCATGTCGACAAGTTATTGTGTAGAAGTGAATATTGCCTTTAATGGCTACTTAGCTTCCAATATACTTGTCAAAGTTAGGCAACTTATAGCAAATCTCGTAGTAGCTAGCCATAAATTTTTTTTTTCTTTGAAACATTTGCATCAAAGCTATGACCCATGAATGATTATAAATGAACTTCTGATCTTCTTAACCTTTGCAAGATATTCTTATGTTGGGGCAGCTCAACAAGCTTCTCTAATATTAGGTCAATACAATGTGTTGCACAAGGGATCTAATATAAATGATTTCTCATCTCCATCAACCTATTCCTAAGCGTTATAGAGGCACTTACATTATCTGAAATAACTTATATACGAAGCTGCACACCAAACTCCTCCCCCACGCCATCCAACAATCTGAAAATATATTATGTTTCTTTGACTTAGTTAGATGTTTTAATGCTTTTAAAAATAATAATATAAGGATTATTTACCAAGATATTAATAAGACTTCTATTATTTATGTTTGACTTTCCATTAGATAATATAGTAAATCTCATCTAACTCTAAGGGGTTGTTTGGTTGCCTGAAAAAGAAATACAGTGTAAAAAAAAATGCAGAATATTTAGGTTATTTTAAGTTATTTGGTTGAAAATTCTATAAATACGTGAGTTTATTTTTTTTTTTGGTACAATAAATGTAATGTAAAATATTTTTGAGGTTGTGGCAGTGGGCAATGACGACAACCCGATTCGCGGTGACAAGCGGCCTATATGAGGAGATGGCGTCGCGATGTGGGCACGGTAGTGGTGGCGGTGGGCGGCGGTGGCCGGTGGTGGGCGGTGGGTGATGGATGGTGGCCAGCGGCGGCGAGCGGTGGAGGCTGACAGTTGGCGGCTAATGGCAGTGAGCGGCGGCCATAGCACTTTACACTAGCCGGTGTATTTAATATTCGCCCAAATAGTGAATTTCAAATACACCAAAAATGACCTTTGTAATGTATTTTAGATACATTACATTACTTTGGAATTTTAGTTTGCACCATGTCAAACACAAAAAAAGTTAAAACCCCTACATTTACTTTACTTTATACCCAAAATTCTTCTTTCTAAATAGCCCTTAAGTCCATTTGATCTCTTGTATATCTTTCTCTGTATTGCTAAGCTTTTCATTCAAAACTCAGGTTCTAAAATCATACATAGAGGGGGCATTGAAGTTATTGACCTTATCATGTTGAAGTGGGAAGGTGAGGTTTCAACATTAAATAAGATGACATTTTATTTAAAAAAAACTCCCAATATTTAGCTAAACATGTCGTCGTGCTTTTCTAGCATGCTTTGATGGCATCTTTATGATGCAGGTGCCCCGTTACCATGATCTTTATCATTCTCCACATGAACCATAAATTGATCAATAGACCTCCTAGGACCTCTATTAAGAAAGATGAGCCCCCTACAATTGCGCTTACTTTCATAATATGAGTTTGCATCAACTTCATTATTGAATTGCTATTGTGAAAGATGCTTTGACATTATTGTCTTCTTCATTTAAGACTTTTCTCCTCTTTCACAACTTTAGGGACATTGACACATGGTGAAACTCTCTTATGTGAGCATGAGAGGCTACTCCTTCATCCTTGTAACATTGCATTTAACCTCCTTATCATGAAATTGTGCATTATATACACATAAGTTTTTTTGCCTCTATCAACATCAACCTTAATACTATGTTTTCCATGTCAGATTTTTTCTATGACTTGTGGATTTAACTTTGTCACAAACCATTATTAAATTACTCTAAATTAAAATGCTAATTTTATTTTTCAAATAACCTATAATAACTTAAATAAACAAAAAATAGGATTAGTCTCTTAATAAATTCTCATTGATGGAGGAAAATGGTTGAATGATGCGGCAATGTCAACAATGTCAGCGACGATGGTAAGAAGTAGCAATAACTATGATAAGAGTAATAGCTAGCTCACTATTTGCAAAACCCTAGAAAGAAGAAAGAAAACAAGAATAAGAGCAGCAAGAGAAATGATTAGCTACAAGAAGTGGTAGTTATGATAACTATGGTGGAAGTAGATCTGGAGCAATGACTATCTCTTAACTATCAGATTGGTGGCAAAAGAAGGTAGCAATGGTGGAAACAAAAGCAATAGTGATGATAATAGTTATGAAAGTAGCGACAAAACAACCTTATGCATAAGACAATGAGAGTTAAATTAGAGTAAAATAGAGAGGTTGTGCTTAAGATTTTATGTTTTATTATTATATAAAGAGATGTTTAATAGAGGTCCACACATCTTTTTGCAAGAGGTGAGGTGCACCTCGAGGAGCATTATGATGTTTAAAATTTGATGGGGACATCACACAGAAACCTTATGAATACTAATTAAAATGATCGAGCACAACATCACTACCTCAAAAGGTAGAGATATCACCTACGATGAACTCAATCATCTAAGAAGAACTTCTAATGCTAATAAGTCTTTATGTACTAGAGATTATTTTCCTTATATGGAAGAAGTAAGGAAAGATTTATTTTATGTCGGGTTCTTAAGTTTCTTATTAGGACAAGCTCTCACAGTTAATTACATCTTTGGGATATAGAACTCCTAAGAAAACTCTCAATTAAAGTGGCCAACTAATTTATCTATGGATTTCAAAGCTTGATATCAAAGGATTGGTGATTACAAAAAGCAAGTGGGAGAGCTCAAATATAAAGAGTTATTAATAGATTCCAAAGAGGATAAGTAAGAAGTACTCATGATACTAAAAAGCCTAATGAGGTCAATTTATTCTATAGTGAGGTTTCATATTTTTGTAATTGAGAATTATTATCATTTGAGTTGATATTTATTAGAAAACTAGGATTTATATTTCAATAATACAATATTATGAAAATATCTAAGAACTACGAACTTACACTTGTAGCGAGCAGAAATAAGTAATCTCTAAACCTTAAAACTAAGGTGCTCTAACACAAGAGAGGAAAACTAGGATATGTAAGTTTGCTTATAGTAGAGAGGATGAACCTACTTGACTTTTCTGGACTTATAATCACTTAGAGTTGTTATCTAATACCTCTTAAGCTTTAAATGTATGTGATTACATCAACACAAGATGGCTAGAAATTATTTATTTATTAAAAAAACTTAAGAGTCTAAATTCACTTTGTAAAAGCTTAGATTATGATTGGCATGAAATTATGTCCCATACTAATTCAATAAATATTACATATTTTATTCATTTTGATTCATCAATTTGACTCAAGCTTAGGTGGACAAGTATACCTACATGCATAATGAAATCAAGTTATGGGTCAATCCATGAAAGGTGCTCTTCACTCAAGAGGGTTGTTGACAATGGAACCACACTCCCCTTAATTGTGAAATGAGTGCTAATCCCTTATGTTCAAGGATGGAGAGCAATATGCATGCATGGTACTATACATTCAACATAAAACTAATTGTTTCTAAATCTTTTAGTTGAATAATCTTAGGCTTTATAATGAGGTTGTGAATTTCAAGTAGTTTTTTTTTAAGTTGATTAGTTGGGATAGAAAATTTAATTCCTAAAGAACTTAATGAAAACTAGGCCATACAACAATCATCACACTTTATGGAGCATAGGAAAAAGCATGCAATTCTATTGTGCAATAATGTAAACACATCAAACCATCAATTAAATTAAAAGAATAATAAGAGATTGGTATGAAAGGGGTTCTGCTATACACCCTAAAAAAGGAAAATAATGGATGGCCAAGGTCAACCCTTATATAACTCATATTATAATTACATGAAATAATATCAAAATTAAGCCATAGGGGTCTTCATTTCTACTTGATTTTCCAAACATCACATGGTCTCCAACATCCATGCTTTCGAACCTCTACTCATCCTAAACCATGAATCTAATCTTATTCTATTACAAAATTACATTTTTTAAAAAAATCTCAACTAAACCAGTAAAATAAAGATTACCTATGGCACATGTACATGTCAAGCAATTATATATTACATGATTGGACTTAGCACTAGCAAGTACCTAGCTCAGCTATCCAAATGCACTATGCTCAAAGGGGCATTCAACACCTGCAAGCAAGAACATTTAATTTTTTTATTATTATTGTGGTAGGCCCTTTAATTAAGCATAACCCCCTGCATAAAATATTATTAATCTAATAAATAATGCTCTACCAACTAGACTAGAGTACAAATAATCCTAACATCTACTCTAAAATAGTACATCATAAAATAAGAAATGCAATACATCACAGCAAAACACCAACCTAACCTAAATCTAAGTTTGGTGACCTATCAATCTAATGTATATGCAAAGGCTAGAGTGGAGAGATGAAGCTAAGCTTTAGTGTTTTAGTTATGGATTAGTTGATAAGTTCAAATAATTAACCAAAAGGGTGATTTCAATTCAAGTGATTAGTGATATAAATTCAAAAAAATTTTAATTAGACTTAGTGTTTTAAAAGAGTGTGAAAATTCATAAGCTTCATTTAGAGTGAAACTTATTCATTTTCAACACCCTACCTTAAGGTTAGATCTGAAGGTGTATTTTATTATTTTTAATCCTTCTTAATAAAGTGTTAAGATTTTTGTTAATTTTTAAGTTTAGATCAAGCATAAATAGAATTATAATCACATGAAAGCCACTATAAGGCTAATAGGGATAAGTGATAACTTATTTAATGAAGTCCTTCAACTCTTTAACATTCTAATACTTCAATTTTAAAATATTTATTTTATTACTTTTAATATTTTATTTTAAAATAATTATGTATTTATTTTATCACTTTATTAATTTATTTCAAAATAACTATATATTTATCTTATCACTTTAATAATTCATTTTTAAAATAATTATGTATTTATTTTATCATTTTAATATTTTATTTTTTATTTTTTAAAAATATTTTATATTTAAATAATTATGTATTTATTTTATCACTTTAATTATTCACTTCAAAATATCCATGTATTTTCATGCATTAATATAAACATGAATACGAGTGAAATAAAGTTTTAAAATCTTATGATATGAGGTATAAAATGATTTATATTCCACATATATTTTTCTATATCACTTTTCAAGTACGTGTCATTGTTAAATTAAGAAAATGTGATATCTAAGACCTCTTTCGGACCAATAGCTCTCTCCCTTAAGTGTCCAAATTATATACCTTCAAAGAGTGTATATAATACACATAAGTTATATGTAGGGGTTTTATTCATTTTTATTAATTTATATTATAAATATATTCATATATGTTGACTTATATGATGAAAATATTATTATTATTTTTTGATTTAATAGTACCAATAGTCACACTATTCATATATCATGCACTTAAAAATTTTAATTTTAAACACAAGTATGAATGAGGCGTGAATTAATCACACATTTATAAGTGAATAAAGATTGTCAAATGGACATCACAAAGCAATCTACTTAAGCCATCAAACCTAAGGTCATTTATATGAAAATGATGCTACTTAATCTTAATCAATATTCTTTAATTAATATGTTCTCATTGCAATTGATTAGACCTAATAAGAAAAGACCAAATAATAAAATTATCCCACATACACCCTCTAGTAAATTTATAATATTTAAAAGTGAAATTGTGATTTTTATGGATTAATTAAATTTCATAATTATTTAATCAATTAATTCCCAAAAGAGCTTAAAATTTAAGTAATCATAATATGCAAGCCAAAAAAATTATGAGAAACTTTACGAACATTCAAAATAACATGAGAAATAAACAATAAAAATTTTAAAACATTTGGGATAATATTTAGTGATTAATTAATTAATTAATAAAATTTTAATTGAGCAATTACTCTTAAAATATCCAAAATTCATTTAGGGATTTTAGATTAACTCTCATAGTTGAGCATAAAGAGGGTTCATTTACAATTTAAGAATTTGTATAATTAGTTAAGAAATTTCTAAATCTTAGATTAATTAATGCATTATTTAATTAATTAAAGCTCCTTAATGATGATTTTGAGAAATAATTAAGACCATGTGTCCTAATAAATTTCTTTGGTCACCATTAAGCTTCTAATGCATTTTAGCAACTCATAATCATTTTTATAAATTTCTAATTAAATGAATTTATTAAATAGCTAAAATGGCTAATTAAGATTTGAAAATATGAATCTCTTAATATACTCACCCAATTGACATGAAATAGAGGTCATCCCATGAAACATTCACCATAAATTTCAAATTATTTAGAAAAGTAATTATGCCATTAATTATAATATTAATAAAGATATTTAAATCTTAATTTTGTGATTTTATTTTTCCTAGATTCCCCTCTTTCTAATCTTTCCAAAGAGTATTTATTTGTATTTTTTAAAAAAATTTATAATTAGTTATGAGTTCTTAAAAATTATGGGCATTTAAATTTACTTAAAACCCTAATTAATTCATTTACACAATTAGCGCTGACGCAACCATTCTTTATGCGTCGCGCCATAGGATTGGTTATTAAACCAATCCCACGTGGCAGCTAACTTAGATGGAAAAGCACATGGTTTCATCCCGAGCCATTCGATCAAATCAAACTATTCTAATTAACTCATAGTTCTAAAGGGATTAAATTAGGATCTCTAATGTGGATTAATCATATACATTCATTCTAATTAGTGAGATGGACATTTGTGATTCATCATATTTCTCTAGTGAGAGACAAACACAATTTATCTATTGATGTTTGATCAAGCTAACCAAGGCTTACTTCACAATGAAATTGACTCTATTAAGATCAAAATGAAAATTGCAAGGTTCCCTATGGTTTGATCTACATCTACATGAAGCAATGATTTTCTTCACTAAACAACAACACCTAAAGGGTTTTTCTACAATTTTGAAGAAGTTACCACATTAAAGTTAAGATTGATGGTAAAACTGATCGAGGTAGCTTCGTATAGTAAAGACAAAGCCCTACTATTGAAGTCTCCCTTCACCTCCTTGTCATTTTCTCTCGAGACCAAAAGCCAACGTGAGTTCACTAGAGCTTGATTGAATTCTTATCTCTGGTGCTTAAATCAAGTGTGTCTCACTTCATTTTGTTGACTGGAGTGTTAGGAAAGTGTAAGAGAGAAGAATTAGGTTGGGGTTGAGTTTAGGTCAAGCTGGGTTTGTGGAATGTTCAGGTTTGAGGGAGGTTGGTCTCACTTAAGCTCATAGGCAATGGGAGCTCTAAGGAGACTTGGTCTGGCTCTAGGATTCTTATGAAGGTGTGTGTTGAGTTTAGAGAGCTAGGGATGTGTATACCGTCCTCCTCAAATGATCCACTCATTTGGGTTGGTTTAGGTCATGGAAGTCAGACAAGCAGTAAGAGGGGACAAACTTGGCTTTAGACTGGTGAGCTAGACCTCTCTTAATGGTTGAGAAATTTGTGACCAGTAATGAAGTGGACAACCCATGGTTGGTGAACCAAGGGCTATCCAAGGTGAACGTGACCTCTCCTTAGTCAATGACTAGACCAAACAGCCTTAGGTTTGCTTGGGTCAATTAGGAGAGCTCAAGATATGTTAAGGGAGTTACTTGGCCCAAGGGAGGGGCTAGACCTTTTTATTTTGGGATTTTATTTTATTTGAAGCCCTTGGTTTACTTGGTTTGGGTTGAACAGAGTTTATCATGGGTTAAGTCCACTTGGGGTCCAAAGGACATGTGAGGATGAGTCATTCCAAGTTTGGTTATATTTGAACTTGATTTGGTTAGGTTTGACTCATTTGGACTCATGTAGGTCAATTTGGATTCAATTGGATCAAGTTGATCAATTGATCAAATTTTACATAAAAAAGCTATCGAATTGTATTAAAATGGTGATTTGGAACACATTGGTGTGATTTGATTTAATTTGGAATGAATTTGAATTTAGTTTTGTGGGTTCATATGGATCAAATGGGTTAAGTTGGCAAATTAGTTCAAATTGGCCAAATTGGGTGCAATTGGGAGTTAAGATATGTTTAATTATTGACTTGGGATTGATTATAGTCTTTGCTTTAATTTAATTTGACTAGGATTGTGTTTTGGTTCAATTTGATCCTTTAAAATAATTTGGATAAAGTTGGCCAATTGGGTTAAGTTAATCAAATTGGCATCAATTTATTATTGAGAAGTGTCCAATAATCAACTTGGGACTAATTATAAGTGTTGATTCAATTCAATTTGAATTGGATCAAGATTTAATTTAATTTTTCCATTTAGGTCAAATTGAGTCAAGATGGGTCAGGGTCAAATTGGTTTTATTAAACTCAATTGGATGTTGGGTGATGATCAATAGTCATCTTGGTATTGATTGTAATAATTTATTTGATCCAATGTAGGTTAAATCAAGATTGGGTTCAATTTGACCCTTTTTATCAATTTGGGTCAAATGGAGTTAAATAGGTTAATTAGCTAAGATCAAATTAGGTCAAATATGGTTAAGTGGATGATTAGCCAAATTGACCCACTTGGCCTCAATTGGATGTTGTAATATGATCAATTGTTTGTTTGGGAGTGATTATATGGATTGATTTGGTTTGATATGGGTTGAATCGTTTGGTTTAATTTGACCCTTAAGGTCAAATTTGGGGTTGGTTGGATCAAATTGGCTAATTGGCCAAATTGGATTGCAATTGATCAAGAGAAATGTCTAAGTATGTGATTAAAATGATTATGATACTTTGGATTTGTTTAGTTTGGCTTGGATCAAATTGGATTTAATTTTATCCTTTAATAGTTTAATTGAGTCAATTTAGGCTAAGTAAGCCAATTAACTCAATTGAATCTTAATGAGGCTTCAATTGATTTCAAATAGTTTAAATCAATTTTGGGTTTAGCCCCTTTAGGCCCAAGATCACATTGGGTCAACTTGGTCATTTGACCAAATTGAACACCAATTGGATATGGTTTGGATATGGTTTAAGGCTTTGGGTGACATATAATCAACTGGGTTTGACATGTGGGGTTCGCTTTGAAATCAAGGTCATTGGGTCCCACCTAGTCCGAGTTAGGGTCTAGCCCTAAGATTGAGCCCTATAAGCCTTCTAAGCTTTGGGTTGGTGTCCCCCTAGCCACTAGAAGTATCTTAACTCTAAGTGAGGAAAGCTTAGTTCCTAGATTGAGTCTTAAGCCTAAGGAGTAATGGTGTCAACCTCACTAAAAGTGAGATCAATAAGCACCTCATCCAAACTATGATGCACACCTCAGTTTTCTACTTGAGGTGTAAGCCTCATTGCAATTTTTGCATGAATTTTATAGAGGAGCACCTTGAGGTATGCCTTTTGCTACATAATTTTAAACAATATATTTAATGAGGATATAGAGTCTTATGGATTTGATCAAATTGAAGATGAGTCATGTATCTATAAGCTAATGCTAGAAAAGAATGTTATCTTTTTAGTCCTTGATGTTGATGATATTCTATTTATTAGAAATAATATAATATTATTATCAAATATAAGGAAAAGGCTCACTAATTAATTCCAAATAAAAGATTTGGGAGAGGAAATTATGTTCTTGGAATTTAAATATTATAAGATTGAAATATCAAGTTCTTAGCAATGCCCTAAGCATCATATATTGATAAAATTCTTACTAAATATGCAATGCAAAACTCTAAAAATAGGTTATTTACCTTCTTAACATGGAGTTCATCCTTCAAAGGAGAAATGACCCAAGACTCTTAAAGAAGAAAAAGAATGAGCCATATTCCCTTTGCATCAGCAATTAGTAATCTTATCTATGCAATGTTATGCACAAAACTAGTTATTTTTTATATAGTGGGAGTTGTCAATCAATATCCATCAAACACAGGATTAGATCATTAGGTAGCTATAAAATGCATTCTCAAGTATCGAAGGGGAATGATACTATATGCTATTATATGATGGTAGGAATATGAATCTTATTGGATATATTATTTCTGATTTCAATTAGACCTATATTCATGAAAATCAACATCTTGATATGCCATTACTTTTGGTGGAGGATCAAAAGTTTAGAGGAGCATCAAACAAATTTGTGTTGTTGACTCAACCATGGAGGTTGAATATGTAGCTGCTTGTGAAGTAGCTAAAGAAGCAGTATCGCTCCATAAGTTCCTTATTTGGAAATTTTTCAATACCTAAATGAACCAATTAAGCTTTATTATGTCAAAAGTGGAACTATGGAAAGCATATAAAAAAAAAATCATTTAATTAGAAGCATTGGGCAAAAGGTGATGTAGTTGTTTTGAAGATTTATTAAGAAGACAACCTAGTTAACCCATTTGTGAAAACATCACCACAAAATATTTTTGAAAGCATATGAGAGGATTATGAATAAGAGATATGACATATTTATTTTTGAGCAAGTGAAAAATTATTGGGTATTATGCCATAAAAATAATTATAATTGAATTAAATAAAATATTATTTTATTTTTGATGTTTATATGCATGAATGTTTCATTAATAATCCATGATTATTAATGTGATCCTAAACATTGCATATAAGTGTTACATGATAGAGGATAATATTTAGGAATAATATCTGAAATTATTCATGATTAATAAATTAAAGTTGAGATCTTTAATTTAATAATTATTAGTACGGTTCATCTCTATTCTAAATGAGGCAATCTTATCTGGATTGTTAATGTGTAAGTTGTTGAGATGAAAGGCATTTAAATAATATGATTATATAGAACTAGAACATAATTAATTTGAATACTATATAATTTCATACATAATATTCAACTTATATCAACATGATGATTATATATAAAATGATCTTAATTCTAAGAAATTAATAAACTCATATTTATAAAATTGTGTTATTTGATTTATTTGGTATTGATTCAAGACTAATCTTTTTCCTTACATTTTGGGAGCATAATTAAATAAATAGCTAGAAATGAGATGAAATCTATTAAATTCATTATGAATTTAAAAAATTTAGTTCTCTTCAGTGTTGATTCAGATTTGAATAATAAAAGCACACTTAATTTATAATTAGAATATGAATTTATTATTTATTGGATAAATATAATTAGAGAGGTTAATGGAAAAAAAAATATCTTAGCTCTAATTATGAACAATTTATGGATGATCAAATGTATATGTAATGATTATATTAATGAACACATTTCTTGAGTAATTTATATCTATAATTTCAAAAAATGCAATTTCATATTTTAGTGGAGTAATATTAGAATTAATAAATTGATATGAATATTAAGAAATTTAATAAACTATCAATTTTATTAGAACTTGAAATTATAGGTACATAATTCCTCATGCTATCTCTAATTTACTAAATGACATTAATAATTATTGAGATAAGATTTATTAATTTAGAATTACTGAATTCTAAATTATAGCACATTCAGAATTTTTGTGATAAGATCAAAACATTTGTAATATATTTTAATGAATTAATTTTGATTTAATTGAATTGCATAGATAACATAATTATCAATAAATATTAATTTCTAAATAAATATTTATAAAGTAATATTTAATAAAGTTTTTAAGCTAAATAATTATAAAGCATATCTTGTAATGTCACTTAACGTTATAAAAAAAATTAATAATAATAAATAAAAATTATTGCTATGATGTTATTTCATAAGAGTTGCAATATAAATATTAATGTTTTGAATTATCATAAATGTTTTTAATGCAACGTTTTTATACAATTATCATATGATGAATGCTTATGCACTTATATTATAAATATTGGAATTTTAGGCATTTTGCAATGTTTTTATAACATAGTATAAAGATAACAGGTTTGCTTTTATTGATATTATATTAAACGTATTCTTTTTTTATTCAATTATAAAATTGTTTTATTACTATTAAACTTTATGTTAAAGAGTATGGCGTTTTCTTTAAAATGACTTCAGATATTTATAAACGTTTTTAAAATATTAATGACAATTTAATTACAAATGTTATTTGATATTTAGTTGTGCTTCTTTTGCCTATATAAGCAACCGCCAAAATATTTAAGTGAAGAAAGAAAAAAAACAAATTGTTTAGAATTTTTAAGTATTTAAATTAAGAGAAGATTTGTCGATGCCTCGTATTGAGGTTAGTTGCAAAAAATCTATCGACGATCTGCCAGAAACCTATACAAAAATGAAAAAAAAATCAGAACTTCACTCATGCTCTGATTTTTACACCTGCAGAAGATTCACAAACAACTAATTTCAAGAATAAACTCAGCATCCACATAAGATTAACAAACAGTTAATCTCAAGTATTTCTTCATAAGTTCAAATATTTTGAGAAAACATTAAAATGAACTAATAGTTTCAAAGTATTTAAATAAGACAATCTAAAATATAAAAATCGGAACAAATTATCTACATATGCAAATAAAGTACAAATGAAAATTACTCATCATCAATGTCCTCATCATCCGGCTCGTCCTCCTCCCCTCATCTGTCTCCACCACTAGCTTATTCCCTTTGCAGCTATCTTTGCGCATCTTCTTCATTCTCACCTCCATTGAACCATCTCGCTTATTTCTGCAGTCATCCTGGCTTCCATCTCCTCGACTTTCACAGCAAGTCGCTTCTAAATAATACCATCAATCATTTGATTGTTCGTTCCAAAAAATAAATGGTGTGTATCATATGATAATCCTTGTGAGACCAAGCTGTAAATCTGCCTCCATTCCAAAATAAATGGTGTGTATCAATGATAAAGGAAAGTCATTGATAGTCCACATAAGTGCTACTTTCATCTAAAAGTTTTGCTTTATAGTTATATCATATGTCAGTACATCAACATCCCATAAAATTTTAGTTCATTTATTAATGATTGCAAATAAACATCAATCTTTTCTTTAAGGTTATGTGGCACAGGAATGATTAAAGTTAAGAACATATAAGGAGTTGTCATGCACATCTTTGATGATAAATTATATAGTGTAACTATTACTGACCAACATGAATAGGTGATGTGGACTAACTAAATGGTGTGAAACCATCAGTGCAAAAGCCAAGTCTAACATTTTGTGTCAACTATAAAATCTGGATAAGTGTGATTGAAATGCTTCTACACTTCTCCATTCAATGGATGACTCAAGATATGTGATTCACTTGATTTGTTGTGATGCCATAACATGTGCTAGGCTGAACAGATGGAGGCATACAGTCTCTACAAATGTGGAGTTAGCTGTAAGTAGAATAGATGCTTGTGTGGTACATCTTTCTTTTTTACTATCTTGCTTAAACCTAGGCAGTCCACAAAATTTGCATTCAATATCCTGTGCACTGTCTTTGTAATATAGCATATAATCATTGACTTAGTAGTCAATTTTTTATGAGCTCAGTCCTAACTTTGACACTAACTTTTTTGATCTATATAGGTCTTTAGTAAGTTTTCCTATGAGTTTGTCTCTTTTAGCAGCCCAGCAAATTAGTTAAAACATTCACGTGGCATATTAAATTTAGTTTTTAATATTTGGCATTCTTCTAGATAGCTTTGTGTGGTTCGTGTATTCTTTCCACAATGGTCATTGTGCTATCTTTAGTAGGTCATAGAACTTTTGAGCTTCTTTATTAGGTGGCTCCTACTCCATAGGTTACTCTACTCTAGCAACATCATAAACCATTTTTTCATAAGTTTAGCTAAAATCATATTCGTCTGAGGGGGTTCCATGACTTGTTGAGGCACTATCAATATCAATATATGGCTCAAACTCACCATGTGATGTTCAGAACCAATACTTTTGTTGAAAATCCCCACGATACAAGTCTACTTTGACTTCATCTGGTGTTAAGATAGCCTGATTCTTGTGCCCATGGACATCAAAACTTTCCTTCAAAATATAAGAATGAAGTTGAAATGTCACATGTATGAAGTGTTCAACACCACTTAAGAGTTCATCAATTAACTCTTTTTCTATCCGGATGCAATCTATGACTGTTCACTACCAGGGGTAGATCTGCCGCTACCCCATGGTGGGCAATTTCCCACCCTAAAAAAAACTATTAAACAAAAGCATTTTAGTAATTTTACTTAAAACCACTAAAATAACCCCTCGATGGCCCGATCTCCTCGCATTCGGTGTTCCAAATTACAAACTTGCAATACCTAGCTGTCTATCCCCCAATCTCCTCTTTGCGCTCGCTCGGCTTCCAGGTAGCGTTCGCACTTTGCCCACCCTCACCCTCATATTCTCCCTCATTTTTGAGTCTCGACACCTAAAGAGGTCGCCGACACTATCACACCAATTCACTTCCATTGTGAGTTCTAGCTTGCAGATTCCTTCCTATTTAGGTTGTTTTTTATTCTGAAACTCCTAGTTTGTGAAAATGAATTTTCTCTTTATTTTGAGTGTAAATTTTATTTTGTTTTTAGTTATTTGTATAGTTATTTCATAGTCTCCTTCCATTTGCAACCAAAAAGGCCATTAACTAAGAAACAAATTAATCAATAGAATATTATTAATTCAATTTTTGTTTCAAAAATAAAAACATATTTGGCTTTTGTAAGATCTTAGAATCTCAAACAATGTTGAGAACTTTGTTATAAAATAATAAAGCATGAATCAAGTCAACCTTATGAATCATAATTTGGAATTTAAGGTTTTAAGAAAGTTTGAGAATTGTTATGTTCAACTTGAAATAGTCATGATTATCCCTAGAAGAGTAGAGGATTTATAAAAATGGAATTTTAACTATGGTGGCATAGATAATATCTTTCATACCGGCAGCATAATATGATATGATGAGAGCACAAGTAATGATTTTTATGTATAAATCCCTAGATTTTATGCTCTTAGCATTGGTAGTCATATTTATAGAAGAAGGTATTCGGAGTCAAATCCACTATGGCGGAGTTGCAAATGTGCATCCACAATTGATAAAAAGATTAACATTGAGTTAACAATTGATTACAAAATATTTATGTAAGAGCAAAAATATTGTAATTAAAATTTTAATTATTTATTTATATAATATTTCTTACTAAGATAACTTTTTCTTAGGTTCAATATTAGGGGCTCTGAAAATTCACCACCGACCTCTCGATGAATAGAGTTTGGACTTGATGTGTCGGTAAAATTTTCAGAAGGCAGATAAAATAGTATATAAGATACTACCCATATATTTCATCCTCATTTTGTGAGGACTTTAGATCTGGTTCTAGTTTCCTATAAGCAAGCACCTCTCAATGCTGAGAGAGAACTTTCAATTAAGGTTAGTCATTAGTTTATTGAATGCATAGCGTATAGTAGCAGCATGTAGAGTATAAAATTTTTATTTATGAAATTCATCATTTTAACTTAAAGCATATGATTGGTGGAATGATGACGTGCCCGATCAAGATCTGGTTCCATCATCTCGGGCTGTCGTGATTCCTAGTCTACTTAGTCAGAGGAGGTAATCGATCCAACCTGACCAAAGGATCCCTATCAACAACCATGGGTTACGTCGTCCAGTAATCCTTGTAGAACTGGGATGACATTTGTCTAAGGAGATAATCTTAAGTCTACCTCAGCTTAAAAATGGGCTTTATGCCTATCAAATATATCCTATGATTCATAACACAAAGTGTTAAGCCATCAGGGAACATAAGGGCTAAAGTCGTGATCGTAATATACTGGTGTCATTTGGCGACAATCACCCGATCATGGGACTTTAGTTATAACCGCATCATATATGGAACCTAGTGGCCAAACCACCGACAGAGGACATGGGCCATGTCTTTACTTACATGAGATTATTTGACTTGACATTAGATCTTTGTGAGCTAGAGTTTTTTTAATCTATCATCCCAACAAATGTTGGTGGAAGGGTGGATGAATTATTTACTTTAAGTATTTAAATAATAAATTTCATTTAGTTTAGATATTAACTTAGTTGAAATTTAGTTTTATGATGAATTAGTTTAAAGCTCAAGTATCTTTTGATGATAATATCCCCTCCGGTTGAAATTTTAATCAACGCATCATCGGGGTAGACCTTGTCCTCTTATATTTTGTTAGTAGAGGATTGGGTCTACAACTTGCATTAATAAAGTTGAATTTTAGATATAATTTAAAATTTTGAATAATAGTAATCCCCTCCAGTTGAAATTTCCATTCAACACACCCGTCATCGGGGTAGACCTTGTCAACTCTACTATTTTGTTAATAGAGGATCGTCTACAACTTATGTGTATTATAAATTCTTTAGAAAATTGATATTATAACAGACCTTATCAACTCTTATTGTAAATATAGAGGATTGAGTCTTATGATCTAATGTAATTTAAATTTATTTAGAAGTTGATCATTTAGTGGACCTTATCAACTCTATTTCAAGCATAGAAGATTAGGCCTACTGTAATCATATACTATGGAGCTGAATATTTATATCTTTCTTTGACATGAATTAAAATTGATGACATTCATTATCTTGCATGCATATAGTCATGAATGATTGAATTGATTTTATCATTATTCTTCTTTTTTTAAAACCCGTACAACATCCTTAGATATAAAGCTTAAGTGCTTGGTATAAGTGTTGGGGCCCATGGAGATATTTAGTAATTTAGGTAATTTTAGTTCTAAATTATAAGATTAATTTAATATTTATTTAATCACAACTTAGCCTGCGTAGCCTTTTCAGATATTAAAATTTACACTTTAAATTTGTATGTCTGAGCACATGCGGGTATTTATAACTTGGATAATTTCATCTAATTAATGGAATCATTGATTTTGAAAATTACAATTAGAATAAATTTTCTTTTATTTTTGGATTGAAGGAAGCTTCATAACTCATGTAGAATTTAATTTAGTATTGTCTTCTATTTGCTTGCAAAAAATTATAGATTCAATGGCATGGAAGGTGTTTTAAATTATTCTAATATCTTATTAGATCTCTTAGAATAACATTTAATTCTTTTCTTTTATCCAAAGTTGATTAGTCTTTAAATATTCAATAGACTCTCATTTATGTATATTGACAATTCTCAAACTTATCACAAACTCTATTTAATTTTTTCTTGATCCAATTCGAGTATTTAATAAGACAAATAATATGCTTCAAACATTTTCCAAGGATTCATTGATTATGCTTATTAGAAATCATTCGATCTCAATAAAAAAAAATTATGAATTCTTTGATTTTATCTAATTCATTTGGAGTGAATTATGATTTGAAAATTGTATTCCAATTCCAAGAAGATCTTCTATGCTCTCATTAGATATTCAATCAGATCATCATCTAAATTAATTGATATGAGATATTAAAGTGCTAAATTTCTATTTATTATCAAAATATTCAGATCACTTTAAGTTCATAAATCTATTTGAGTTCAATCCATCTTTTTTTATTTGAAATATAATCTTTAAATTTATTTCAAATTCATTCTCATTTATAATTTAAAATTCAATTTGATATTAATTTATTTTAGTGAGCTTAGGCATTGCTATTTGTTTAGCTTGAATTTTACTTGCAAGTATGAATTTTGGATAAAATTTTAGTAGCATTTCGATAGTATTCTAGTGTCATCCTACGTAGGGGCTACTTCAGAACTGTTTGACCTATCTGTCATGCCCTGATGAGCATGATGGTTGGTGTTTTGAAGCATCTAGACTTAATTTTAATCTCGTTACACCCGATGAGCATAATGGGACATTCAATCACTTATATAAAAGCAAATCTATATGCAATCTCTACACATTCAAACCTCCTCCCTTTTTTTTTGAAATTCATGTTTATTTTTGTTTTATGAAACTTTACAATTTAATATAATTAAATTTTATTTTAGATTATTGTATTTTTGATGTGCTTGATTTCTTGTTTTAAATAAATATTGATCATTTTCCCCTTTTTTTCTAAGTCCAAAATTTAATCAAAATTTTGTAACATTTCGGCATAGGGGGAGCAACATCTAATAATTTTGGCTTACCCGTCACGCCTTGATCAGCGTGATGGTTGTTATTTCAAAAGCACCTCGGCCAATTTTTCATCTCTTCATGCCCTGATGAGCATGACGAGGTCTTCAAACCTACATAAAGAAACAAACACATATACATACAATTCTTTTTTTACACATTCAAGCATTTTTACACATCCACCACCGGCAACAATAATAATTTTTCATGAGTTCGGCTAGAAGAATTGAATAAGAAATATTATCGGGTTGATTATTTGGGTTGAATAGGTCGGAGAAACGTTGGAAACCAAGTGGAACCCACCTGATGATGGAGTTCCCTCTTGGCTGCGGCAAAGGAAATGATCGGAGAAGGAATCAGGAATGGCATACCGAGAGGAACCTGCCTGATGACGGAGTTACCTCTTATTGGAGTTGTATCGGAGACAGGGCTAGATATGGTAACGGGATGAAGGGAGAGTTATTATAGCTGGAATCAATAGGAACTTAGTTTAGGAAGGAGATGTCGAAACCAAGAGGAATCTACCTGATGGTAGAGTTGCCTCTTGATTATGGCAAGGGAATATGGATTATGGGAAGGTTATGATGAATGAGAGGTTGGTGTTGAAGGTACTATAACAGAAGGAATAAAAAAAATTCAGATCAACAGTAATTGCTACAATAATCTTGCAACAGTAATTTTGCTATAGTAAGAAGGAAAGATGGATTAATCGATCTGGATTCAATTTTGGCTTGTTACAGTGCAAAACCTGTAGTGATGGATGAGGAAGGGTTAATACACAAAAACCTATAGTTCTTGTGGGTTTGGTTAGAGTAGGAGGAAAATAAGAGAGAGAGAGAGAGAGAGAGAGAGAGAGAGCTTGCCTTTGGCTGTGGACTAGAGAGAGCGAGACGAGAGGAGAAGCGAGAAAAGAGAATAGGGGAGAGAAAAGAAAGAACGGATGAGAGGAGTTTTGGCTTCTTGAGGATAAACTGAAAGAGAAGAGTGAGAGAGGGAATAGTGGGTTGTGCAACTATGAATAGAGGAGTTAGGGTTCTAAGTCGTCCCTTTAGGATTAGATATAAGTAGGTATTTATAAGTTTGTTTCGATTTTGTTTTTTATGACAAAATTATATAATTAATATATATGCCAATCTTAGATTATTTAAATGTTCTGAACACAACGGTGTAGTCTGTTTCATAATCGAAGATCATTTGGTTCAAGTCAGAGCTGAATCGGATCAATCTCAGTTCAAAAATACGCATTATTGCTTCTGACTGCTCAACATTCATGCAGACTCTCCGAATTGAATGTGGATAGTCTCATTTGATAGGTTTCAATGTTTCAATGTTAACAAAATGATCAATTTTACAAACGGAGGTCATTGGGCATCATCGCAGCTTCCCAAACTCGATATACGCATATGCGCATCAATGGATTCCCTTCTTTATTGAGACCATTTATGCAATATATATATATATATATATATATATATATATATAGAGAGAGAGAGAGATTATATTTTAATGCTCACGAGCATTGATAAATTTGTTCATTGATTGGAAATCATTTCGACTAGTTTCGGTGACATCAAGTGTATTTCAGCTTTGATTTGCACATCATTGCATCCAAAGCCCATCGAATTACTCGTGAGCTCAACTTAACTGATGGAGCATACATGTAGGTCAACAAATGCCTCCTAATAAATATGGTGTGCTTATGAAACAGACCATGTTTGTCCAAACTATTTGACCATATAAGATTTGACCTGATTTATCTTTATTGACTCATCAAGTAGGAAAAGAGATACCTTCGATCACAAGCTTAATGCTTTGATAGGCTTGTCGATGGTCTGATCTCAATGCTTTGCAAATTTGATCTTTTTTTTATCTTGGCTTCATGTTTGGTAGGCTTGATAAAGGAATGGATTTTATTTATTTTGTGATTTAGGTTCCTTCTATCCTCGCTTCAAGCTTGATAGACTTTATGAAGGATTAATCTAATTTGTCTACCTTGACTTATCAGAAAGATGTGCATACCTTCAGTCCTTTGCTTATTGCTTTGGTAGACTTGTTGAAGGATTAACCTGATTTGTTTGAATTGACTTGTCAAGATGATGCATACCTTTAGTCTACTACTTATTGCTTTGGTGGACTTGTTGAAGTATTAACCTAATTTATCTGAATTAACTTATCAGGAGAATGTGCATACCTTCAGTCTTTTGCTTATTGCTTTTGGTGAACTTGATGAAGGATGTGAGCCAGTGACCTAGTCTTCAAGATGAGTTAGTTATATATACAAGAAGTGTGTATGGTGTATTAATGACTTCACAAATTAATATTCTCTTAGTTTTATGAGCTTTTACAAACTTCAAAATAGCTTCTTCAGCCCTGTGCTTGCTACTTTGTCAAACTTATTGAATAAGTTATGTAGGTATGTGCATTTTGGTTACTCAGACTTCTCTTGAGACCCTCTCTTGATTCTTCAATCAATTGGAGAGATTCTTCTGATCTAGATTGCTTAAATTCATTGAATTGGGTCAGCTTTGGAGGATAGACAACTGTAGGCATTAGACAAGAGAGGGGCTCTTTCCTTGTGACCTTTCTTTTTGGTTTGTTGGCAACTTAGCCATATTTGGGGCTTAGTGAGTCCTTGAAGCTCTTTCTCTTGATCTTTGAGATTTTGATGAGTTTGGGAGGCGAAGCTCTAGCCTTTGAAGTCATCCTCTACATGTCATGAGTGGATGTATTCTTGCCTATTATTTGCATATTCACCTGCGACTTAAACAAATATAATTTTAAATGTTATTTGGAATCTCAACACAAATCATGATGGCAACCCAAAATAGACACAAGTGCTTTTCTAATATAAAATTTTTTAAAAAATGTCCCCTGTCTAATAGGGGATTTTTGAGCTAAGATTGGATGAGACTTATATGTTATATATATATATATATATATATATCTTATAATTTCATATATATATAATGCATTCTCATAATGCAAGAGAATTTTTGAGTGTTATTTGATATATATAATATGAGGAGTTGTGAATATAATATTTATCTAATTATGAAATCATATGCACTCAAACATGATACTTCTTGAGATAACGATCATTGATGGGTGGCATAGGCCATCAACCACTCGAATCAATAAGCTGGTAGGCTCCTTTGCATATCTTCTCTATGATGTAAGGGACTTCCCAATTAGCTTCAAATTTACCATCAATTCTTTTATGAGGGATTATCGATCTTCTCAGCACTAAGACCAACTCTCCTCTTTGGAAAGTTTGGGGATGCATTGTTCCATCAAGGCTTTAGACATTCTTGCTCGATAGATTTATAAGTTTTGTTGTGCTTGAAGTCTGATTTCATCAAGTGTGTCAAGCTCTTCCATCCGTAAATGGACATTCTCCTCTTGAGTGAGATTATATTTGAGGGCTACTCGAAGTGATGGTAGTTTGACTTCTAATGGAAAAACTGCTTCGACTGCAAAAGTTAAAGCATAACGAGTGGCTTTAGTTGGCATCTTGTAAGTATCGAGCGATATGCTACTCTCTTTTATTCCTCGTGAGAATCTTTTTGAGTAGCTTGATCAGTATTTTATTAAAAGCTTCTACCAAATCATTAACTCTTGGATTATAAATTGATAAATATTGTCAATCGATTTTGTATCGATCAGTTAATTTATAGATCTTTGCACTCTTGAATGCTGGGCTGTTGTCTGAGATAACTTATCGTGGTATACCGAATCTATATACAATATGATGAGTGAAGAAGTTGATGACTCGATCAGTAGTAACTTCTTTAAATTGAGCTACTTCAGCCTAGTTGGAAAAATAATTTGTTGCTGCTATGATAAAGTGATGACCTGTTGACGATGGTTGATCAATAGGTCTGATTATATCTGTCCTAACACTCAAATGGCCAAGATGTGACTGTTAGATGTAGTAGATTCAGAGGTTAATGAATGATATTTCCATGGACTTGACATTCATAACACCTTTTTGCATGGTCGATACAATCTTTCACCATTGATGACCAATAATAACCCATCCTCTTGATTTTGATTACCATCTTAGGACCTGATTGATGTGCACCACAAAGTCCTTCATGAATTTCAGGTATCACTTTACTGGCTTCCTCATTTCCCAAACATCATAACCACATCTATTCAAAAGACCTATGATATAAAGTATCATTGACATAAGCATATCGTAATATTCTCTTCTCCATTTGTGAGGCCAACAATTTGCTGCATGGAAATTTGCCTTCTTTAAAATAGTTGATGAAGGGTTATCTCCAATCATCTGGTTCTTCTACTATGAAGGTTTTTTGTTGTACTTCTAGAAGTTCTTCGAATTTGCATTCTTTTTAGCATGCTTTTGTTGTTAAGTTTTAGATATTTTTGATGGAGTGTGAGGATCAATTGGAGTTGCATCCCATTGATTTACACTTGATGGTCCGTCTTCCAGCGTGGAATATGGATTCACTAGCTATAGAACTCGACGGGTGAAAACTTCTATCAACACATGCTTGTCATTCATTCTTACCATCTCTTTGGCTAGTTTAGTAATTACTTTACTATTTTTGGATGAGACTTATGTAACATTCAAAATTTGTGTTAATAGCTCAAGAATTCACTTATGATAATAGGCTAACTCAAGCTTGGTGATCTTATAAATTCCTAAAACTTGATTGATTATTAGCTGAGATTCTCCAAAAATTCACAAATTTTGGATACCTATGACAGTAGCTTCTTCAAGACCCGCTATCAAAGCCTCATACTCAGCTTCATTATTGGTTTGAGGCTCGTTAGACTACATGAATGTCTTATAATGCCTCCTTCAAATGTTATGAAGATGAGGTCAATACCGGCTTGTGCCTTCGGAAGGTTCAGAGGTTGTGCTGGCTTGATCGATGACACTCCATCAAAATACATCTCCCATTTGTAGATTTTTTTTTCATAATAAATAGAATCTACTCATCAAGCAAGTCGTTATTAGCGGTGAGTCAGCTGGGAAGGAAGCGCAGCAAGGAAGTCTACCACGATCTGTCCCTTCACTGCTTTTTGGGGTACATAGTAATATCAAATTGTAATAAGAGTATTGTCTATCAAGCTAAATGACCTATCAATGTTAGTCTCATCATCAAAAACTTCAGTGTATTGACCTTTGAGATTAGTGTGATTTTATGAGAAAGCATGTAATTGCGAAGCCTTTGAACTGCAGATATCAGTGTTAAACAATATTTCTCTATAGGAGAGTAGCATACTTCGGCTCCTATTAATCTTTGACTAATGTAGTATAACACATTTTCTTTCTTTTTTTCATTATGTTGTGCAAGTAAAGCCTCGAGGGACTCTTCTAAGATTAGTGTATAAGATAAGAGGTTTCCTTGGGATAGGAGCTGCTAGAATTGGCGGATTGAGTAGATATTTTTTAATTCTCTTAAATGCTTCTTGGCATTCCTTGTCTCATTTGAATGGAGCATTCTTTTTCATTAGCTTTTCAAAAGGTTAGCATCTTCCTTGCAGGTATAAAACACCGAATGAATGCAAATTGTCTTTGTAAAGAGCGAAGCTGGCGAAGGTTCTTGGTGGAGGCATCTCCACGATTGCCTTGATTTTGTTAGGGTCAATCTCAATTCTTCTGTCTTACAACATATTTAAGAAATTTTCATGAGGAAATCCAAAAAAAATACTTAAGAGGATTCATCTTGATATCGTACTTCCTGATCCTTTCAAAGACAATCCTTAAATCCCTAAGTGATCTTTTTGATTAATGCTTTTAACAATGAGGTCATCAATGTAGCATTCTACTTTATGATGAATCAACTTATTGAAGATCCGTATCATGACCCTCTGATATGTAGCTCCTGCATTCTTCAATACGAACAGCATGATTGTGCAACAATAAATACCAATTGGTGTTTTGAATGATGTGTGTTTCTCATCTTCAAGCCATCTTGATCTGATTATACCCCGATGATCCATCCATAAAGGAGAACATGTCATAGTTGGAGGTGTTATCCACTGGTAATTCTGACACAAGAAGCAGGAAATCATCTTTTGCTATCCAATATGCATACTTCTCCTTGCGAATGAAACCTGCTTCAATTAGTTTTTTTGTTTCCACGACCACTTGTTCCTCAACATTCAGTCTCATGCTTCTAGGAGCTTGTTTGACTGGTATTGAATCAGAATTGATAGCTAGCTTGTGAATTGTCACATAAAGGGATAAGCCATCTCAGAATATGTCCAAGCAAAGCACTCTCTGAATTCACAAAGCAATATTTTTATTTCTTCAACCTTATCGTTAGGCAAAAGGGCACTAACGAAGGTTGGACGGGGTTCTTCTTCAGCCCCTAAATTGATTTCTTTCAACTTGTCCATGGTAGATGTCTACCCACCATCTTCAAGTTCTTCAGGTGCCAGTTCAGCTTCTACTTCCCCATCGATTGTGAGAACGACTTCATAAAAGTCATCTTCATTCTCAGTTTTAGTTTTGATCTTACTTTTGATTATCATAGAAAGTGTTCCTTTGATGATGGTTTTGTTGGATGTATCTGAGACCCTTAGTGGTATAATTATCACTTCTTTGAGAGGTCATGGACTCTTTGAACTCCATAATTTATCAAAGAAGAGAGCTCACCATCTATCAGTTCCAAAATTAATTCCAAGTTTGTGCATCATCCTTTGAATTTTTGGAGGATAGTATCTCGGTAATCTAGTGGGTACCATCTCTTCAGACTTTGAGTACTGAATAAGCCATTCATAATCATAATGTTAACATTCCTCGGACTATAGAATGAAGTTCCCAATCTTTCTCCCAGTGGAGGTACATAAAAGATTTTTAGTTCCTCAATATTGTGAATATCGTGTGATGTGACTTCTTTGAAATATCAGGAAGGGCGGGTATAATACTTACTTAATACTTAGACCCTTCTAGAAGAGACACATTGAACTTCACTTGCATAGATGGACTCAAAATTATAATCAATCAGAGTAATTTATCCCATTTGCTTTTGTTGAAGGCTCACATTTTTCTTTGAGTTTAACTAGAATATCTTCTCTCCCTCTATATCACTACCCAAATGGGGAACATACCTCTTCAACTTTGATAATGTCATAAGTTTTAAAGAGATTTAATGCTACATTCTTTCTTCATTTTTGCTCCTTCTCTTCTTTGGGTTGCTTCATAGTGTTTGAAGTTGGAGCTATAGATTGTTGAGGCTTACTTTCTTTTCAAAGAAAATACTTTGCATCCTCATAAATTTTTTCCTCATGAACTGTAAATGGCTAAATAGTGTCAAGAATCTTGTGATTTGCTCTATTTCTTATGTACTTCATACATTGATGTAGAGTAGACGGAACCATACCATATTAATGGAGCCAAGTACGACCTAATAGAGCTTTGAATGAGGTGTCAGCATCTATCACATGAAATTTAGCTTGGGTGTAGAGTTCTCTAAACCTAAGCAGTAGAATGAAAGATCTAAGAGTCCTTTGCCCCATTTCATTGAAGCCATGGACCATCAATTTATCTCGTCCAAGATGTTGAATGTCTAGGGAAAACCCCCTAAGTGCTTGGAGTCATATGATTTACTGATGAACATGGGTCAATTAGAATTCGATTGATTATAATTCCATCACTTTCTACGGTTACAATAATGGGCGATTGTGTTCCATTGTCCTGAGCATAAGATCTTCTTCAGAGAAAGTGATCATCAAGAGATCTTGAGCTTGCAAAACTTCAGTCATGCATCATTCAATAAAATAAGCTTCATATCCCATCAGATCTTTAATAGCTTGAATCAACATTTCTCAAGGTCCTTCGACATCAAGAGAGCCTCGTACACACTCAATTGTGTAGGGATATTTCTCAGATGTAATAGGATATTATAATCAACTCCTCCACTTGAATTTTCCATCTTCTTAGAGTCTTTAGGGATGATATCTTCATTACCTTCAATATTTTTGTCTTTGTTTCTAGTTTTATGCTTGTTTGATATCCCTTTCTTTAATGGAGGTGGTAGTATCTTGCCACTTCTTAGTTGCACTTGGACTGCTTTATTCGGCTCAAACTTTTCAGATGAGGTAGCTCCTTCAAAGTCACCCTCTACCCCGGAGGACTGTGTGGATGCTTAAGAGTCAATGCCAAGCTTCAAGCAACCCATTTGGGATGTCTTTGAAGGCTCAGACTCATCTTCGTTAGGAAAGTATAAGTCTTCTTCTAAACTGTCTTCTATTTGTCGCACCATCAAGCACAACTTTGATGTTATAGGTTTAGAAATTCTCCTGCTTGGCGGGATAAACTTTCTGAGTTCATTTTTTTATATTGCATCTTTCAAAGCTTTTTGTTTCTAATTATCGAGGCATGGATCACAATGGGGGTTATTCAACACCACCGAAATAACTCGACATGTTTCTCTAGAAAGAAAGTCTTTATCACTATTTCCTTCTTCATTTGACTCAATGATCTGAAGTCCTGACATGTAATCAGCAAGCCTGATAGTCTATCTCATCGGTTAATGATACTTCTTTAGGTTTTTGATGATCTTTTGAATTATAGTTCTCTTCTTACTTATCTTTTTCTTAGCCGACTTCTTTGATTTATGAGGTCTACGTTTAGCAGACTGCTCATCGCGTTATGATGAAGTAGCCTTATCAAAATGCCGCTAAGAAGCCCAAATGCTTGGTTTAGGCATTTTTTTTAAGTCTAATATAGGTTCAAGTGGTGATTTTCACTTAATATTAGGGACGTCTCTTAGCTGCTTCAACATTTTCATGATTTTCTTAGAGACTACTATCACCCATTGCTCATCTTGTATTACTTTTCCTTTTGCTTTCTCTTTCATCAATAGTATTGAAGTGGATGTAACCACCCTAACAGATTCTTTTTTAGGAAGAACGTGAACACTATCGACAGTGTGAATTCACCTTTTATATATTTTCTCTACAGCCAATTCTTAAAAATAAAGTAATCTTCAATTGGGTGGCTAATTACGATGGTATGGACAATATTTTGTATTATCAATTTGACCTGACTCTTGGTCTTTGGATTTTGGTAATTCTAATCCTACTTTAAATGCTTGGCAAATAACTTAGCCACACTCTCCCTCTTGAAAAGTATTCTTTGCTCATCTTATCTTTTAGAGATGAGTGCACTCGCTCATCATCTCTCACTGATTGCTTTGATTGGGAGTTAACTGATTGCTTTCCCTCTTCATCTGCATAAGTGGGCTATTTTCCTTTATCAATATTATAAGTTGCTCGCTTTCCATTACTCGAGTTATAGGAGGTGTGAGATTCATTCCTCCTTGAGTCTAAGAATTTATTCTTCTTTTTCTTTTTTAAGTGACCCTTAGGTTTTGAGCGATTCAACTTTTCAAACTTTGTCACTCAATCCAATAACTCTTGAAAAGTTGAGATAGAGGTCATGCATAGATATGGTTTTATCTTATCATCGATGTTACCCATCAACAATTGGATTGCATGTTCCTCTTCTAGCTACTGTTCACATTTCATGCTCATGTTTCACCAACGTGAAATATATTTAGTCACTCACTTATCTTTTCTTCTTTGTTCTATGGCAAGGTCAGCAATTGTAATCCTCTCAGTTGCACTGGCGAATCTCTTGACAAACATCATCTCTAGTTCAGCAAAAGTCTTGATCGAGTCATTAGGTAATTCAATGTACCATTCAAAAGTAATTGAGGTTAAACTACTAGCAATTGGTAGAATAGTAGTGCATCATTACCTCTTGTATTGCCACATGTTGCTTTGAATTGTGTTAAGTATTTTCTAGGGTTCCCAGTGCCATTGAATGTATTGAATTTAGGCACTGAATAACCCTTAGGGTATGGAACTTGATCGTACTCTAGAGTATGAACGACCCTTACCAATTTTTACGCACGGTGATGATGATAGCTTTGATCTTTTCATTTATAATTGTTTCCAATTGAGTTGCTATCACGGTCTCATATATGTTAGGCACATCTTGAGGGATGGGTTGATGAGATAGTTGATTGACTTCATTTCTCCCCTCGGGTGCATTCTGTGCTCCGGAAGATTGAGGCACTGAGTCAATTGGTGGATCAGCAGGTGTAGCATTAACTATCGGATGGTTGACAGGTGAAATAGATGATGGCACTGTTGCTGCATTTCTTTGCATCATCTACAACATTACATTCAATTGTGTCATCATTTGATTCATCTTTGCATTTAACTAGATGATCTCCTATCATTTGCATTCATCTATCATTGCATTCATTTCTGCATTTGGGCTAGCATGGTAGTGTCAGCAAAGAAAGAGTTGTCCTCTTCTCTTTCTAGTTCTTCTTCTTCATCACCTAAGGATGTGCTTGAAGCTCTTGCTTCTGTTTGCTCAAGGGCTAGTTCTTCAATATGAATAGGAGGTGTAGCTCTACGTCATCTATGTTGGTGTTGTCATGCACCAGATAGTTCTCCGACATGCTATACCATATACACTACTTTAACTTCCATAGTATCCTTATCATATTCTTCATCTTCTTGTAATCTGACTTCAGAATGTCTCCTCCAATAAATTTTTGGCTCTGGATTCGAGACAAACCTCTCTTCAACTAGAGGGATATGATCAAAGTCAACTTTCCTTTGTGGAGATTTAGTTGACTAATGATGGGATTCCCTGGAATATTCACCTGGGTGTCGACCATCAGCAATTCATCATCAGAAGATTTCTTCTTTTGAACCCATTTTTTTCGGTTCTTATCATTGGCAAATTTATGAGAGTGCAAACCAGATGTCACGCCTTTTCCTTTATTTTCAACAGTTTCTCTTCCAGGCCTTGGCCTCCAAGCTTGCTTGCCCTTCCGTAGGGACCTTTCGAAAGCGGATTCCTTGACATACAGTCTAGGTGTCATGCTTTGATGCTCACCGTATGGGATTTACTTGAATCGGTCACAAGATCTCACAATAGGTGGTAGTCTACTAGATGAAACAATATCAGGTTCAATTATCACATGCCTTTGGACTCTTCTTTTTATTAGGTCTGTTTCCTTGTCAACCTTCAGCACTCGATGCACTCTAGCATATAAGGTTTTAGGATTTTTTTGGGGAACCAGAGCTTAATGTAGTGGTCGGTTCCAAAAAGATTGCTTCAGCTTACCAGTAGATCTATTCCTCTTTACCCACTTCAGGTTCTCAATTTGTTCTAGGTGAGAATGCTCACTTCTCTAGCTAACTAAGATAAGATATTGTTCGCAGAGTTGTTAAGCTCATTCATCCTTCTTCTCTGCTTTCATGTTAATTTTCCTCCAGACGATGAAGCTTCATGATCATGCTTTCCTGGTACAAAAAGTTCAATTGATAGAGTGGTGTTTATATGAATGATTGAGACTTTCTGCCCAACAAAGTTCTCTTCATAGTCAGAGTGTCAGAATATCATAATCCTTGAAACACAAAAACTCTCTTTTGGGGAGCTTCGGAACTACTTCAGAAATTTTCTATTGCATGGGTTGATGTGCAAGATGTGTAGATGTATCCTAACTGATGTGATATTAATTCTAGTTGTGATTGCTCGAAAGTCAACACTACCAAATTGAATGGTAGCTCCAGCGTCTCCAGTGTTGATGATAGCATTAGCCAGAAGGATGTTAGACCTGCGGCTCAGCTTCACAACAAATAGAGTATTTAGATCCATCTGCATAAATGAAAGATGGGGTCAATAATCAAAAATAAATATTCTACCCCATACTTTCAAAATGCAGAGATACAATAGAAAAGAAATAAAACAATAGATTTAAAAGAAAATTTCAAGCAAATAAAATCATACTCAACAAACTAATATGTTCATTAAAGGTTTTATTTTATAACTAAATTTCAATTTTGATTACTTATACTCTACTGTCACTACACTTTAAATTTGACTAGCCAAAGAGAGAAAGAAAAACTAGTCCCCAAGTCGCCAAATCTGTTGGCTCTGAAAATTCTCCATCGAGCTCTCGATGAAGAGAGTTTGGATTTGATGTGTCGGTAAAATTTTTAGAAGGCATATGAAATAGTAGATAAGACACTACCCAGAGATTTCATCCTCATTTTGTGAGTACTTTAGATATGGTTCCAAGTTTCTTATAGGCGCAAACACCAATAGTTAATTACCCCTCCCAATGCTGAGAGAAAATTTTTGATTAAGGCTAATCATTAAATCACTGAATTCATAGCGTATAGTAGCAACATGTGGAGTATAAAATTATTAATTTATGAAATTTATCATTTTCACTTAAAGCATATGGTTGGTGGAATGATGGCGTGCCCGATCAAGATCCCATGGTTCACATCCCGATCTCTGTCCTTTAGAGAGGAGATAATCGACAACTGACCGGGGATCCTTGTCAACCATGGATTACGCCGCCCAAGTAATCCTTGTAGACTGGGGTGGTATTTTTAGGAGATAAATCAAGTCTACACCGACAAAAGAGTTTTATGCCTATCAAATGTATCATATGATTCATAACTCAAAGGAGAACATACGAGCTACAGTCGTGACCATAATATAATGGCACAACCACGATCGAGGACTCGATCCGTATCATATGTGGAGCAGGCCAAACCACACAACAGAGGACATGCCATGTCCCACCGACATGAGATTATTTGAGTGAATATAGTGATTTATTTGACTTGACATTAGCTCCTTTGCTTAAAGTTTTCTTAATCATCATTAATAAACGATAGTGGATGGGTGGATGAATTATTTACTTTAAGTATTTAAATAATAAATTTCATTTAGTTCAGATATTCACTTAGCTGAAATTTAATTTTATGATGAATTAGTTTAGAGCTCAAGTATCGTTTGATGATAATATCCACTCCGGTTGAGATTTTCAATCAACACGGACATAATTGGGATAGACCTTGTCAACTCTGCTATTTTGTTAGCAGAGAATCAAGTCTATAACTTGCACTTATAAATTTGAATTTGAGATACAATAATTTAAATATCTAAATAATAGTAATCCCCTTTGGTTGAAATCTTCTTTCAACACAATCATCAGGTGAACTTACAACTCGCTATTTTGTTAATAGAGGATCGTACAACTGTGTAATTTAAATTCTTTAGAAAATTGATATTATAACGACATTATCAACTCTTACAAAATATGAGATTGGGTCTTATGATCTAATGTAATTTAAGTTCATTTAGAGTTGATCATTTAGATCTTATCAACTCTATTTCAAGCATAAGAAGCCTACTATAATCACATTCTATGGAGCTGAATATTTATATCTTTCATTGACTTGAATTAACATTGATGACATTCATTAGCTTGCATGCATATAGTCATGAATGATTGAATTGATTTTATCATTCTTCTTCTTTTTATTAAAACTCCCACAACATCCTTAAGAACAAAGCTTTTTTGTAAAGTTTGCCCTTGGTATTTAGTAATTTAGGTAATTTTATTTCTAAATTATAAGATTAATTTCATATTTAATTAATCTTAACTTAGCCTCAGTAGCCTTTTCAAACATTAAAATTTACACTTTAAATCTTTATGTCCAAGCACATGCGGGTATTTATAACTTAGATAATTTCATCTAATTAATGAAATCATTGATTTTGAAAATCATAATTATAATAAAATTTCTTTTATTTTTGAATTGAAGGAAGCTCCACAACTCGTGTAGAATTTAATTTAATATCGTCTTCTATCTGCTTGTACAAAAAATTACAGATTCGGTGGCGTGGAAGACGTTTTAAATTGTTCTAATATCTTATTAGATCCCTTGGAATAAGATTTAATTACTTTCTTCTATTCAAAGTTGATTTTTGAATGTTCAATACACTCTCATTTATATTTATTGATAATTCTCAAACTTATCACAAACTCTATTCAATTTTTCTTTGATCCAATTCAAGTAGTTAATAAGATGAATAATATGCTTCAAATATTTCCCAGTGATTCATTGATTATGCTTATTAGCAATCATTCAATCTCATTTAAAAAAATCTCTTATGAATTCTTTGATTTTCTCTAATTCATTTAGAGTGAATTATGTTCTGAAAACTACATTCCAATTCAAAGAAGATCTTTGTGCTCATATTAGATATTCAATCAGATCATCTTCTAATTTAATTGAAATGTGATATTAAAGTGATAAATTTATATTTATTGTCAAAATATTCATATCACTTCAAATTCATAAATCTGTTTGAGTTCAATCCATCCTTTTTTTATTTGAAATATAATCTTTAAATTTATTTCAAATTCATTCTCATTTATAATTCAAAATTTAATTCAATATTAATTTATTTTAGCTAGCTTAGGTAGCGCTATTTATTTAGATTGAATTTTATTTGCAATTATGAATTTTGGATAAAATTTCGGTAGCATTTTGACAGTATTCTGGCGTCATCCCCGCGTATGGAGCTACATCATAACTATTTTTATCTTCAATGCCTAAATGAGCATGACTAGTTTTTTAAGCATCTTGACCAAATTTTAATTTACATGATGAGCATAACAGGGCCTTCAATCACCTGTATAAAAGCAAATATATATGTAATCTTTACACATTCAAACCTCCTCCTTTTTTTTGAAATTCATATTTATTTTTGTTTTATGAAACTTTAAAATTTAACATAATTAAATTTCATTTTATATTATTGTATTTTTTATGTGCTTGATTTCTTTTTAAATAAATCTTGATTCTTCTCCCCTTGTTTTTCTAAGTCCAAAATTTAGTCAAATTTTCAGCAGCATTTCAACATAGGAGGAGCCACATCTAATAATTTTGGTCTACCTATCACGCCCTGATGAGCGTGATAGTTGGTGTTTCAAAAGCACCTCGGCCAATTTTCATCTCTTCACGCCCTGATGAGCGTGACAAAGTCTTCAAACTTGCATATATAAACAAACACATATACATACAAATTTCTTTTTACACATTCAAGCATTTTTACATATCCACCAATGGCAACAATAATATTTTTTCATGAGTTCGGCTAGAAAAAATTGAATAAGAGAGATTATTGGGTTGATTATTTTGGTTAAATAGGTTGGAGAAATACCGAAAACCGAGAGGAACCCACCTGATAATGAAGTTCTCTCTTAGCTATGACAAAGAGAATGATCAGAGAATGAATCGGGAAGGGCATCGAGAGGAACCCGCCTGATGACAAAGTTGCCTCTTTTGGCAGGGTTGTATTGGAGACAGGGCTAGATATAACAACGGGATGAAGGGAGAGTTATTATAGCTGGAAATGATAGGAACTTAATTTAGGATGTCAGAACCAAGACTAATCTACTGATGAGTTGCTCTGATTACACAAGAAAATATGGATTATGGAAATGTTAAATAAATGGGAGGTTTGTCATCATAGAAAAAATTTTAAAAAAATTTTGAATCTGATCTTCATAGAAGACAAGAGGGATTAATCGATCGGGATTTGATTTTGGTTTGCTACAGTTCAAAACCTATAGCAACGAATGAGGAAGGGTTAATACTCAAAAACCTTTAGCTCGAGTGGGTTTGGTTCAAAAAAAAAAGAGAGAGAGAGAGAGAGAGAGAGAGAGAGCTTACCTTTGGCTGCGGACCAGAGAGAAAATAAGGGAGAGAGTGGGAGAAAGAGAGCCAATAGGAGAAAGAAAGAGAGAGAACCTTACAAGTGAGAGGAGTTTCAGCTTCTTGAGGACGAACCGAGAGAGAAGAATGAGAGAGAAGAGAGATTGAATGAGAGTTAGGGTTAGTCGCCCCTTTAGTTAGTATAAATAGATATTTATAAGCTCGTTTGCTAAAATAAAATTAACCCCGATTTTGATTTCTACGATGAAAAAATTATATAATTAATATATATATATATATATATCAATCTTAGGTTATTGAATTTAGAAAATAGCACTGTTCATGATCAAGGGCTGGTTCAAGTGCCAAATCGATCAATTTTAGTTTAAGTATTATCGCTTTATCGCCGACATTTGTACTGACTTATGAGCATGCCTCATGTGATAGGTTTCGACGATTCGACGCTAACAGCATAATTAATTTTAGAATGAATGTCGTTTGGGCATCGTCATGGCTTCCCGACCTCGATATATGCGTATGCGCATCGATGGATTCTCTTCTTGATCGATGGATTCACCAATGGATTCTGATATGGTTCTAATTCTAGTTAATGGTTCAATTTGGGTGGCATGAACCCGGTTGAGGAATGATTATTTTTGCTCTGAGCAGGATCGCAGATTCTCGCTGGATCTAGACTTGGAATTACCTAATTAACCTTGATTGCGGTCGCTTGATTCCTTCTTCCGAAGTGGATTACACGTGTCTCTCACGCGGTTGATCTTGTGCCTGATCTCCCGGAATGAATCGTGCCTTTGATTCAAAACAATCCATATTCGTGTCAGATGAGGCTTCTAGGGAAGCTTGCTTTAACCTTTTAGTTTGTTTCTCTCGCAGCCTGAGCCAGGAGAGGGAAAGAGGGGCTAAGAGCGGGGAGAAACCCTAGGGTTCTCGACGGTGATCAGCTCTGAGGATAATGAGAAGAGCTGGGAGATGAAGGAGAAGAGAAGATACAGAAGAGAAAGGAAGTTTGCTTTCAGAATATTTCATTATCCCCTCTGTTGGGATTTCTTCCTTCTATTTATAGTTTTCTTTTCTTCATATATCCTAGATCTAGACCTTCTATACATGCTAATGGTTTTCTGTTACAGTCTGTTATTAATCTTGCTTTTGTCATTCTTGAAGTTGAGGTACGTGCAATCTGTTGTTACTACTCTTCTTGATTTTTTGATTTTATGTCTTTTGTTCCTTTGGTAGTTAATTCTGTTATAGTTTTATTTACTTTCAGGGAGGCTCTGGAAATAGTTTCTGTTGATTTCTTTTATTCTGAGTTGTCTCCTGAGTCTTGTATTATTAAAGTTTGTATATTTGTTTTTTGGACTTTGATAGATGTTGTTGTAGATCTTCCTTATTCCTACTGATCTCTGTTGTTGTAAAACTACTATTCTGGCTTGGTTTTTATTCTATAAATATTTAATAAGTGTAATTAACTTGTTGATGTTGTATTTGGAATATTTGTGAAATCTTTTAGCCAACTTAGCCTTTTCTGTCCCTTTTGTTTCTGTTGTTAATTTGGGGATATGGATTCATATCAAATTCTCTTCTTAATATCAAAAAAATTTCATGTTGTTTATCTTTTATTTATTTTATAATTTAAATTCATTGATGTTTCATTATTTTCTTACTCTTTACTTGTACTGTAGATAATATTAACCTAGTTCAATTTTTATATTAGATGTTCTTTGTTGAATGATAATCTTTGAGAATTGGATGAGTCAAAATATTCCTCATTGAAAAGTTATTGACAATCAATACATGTAGGTGATTAGTTTTTTTTTTTTAAAACAAAGGTTGACGGTGTGCCTTTGATTTATAAATACTTTATTATATATTTTTGTTTCAAGAAATAGCTGAATGTGTGCCTTTATTTTTAAAAAATTATTATCTTATTTTATTTTAAAAGGCCGATGGTGTGCTTTTATTTTTAAAATAATTACTAATGTGTCTTTATTTTAAAGAAAATGGCCGACACTATGCATTTATTTTAAAAATAGTTTATAAAATAATTTCATTTTTAAAAAATGGTCGAAGGTGTGCCTTTGTTTTAAAAAGTATTGTGACTTGATTTGTTTTTAAAAAATATCAAAAGTGTGTCTTTATTTGCATTCATTCATATATTAATTTGTATTTATAAAAAAGGCCAAAAGTGTGACTATAAAAGATTACATATACATAATAATACAACTTTCTCATGTTTAGGGTTTAATAAATGTATTGTTTCTTAAAAAAGAAACAACAAGTAGAGTTGGGCATTGACAATCTTCTGACCTTGGACTTCATACTTCAATTTGGAGTTATGATGTTAATGATATCGAACAAGTATGAAGAACGTATTTTGTGAAGTGAGCTCATCAGCCTAAAAGTTTTTATTTTTCTCAAATAATGATATAAAAATATTGAACGAAGGTTTAATGCTAAATGGTTTGAAGAATATCCAGCTTAGTTGGAGTATAATATTCAAAAGAATGCTACATTTTATCTTTATTATTATATTTTCAAGTCACATGAACAAACTATCATAAGCCAAGGCGGTAAAGACCCATTCGTTATTAAAGGGTTTAGCATTAGAAGAAAAAAAGATAAGCTTCTAACTCATATTGGAGATCATAATAATGTTCATAATAAGGCGTGATAGAAATGTGAGGATTTAATGAAGCCTTGTGAACAAAGTATTTTTTTATATTTTTTAATAAGGAGGAGAAAAATTAAAAAGATTATCGTATCATGTTGATTGTAGTCGTTGATTGTATTTGATTCCTTCTACGATAAGGATCATTTCGTGATCATGATGACTCTTCTGAATCATCAAACCAATGGAATTAGTTAGAATTATTTCATTTTTTTATTGATCATAATGAAGAAATAAAAAAAGTTATATTTGAAAATGCAAATACAAAGTTGAAATTAATTTCACCAAAAATTTGAAAAAAAATTTTGTTATGTAATTGCATCGAGACCTTACATTCTATCATAGCTAATATTGGTGATGCATATATTTTTTTTTAATTATAGATGAGTCTCGTATGTCAACAAAAGAGTAATTGGCAATTGTAGAGATGTGTTGACAAAAAAGGACAAATTATTGAAAGATTTATTGAGATTAAACATATTTCTTTCACTACTGCAGCAACATTGAAAGAAGCACTTGAAGCTATTCTTGTTAAACATTCATTAAGTTTACTTAAAATACATGACCAGGGTTATGATGGAGCATCTAATATGCATGAAAAGTTCAATGATTTGAAAGCACTTGTCTTAAGAGATAACCCTCAAGCATTTTATGTTCATTGTTTTGCTCATCAACTCCAATTATGTTTAGTTATTGTAGCAAAAAATAATTAGCAAGTAAAACATCTATTTGAAATTATTATAAGAATTATAAATATTGTTAGAGCATCTTGTAAGAGAAATGACATTCTCAAAAACATTTAGCATGAAAAAATTCCCTTACATCTTAAAAGTAGGGAGTTAATTAGTGGTTGTGATTTGAATTAAGAGACTAAATTATAATAACCTGGTGACACTTGTTGGAGCTCATATTTTTATACATTAATTGGCCTCATGAAAATGTATGTTTTTGTAATTGAAGTTCATGAGATTGTCAAGGAGGATAGGGTTCATGATCAACAGTCAGTTGAAACAGGTGTATTAATAGATATAATGAAATTTTTTGATTTTATTTTATCAATGCATTTAATGATTAATATTTTTAAGATCAACAAATAAATTATCACAATCATTACAAAGGAATGATCAAGACCTTGAGAATGTGATGAAATTGGTACAAATATCAAAACAACAATTACAAATGACGAGGTATGATGGATTGAGTTCTTTATTAGAGGAAGTGTCACATTTTTGTAGTATTTTTGATATTGTTGTACTAGATATGAATTCTATGTACAAGTCTCATCGACGATTTATAAATAGAGCTAAAGAAATCACAAACTTACATCATTATCACATTTAATTATTTTAGATCATAATTGATATGTGACTTCAAGAGCTTAATAATCATTTTTTTGAAGCTAGTACTGAGTTACTTCTTTGTATAAAATAACTCAATGTGAAATCTTTTTATTTTATATTTTCAATGCATTTAATGATTAATATTTTTTGGATCAACAAATGAATTATCACAATCATTACAAAGGAAAAATCAAGACATTGAGAATGCGATAAAATTGGTACAAATATTCAAACAATAATTACAAATGATGAGGGTTGGTGGATGAAGTTCTTTATTGGAGGAAGTGTCATATTTTTGTAGTATTTTTGATATTGTTGTACTAGATATAGATTTTAGGTAGAAGTCTCATCAACGATCTATAAAAAGAGCTGAAGAAATCACAAACATTCATCATTATCATGTTGAGTTATTTTACACAATAATTGATATGCAACTTCGAGAGCTTAATAATTATTTTTCTAAAGCTAGTATTGAGTTACTTCTTTGTGTAAAATAACTCAACGTGAAATCTTTTGATTTTATTTTTTCAATGCATTTAATGATTAATATTTTTAGAATCAACAAATGAATTATATCATTACAAAGGAAAGATCAAGACATTGAGAATGCGATAAAATTGGCACAAATATTAAAACAACAATTACAAATTATGAGGAATGGTGGTTGAAGTTCTTTATTGGAGGAGTGTCACATTTTTGCAATATTTTTGATATCATTGTACCATATATGAATTATATGTACAAGTCTCATCGATGATATATAAAAAGTGCGAAAGAAATCACAAACTTACATCATTATCACGTTGAGTTATTTTATATTATAAATGATATACAACTTTAAGAGCTTAATAATCATTTTTCTGAAGCTAGTACTGAGTTACTTCTTTGTGTGACATATTTAAATCCAAGTGACTCTTGCTCTACATTTGATAAGAAAAAATTAATTCATCTGGCAAAGTTACATCCAAAAGATTTCTCTACAATTAATCATGTGGCTCTTGAATATCATTTATCTACTCGCATTATTGATATGTATACTTGTAATGAATTTTCTTTCTTAAGTGGGATTGCTGATCTTGCAAAAGCATTGACTAAGATAAAGAAGAATGGTGTGTATTTCTTGTTTGCAGACTTATTAATTTAGCATTAACTTTATTAGTTACTACTGTTATAGTAGAAAAAGTATTTTTGTAATGAGGATTGTCAAATATAAATTACGTAGCAAAATAAAAGATGAATGACTTAATAACTGTCAAGTGTCTTACATTAAAAAAAAGTGTTTGATTTGATTTATAATAAAGTTATTATGTAATGTTATAAAAAAATGTAAAATAGATTGTAAGGTTTATAATTAATATTTAACGCATTGATCATATTAGAATGCAAGACTTTGATTTGAATTTTATATTATCTTTTTTAAAATATTTTTAATATTATTTTATTTAAATGATAAATTTTACACTCAAATATGGTTGGTACTCACTATGGATATCCATAATCTCGATAAATTATGAAAATTCAATTAACATTCTATCTTAGTTACATAAGTAGTATTGATTGCATAATAAATAGCTAATTTCATGTGACACTCTAAGTGTATAAATTGTTCATAATGAATAAATTTTTTTACAACTGAAATAGTAACCCATAATCACAAAATACATTTTTTTTTACAAAACTAAAATTGACACATTTTGTAAAATTTAAATGAGAAATTTTTTTTTAATTTATTAATTAATATTTAATGTGATATTTCTTAATTTAATTTGTTTATTAAATATAAAAAAAAATGAAAAAAAAAATAAAAATGGCTCAATTTAAAAAGATAAGATCCATAAAATGAAATAAATTGAGAATGAAGAAAATATATAGTTGAATTTTTCTAGAAATTTCAAAAGCATGAAATAATGGAATCAATTGAGTTTAATGATTATAAATCTCTGATAGTTTAATGAAAATATTTTATAATGATTTCATAAATCAATTTGAATTTAAAGAAAAATGAAAAGGAATTAGTGAAGATTTAAAATAAGGTGATAGTTGATTAAGAATTTTGATTAATGATACAATTAACGATTCTCTTGGTTAAAGGCGTTATATAAACAAGAAAGTAAATGTTGGGGTTTTGATGAAATGTTACTCTTTAATGATAAAATATTAATAATCATTGATGTTTATGACTGATGATAGAGATACTACAAGTTTGATGGTTGGTTAAAATAAGAAAGCATTAATGTTGTTGATGATTTGAAAGAAACATCAATGTTAATTTATGATGTTTTATAATATCGTAGATACATCAAAATGATGATGGTAGACTTCTCATTTCTCATTTCTCAATTTTCTCTATGGAAATTTTCCCATAGCTATTATATGAAAATAAGAATTTCTTGTATATTTTTTGGATGGAGCATACTAATCATATCATCTAAAAATTCAAACACTTCAACAAACAATCTTAAAATATCCCTCTTGATTATTTGATGTTATTCAGACATCTTTATTTCTTAAGCAAATATATAAATGAATGGTCTTAAAATTATTGAATTTGTCTCGTCAACACTCCCATTTTAATTATAACATATAAAATTTAAAGAGCATTTGACTTAAATGATGTTGAGTAATTTCTAATAATTATTCTGGTATTTTATTTATGTCTATTTGTACTCAAATCAAAATATTTTTAATATCAAAATTATTAAATTCAATTTCTATACGTTTAGATAAAATTTTTTTAAATATGAAGATTATGTGGAACTATCTCTTTTTTATATACATTTTTTTATGATAAATTTGGTAACTATTAAAAATTACTAATAATTATCAAAATGCTTGACATTTTCATGTACACATTTTAAAATTGCCATCACTCATTTGGTTTTCAATTTTTAAGACTGACAAATATTATCTTTTCAATAACGACGCCTTTTCTTTTGACGATAGAATAATAGGAAAATGGAATAAAAAGGCCGCCTGCCCGCCGGCTTCCCTTATTTATTATTTCATTATATTTGGCATGTAATAATTAAATTTTATTAAAGAGGAATTATTTGAGAATTTAAATCTATTAATTCAAATGATAATTTAAATTAATTAAAATTAATTAATTATCAAATATATAATATTATATTTATTAAATTATAATTAACTTAGAATAATATATCAATTAATTATTAATAGTATTAAATTAAATTGGTTAAAATTACCTTAAACTATTTTAAAAATAATATTAACTATTAGATTAGTTAAAATTAATTGCTATTAAATTATAATTACATTTAATAATTATAATTAATTTTTTAATGATAGTAATATGCAATTATTAACTATCAAATACATTAATTAATCAATTATTAGTATTAATATTAATATTAATTTAAAATAATATGTATTAATATTAACTATTAATTAGTAAAATCAATTAATTATTAAATTATAATTATATATGTAAATCCGGCGCACTTCAGTTTTATAAATCCCGTAAATTCGGCTTCCTGCAGGATTTATTAAATCCAGGATTTAAAGAAATTTAGAGGATTTATTGAATTTACGGGACATACTAAAGCTGAAGCTGGGATTTACTAAAACCCGAAAAAGCGTTTGTGGAATTTACGGAATTTAAGAGCTTAAATCCGGAATAAATCCGTTACCAAACGAGAAAATATTACGTCCGGAGTCCGCACGTAGCTACGTGCGGTCAATCGACGACGCGTGTCCGGATTTTGCCGTTAGCATTAACGGCAGATAAACGGCTTTCACGGCGGAAACGTCGATGGCGTGATAACGGACGGGGGCATGGCGATTGACATTTACGTAAGTGTTCCGAGAGGCAAGACGAGAAACATTACCGAGCGTTGACATTCCTCGGAAGGATTTTTCTGCAACTTGATCGATCGGCGCCGTCCGTCACTCATTGTATAATCATAAATTGAGGTATTGTAGGTACTAGGTATTCATACATTCCGAACTTGAATGAATTTAGGGTTTACTCGTTCTTCTCGCTATCATGAAAATTGGTTGTTTTATATGTTATTTTTGTATCTCTTCTGCTCTTACCTGGAGGTACGACCAATTTGACCTTTTTCATTTTTTTTTTGCCACTCCTTATGTTTATGTTCATTATATTGAAGAAGCATTTGATGAGTTTGGGTGATTTTGGATGGGTATTTTGCATCTCTGTACCTCTTTGGAGGTCTGAGACCTCTTTGATCTTTTTCCAATTTTTTTTACTCCTTATGATTATGTTTAGAACTATAATGAATCATTTGATGGCGGTTGGGTGATTTTGGGTGGGTATTATGCATGTACCACGTACCTCTTTGGAGATACGACCATTTTTGATTTTTTTTTCCATTTTATTTTTCAATCCATGATTATGTTTAGGGCATTGCAAAGGAAGCATTTGATGGCTTTGGGTGGGGTGGTTTAGTGCATCACCACAGTGTACCTCTTTGGAGAAGGATAGTTTTGATTTTTTCCAAATTTATGTTTCCAATTCCATATAATTATGTTTAGAACATTACAAGGAAGCATTTGATGATTTGGGTGGTATCCGGGTGGTTTAGTGCATCAGACTGTGTACCTCTTTGGAGGGTACATGATTGTTTTTTTGATTTTTCAAAATTTATGTTGCCAATTTCTATGATTATGTTTAGAACATTGCAAAGGAATCATTTGATGGCGGTTTGGGTGGTATCAGGGTGGTTTAGTGCATCGTACCACATGTACCTCTTTGGAGTACGATTTTTGATTTTTCCAAATTTATTTTGCCAATTTCATATGATTATGTTTAGAACATTGCAAAGGAATCATTTGATGGCAGTTTGGGTGATTTAGGATGGGTATTTTGCATCGTACCACAGTACCTCTTTGGAGGGTAGACCTGATCTTTTTCCATTTTTTGCCAACTCCTTATGATTATGTTTAGAACATATAATGGAATCATTTGATGGCGGTTTGGGTGATTTTGGGTGGGTATTATGCATGTACCTGTACCTCTTTGGAGGTGAGACCCCTTTGATCTTTTCCATTTACGGCCAACTCCTTATGATTATGTCACATTGCAAGCATTTGATGGCGGTTTGTGGTTTGGTGGTTTAGTGCATCTACTGTGTACCTCTTTGGAGGTCTGAGACTTTTGATCTTTTTTCCATTTATTTTACTAAACTCCTTATGATTATGTTTAGGCATTCAAAGGAAGCATTTGATGGCGGTTTGGTGGTTTTGGGTGGTTTTTGCATCGTACCACAGTGTACCTCTTTGGAGTACAGACCTTTTGATCTTTCCATTTATTTTTTCCTATGATTATGTTTAGGCATTGCAAAGGAAGCATTTGATGGCGGTTTGGTGGTTTTAGGTGGTTTAGTGCATGTACCACTTTACCTCTTTGGAGGTACAGATTATTTTTTTTTTTTTTCCAAATTTATTTTGCCAATTTCATATGATTATGTTTAGAACATTAGGAAGCATTTGATGGCGGTTTGGGTGGGTGGTATTTTGCATATGACTGTACCTCTTTGGAGATCAGACCATCTTTTTTTTCCATTTTTTTTGCACTCCTTATGATTATGTTTAGAACACATAATGGAATCATTTGATGGCGTTTGGGTGATTTTGGGTGGGTATTATCATCTACCACTGTACCTCTTTGGAGGGTACAGACCTTTTGATAGTTTTTTTTTTATTTTGCCAAATCCTTATGATTATATAGGCATTGCAAAGGAAGCATTTGATGGCGGTTTGGTGGTTTTGGGTGGTTTAGTGCATCGTACCACGTGTACCTCTTTGGAGTACAGACCCTTTTGATCTTTTTTCCATTTATTTAACTCCTTATGATTATGTCTAGGGCATTCAAAAGGAAGCATTTGATGGCGGTTTGTGTGGTTTGGGTGGTTTTGCATGTGCATGTACCTCTTTGGAGAATTCTGAGACATTTTGATCTTTTTTTCCATTTATTTAACTCCTTATGATTATGTTTAGGGCATTGCAAAGGAAGCATTTGATGGCGGTTTGGTGGTTTAGTGGTTTAGTGCATACGTACCTCTTTGGAGGGTACATATTTTTTTTTTCGATTTTTCAATTTATGCAATTCCATATGATTATGTTTAACATTTTGGAAGCATTTGTTGATGGCGGTTTGGGTGGTATATTTTGCATCGTACCTGTACCTCTTTGGAGGTGATTGTTTTTTCCAGTTTTCAAATTTATGTTGCCAATTCCATGATTATGTTTAGAACATTGCAAAAGAAGCATTTGATGGCGGTTTGGGTGGTATGGGTGGTTTAGTGCATGTACCACAGTACCTCTTTGGAGTACGATTTTTTACTTTTCCATTTTTTTGACAATTTTATATGAATATGTTAGAATATTGCAAATGGCATTTGATGGCGTTTGGGTGGTATGGGTTTTGCATTACCCTTTGTACCTCTTGGAGGTACAGACCTCTTTTCTTTATTACTTGTTTTAGTTAACCATGTCAGGGAAAAGGATCATTTGATCGCGTGAATGTGTTCGATAATATTACCCTTAGATGAAGCCACTAACATTTTGAAGAAGCTTCATCATGATTCATTAGACTCTGCATCCAAGACTTCGGTTGCCATTACATCGATCTTGTCTTCTTTGGGACATAAAAGCAAGCTTTCCGGTGGGTCGGTACATTCCTTTCACCCCGATGAAGTTGCATTGATGATAGGATGCCAAACGAGGTGTATGGCGAAATCCCGTTGTTGTTCATCACCTACAAGAGTCACGAGAATTGAATGGCTCGTTACTGCCAATTTGTGCGGTTATATATCGTTTTCTCTGTCAAATCTATTTTTGTATACCACAATTACAGGGGTGCATGATTGATTGCTTACTAGATGATATGAATTCTTGAGTCTGGGATGCCATTTGGGACTTTAGTGTCCCAATTTGATATTACATCAAAGATTGACAGGCGTGGTTACATGAGTGGCTTTGTCACTCTTGATGGTATGTTTTATATCTCCATTATGTAATAAAATGTCTTGAAGTTTCGTTTAATATATTCATTGTAGATATATGGGCGGCGCATAAGCATCATAATCCATCATGCTATAAGCCATTATCTTTGCGATGTAAAATAGAGTTCCCAAAAAAATGCTTTCTTGGTTTGGGAGGATGACATAATAATATCACTTAGTTCATATAAGAATGTATTTATTTATGTTGTTTGTGTTCAAAATTTTTATCCTCTTACAGTGCCTTTCATTCGGGGACTTATTGGAAGGCAATTGGCTCTGGTCAGCTCCCAGATCTGCATGGGCAGATGGTTGTCCCGTTTTAAGTCCAATTCGCAGCCCCACTCTCCTTATAGCTCTCCTCGATATTCTCTCCCAGATCTGTTTCAAGCACGCCTCTGCTTATGAGACCATGCGGTGGAGAGGATGTTTGCAGGTTTGAAGGACCTGAGAGAGACAGTATCGTCTCTCCATGCAACAGTAACCGAGAGGTTGGATGGGCTCTATTTGCGGGTTCCTGCTATCGAGGATGTTAGCAGCTTCTACCCAAATGCAGGGGAGGCCACCCGTGTCTGACCACGAGGAGACAACAGCTCTTGTGGAGGCCACCACGAGCTTCCATGCGAGTTTAATGCTTCTTGAGGGAAGCCCATGGACTTCCGTGGGAGAAGTTCGTGGAGGCCACCACTACATGTGATGCTCAAACACATGGTAAACATCGGCGTGGAGTTAAAGCTCGACAGATAAGAAAGAGGAATTATTACTTCCCCTTTCACACACACTTACAGGAAGTCTCGAGCAAGAATGATGTGGTGGCCTCCCCTCAGACGAGGTATTAAGTTACTTTCGATTTGAGATAATTGAAATAGTTTTTTTGTAAATTTTCTTATAGGTTGTTTTAGAAGCTGGCGGTAGAGGTATAACCAGCACATTGTTGTGGTGGTGGAGCGGCATGGAGGTATGAATCATCTCGTAGATCGATCCTTCACTCATGTTAATCACTCGTCATGGTAAAGTTTGTTATAGGTTCAAAGATGAGCCAATAGAATTCGATGACCACTTGATTATCGTTGTGGAGGAGCATATTCAATGCATCATCTCGATGAGGTTGTTTATTCATAGTGGATGTAGCTTTTCATCACTAGGCATGCATGAATAATTTCGTTGCATCAGGCACTTCATGTTGTTGAGTTCTCATCCGAGCTCTTTTTACTGGCCGATCGATCTTATTGACGCGTCGTGCTCGGTTGAGGACAAGTAAGTCAGACTTATTCGGGTCCTTCATACATAAAATAACCTATTCGTTTAGTTAAGATCACTTTAAAATATTACTTTGCGAGGGTGATGTTCCTTGGGAATATCATTATTGACGCGAGGCGGTCGATGACTTCGACGGATCAATATCTCTCGGCACACATTGATGCCTTCACTAGCGAAGAACTTCTCTGTATGTCCCATATTTGTACATATCATGCTTGCATTGGGTATGTTCCACGGAATGTTGGTATTACGATTGATTCTTGTTTTATATGAAAAATGTGTAATCATTCTCTTCTTTTCAGAGTTATGCAGTTGGCATGAAGATGGAGAGCAAAATGTTCATCCGACATATCACACTGACATGTGTCGAGGAGTTAATCATATTGCCGGTTATAGAAATCGATGACACTCAGTTGGGCATATTAACGAGGCACAGCATTTTATGACTCATTGCAAACCCTTAGAGCATTCTTCCGAAATTGTAGAACTGTTTTTCAAATTTGGTTCCATAACTATTTTTTTCCAGTCCAACTTATTGATTTTGTCTTTTTAGATCATTACTTGTGGAAGATCTTTGGGAGCTTTTCGATCAGTAAATGGCCAATCGACATAGTGAGTGGGATACCGGTTCAAGAAAATAGTGTCATTGGAATGTTTGTCCAAATACATGGAGGCGTGAATCGAAACCTCCAGTGGATTGGGTAGACCACGGGATTGGCCAAGATGAATTTATTTAGTTATTACATACATTTTGTTTGGGACTTAAAATCCAAAGTGAGAACAATATTATTTTGTTTCATATAGGATTTTGAGGTATTGATAAAGAATGCAATAAAGTGATTTCCTTGCCATAAAATTTGGTTCGATTGTATATTTTCCTTGAATATTATGCATAGGTAGTCTGTATTGAATATTCAATTTTCTTTGAGTGAATGCCAAGGTTTTCACTATAAATGGCTTTCTTTGATTTATGATTAATATTTGTTAAATATATTATTGATATGCAATGTAGGTATATCTGTGATGATTTAATTAAGTAGTGTGCGGTACATATATTTTTTATATTTGTGAAGGTAAATGTTGATTAGTAGTTCTATTTATTAGGGTAGATTGTTGCTCGGTTATGCATTTATTTTTTTCTCACTTTGAACATATTTATGAGTTTGTGAACTAATGTGGAAAAGACCCATCCTTAACCACCCAAATTACAATGAAATGATTCCTCCATGGCCTAAACATAATCATAAGGATTTGGCAAATTAAAATGGAAAAACGCAAAAAATAATCACACTCAAAGAGGTACAGAATGCAGATGCACTAAACCACCAAATCCACCAAAGCGCCATCAAATGATTCCTGATGGCTAAACATAATCATAAGATTTGCAAATTAAAATGGAAAAAATCAAGAAAACCATCACCCTCCAAAGAGGTACAGGTGAAAAACCCAAATCAAATTCTGAAATAATTCCTCAAATTAAACATATAAACAATTGTTATAATTAAAATGGAAAAAATGGAAAAATGATAAAAATGTTCTCAAGTAGAGATGCATGCTAAACCACCATCCACCAAATCAAATGATTTGCAAATAACATAATCAAAATTCAAAAATTTCTGAAAAATACAAACCATCTGCATTAAACCAAAATAATTCCTGGGAATACTTCAAAATAAAAAAAAATAAAGCTTTTGAAAAAAAAGATATATCATAAGAAAAAATTCTAAAATGCATATGTATGCTCCAAAGAGGTATCAGATGGAAAAGACCCATCCTTAACCACCCAAATTGCAATGAAATGATTCCTCGATGGCTAAACATAATCATAAGGATTTGGCAAATTAAAATGGAAAAAAGCGAAAAACAATCTACCCTCAAAGAGGTACAGTCTGAATGCACTAGAAATCCAGCCATCAAATGCTTCCTGCATGTTCTAAACATAATCATAAGGTTGGCAAAATAAATGGAAAAAGCTGAAAACCATCTACCCTCAATTACTGCGAGTCTGGAACAAACAGAATCCACCCAAACAAGCATGTAATGAACATTATTTCTAGATGCAAATAAAACATAAAGGCAATAAATATCTATTATTTGGAAAAAGCTGAATGATTACAATTTCCTCAATGTCAATCCTTTCAAAGAATGAAAGACCGTGTCAAAATCTCCTATCTGATGCGGATAATGTCATGTATCAAATGTTTTCCAAATAATATCCATCATGAGCTTAGTGTACCCTTACGATTGGTTCATTGTGTGCTCAGTTAAATTCATGTAGAACATTCTTCTTGGTATCTTACAGGATGTGTGATATTATATATTACCTCAAAACATCATAAGCAGGTGTTGCAACTTGAAACACTTCACATCACTATGTTGACTTTAGTTTGGTTTCTATGAAAAAAAAAGTATGATTATTATATTTAAAATACTAAAAACTAATACATAAAATGGAAAATTATGCTTTCTTGGATCTCTCCCAATATCCTGCCTTGAATTGGAAACACTTTCGTTGCTTTGGATCATTTAAGATGCCTTTTCCCTTGTAGATGGTTAACTTCTTATTCTTAATTGCTTTGTAAGATGGAGGAGAATTCCCACTTATTATGTTTCGACATCATCATATAGTTTTAGGGATCCAAGCATATAGTCCAGCTCTCTTATTTCCAGCCTCGATGCTTATTTGTGCATATCGACTTATGTGGTTCAAAAAATAATGCACGATTTCCATACTGTGCACATCTCTTAATTTCTGTATCCTATCAATATAAATATCCCTCTTTGCTCTAGTAGACCACCGCGTGAAGATACTTTCGGAATGCTCTTATCTCGACTAAGAACTCTAATATGGGCACAAAGAATCCCATCATTTCAAATTTTTTTGCATGTACAAGTTACTTCTAGGGTAGTCCTATCGAAATACACTCCATGTTTTGGATGCATTTTTTTATTCTCTAAGTTTCTTACCAAATACTCCATGTGTTGTCATCCATTCTGATGCCTCCAACACCATGCAAAAATTCTCTTCAAACATAAGTAAACCTTTCTTGTATAAAAAAGCTTTGTTTTAGGGTGTCTTTATTAGACAAATCGATGGCTACACTTGAAGTCTTCGTCATTTTCATTCCGATGCCATGTCTCCATAAGCTTTTCCAACCCCAAGAAACAATCTGTGAGCGAACTGGTTGGTTTAGATATTCCGTGGCATACATTGTTCGTGGACTCACTACGTTGCGTTGACAAGATGCCCATGCAGAATGAGTCCTTGTTGAATGCAGTGGACCACTTGGATCTAATCTTATAAAGCTCAGACAACCAACCATGATCATGCAAATTGCCTTCTTCTAGCAGGGCAGACCAAGCCTCTGTAAACTCTTCCTCTGAGTCACACTTACTCATGCATTTATAAAAAAGCCCTTGTACTATCTTATTACTATTGAAGCAATGAACTTTGGAAGGAGCTTTCTTTGAAATATGCCATTATGGCACAACCTATGATGAGTGCGGCAAACATTTGATAGCTCTCATGCTTTGATCTTGATCATGAATATTGTCATAGGATGTCATTCATCAACCTAAGAAATGTTTGGAATAGCAGAGAATGACTCAATTGTCTCTTCGATAAAAGGCTACTCAAATAATACATTTTGCGTGATGATTTACTCCAACAAGAGGGCACAAACAAGATTATATTTATTGAGTCGATAGCTTGTATCAAATATTATCACATCCCCAAAACAATCATATTCTATCCTAGACATGCCTAAAAAAACTTACTAAGCAATCGACTCATCCACATGCAAACATCCCATCTGCTTGCCTTTAAACAATGCATTAATGCGTTCTTATCACCATTGCAATCCTCGATCTTTTCTCTTTGAATAAAATTGAAGGCATCTCTTTTTGTGAACCCGACATTCTACGCCAACTTCCTCGGTTAGATAGAATGCATCGGTTGCTCTAATACCTATGTCATTGTCTTCAACACGACTTTTCATCATTAACGATCTATGTGATCCGAGAAGATGTAGTCGTGGTCGCCAAAGAATGATTATGACATTCTATGTTTCTTAATCGTCCCTCCAAATCAGAGAATCTAATCATGGTGGACAACCATTCTTGTATCAACTTTCGGAATTTTGTTAAGCCTTTAGGTAGCGGACTTCTTACCGACTTTTGCACATAGAAATCTTTTGATTTCAATTTCTTTGAGTTTGGCCAATAACTAGTATGTATGGCACGAAATAATTTGATGTGCATAGTCATAAGATGCATATGCCTCCGTTTCATTCGAGCATGGCTTGAGTTTCTCCAAATATGGGTGGCATTTACAGCGAGCATACAAAATATGTTAGAAAATATGGATGGAAAATACCCCAGAAATCAGCATCAAATGCTTCCGCAATGCCAACATAATCATAAGAGTTGGCCTAAATAAAAAAAAAGATCAAAAATCTGTACCCTCAAGAGGTACACAGGTCTGAATACACTAAAACCACCACAACCATCAAATGCTTCCTTTTCTGATAACAAATCATGAGTTGGCAAAATAAATGGAAAAAAAAAAGATCAAAGGGTCTACCCTCCAAAGTCTGTGATGCATAATACCACCCAAAATCACCAATGCCATCAAATGATTCCATTATAGTGTTCATAAACATGTCATAAGGAGTTGGCCAAATAAATGGAAAAAAGATCAAGAGGTCCCTCCAAAGAGGTACAGTCTGAATACCAGTAAAACCACCAGCCATCAAATGCTTCCTTTCATGATACACAGACATAATCATAAGGAGTTCAAATAAATGGAAAAAAAAAAGATCAAAGGGTCTGTACCCTCCAAATGAGATGCAAATCCACACCACCCGCCAAATGCTTCCTTTGCAATGCCCGACATAATCATAAGGAGTTGGCAAAATAAATGGAAAAAAGATCAAAATCTGCCTCCAAAGAGGTACACAGTCAGATGCATAATACCCACCCAAAATCACCCAAACGCCATCAAATGATTCCATTATATGTTAAAACATAATCATAAGGAGTTGGCAAAATAAATGGAAAAAGATCAAAAGTCTTCTCCAAAGAGGTACCAGTGCAGATGCACTAAACCACCAAAACCACAGCTACATCAATGCTTCCTTTTGCAATGCCTGACATAATCATAAGGAGTTGGCAAATAAATGGAAAAAAAGATCAAAATCACTCCAAAGAGTCTGGAATCTAACACCAAAACCACACAACCGCCATCAAATGCTTTCAGATGCCTGACATAATCATAAGGAGTTGGCATAAATGGAAAAAAGATCAAAGGGGTATTCTCCAGAACAGGATGATGCATATACCCACCAAAATCACCCAAACGCCATCAAATGATTCCATTATAATGTTAAACATAATCATAAGGAGTTGGCAAAATAAATGGAAAAAAAGATCAAAAGGTCTGTACCCTCAAAAGGTACACCAGTGGTACCACACCACCGCCATCAAATGCTTCCTTTCTGATGCTGACATAATCATAAGAGTTTGATAAATGGAAAAAAAAGATCAAAAGGGTCTACCTCCAAAGAGGTACATAGGTACAGATGCTAAATCCAAAACCATAACGCCATCAAATGCTTCCTTTCGATGCCATACATAATCATAAGGAGTTGGCGGAAATAAATGGAAAAAAAAGATCAAAAATTTTCCAAAGAGGTACGGGTAGATGCATAATACCCCAAAATCGCCATCAATATTCCATTATATGTTACATAATCATAAGTGGTTGAAAAAAAGGAAAAGATCAAGTGCAGACCCTCAAAGAGGTGCATCTGGTCGCTAAACCACCCAAACCACACGCCATCAAATGCAACGATGCAGACATAATCATAAGGAGTTGGCAAATAAATGGAAAAAAAGATCAAAAGGTGCAGACCCTCCAAAGAGGTACAGTGGTACTGATGCACTAAACCACAAACAACCGCCATCAAATGCTTCCCTGATGCCAGACATAATCATAAGGAGTTTAACGAAATAAATGGAAAAAAAGATCAAAGTGCTCACCCTCCAAAGAGGAATTACAGTGGTCTGCTTCGCCTAAACCACACAACCGCCATATGCTTCCTTTTGATGCCTACATAATCATGGAGTTTATGAAATAAATGGAAAAAAGATCAAAGGGGTCTGTAACCTCCAAAGAGGTACATGCATGCACTAAACCACCAAACCAACAAATAACGCTTTTCTGATGCCTGACATAATCATGAGTTGGCAAAATAAATGGAAAAAAAAAAGATCAAAGTGCGTACCCTCAAAGAGGTACACAGTCTGGCATAATACCCAAAATCACCCAAGCATCAAATGATTCCATTATAGTGTTCTAAACATAATCATAAGGAGTTGGCAAATAAATGGAAAAGATCAATCAGACTCTCCAAAGAGGCATTGGATGCAAAATAACACTCAAAATTAAATATTCGACAAAAAAAACATCCAAATTGCTTTAATTAAGTAATGAACATATTCTCTTCGGATAGAAGAATAATATCACTAATAAACCGTAGAAAAATGCACGAAGCATTAAGATGAATTTGTATTTAATACATCCTTTAAAATGGTTGTTATTTCCTCAACGTTCTCCATCTTCATGGTTCTTTTGTAAAGAGATCAATTTTCCATTATCTCTCCTCGTTTATGAAAAACTAACCAACCCTAAATCGCTATATATTTCTTTAAAATTCCTCGCGATTCGACGAATGGTCAGGGAAGGAAATGTCAATCTGAGCCGATATCGCGCCGTCGTTAATCGCCATCGGCGTTTTGGGCCGGGTCAATGAGCCGTCGTTATCTCGGCTCCGTTAATCCTAAATCGGGAAAAAATCGACACGCTGTCGTTGATTGAGTCCACGTAAAGCTACGTGACTCCGGTTATATTTTCTTACCAAACACCTCTTAAAAATCCAGCGAAGTGACAACCGCAAGACCAGCACTATCCTTTTCCAACCAAATTTTTCTACTCTACGCTTCTTGCTCTCTGTTGTAACCCCTTCGAAAAATGCCCGTTCCCTCTCGCCCTAGAAAAAGACCCACAATCATCGTCGGTTCGCTTGACAATAGCTCATCTTCTTCCTCCTCTGAAGACGAAGAAGAGGAGGTGGAGGATGAGGAAGCAGAAGATGCAGTCGAAGACGAAGATGAAGAGAAGGGGAAAGGGCGAAATGGGCCTCTTTTGGAGAAAGGAGCTGGAAAGAAGGCTCCACCCATCATCATCTCTCTTAAGAAAGTTTGCAAGGTTTTTTACGGCTTATCTTCTAGCAGCCTCCGCCTCAGTTTTGCAATATTTCCTCTTTTCTCTTTTTTCAAGTGAAATGCACTTTTTTGAGCATAGGAAAGTGCTAGTTTTGTAAATATTCAAGTGGGTGTGAAATATGTAAATGCAGAGAAGAATTGCGTGGTATGTATGTAAATTTATTTGCTATCAGGTTTGCAAGGAAGAGGGCCATCAAGCAGGATTCCAGGGGGCCAACTACATCGACTGCCCCAGAAAGCCGTGCTTTCTGTGTAAAATGCCCGGTATGCTATCCCTTATTCCGTTTGAGATTTAAAGCTGCAGTTTTTACGGAATTGCATCTAACATGTGATGTTTCTCCGCTGAGAAGCTGCATGAAATTTTAGCTTTAGATTTTCTTGGTTAAATAGTTGAAATTGCTGTTATTTTTCTTGGGATTGAGAGTCTCAGGCCACACGACAATGTCCTGTCCACATAGAGTGTCTTTGGAGCATGGAGTGGTTCCAGCGCTTAGAAAGAACAAACAGACGCAGCTGGATTATGTGTTTGAACGGCAACTGATGCCTCAAATTCCAAAGGTCAGACTTGAGGGTGATCGTTTGGTTTAGCATTTATACACTTGCTTTGCAATTGGTGATAGTTCGTTATGTAGTTTCTACTGGTGTACCGCCACATATATATGAATTTAGTACTATATCAAGTTATCAACTTTATATTTAATGCAACTAGTTTACTACCATAATCTATATATTTTCATTATCAAAATTTAATTTTGGATGTGTTCGAACTAAATTTAAGATTTGGTTTGGTTGCCCCTCCAACAACCTTATATTATAATAGGCTTAGGCAGAGTTTCTGCCCTGAAAGCTTAAGTTGACCCATCCATATTTTACTTATAGCTCTGGTTTGATGGAGGATTCTCCTTACTAGATGCAATCAACTGTAGGGAGAGTGTTTTCATAATTAAGGTGAACTTATGGGTTAGTTTTGGGAAAAAAAGCTTAATGTGATATGCTTTTTAACACTGACTAATCTAGGCGGTGTCTCTGTAGTAATTCATATACTAAGTTGGTATGGTAGTGATATTAATGATTAGGATAATATATAAGTAAATTAATTTGTTTAGAATGGTCAAATAACAAGATTAATTGCCTGTAAAATGTCCTATTATAATGAATCTTTTTGATTTGATCATATCATTGTTGAAATCACTTGACAATAAATGTGCTTATAACATCAATCCACTTGACACAAATTGCAGATCAAACCCACATTTATAGTCCCTGATAAATTGGATTGTGGTGTTGTTAAGTTCCACAGCCGTCGTGTGACAAGCTTGGAGTTCCATCCAACCATGAACAGTGTACTTATATCAGGAGACAAGGTATGGATGTGTTATTCGCATTGTCATATGGCTTGGTTGAGAAATCTATTGAGTTTAAATGATAATTAAATGCATGTTTAATTGATTTAATTTTTATATTTATGTTGATTCATTTTCTTATATCTACTATTTATTAATAGAAAGGGCAAATTGGAATATGGGATTACAGCAAGCCGAATGAGAAGACAGTCTATGAATCTATACACTCCTGCATAGTTAATAACATGAAGTAATAGCCACAGTTATTCTTCTACTCCATTATTTTTATAATTTCATACACATAATCTTATGCCTTTCCTCTTTCAGGTTTGATGCCAGAAATGATGTCATGCTCTATACGTCATCATCAGATGGGACTATTAGTTACACTGATTTGGAAACTGGAATTGGAGTTCTTTTGATGGATGTTAACCCCGATGGATGGAATGTAGATACTCTTCCTCAAGTGCAATATATGCTTTTATTTCCATTGTGTTTCATTTTTTTTTTCTCGAGAGTGCTTCATTTTTTTTTTCTCGAAGTGCTTCATCTATATTTTTCTTAATGTTGATCTTGATTTGATGAACCTATTGAATGCTCTTAAATGTTATTGAATATGAAGTATGCATTCCTGAATGATGGCCATTCTTGGAATATGTCTGCAGAGTTGCAGCAAATAGTTTGTGGACATATTATTTTAGTAATACTAGCTCAATGATTAGTCAATCCAAGTAGACCTAGTGACTGAAATGAAATGCAATGGATAGATTATGTTGTAAGGGTCTTCTAGGATGTTTTTTTTTAATGCAATGTAGAGTGTAATATATGATATTATCAACATTTTCTTTTTGGATTAAAGCTTAGCGGCCAAAATGTTAATTGAAGATTTGGTATCTTTAGGCATGAATAGAACAGTCCATTTGGATGAATTCATGCTTCATCTTTTTGATGGAATTGTTTATTTTATGTATTAATCCAGTTTTCTTGTGCATATATTTTTCCCTAGAAGATTGATGGGGAATCTTGGGCATGCAGCAACCAGATTCACAGGGACCTGGAGAAAAACATAGGACAAAATTTGGGGAAAAGAGAAGACCGGAAAAGAAAGAAAAGGAATATTTCCGATATTATTCTTAATCCATTCCCTTTCCAAATAGAGTGGTATATTAAAAAAGTCTAAAATATGATATCTATTACAAAATGTACACTAATATCCTACAGCTGATTAAGGAAGCGTCATTTGTGCCAGTATTATCCATGCCTGTCCATTTGGTTGCTACTTAAAAGCATTAAGTTTGTAGTCTTTCATTCTACATGAAAGATCCCTGATAAACTCATTTATCTGAGAGAATATTGTTGGCATCTATGCATAGTGCAATTGTGTTCATAACACATTCTTCCTTGAAGCGACCTTGTCCACAAGTCTGGAAGATGGGTTATGTGATTGTAAATCCGCAAGAGATAACTAAGTAGAACCTTCCTTTAAGCACAGAAATTGTTTTTTGATAGCAACAACTTCGGCGATTATTTTGGTTTGCAAAATAGCTATCAGTTTGATGAGTGCATGACTATCAATACTTACTGGTGGCATTTATAGTGGATGAAATTCAGTGTTTATATAATACGACTTGAGTTGTGAAACATGACAGATTTTGTACGTGGATCATAGAGTTGGTAGGTAACTCAAGTTTATAAGGCACAACATCAAACTTTGCCAACACTATGAAAGGTTAGTAAAAGTAATGACACAATTTGGAGTAAGGTTGTTCATGTTTACGGCTTTGACGATAAGGTTGTACATCAACCAAGACTCATCTCCTATCTCAGAAGAAATGTCTTGACAATTTTTATTTGTTTAAAATAAGTTTGTCCTTGTAGCCAAAACATCAAATATCATGCTTCTATTTAACTAAAAGAATTGAGGAGGAAAATGAATTAAGCAACTAAGTCTTGAATTCACTTTGTTTATAAACATATGCTCAAGACTTCTCATAGTGTGGGCATCTATAAGGGCAAACATTGACAGGTTTGGAATAGGACTCCAAATTAATTTGATGATTGATTGCATGAGAGAAAATTGTATTGGGTGGAAAACACGGGGAAAATTTCTTTTAGAATTGAAGCAATTGGATGTATGGATATCATCAAAGATTAACATAAGTGAAAATAAGAGGCAACAACATTGGAAGTTAACTGATTTAATTGTATTTATTTTCATTTTACCAAGGGAGTTCCCAACCAAGTAAAATCGTTGGTCTTTCCATATAAGACATTTTTGAAGTCTGGAGGCACTATACACCTATAAGCACCTTAGCACCTTATATGAGGAGAACATATTAATCAACTAGAAATAACTAATATTGGAGTCATAAGTTTACCAGCATATGCTTTGTAGAATAAGTTAATGATTCATGATTACCCACCATAGCTTTAAGAATTGGAGCAAGCGTTCTTAGATAAAATTATTTGTAGAATTGCCATTGATTAGAATGTGAAAAAATTTACTAGTGACTTCTTACAATCTCAACATTTTTGGTGATAGATGTTCTTTTAATGCATGATAACTTATTTCAAGAGAATCTTGAGTTGCCAAAAAGTGTCTAAAATTACAGCTGGATTGGATCACTAAAAACATCACTTGGCTGTTCATTGCCTTCCTCATTTCATCAATAGAAGCACTATTTTGGCCATGTAAATGTCGTTGTGATGATATCAGTCATTACAACTGAAACAAAGATTATTCTTATGCTTCTATAGTACTCCATTGGTTGTTAGTTTTTGGATTGATAATGGAATTTATCTTGGTAAGAACCAAGGATCATTGGTTTGGGTAGAGTAGTCAATAATCCAGCTATGGTTATATCAACAATGATGGAATAGATCACAGAAAATAAGGTTTTAGTACTAATCTCTTAATTTACCCTCCACTTGTCTAATTCACTGGCTTGTTTCAAATTGTTGGATGATGCATGTCTGCCTCTTGTCAAATATCCGCATGAAGTCCTAGCTCAAAATATGTTTGCAAGAACAAGCCATCCACTTCAACAATATGAAAAATAATATTCAGACTTGATCTAATGATCTTAACTGAATGAGATCTGAGGACACAAAATCCTCCATGAAAATTTCAATAAAAGGCGAATACTTGAATGAATGGTTAGCATAGAGATTTTTTAAGAGAAAAGTTTATTAGTTCTCTCTGACTAAAGAGAATATTTCTTAATTGGTCTCTCCGCATTGAAAGAAGTGAGCATAAGCTTTTCTTGAACTGAAAGTTTGTGAAATCCATTAAATGGATGAATTCATGAATCCAAGTTTTAGTATTGCCACTAGAAGGCTTGGAAATATATATTAATTGATTTAACTACATTGTTAAAATTGGTGTTTTCTCCATTCTTTGAATCATTTGAATTGGGTGATTTTTTTGATCCTTGTCATTGTTCTTATCTTGTTGCAATGAACGATAACTAATGATTTCCTTAAGAAGGATTTTGATGGATTGAAATTAATTTATCATATTATATGAAGCATGCAAAGCAATCATCAATTTGGAGATAGTTCTTGCTCTTTACCATGGCTATGGAACCTTAGTAGGAACAACAAATATTAGGGAATCTTGAGAATTAGCTATCATGTTCCCTTCTATAGAAATGAGGGAGAAAATTGGGGGAATAGAGAAATTGGGAAAAAGAAGAAAGATAGAATTTCAAAGGTTATTCTTATTCTATACTATTTCTCTAGACAGAAGTATATATTGAACTTTATGTGTGCAGCTATTACAAAGTGTAGACTTCTATCTTATGATTCGTTAAGTGTTATACCAACATAATTCTCTTGTTCATCTAGCTCTTGATTAATAGAAATAATCTCATAGTCTTGTAGCCTGTGAATGATGTCTAATGTTCTTTCTCATATTGATCAAAAGCATAGAGGATATATATGGGCATCTATGAGTATTACATCTATATCTGTAGTAGAGCAATATTCTTCTTAATGCTTGTGTACGCCTACAAAATTTTTGAATGCTAGGACTTGTCTAGCTTTTATCCATGTTAAAGCATAATATGAGGTTCTAAATAGAACCAAAACTATGTCTTTGTTGGAGGTTTGAAATAAAATGAAGAAGAGTGATAGGTCAATGACCATAGTACACATATATAGAACAATGACTTGTTTAAAGTTATTGATGTTCTTTACCCCATTGAAGTTCAATTTGTTTTGCTTTCGTTGTCTAAGAAAACATATAAATTTGATTAAAAGCCTAATTACTTTCTCATGTTCTAGTATATAATAGAGCATGAAAATGCTATATTGGTTTCCAAGCAAAATATATAAATTTGGATTTGTATTAGCCACTTCATCTTGTTTTCTCTCTTATATCATGGAGCACTAAAATTTATAACAATTCTTTATTCTCATTCATTAGTTGACTCTAGACTTAATATCATCATCTGTCATATCCAAGGTGGTGAAATATGAATTCTTCTTTTCATTTTTTTGTCTAAATTAGTTGGATTAGATCACTTTAACCTCCCTAGTGTTGTATCTCTTAGCATTCTTATTTTTCTTGTATTCAAACTCATTTTGGCCTTTCTTGATGATTGACATTCTTAGCCATAAAATGTGATCATTTTCTCTTATTGCACTAAATCCAAATGTTGTCATGAATTTCAACCATGCATTTTTAGTCCTGCTAGTTACATCCTATTCTTGAATCTTATTTGATCGTAGACACCCAAACTTACCACAACAAGGTAACTAATTTTCTTTGGTCATCTTTGCTTTTTATCATTTTCATGCCTTACAAAACTATTTACTATAGGTTTTCCCAAGTTTCTCTTCTAAAGGTTCTTTCCGATTAAAGTTTGTTTGCAATGATGATAAAAACTACAGAAAATCACCATTAATGATCATTAAGTTTATGAGTTAATTGATAAATTAGCTTTCCTGTTGTAAGTTTTATCCATCTCAATGTAGTAATGCTATTGAAATCATTTTACTTGGGGGTTAAAATCCAAAAGACCCATGTGGTCAATTTAGTTCCAAAGTGTCATATTTTTTCAATTTAATTTCTTGACCATAAAAAATTGATCCAAAATAATCCCTCAAGGCCAGAATTGGGATCAATTTTGTATTACATTTTCTACATAAGGTATCATTTTGGATGAATTTTTTATAATCATCAGATTAAATTGGAGAAAAGTGATACTCTGAGACTAAATTAGACATACAAAAATTTAGTGGGCTATTTTGAGATTTATTTATTTTTATTAGTGTCAATGTCCATGTTGTGGGAGTTTTAACTTATATTAACATAGTGTTACAAATGCTTGCCATTTAATTTTCGCTTTGATATCAAGGATTATGTGTCACTTTTTGCATATTTAGTTTAGCTAATAGGGTGGAGGAAATATGAAAATATACTCGCTTCAAAAATATAGAAAGCAATGATGTACTTGGGTTCTTTTAGTATATTTTATTTCTATGTTGTATCAATGTATTTTGTTATTTTTAAGTCTATTCTGTATAATATGCCTATAATTTCAGCTTGTATACAACGAGATGTATCTACGGTATTTTGATTAGTATATTAGATCTTACTCATTGTTTTGTGGGTTCTACTCAACCCATTAGAATTCAATCAGCCCATACAAGGGTTCAAAATCATTACTATAATAGGAATTGCTAACTCTCATGACTTCACTGTTCTCATCTTCAGCGCATGTTGTTCACAGCTATCGCCTCTCTTCTTAGGCTTGTCGTTGCTAATTTGCTACCTTCAGGGTTTCCCGGCAACTATTGTCTGGTGTCTTTGATACTATTGCATCTGCCTTTCCTCTTAATCTATTGCTATTGTGTTATGCCTCTTACTACTTAGCTGATCCAACTACAATCCAGATATTTCATGTCTCCTGTTTCTTCTCTATTCACGGTAAAAAAATTTCCTATTTTTACTGGATCCTTACAATTCTAATACTACAAATTTTTTTACTGTTGGATGCATTGAAACCTTATGTTTTGAGGTGATTTTAATAGGATGCATTGAAACCTTATGTTTTTAGGTGATTTTAATAGATTGCGTTGTTTCTTTTTTTGATTCCGTTGTAGATTATAAATAGAACCCTTAAAGGCATTTAAAATTTATTGAACACTGGATAGAAATACAATTTTAGTTTCTCTCTCTATTTTGTATGTGCTTGTTGGATGCGTGCTCTTCAAATTGCTTCTGTGGAATGACTCCTTGTATTGGAGTGAAACTTAGTTCGTTCTTTTTGGTTTGATTTGTATGTGTTCTTATCTTCTTAATTATAATCGTTGATTTTGTTTTCTGATCGAAACCATGTAGGACAACCCTGATTTTGGCATTCTAAAAGGGATGTAAGGCCTGCCCCTGTTCGTTCATCTTATGAACACCTTGCCATTTGCTATATGAACACATTATAATCTGTTCATCATGTGAACACTCTTACACCACTTACACTAAAATTCTAAGTCAACTCGAGATACTTGAAACGAGGCAACCCTTGATTGCTATTCAGATTCTCTGGACATTATGGCTATATCCCTTTGATATTGGTAGGCTGGAATAACATAATCTTGGGATGACCAAACCATGGGATCTTGATCAGGATTACACTTCTACTTCCTACAAGATAGTCTTCTTAATTATAGTCGTTGATTTTGTTTTTTGATCGAAACCTTGTCAGATATGATATATGGTGGGTTCACTTATTGAAATGTGAAACTTGAGTAGCTGCTGAATTTTATTCTTCACCACTGTTATATTGATGAATTTCATATTTGAGAGTTCGTTAAATAATCTCTTAGTATGAACAAAATATATCTGGTTTTCCTTATATTCTTAAAAATGAGGTTTTACTAAATTTTTGAATAAATAACTTGCAACATGCGATTGCTTATTATTTTCATCTTGTATATCATCCTAAATTGAATTAGAAATCCATGATCCTTATCACCCTACATCTCACTGAGCTAGTAAATAATTTCATATGTACATTGAGTTGCATGCAAATAATCTCTCACTACATTTTTTTTCTTTTGTGCATATAAATTTCACTATCTTATACTAAATACTATTTTAGTCGTGAGTGCATATAGATAATATTTTTCAACTCTTATCATGCTAAACAACCTGAAATGGTTCCTATATCAAAGTCCAATCCTTACTTTATTTGTAGGGTCCATCTACGTGGCGGATGTTATATGGCATGGACACTAACTCGGATAAAGGTCTTGTACTGACTGCAGATAACTTTGGTTATCTTTACCAGTGAGTACTTTCTTCTTTTGACCTGAATGTATTTTACTCATGGTTATCTTTACCGTTATGTTTGTTTATTTCGTTCAACTTTTTCTTGTTAATCAAATATTCTCTTTTGAGAAACTGAAGTGGGTAGTTTCAGCAACAAGTTTTAGTCTCCCTTAAATATTTCTTGAGCGCAGTGGTAATACTTTTCTCTAATTTTTAAATGTACATAATTTTGTATCTTAATCAACATTTACTCGTGCTCAATTTTTTCTTTAAAAACTATAGGTTTGATACAAGGACAAAGGTGAAGATTGGAGAACCCATTCTTATTCATAGAAAAGGCAGCAAGGTTGCTGGACTACATTGCAATCCCACACAACCAGATCTCCTCCTGAGTTGCGGGAATGATCATTTGGTGAGCTCTTTATTCTTTTTCTTAGTTATAATTCACAAGGACATGTTATAGTACTTTCTTTGTGCCATTTAACTTACTGTTGAACCTGGAGATTTCTTAATTTAATCTAGGCTCACATTTGGGACATTCGCCGGTTAGAAACTCAATCTTTCCTTGCCAGTCTTGCTCATGGTCGTGTTGTCAACTCAGCCTATTTTTCTCCACATACTGGAAGTAAAATCCTCACCACATCCCAGGACAATCGGATAAGAGTATGGGATTCAGTCTTTGGAAATTTGAATTTTCCCAGCAGAGAAATTGTCCACAGCCATGATTTTAATCGTCACCTGACTCCTTTTAAAGCTGAGTGGGATCCAAAGGTTCTCTTTTTTTTAATCGTAACTGAAAAAATCTTTGCTTTTTTTTGAAACTTTTTTCTTTCTTGAATCTAAGTTCTATTGATTTTACAAAGGATACTTCCGAGTCGCTCACAGTTATTGGCCGATACATAAGCGAGAATTATAATGGTGTGGCGTTGCATCCCATTGATTTCATAGACACAAACACAGGTCATCTTGTTGCAGAGGTGACTGATCCGGATTTAACCACTATTAGTCCAGTAAACAAACTGCATCCTCGTGATGATATTCTGGCTACTGGGAGCTCCAGGTCTATTATTTCTCAACTATTAGTTTAAGCTTTTTCTAGTCTAGTATTCTATAGATTGAGGCATTTACATGCATGCTACATAATTCTTATTTATATATCTAATACCTAAACCCTGCTATATATATATAAATATGAAACTTTAGATATATAAATAAATAAATAATATGTTATATGTACGCAAATTGTCCTAGATTTTACTTAATTCTTTTTCATAATATGTGCTAGTTCTCTGGTTTAAGGAATTTTTTTTATTATTTTATGGTATTCTGATAGGTCTGTATTTATTTGGAGACTGGGATCCAAGGTTGAGGACAAAGAGGCTGAAAGGAAGAAGGAAATCATATTTTGCAGTACTGGGAAGAAATCTGCGAAAGGAAAATTCAATGGAAAGTGATGATGATGAGGATGATGATTTCTTTTCCAAAGGGAAGAACAAGCAGAAGAAAAAATATGGGGATAAATCTGATAAAGCTGGTTCAATTAAATCTAAGAAACTTAAAACCTAGGCTGTTTTAAGATGGAATGAGGAGATAAAATAGTTTGTTTTTTTTTAAATACTATCATTCTTTTTGCCTGTTCTTTTTTAATATCCGGCAAGCGTTTTACAGCATTATGGTGATTCTTCTTGCCTGCTTTTGAAATCATGGAAGGGATAGATGGCTCTTGAGCCTCAGTGTTTTTTGGAAGGGGTGGGGCTATATGAATGGAATATACATTACTTTCTGTGAAAATATCAGCTTTTTGTAAATTATAGGAAATGTTTTCTTTTCTTTTCTTTACCCATCGTCCATAAGGTGGGATTTTATTTCTATGGCCCTTATCAATTGCACGAGTTCAGGCTGCTTCCATTCAACGACTTTTCTCTCTCTAGTATATTTTAATGTGTATTTTATTATGAGGTTATTATATTCACAGAGGGGCCTGGATGTTCTTTCAGTAGAGATACTATGGCTTTTGTTTATGCTTTTAGTTATATCTCAGTGGGATGATTTAGAGCAAAGCTAGAGATGCTATCAATGACAGACAACTTAAAATGATGAAGAACAAGGAAATGCAAATCAAGAGAATATATAATCAATTGAACTATCAATGGCACATAAATGACATTAGATTTTAAAACAGAGAACTTCCATTTTGCTAAAACAATATATTGAAAAATAATAAAACTATATTTTTAATAGATAAATTTGAAAATCATTATCTGAAATCAGACTATGAGACACCAAATCCCTTTACCTGATCCCTGCTTAGATATAGTGGTGTAGAACAAGTCTGAGAAAAGAAAAAGATAGAAGAGTAAATAAATAGTAGATGAATTAAAAATTTGGATGGTATGAAAGTAAATTCAAAGTTTTAGGTGTTAGATATGTTATTTGAAAAGTTTTGAGTGGCATGTATATAAATCAATCCCCCTTTATTTTATACAATCAAATAATTTTTTATTTCAAATATATTATGGCTAATTTGTATTACATTATAACAATAACAACAAGAAGCCTTTATTCCACTTCCTAGGGTTAGCTGCCTGAATCTTTTTTCTTCATTGTATCATTTTAAATATCATATTCTCATTTAATTCTAATAAATTAATGCTATTTTTTATAGTTCTTGACCAAGTCTTTTAGGTCTACCTTTACCTTTCTTAACATAGGGAGAATCTAATATATCTACTCTTCTAACTGGATCATCGCACGGAGTTTTATGTGACCTAACATCTAAGACAACTCTCTCTAATCTTATTTGCTACTAGAGCTACCCCAAACCTTATCACATATATATTTGTTTCTCATTTTGTCTTTAAATGTAAAGCCCCTCATCCACCTGAGCATTCTCATCTCTACAATACTTAATTTTATGCTTTGTTTTATTAGCCAACATTCTATGCCATAGAGTATTGCAAGTCTCACCACCATCTTAAAAAAAAAAAAATTTTAAAGTCTAAGCGGTACTTTCTTAGCACACAACAGTCCCAATGCATTCCTCCACTTCAACCATCCAACTTCTTGAATTCTACTAATAACATCCCCATCTATATCACTATCACTTTGAACAATAGATCTAAGATATCTAAAACATTCACTCTTTTTAATGAGTTGATTACCCATGGCTACCACTTCTCCACTAAATCTTCTATAACTAAAATTGTGCTTCATGCATTCGATTTTAGATCTACTCAAACGAAAGCCTTTAGACTCAAATGTTGACCTCCATAAATCAAGTTTTTATTGAACTCCCTCTCTAGTCTTATCAATAAGAAGAATATCATCAGCAAAAAGCACACACCACGGTACATCCTCTTGTAAATGTCTAGTAAGAACATCTATAACTTAAATAGAAAAATACTTTGTCAATCTTCCTTGCATTTAAACACAAGTGATAGCTCCAGTATATATATCCTTAATGACTGGAATATAAATAACATTAACTTCATTTCTAAAACTCTCCAAAGCACTTCTTTTGAAACATTATCATATGCTTTCTCTAAATCAACAAATATCATTTATAGATCCTCATTAATATCTCTATACTTTTCCATCAAACCTCTCAACAAATGTATAGCATTCATAGTTGACCTACTCAATAAATCCAAACTAATTTTGAGAAATTATTATATTACATTGTGATCTATGCTTAATTACTATCTCCCATAATTTTAATGTATGACATAGACAATATTACTTAATTCCTCTATAATTTACAAACTCTTATGCAACACTTTTATTCTTAAAAATAGGAACCAACTCTTTCTTCACTCATTTGTTATCCTTTTAATCTTTAAAATAATATTAAAAAAAATTGTAAGCCAAGAAATTCTTTGATCTCCTAAACATTTTCATACTTCTATTATAATATCATCAAGTCTTAATGCTTTTCCACACTTTATTTATTTAAAGCCTCTCCAACCTCAATTTTATTAATATGACAATAACAATAAATTTTTCACTTTTATTTAAAATACTAAGATTATTAAAGTTAATCATATTCTCACAGCTATCATTAAAAAAACTATCAAAATATCTCATTCGTCTGTGTTGATTATTATCTTCGAAAAAGAAAAAAACACTTTATGATCTTCATCCTTAATGCATTTCACTTGAATTAAATTTTTACTTCTCATATCTCTTTACTTGGCTAGCTTATACATATATCATTTGCCCTCTTTAATATCTAATAAATTATATAAATCACTAAATGCTGAATTCTTTACATCACATATTACTTTTTTTAAATCCCTACGAGTCATTCTATATCTTTTCTAATTCTCTAAGCTTTTACATTTAAACTAATTTTTATAACAAAACTTCTTATTTTCAATCTTTTTTTTGCATATTTTTACTCCACCACTAATTATTTTATTAATAGGAATTTTTTCTTTTGATTCTCCAAGTATATTTTTTATAACTTGCTTAATCTCACTTGTTACTTTTTCCCACATAACATTAATTTTCTCACGAACATCTTAAATCTTGAAATTTTGTAGCTTACTCTTAAAAATATTTTTATTAGCTTTCTTTAAATATCCTCATATGATCCTAAGGCAATGTTTCAATATATTTTCATCTTCCAACTCTTTATCTTAAATTCCAAAACTAATAATCAATGTTTGTTGTTTAAACATTCACTCGAATTACCTTGCAATTTTTACAACATAAATGATCTATTTTCCTTATGAGAAAATAATTAATTTGTGTTTTATTAAATTCATTCTTATTATAAGTGATAATATTGTCATCTCTTTTCTTCAATAAAGTATTAGTCATTATAAAATCATAAGCTAAAATAAAATCTAATATAATCTCACTTTATTAGTCACTCTGTACCTACAATCATCATGAATGCTTTTAAAATATTCTACTACTCTACCAATATTTCCATTTAAATCTACTCTAATAAATACTCATTTAAAAAATATTTTTTATATTAATTCTTCTAAATTATTCCAATTTTTTTTTATTGAACATACATCAAGATATATTTAGGGACATTAGCACTTATAATATTAATAATCTTAACATAAACAATAATCTTTAAAGTTATAATTCTATCTCCAATTTTATTAATTTTCACAATATTATCTTTCAAACTCTTATCTATAATTGCACAAACACCATTTTTAATATGACTCCTATCAGAATATTGAAAATTTAAAAATTTAAACTAGTAATCTCCTAACCCATTTAATTTATTGAATACATAAGATAATTATCTTCCTATGAACCATAAAATCTATTAATTCAACTAATTTATATGTAAGAATACATATATTCTAAGTTCTATCTTAATTCTAATTTTATGGATTAATTTTTTTGCCTGTATCTATCCATAATGTGAGAACCCTTACATATCTAACACTACACCCGAGCATCGGTGCAAAGATACATACTTTGCATTTCCATATAATGCGTCGCTTCTAGGGAATATCCTAGCATTGACATAATGTATTAAAAGATTCATGTCATGATTTTTTGATAAATTTTACACTGTTGTCGACTACCTAGTGTAACCCTCCACTTTTCTCATCTGGAACTTGGGACCCGACAACGGCAATGTTGCAAGAGACCATATGCATTATAAATACTTTGATCAATTTGGCATTATTTTGGTGTTATGGCATGTTACCTTAAAAATAAAATTGTTAAATGACAAATAAATATTATAATAAGATGGTATTACATACTAACCCTCTATAACATACAATTAGTTTAAAAAATAAACCTATTTACTTCTCAAACACAAGTAAATTTCATGCAAGCATTTATATAAAAAATTTTCTAGACTATCATCCTAAAAAACTTTAATTTTCATACATTCGAATTTTTCTTACAGAAATTAAACCAAAAGTTTCAGAATTGTTTCTACTTTTTAAGCAGGGAAAAAAAAGCGCAGAATCATCATGATCGGTGCTTACTAGCTATTTCTGCTGGCTGTTTAATCTAGCTTCAATTAGTTTGACCTTCTCGACGTTCTCGTTGTTGATACTGGACAACAGACTCAAAGATGACTTTAACTGAGAAACCTGACCATCTGGAACATAATTCTTTCTCCTTCCAGACCCTCGCTATGTTTGACAAACTAACTGTCTGAAGATACCTTTTGAGGCGTGTACTCAACGCATCAATTGAAGAATTAAACTCATCCAGCTCCAGATTTGTAATTCTATCTGCATTACATTCAGAAGAAATCTTTTTTTTTTTTTTTTTTTTGATTTTATGAACCTGAAACGCAGTAGTAGTGATTAGAAATAATACCAAGATCAGCATTGAACTCCCTTTCTGCTTTTGACAGTGGCTTTTTATTTGCTGCAGGTAATGCTTCGAAATTCTTGAGGCGCTGCTCCAGTAGCTCGTATACCTTGAAGGCACGATTGATTCGATCTTCTACTCCCTTTTCGTTCTTCTCAAGCTTCAAAAGACACTGCTCTACCTCTTTCAAGCGTTTTAATTGGGTGGCTGTTATTGTCTTCACATATTCACCATGCTGTTCAAGTTCAATATACACCTGGCCACATAGTAGGAAGTGAATCATTGTCGTTTATGAACACTGCGATCACTGTACGAGGGGGAAAACGTGGCTAACCATTTATTCTGCTGATACCAAGTTCAATTTATCTTAAACTGAGTTATAGCAACGTTAAGTTTTTGAACCTTCAATAGAACCAAAAGTCAAATTGCCATTTGAGAAGAACAGGCTTATCAATTTGTTCTTATTAACTTCCTAAGTATTATTTAAAATTGCGAAGTAAAATTCACATCAAAACCTGCAACAGCATTTTTTTTTTTGGGAAAAAATTGCAATGAGACTAATGAGGCATATGCCTCACATGATGTGAGGTGCACCTCAACTCAATTTTGATGAGACATGCACTTTTAAATCTAATTTTTTTAAAAAATCAAATATAAGCTTTAAGTACCTAAATAACGCTCACACTTTAACACGAGCATAACCAATCTCAAGATACCAATACATGAGTGCCTCTCCTCTCACGCACTTTTCTCTCACACATGACACTAGCCACCACAACCTCCTCTACTGCTTATGAGGTTTTTATGTTGATATTAGATAATAGGAGTGAGAGAAAGAAATTTATTGTGTAAAACTTATTTTGAATTATTATGTTATTAGTTCTTATTTTAATATTAATATGTTAGATGATACTTTGTGTAATTTGTTGTGTTTGACTATAGTAGGATATTAATGTGTCAATATATTAATATAATTATGATATTAATATATTATTTTTGATTTATACTTTGATGTGTGTACAATAGTTCTTATTGTGTAATTTATTGATTTTGAGACTTACGCCTCAAAACGTCTTAAAATTCATGTCTCACCATGTGGACAAAAAACATTTTGACCCAAATACGTAACTTTTAAGTCTTGTTTTCGATCAATTAAGAGAGGTTTCTCAATGTAATTATCTAGGTGGAAAAGCTAGCCTAAACTGTCCATCACCAAATGATCATATTTCGACCAAATTGATATTTTTACCAAGTGTCCGTGTCATGAGCTGGCCCACAAGCTTGGAATTATTAAGATGGGAATAGATAATTTGACTGAAAATTTTCTTAACTAAATATTTACAAAATTTTGCAGATATAAATTCTTTCGATTTCAATTGCCAGCCAAAATCTTGTACATTTATTCATAAAACTCTTTATAAAATACACTAATACTTCCCGGCAAGCGGTAATGAAATTAGATAGTGGTGAGCAATGTATGACACATATCGAACACCGACATGTGTCGAACATTTCTCCGACGCATTCAATTAAAATAATAATTTTAAAAAATCTAGCATGCGTGTCATTTAATTAAAATTAAAATCAAACCATTTCAAATATAAGTTATAAACTTATAACTTATTTATTAACTTATAATCCATGCCTTGTGGATGTGAATATCACTCAACTCTCTCGTCCGAGTCTTGAACTCATCTCTTTCACAAGGTGTGACTAGGGTTTCTTATATAATCATGGAGCATTATTAATTATCATAACTAGTGCCTTCACCATCACTATCAGTATTGAAGGTGAGTGTCTTTATACCTCTTGACACTTTCTCTTAATATTTTATTATCATTTATGGACTTTTCATCTTTTTGAAAGTTCATGTTAGACTTAAATATCTTATCATTTTTTGCTTTTAATATTTTTTCTACTATATTTAGATTAAATATATTATTTACAATTGTTAAGATATTAAATTTATAATATCATGTCCAATGCATGTCAATATCCTATATATTTTCAGTAATAAATATCTCGTGTCCGTGCATCATAAAAATACACCATTATAGATATATATATATATATATATATATATATATATATATATATAATATATATATATATATATATATATATTTATATATATTATAACACATGATATCTGTATTACATTAGATACTAAAATTTGATACGTATGTCCGACTAATAATCTTCTGTTTGCATACAAACTCTCTCCTTTTTCCCATTTAATTTAAAGGAGATCTCTTGAAATAAATTTGTCAACTACGATATGAGTTAAACAAACTCAATAACATGTTTTTAAATTATAGTAAATCAGGAATTAGAAAATAATATGCATGTGAGTTCGTTATAAGTAAATCAACACATTTTTTCTCAATGGTGTATAAGAGAACTATTAACTTTTATCATTTTCATATCATATCTTAAATTACTATATAATACACCCATCTCAAGAGCCACTATCTGAATATATAAATAAGGCACACCACCTATACCCTTTTCCAAACATGATCTCAAAAGATAGATAACCTTTTCATTTTTATTTGTGTGTGAGTACATTGCATCTCTAGCTAATACTATAATAGAATGAACTTCATTATTCAACAAGCACATGCAATCATTTCTATACAACATAATTAACTTCATTTTTCTTACCAAACATCTACAATAGTCATATTCTCTACTTGTGAGATAATCATTTGCAATTCAAAATACGAAGAGTACTAAGCATCATTCTGATAACATGAGAGGTAAAGATATATTTATTTATTTATTTATAAATCAAAATAATAAGAATAGCAGCTAACCTTAACCTTATTTTCTTCTCTCTAGTCCCTGAGCCCTTTGCTTGTTGAGCTCAGCAAGCTCCTCGCTCTGCTCTTCTCTCTTTCGCTCGATCAACTCCGCGTGTACAACAAGATGAGCGTCTTACCGATTTCAACTTAATGTATGACGAGGCTCCTTGTTCGATCTTAGTGCTACTAGCACAAATTTCCCTCTTGGCTTGGAATGCTTGCAAGTAAGCCTAGCTCTACACACACACACACACACACACACATATATATATATATATATATATATATATATATATAGACACACACAGTGTTATTGCTATCCATTTAATTTTTATGCATGTTTCAATTAAAATTGAAATCCATACTAAGAACACATTATGATTTTCCATTTTAGTACGATAACTTTTTAGCATGCATTGAGAACTCTTGCATTATATAAAAGATGATTATTAAAGATGATTTTTGATTGATTAAGTATTAAATAAATTATATTCATAACCTTCAACACACCTTTCTAACTCCTACATCACTATAAATCTAACTAAGCTCATGTATTCTAACCATTTATCATATGCTTCCTATCATGAACCTTTTGACGAACACTATTACAATAAGAGGCATCATAGACTTAACTCTTCTTACCATAATACTCGTGTCCCCTACTATTTAAAACATCAAAGGGGAAAATTTGATAGTTCATGCCAATGGTATTGTTGATCATATCATGATAATCATACATATTCTCATGCTCAAAATCATGACCTTGATATATCATATCATGACAATCATGCATAGTCTCATTAAGATATATAATTATGATTGTTCACATCATACTGACCATGCCAGCTCTCATCTTTGATGTAATATCTAACCAAAGTCAAGTTAATTTGATGAGCCTTATCCTAATTCTCATCAAGTTCCCAATCAACCTATAACTCATGATAAAATATTCAATGCTAAATTAGATTTGTGCCTTGAGGAAATAAAAATTCTCAAGTTACTTCTCCATCCATTTACTCCAATCCCAACAAATCCAACAACCCCTCACATATTGAGGCCAACTAAAATTAATTTTAAGAAAGACAACTGCAAAACTTCATGTAACATATGGAAACTAATATGAGTAAATTAAATTTCGTAGAAAATTATGAAATTAATCCAATTTTTAAAGCATAAAATTTGGCCTTATATCATGAACCATCAATTAATGTCTTAGATTATTTTCTTACATGATTTGATTTCATTCACCATATCATTTGTATATTTTCAAACAAAAATATTACACTTCCTATAATTATTCTTGATGAAGAATAATAAAAACAGAAATCAAAGATATCTTGTTAAAAGGAAAGAGGAACTTCCATTTGATGACTCATTTGTTTCTTTAAAAAAAAATCCAACAATTATCTGTGAATCTATTATAAAATTGTTCATGTTAGTTTACTTTCCCACAAGATTTGCATAAGATTGCTTGCATCTCATTTAGAATTTTTATTGAAATACATCACATACTTTTCATCTAATTAATCAGAAGTGTACATATTAGATACACGTTAAAAAGCATATACTCTAAAATCTAGTGCAGCACTTAATATGCACGTAAAGTGAAAGCTATTAGTAAAATATATGAAGCCAACTACAAATATCAACTATAATTATATAAAACTACCTATAATTAACCAAAATCTTGCATCACTAATATGCACAAATAGCAAATATAGAATAAATTTGAGATAAGAAAAGCATCAATTTGCAAGGAAACGGATCCTCTTTGGTACCTTATGTGCATATTCCACATAGTTTTCATGGAAAAGCTTGATATAGTGATGGAGAGTGGATCGACCTTCAATAGAATCAGGAATCAAGGATCGTAGACTTGTTGATGGGGGAATGATGATAGCTTTTGGACCAATAAGAAGTTCCTTGCTTAGAAGATCAGAAATGATGGTCTCTGTAGAACCAGAAGGCTTCACATTCAAGTCCAAGTGACAGGGAAGCATCTCATTCCAACCCTTCATTTCCAGCACAAGACATTCGTTAGTGGGTGTCACTCCGACAAATTGTGAATGACCATATGAGTCTGCCACCACTACAAAACCACAAAGAGCTTGAGGTGAAGATTCAGAATGGGATGTTGTGAGGATTGGGCGGACAGATGACATTGCCACCTCCATTTCAGGAGTCACATTTGAAAAAGGGAGGTGATGTATAATAATCATGTCCACACCACCATTGTGTAAACAGTAAAATCTCTCAGATACAAGGGGATCAGGAAAGAGTAAAAGCAGGCCTCGATTCAATCCATTTTTAGGCAATGATAAGTCCACAATAGCTATCTTCAGTAATAGAGGGGGCTCGCTGTACGAAACAGCAGTAGAAGCACCCAGAGCGTTTCTTAATTCATGTTCAACTCGACTGTTGTTTGGAGATGATTCTTCCAAATCTGATTGGCAAATCACAGCAACACTCTCAATATAACCGGCAGTGTCTATAAGAAGATGGGGAGGGCTACCAGCATTCCAAATTGGCTGAATCTCATCTGCTAGAGCATCAATCTGGAGTAACCCACTGCTCCAAGCAATTACAGCAACTGAATCCTTGCCAATCGAGCAGTAAAGAAAGCTAACTGACTTGCCTTCACAATCTGCACTTAAAATATAGGGCTCATCAATTTTTTCTCCATGAGAAGCATGTACAAGAGGTCCCTGTAGAAGTGAAGAGTTTATTCCTTAACTGTCATTATGCACTAACTTAGGTAACCAAAACTACCGCTATAAAGACATTTATTTAGCAGTTGCCATGGAGAAAAAAAGAAACCAGAAAACGAAACTCAATCCAACTACACTAAATGAGCGTGCCATTCTTGCTTCAAGAGAAAAGGTTGTTTACAAGAACATAAACAAGGTCAAGGGGGGATCACCAGTGTCACAATCTTCACAGAAGCCCGAAGTAATTAGCCTTTTTAATTTATCACAAGTATCCCAAAAAAAGTGGTGCATAGATCAGGATTCAGTGAAGGCATATTGCTTTGTGCGTGCAAATGACATGCACGTGTCAAAACACCTAATTAGGAGCTCATCCAAAACCTTAGGAGCAGCTAATATGAGAGAAAGAGGTGTGATCCGTTGAAAAACTAGCAGCACAGGAGAAGGATCCAAATCAAAAACTGGAATGGTGGTTGTGGCTAGGGCTGTCAAAAAAAGTCTGTTGTTCATGAACAGCTCATCTTTGAATTGTTCGTTAAGTGAGCCGAATATGAACAAATATTTTAAACTCAAATTATAAATGAGCTGAAAATAAACAACATTTTGTTTGATTGTGTTCAACTTTAGCTCGAAATAAAAAAATTATATATATTATTTATATAATAATATAGTATATTTTTAGATATGAGATATAGTCACCACAAAGCTTGTGGTGGAGTGGTATTGTGTGCTTTTTATTGTATTGGAGAGGTTTCGGTTAGAATCCAACACCCTACATATAATTTTTTAATTAAATTTATTATTTATTTATTTTAATAATAATGTGTTTTAGTCTCACACCACAAAGAGAGATAAGTAGAAATGACTTAGCTGGTTAAATATCATCATACTTGAATATGTGACTTCAAAGCTCCTAATTATATGAAATTCGAGCTAAATGAGCCAATTCGAGCTCATTATGAGCCGAACATGAACAAACAGTCAACTTGCTTAAGCTCGGCTTTTTTACATCCCCTAGTTGTGGCACCATTTGGAGTCAAAGTAGACGAACATGATGTGGATGGTAAGGGGGAAAATTTAGGAAAGGCGAGAAGAAGAGCAAAATTTTATTAATGGCAAGAAAAGAACAAAAGCAGGTAACATGTTAGCCCCAAGTACCATTTAACAACAAATTAATATGATTAGAAGACACGTACCATGTCACCTTTAGCATGAGATCTTTAAGAGATTGTAAAGATGCACCCGATATGTTATTAGCTCTTTATGAACTTAAGTTAAGCTTAAAGGGTGGATGAGTGATTATTTTATGTTTTAGATGAAAGATTTTACTTGAAATTTTCTAGATTTTATAATTTTAAAATTTTCATATATTTTTTAGTTTTAAGCTCAACTTAATTTACTTCAGGATTTTAGAAATTTTCATGATAATATCTCCTCCAATTGAGATTTTTTTATCATTGCAAATATCATCAAGATAGATTGATGTTTGTTGCTCTAAACCTTATCAATTCTACCAGGTTGCTTGTAGATGATCGGGTTTATAAATTTACATTATTTAAGTTCATTTAAATGTTGTTTGCATTAAACATTTTGTTGGCTCTACTCTCATCTATAGATGATCGAGTCTAAGAGGCATGAACTTGTGGTTAAGCTTATAGGCATAATCCAGAGAGTATCCACTTTAAAATGAAAATTTTCTATAAAACGCTTTGAAGGCCATATCCAAACATTTAAAAAAAAGAGAAAAATAATTTGTTGAAATCTTCAAATTTTAATTTCAAAGGAAGCGAATACTCATTAATGTGCTCAGGCATGTATATTGGATGGCATATTTCTCGAGGATGAGTATGATCCCTAAAAGACTTGCATGGTCTTGAAGGCACTATGATTGATTTAAGAATTACCCCATGAAGCTGACATGGAACTTAAACTTGTCCACATCTGATCATTTCTATGAATATTTTGTGTTAAATTACGCTCAATATTTCATTTTGAGTTTAAAAAAACCACATATTATAGTCACAATTTAATTGTTCATTTAAAATATCATGAATTTGATCAATTTGCTCAAGCTTAGCTTGGTCATTTGATCCATGAGGACACCACAAAGGGCATCTCTCCATCTATATATAGGAAATCTCTATTGTTCATTTTCATAACACTTCTTGCCCTAAACTTAAAGGGTCTTAGAAACAATGATGTTATGAATGTGTTTGTAAGCGAGTTACCATATTCCTTGAAAGTCAAATCTCCAATTTTATGTTTAGTTTAGTTCTTTAAGTCCATTGCATTTATTTTCCAATATTTATCTACTATTTTAATAAAAGTTTGCATTTTCATTTTCATAACTACTCTCCCTAGAGTAAAGGGTCTTAGAAATTGTGATGTTATGTATGTGTTTTTAAGCGACTTACCAAATTCCTTATAAGTCAAGTTTATCTCCATTTTTTTGCTTAATGTAGTTATTTTAGTTTCTTGCATATATTTTTCAATATTCATCTATTTTTAGTAAGAGTTTGCATTTTCATTTCATCGCATTTTACTTTTGTTCTCTGAAATTCACTCAATATCCATTTCGACAACATTCTTACATATCCTACGTTGAGTGTGTTTGAGTAGAATACAAGGCCTACCCACCACTCTTGAGAAAGTGCATGGTTTGTGCCCATACGACACTATAGCTATGGGCCCCTTAAAATAGCTAGCTAAGCCTTCATGTACACGCACAAAAAATAACACAACATTATACCTTCAAGCATAATGTTATAGTCAAATGATGTTGTAGATGAGCGAATTCATAAAGATCATTGAAGTAGACTGCTATAGTAACTTTCGCAAAAATCAACATTGTAACAGACAATCTAGTAGATAATGCTATTGTAGTCGATGCCAAATTAATGTTGTAGAAGATGTCAAGTTGCTTTTGTAGATGTGTGTGTGTGTGTGTGTGTGGAGAGAGAGAGAGGGAGAGAGAGAGAGAGAGAGAGAGAGAGGTGGCTCGAGTGTTCACTAGAGTTAAGGTCATCAATGGTTGAGGTTGTTGCCATAGTTTGATTGCCAATATGTTTAGAGCTTGAGAATGATTGTTAAAGATAAGTGGCTATGACATGTTAATGATGGTTGTTGGAGTTAGGTGTAAAAGAGTTGAGCCGAGTCGAGTTTTGACTTAATCGAGCTAAGCTTGTTTAAACCCTATTAAGCTCGAGCTCAATTACCAGGCTCGAGCTTGACTCGATTCAAGAAAATCAAGCTCGAGCTCGACTCAAATGCTCGAGCTCGTTTAAAAAGCTCGATAAATTATTGAATTGATAACGTGATATACAATAATTACAGTTTGTCATTATGTAAACAAGCTGGCTCGATAAGCTACCAAGCCGAGTCAAACCAAGCTCGAACTCGAGCTCAAAAAATTTTCAAGCTTGTTTATGAGCTCGAGCTCGAGCTTGTGGCTCGATAAGATTGGCTCGCGAGCTCATTAACGAGCCGATCTCGAGTCAGCTCACGAGCCGGCTTGACACTTACACCCCTAATTGGAGTTAAGGTGGTTAGTTCATGGTGGTAAAGCAAAGGTCAACAACTAGGAAGGCGGTTTATTAGTTGATAGTTGTAAAAGAGACAAGGGAGAATGATGTCAGGTAGTTTTTTTATTATCATTTATAAATTAACTTATTAATTAAAACAATTGTGCTAAAGTATTTAATAATACTATTTATTTGAATTAATATATTGTCCATAGCTTTAATGTAACATATCATCTTTCTGAAATTCAAATTAGCAAGACATGCAACAGCGGATCAATGAAGCTTTTAATAACTGATGAATTTGATTTTTTAAATAAGATATTAAGGTTATATAAAATTACTTATATACAATAATTAATAACCTAAAGCATGTTTTTATTACAATTTCATTTAATTTTCCCATAACCAATAGCAAAAGGCAAGAAATAGAGGGAAGGCGGAAGGGGATAAAAAGAAAGAAGTTTAGGTTTTGGAATAAAAATAAATATTTTCATATTTTCACGAACAAATTGAGTTTGCCTTAATGTTGTTATGCTTAAAGGTTGTATAAGAGAAATTGTTGGGGTTAGATTTGTGTTAGATTTGTGTTATTAAATTATGAATTAACTTGAATAAAAAAATGATGTTTTTAATTAGATTACATACAAAGGGAAACGAGCAATAGAAAATTCATTCCAAAGATGATATAATAATTGAATTAAGATGCTCAATCTCCAATATAAGGGTCAAAAATATTCTTTAAACTATTGATTATTTATTCCTACGACATTATTTGTATGTTTGTGGATGTTTATTCATAGTGAGCATATTTATAACATCTATAGTTATAAAGAATGGAATGCATTTGTTCACCTTGTAAAATAATTGCATACCATTTTTTAAATTTTACAAATTGAATGATTTATCATACATATTCAAGTAATCATATATTACTTCATATATTGACACATGTTGAAATGGATTAAAGATTGCTTGCTCATAAAAATGATGTGCATATTTTAAATGCTTGTAATTTTGATGCTAAAAATGAAGTTTATGAAAAGTCATGTTAAGCGAGATATATGGGCACATTATAATGCCCTACATTGAGAAAGGAAAAAGTTCTTTTAAGATAAACATCAATAAGGACCTAAAAAGGGTTTCCAACAATCAATAATTACCATGATGGAGCAATCCAACCTTTGATAAGTTGGAGCAAGTCTAGCTCTTAACAATGGCGATAGAGAGCTGAGAGGCAGAGTGACAAGCATATTATATTTAAATATGTCAATTAAAACTAACATTATATGACATTTCTAAGAATATGATCAATAAGAATTTGAATAAAAAATAAAAGTAAAATAGGTATTTTAATACTATATATTACTAGTAAGGTACATTAAATGGTTAGACAAACAATTATTTGACCTCTACACATATTACATAAGTCGAATCAATCTCACACGACAAATCCGGCGGACTACGGATGCAATGTCGCGCAAATCGAAGTCAAAATACTTCAATCGTCTCTGAAATGGGCCAAAACGGTCTCCAATTGATGAACGAACTTCGTCGTTACGTTTAGAATGTTAAAATTGATCAAAATATACATTTCGCACAGTCTGACCAGCAATCGATGAAGAAAAAGAGCTATCAGCGCGCCTACGCGTATATTGGAGTTGAGAGACTGCGACAACTCTCAAACGGTCTCCGTTTGCAAAAGTGATCATGTCATTAGTGTAAAAACGACGAAACCAACTAAACGAGACTGTCTGCGGTCAATTCGACGAGTCTGTGCGAGCATTGAGCGGTTGGATGCAGCAACGCACATTTTAAGCTGAAATTGATCTGATTCAACACCGAAATTAACTAAACAACCTCGATCATTAACGAGCGGCGTCGTTGCCAAACATCACCTAAAATCAATACTCATATTGCATGGTGGCGGCACGCGATGAATTTCAAATTGGCGCAAATTTTGAGGTGATTAACTTAATATTTTCTGCTCGTCCATGGACATTCCCATTATTCAATAAATACCATGGAAACTTGCGTCGGTGAGCGTATCAGAAGGGTAAAATAATGTCAAAATCAAATAAATACCTGTAATGGGGAAACTTGCAGATTAAGTGCCCATGCACATTATAACAATGTGATGGAAAAAAATCGCGACTAAAAAATCTATGCGTGCCTTTTTAGGTGGGTAGGTTCGAACATTCATTACGATGTCAAGACACCACTCTTATGCGTCTTTTTTAGGCGGGTAATACTCTCGGTAGCTCACATGTGAGACGGAGATTGCCAAAATGCCATTGGACTTTGAACAGAGAATTTAAATTCACCTAAAATAAAATGAAACTTGAATTTAAAAAATAAAATATTAATTGAAATTGAGCTGTGCAGATATATTTTGAAGGCCTATGCGTGCCTTTTAAAGTGGGTAGGTTGATGGACATACGGCCACAATGTCGCAAAATATTAACCATGCACACTTCTTATAAGCGTGGTGGGAAATCTTACGCATGGACACTTAGCGAGGACAACGAGAGGCTCAAATTTCTAAATTTAGACTTAAACATAACTTAATCAGGACTTGAAATTGAAGTAAATGAACTAAACAGAACTTTAAGGCTACATTCTAAATGGAAGTTGAATTCAAAATGGATTCATAAAATGTGTTGGATATGAATCCCTTTACAAACATGAATTATCTCATGTCAAATGATACAAAAATAGATCTGATTGAACACATTATTAAGATATTGAAAGCCAATATTGGGATTGAAACCTAGCCTTCAAACATAAATGCAATTCAGACAAGTCTTCTAATGCAATGTAAAGACTTAGAATGAGAATGAATTGCAAGAATGAACACTTAAATGAATCACCCACTAATGAATATAATTGATGAGTTTTAATAGACACTTTAACCACACAATTGAAGTGCTTGAAACTTGAAGTGTGTGGGGATGCATGCCTCTATAATTAAAATATGACTCCAAATGAAATTCACAAAAGAAATCTTCTAATGAATTCAAATGAATGTGGTGTCCACTTATAAGCACATACATGACTTTATAATGGACATTTGGATAATATTTAGATCTTACATTTGAATTTAGAATGGAAGTATGTGGGATCTACCATTCATCCAAGTACTTATTGTTAAGCAAAGATAAAACTCAGATGAAGTTTACAAGAAGATTCACAAGATATTTAAATGCTTGTTTACAATACTCAGTAGTCAGCTAATGGAAGTATGTGGGATCTACCATTCATCCAAGTACTTATTGTTAAGCAAAGATAAAACTCAGATGAAGTTTACAAGAAGATTCACAAGATATTTAAATGCTTGTTTACAATACTCAAGTAGTCTGCTAATGAATACAAACTCGGCCTCTTAATGAACAATTCAATTGCATTATGATTCATGCAGAACAAGTTAAAAATAACCAAACATGACGAATATACACAATTTAGATGATTGAATGAAACTTAGAATGCTCCCAACACCACTGAATCTATAATATATTGTGCAAGGAGACAGAAGGCGTTAGTAATCTATAAGTGAACATTCAAATGCATCGCACAACTACTATATATCTAATTGCTTTGAGATAGAAAACCAACTTTAAACCAATGCCTCAAAATGAACAATTGCAATGTCATTTCCCTTGAAGATAAATTTGAATTGATCTAGGATGCTTCATATCAAGGTATATATATACATTAGATAGTTGTATTCAAACCTGCAACCATGCATTTAAATTATGCAATCAATTGAAATTAATCTGCATGGGCCCCAACACTACGCTAAAAACCTAGAGCATGTTGTGTGGGTTGACATCAAATGGATTCAAAACCTACTTTGCCTTGAAAAGTGTGCAAACATCTTTACGAAATGATAATTACTTCAAAAATAGGCATATATTTTATAGGTTTAATTCCTGGAGACTGATGTATATACACACTACTAATGAGCTGCTTTACTTAAATGTTAAAGTTGTAAGTCCCACATAACCAAGCTGATCCTCCTCCTCACGAGAACAAGAGTTGACAAGATTAGTTGTAAGTTAATTGCTTGTTTACTAAGAAGAATATTTGATTTTTACATTTATATATGACCATCAATGACATTAATTAAGAAACTTCATATTCAAAATTTAAATTTTGAATCAAGTTGAAAACCCACTCAATCATTTGCTAATAGGCTAGCAAAGTTGACAAGGTCTAAATCCTAGTGATGGCTGCGGTGATTGTAGATGTCAACCAAAGGGGATTATCAATATTAAAATTTTTCAAAAAAAAGCTAATGCTAAACCGCCTCATATCTAAGTGTCTAGAATGCAAAACCTAGACCTAATCCTTTATGCCTAAGCTAGAGTCGATAAGTTTTATAAGATGCTTAATCTTCAAATTAATTATAGATCTGATCCTCTATTATTAGATTAATAAAGTTGACAAAATCTGCAACAGTAAACTAAATAATCAAGCAGGTTCAAATACCCTAATGATAGCTGCATTAAATAAAGATTTCAACCGGAGAGGATATCACCATCAAGTTATATCAAAAATTTACTATCAAATCAATATAAATTTAAATTTTATAAAAAAAGCAAAGAATGAAAGATGTTAAGTTCTACATGTTCAAATGAAATCTATCATTTAAGACTTAAAACAAAATTCAACACATCCACCTCCCACAACTATTCGTTGGAGGCGACAAATTAAAAAATCCTTCACAAGAAATTAATCTGCATCAAGTGTTCTCTTATGTTCTCAAACAATCTAAATGCAGGTAAAAGCGGTTGGCGGAACTTATATATGATGCGATTACGACTAGAGTCATCTAACTAAGTGGTTTGCCATCAAATAGCACCACTCTATTACAGTCACAATTGTAGCCTATATGTTCTTCAATGGCACAAAAAATTCTTTGTTAGCTAGTGGACTTAAAACTATTTTCTTAGACACCAACAAAATTCAAGTCTCTCGGGCGTCATTAGGTTACCTCCTCGATTAAGTAAGCAGGACGGCATGGGATGATAGAAGTATGAGATCTTGATCGAGCGCATCATCATTTCTCCCCACCATCCACTTTAAGTTAAAGATAATGAATTTTGTAAACTCCAAGCATCGCGATCTTATACTACGCGTTTAACGACAATGATTAGCAATCAAAGTTCTCTCAGTGGGAGGGATAATTAATAGATGTTTTGTAATATCCAATTAATTCAATAGCTTATTTTAATATTTAATTAACTTTGTCGTTCGGTAGCAATTCGTAGCGTCAGGTCTTAAGCATCGGTGGATTAAAGCTTTTGGAGCGTATGGTGATCGACTTATTTCATTCCTTCTTCTGTATCGGTCCTTCTGATTCCTTCCGCGAGTTCTTCTCCTCCTTTCCTTTCCTCGGCCCGACGGCTCCGTGATGAAACGCGGAACCGCTCCGCCTCGGCGTCGACGAGGAGACTCGAGCCTTGACCAGCGCGTCGGAGAAAGGATTCCGTCGCGGAAAGCCGCATCCAGTAGCACCGCCGCTGGACCGCTTCGGTGGAAGCTCGTATCGCCGCCGTCGCTTAGCGGCGCCGCCAGCAAGTTCTGCTTGGGTTGGGAAGTCCGTGAGCCGACGGGTTGGAAATCCGTATGCTCGGGTGAAATCAGTGAACCGTCGGCTCGGTTGGATTTCATTCCGTCGGGAAACTTAGAATTTTGTAAGTTCTTAATTTCTTTCACTATTTCTTTTCGGCCTGATTGGTGTTGAAATCTGATTGGGAAGTTCAAATCGGTTTTGTACTTAGGTGAGTTCAGATTGCATTAAAATGGGAGTTTAGGATTGACATTTTGCTAATTTTAGTTTAATTTAATGCGGGTAATATTATTAGTAGATTACTTTGGAGTGTACTCGATAAACGAGGAGATATCAATTTCGGTAAGATTGAGATTGCGGGTTAAGTTAATTATGAGTTTTATGTATTAAGTATTTAGAAGAGTTATTTCATTATAGGTTGTGTCTCGAGGAGGAATCGAGGCGACGACTGGAAACGAGGTGAGACATAATTCTTAATTTAAATTAGGTTTATGCATGTATATTTGTTTACTTACATTATAAATTGTATGAATGACGTATAGATATTTACATTGTATTGAATCAATCTGAAATGTTTATTGATCTTTGCGTAGATTGCGACTTACAATGATTATATCTGAAATTTAGTATAGCGTATGATTTCGTTGGGCGTATAAATGTTTGACAACATGTTAAATGTAGTGATGTGATAAGCGAAATGTCGAAAAATTGTGATAGGAGAGGCATGTTACGAGGAATCAGAGATAGGCAAAGTTCGGAGATGAAGTGATTAGGGGATCTTAGTATTCCGACTCGATGAGGTTGGGATTGGGCGTCATTGGTGTCACATTAGGTAAGTAGTATAGTTCGGCCTCTACCACAGACTTTTAGAGTAGGGTGACCCTTTTGTTATGAAGTCAAAACTTATCTGATTATAAATAGCGTTTAGAAAATGATTTGATATAAGGCGAAGCGAAATGATTTAATGAAATTATTCTTCAGCGACATTAATCTGATGATGATTATGTGATATTACCTGGACATATTGTTATATTACGTTCTACACATCTGGCATATTATTGATTCATTGTTACATTCTTGGCCTGGTTCGGTTTGTAAATTTCATTAATACCGATTATTCTCTTGTCTTTGTCTTGAGAACTTTACTAGCATTCTTGAAAGCAAACATGATCTTAGTTGATAATTCGGAAAAGGCGGTTGGGTAAAGTCTGTTTTGTTGAATTGCGATTTTGGTGTATAGTTTGGAAAGATTAAAGGTTTTAGTGCGTCAAATTAAATGTATTCTTTCTGTATTTATTTAAGATTTCATGCTTAGGTAATTGTGATATGAATTAATTAGTATATGAATTGTAAATATTTGTGATGATTTGATTAGATTTCACTGCTTTCGTTCGCGATAGCGGGTTGGAACTTGTTGGTGGAATCATCATCGTCGTAAATATATTGACACACTTGATTAGAAGGGTAAGTCATGCAGGGGTGTACGAGAAATGATCGAGCGATAAGGTTGAGAACGAAGCAGTTGATGAGTAATAGTAATGAAGCATGATTTGGATTTAGGGATAAGTGTTGAATTGATCATGTCTGATAGGGCGATTAAGTTGGGTTAGGAATCATATGTTCTTAATAATTTCATGTATGATATTTAATAAATATGTATCATATAAATACTTTTATAATTACGATTAATTTTCTGAAGAAATGCAGAAAGGTTAGATATGATCCAGAGACTATCGAAAACTTCATGCGGAGATAATTACGAGTGAAATACTGGCCAAGCAGTGGTGAAGGTAGATCGATGAATTGCAGGGTAGTTGTTGATTTCCAGTTGTTGATAAGCACATGGAAAAAAAAATGAGCTGGTCGAGTTTGGTTGGTGGAGTTAGGGATTGATGTCTGACGACAACTTACATACATAAATCTCTTTGAGGATGACTCAAATTGCGAGGTGAAGTGCATTGAGGTAACGAAAATTTATTCGGCCTCAGCGTGGAGTGCAGTATTATTTGTTAAGAAAAGGATGGTACATCACGATTGTGTATTACGAGTTAAATAAAGTGACAATCGAAACAAGTATCCCTAGAGGATTGATGATTTATTTGATGGGTTGGAGGCTTGTATTTTATAGTGATTTGAGATGGATATCATCGGTTAGAGTTAAAGATCTTGATATTTTAAAACGACTTTTGGAAGTATGGACATTATGAATTTCGGTTATGCCATTTGGTTTAACTAATACTCCTGCGGTCTTTATGGACTAATGAATGCGTGTTTTGCTTGGTGGACGATTTGTTATCATCTTTGATGATATTGATTTATTATGAAGAACGTGAAATCATCGAGGATTGTTTTATGTTAGACAAAATCGATTATATCGAATTTTCAAAATGTGACTTTTGGATCGTAAGCGTATTTCAGGTCACATTATGGCGAAGGAGTTTACGATCTCAAAAAAGTAAAAGCAATTTTAGAATGGTGGCACCAAAGATGTATTCGAAGTTGATTTTACGGGCTTGAGTTATTACGAGAAGTTTATCGAGATTTTCTCGTATTGCAATCCTATCTAATTTATTGAAAGGATATCAAATTCGATGGACAATTGAATGTGGAGTTTTGAATTGAAAAAGCATTTGATACGATTTTATTATTCCATCGGGGATTTCAAATATTTAGTGATGCATCTTTAAAGGTTTGGGTTGTGTCTTGTCTGAGCAGAAGAAGAGTAACTTTATCTTGAGGATTAAAATCTCATGAAAGAAATTATCCGTCGTGATCTCAGAATTAGCATTTGTGGTTTTTCTTAAAATTTGGAGCATTACATATGGGTGAAATGAAATTTTTGATCATCGAGTCTTAAAGTATATTTTTGCAATTGAATCAAAGAAGATGGCTTGAGTTTATTAAAGATTATGGTTTAAATATTTATTGTCAGGCGTAATGTGGTGCGTGCATTAAAATAAATTCATGAAATAGGTTGGATTATTACTGAAGTCGAGTTGATTAGAATTAGAGCTCTGGTGGAAGTTAAAATATTGATGATCTTGGGCATTTATCTCGATTGATAGTCTGTCACTTTATTGGATAGAATCACCTGCGGATCGTGGATATCATAAATTCATTGAACAAATCGGACAAGTCGAGCGAAATTTTTCTTGTAGATCAGAGGGTGTTGTTGGAAGAATTCCTGATTATGTACGATGATCGAGTGAGACGAAATTTTCTGAGGCTCATCGAGGCGGGATATCTCTTATTCATCAGGTAGTTCAAAATGTATAAAGATTTAAGCGACATTTTGGTGGTGATTATGAAGAAAGACATGAATATGTCCAAATGTCGATTGTCAGTTGAAGCGTCAAAGGCGGTGGATTACAGTCATTTTATCTGAGTGGAAGTGGGAAGAAATTGCATGGATTTTGTTATGGGATTTCTAGATCCAGGCAAGGTCATTGATAGTATCACGGGTTGTTGTGGATAGATTGACCAAGTCACTCATTTACACATGAAACAGTGATTGATTGATAAATTGTCAGATTATATGTTAAAGAAATTGTGTAACGTATTGTACCAAAATGATCGTCTCGGCGAGATGGTAGATACTTCAGATTATGGAAAGAATTGAGAGAGCTTGGCCTGATTACACAAGTATACTTTTAAATCAAGGTGATGAAATCGAAGAAACAATTCAAGTCTAGAAGATTTGTTGAGGCTATGTGTTTTAGATTTTGGAGGTAGGCGGGAAAATCATATTCACATGATCGAGTTTCTTCTGATAATAAATCCCAGTATTGGATGGCTCAGTATGAAGCATTGTATGGTCGAAAGTGTAGAACTCCATTGAGTTGGGTGAAGTGGGAAAAAAAGGCATTATTAGGTCGAGTTGGTTGATCAACTGAGAAAATCAGTTAATCGAGAGATAGATTGAAAATTTTCGAATGTCGAGAATGATACGACTTAAAACATGAGAATTTCAAGTTGGAGAATTTGTATTCTTGAAAGTCAAACTATGAAAGGAATTAGTAGATTTGGTCGCGGAGGTAAATTGAGCCAGGTACATGGGGCCTTTTGAAATCATTGAAAGGATTGACAATATGACAACACAAACTGCACTTGATTGGCGGATATTCAAGCGTCTTTCACATTTCAATGTTGAGAAAATGGATCCAGATGTGAAGCGAGAAATTCCATACCTGAAGTTTGAAATCTGACAGATTTGACTTATGCATTGGGTAGAAAAGATTTTAGAATTTGATGTGAAGAGATTCTGAAATAGACAAATTTCTATGTTAAAATTAAATGGAAGCGTAAATCAAAGAAAACTTGGGAGGTTGAACAGAGATGAGGCGAAGTTTCCTTCTGTTTGAATGATTCAGAAGAAATTTCGAGGACGAAATTTGTTTAGGGGGGGTGGGAATTGTAATATACAATTAATTCAATAGCTTATTTCCTAATTGCCTAATTAACTTTGTCATTACGGTAGCATCAGTCTTAAGCATCACGGCGGATTAAAACCGACGTATGGTGGGATCGATCTGTTCACTTTATTTCCTTCCCTCAGCGGCTCATCCTTCCGTGCGAGTTCTTCTCCTCCTCCTTTCCCGGCGACGGCCAGCCGCTCCCGTGTGAGCGCAAACGCCGCTCCCTCGGCGTCGGCGTCGACCGACGCCACTCGTCCTTGAGCGTCGACCGGCAAAGGATTCGTCGGCCATTGGAACCGCGCCGCATCCGTCTTCGCCATAGCTCGGTGGAAGCGTCTCGCCGTCGTCGCAGGCGCCCGCTAGTTACTTCGGGTTGGGAAGTCCAGGTGAGCCGTGGGTTGGAAATCCGTGTTCGGCCGGTGAGCCGTCATTTCGGTTCAGGGTTTGGGAATTTTGTAAGTTCTTAATTTTCTTTCCTATTTCTTCTTTCGTGCTTGGTGTTGAAATCGTGATTGGGAAGTTCAAATCGTTTTGTCTTGGGTGAGTTCTTGAGAGTGTATTAAAATGAGGGTTTAGGATTGACATTTTTGCTAATTTTAGTTTGTTAATTTAATCAGGTAATATTGGCGTTAGTAGATTACTTTGGAGTACTCAGTAAACATGAAGATATCAATTTGGTAAGATTACAGTGCGGTTAAGTTAATTATGAGTTTAAATTATTAGAAGTATTTAGAAGAGTTATTTCATTATAGGTTGTGTATTCGAGGAGGAATCGAGGAGCACGCGACTTGGTATGACGAGGTGAGACATAATTCTTAATTTAAATTCGGTTTATTACATGTATCTTTTGTTTACCACTTAGTATAAATTGTATGAATGATATAGATATTTACGTATATTGAATCTGCAATCTGAAATGTTTATTACGTCTTTGCGTAGATTATGATTCTGATGATGATTATATAGTAGTATAGCGTATGATTTCATTGGGCGTATAGAAATGTTTGACATGTTAAATCACGATGTGATAAATCGGAAAAATTGTGATAGGAAGGTATATTCTGAGTCTGCTTGATAAAAGAAAGTTGAGATGAGTCCGATTAGGGGATCTTAGTATTCCATTCGACATTTGAGGTTGAGCATTTTGTCCGATTGGTGTCGGTACATTAGGTAAGTAGTATGGTTCGGCCCTTCTCGACTTTAGGGCGTAGGTGGCGACCTTTTGTTATGAAGTCAAAACCATCTGATTATAAATGACATTTAGAAAATGATTTGATATAGGCGAGAAGCGAAATGATTTAATGAAATTCCGCTCCACGATCTGATGTCTGATATGTCCTGTATTACTGGTATATTGATATTATTCTACGTTCTACACCTTTCTGTATTGTTCGATTCTATTACGTTGCGACGGTTCTGGTTTGTAAATTTACATTAATGCGATTATTCTCTTGTCTTGTCGCGAAACTGCTTTAGCATTCTTGTCCATAAACTTTAGCTTTATCTTCTGGATTGATAATTTGAGGAAAAGACAGGGGTAGAAGCTACTGTTTTGTTGAATTGTACATTTTGGTGTATAGTTTGGAAAGATTAAAGGCTTTTGTGCGTCAATTAAATGTCTTTAGTTCTGTATTTATTTACAAACTTAAAGATTTTCTTGGTAATTGTGATGTGAATTAATTAGTATATGAATTGTAAATATTTGTGATGATTTGATTAGATACATTTCTTGCTTTCGCTGCTTAGGTTGGAGCGTGTTGGTGGAATCGTGTCTGTCAGTCATCCTTTCTTACACTTATTGACCCAGAATAAGGGTAGGAGGTCATCAGGGTGTGACATGTTCTTGCTTATGAAACTGGGCAGATCTAAAGTCCTCACAAAATGAAGGCGAAATTTTGGGTAGCGTTTTACTGCTATTTCACCTACCTTTTGAATATTTATCTAACATTAATCAAACTCTTTTCATCTAGGGGTCGGATGCGAATTTTTGGATCCAACAACAATTGCATTTCTTTCAAATATTATACTTATTTTCTTCTGATTGTGTCCATTACATATTCATCATTAATCATGGCTTATTTGACATTGATTGTACTAATCTAGTTACATCTATAGTTATTAATACTTATATTACTTTAAAAGATTAACATGTATAATATCTCGTTTCTAGTCCTTTAAATTATATATTAGAATTAATCCGACTAAACTTTATAGCTCATTAGATATTAATATACTATAATTGTTGTTTTAAACAAAGAAAAGGTTGGGCAATGATTATTTTTGTATTTTGATGTATGATGTTGGATATATCAAAAATATGTAAACAATGCAAAATAAATCTATACTAATTATATATAAAATTTATTATAAGTTTTACAGCCATTTTAAAGAATTTAAAATATAAACACTTATATTGATTACAATGGATCTATTAGATGATTATGAAAATATGGTAACTATGTCTTGTAATAATCTAATCAAACATTTTTTTTCAATCTATTTGATCTTATCTGCTAATAAATAGGATCATGGAAAATATGTCCGATTATGTTGCCTGTCTTTGCCACGTCTTGTGTTTGCTAAGAAGGATTAGAATGGGGAGTAAAAATTTAATCATGGAAAGATGCTAAACTGAAACAAATTGATAATATAAAATAGCATACTTTACGATGGCATACCTGTAATGCTAGAGATGCATCTATGGGAGCATAAGGACGAGCTCTTAATAAAAACACGCTATCTCCTTCCATCTTATGTTCAACTAACTCAGGAAATGTTGCTTCTAACCAAGAAATGGCGAAACTAGAGTTTCTGGCGACTCTTGGATTAGACGAATCCAACCCATAAACATGAGCATCTTTATAGATCTCCATGATATGCATCCAACTGCAAAAACTGCGTAAAAAACAAAAAGGAAAGTTTCAACTAAAACTCGTATGAAACGTCTTGCCTCATGCCTGAGTCTAAGAAATCTAAATCAATGCAACTTCAAATTGAAACATTTTATCATTCTCTCAACATTCTTTTTCTGTCGAAATAAAGCTGACGCAAAGTAACTAGCAGGCATACTCACATGCAAATAATTTTAGAAGGAAAAGGTTAATCAACAGTCGAACCACAAATTTCAATAAAAAAGTTGTAGAAACCGAAGTGATCAAAAATTAAATAATTACCTGCCAAATGGAACAACAGGGCAAAGAATGTACAGGGAACCATTACTGTATAAAATGAATACCTGCACGAAAACAATGAGTTTCTAATTTTATCCAGATCCCAATTTGAGGAGGCACTCACCTCCTGCCTTAACTTTTTGATTACATAAAAGTATAAATTAGCATGCCATAATACTAAACCATGAAGGGCTACAACCACACCTTAACAAATCTACCATTGCAGGGCCAAATACATATTTCTAGAACATAACAATAAAATATGAGAAGTGGAGAAGTAGCATTTTGAAAAGTAGCGCAATTTTTTCTTTTAAAAATACCAATTTCCTAACAACTGGTAACAGTCAGCCATTTTATGTGTTTTGACAGTTAAAAGAAATCTTTCATGGTGGAATTCTTTTTTGGGAAAAAAAAAATCATAGAAGGGCCAAAGTCAACCATGCATATCATCAAGCCATTAGGGATATAACATTTACTGCATTTCCAATTGCTGTGTTCAAACATGTTCCTTGAATACAGCTAAAAATACACAAGTGCAAAAACAGAAATATTGATAAGCAGTGTACTTTAGTGCATAGAGGTTAATATGTGAAGCTGACATTATTGCTAACTTTGAGCTCAAATGTAAAACGGTGATGACAATTCATTGTTTGCTAAAAATGAACCAACCTCTCGACACTCATTAAGAGTTTGTCATGGCACCATATAATCAGGCATGTGAACAATGGAATACCATTTCAGACATGAAATTTGGTGTGTTCTGGTTTATGTTTTTGAAAAGACACCCCTTAAAGTTAGAGCACCATATAAAAATATTTTGGAGATGAACTAGCCACATGTCACTCTCACCAGCCAAATCACAAATGAATCTTCAGAATTTCTAACTAAGTCTCAAGTATTTATTACTTTACGATAATTTATATTTTAAGTATATTAAATAAGTTGAGAAAGAAGTTACAAGTGAACTTATTTATCTTGAAGAATGACAGAGAACAGGATAAGATAAATAGTGCTATTTGAGGTGAAATGAACAGTGATGTTACCAACTCATTCAACAATCTAATCAAAATGGAGGAGGCGGTTAGCAGAGGAAATTTAAGCAGAATACTTTGTATGCAATAAATACTCATATTTTGTTAATAAAAAAAAGTACTCACTGAAAATCTCTCCCACAAATGCTGACCGCCAAATGAAAATGAAACAGGACAGAATGAAACGGTATTTTGATTTTGTCCAAGTTCAGGCTGAAGGTAAAATTCCTGCTCAGCTCCCTCCAAGTCAGATGATAAATCAAATATCCTGCGAATATAGTTAATGAGAAAATGAGATAATACTTATATTTATTGAGTTAGTCAGATTGCCCACTTTCATCATCTTAATTACCACCAACCACTCGGTTAAGTGGTATATTATCTTTGAGCTCCAAAGTGGAGATGTAAGGTCCGAAATTCAGCAAAAAAGTAAAAAAAAATAAAAAAAAATAGTCATCTTATTTCATTTATAATATTGTTAATTATTAACAGTAACCCAAATCGCACATTAGGATTATGAATCAAATAGGCCTTATAGGACATAACATCAACATGAAGGTAACAAAAATAACCTGCCAGGACAACATAGATCAGAAACAACCCGCAACATGCAACTGGACACATGTGAGAAACTTATAGACCATTATTAAAGGTTCAAAAGCTTGGAAGGCATTCAATGAATGCTTGGAAATAAAAATAAGGAAAACGCAAGTACAGGACTATAATCATAGTGGTCACAATATTTCATAAATATTCTCAATCATTTAAGCTAGAAATGAAACCTTTTCTCTTAAGTAGGGTAGAACCATGATTTAAAATAGTACAATATGAGGTATACCTCAAAGCATACTTCAACATTTTTTTAGATTTTTCACTATAAGATGCATGCCTCATAGTATGATATGTGAGGCGTATGCCTCACATGAAGTTGCCTCAAACTTTGAAGATCATCCACAATTTTGAACTTGGAAATTTTTTTAAAGAAAATTAATAAACCTGTTTTATTAACCAAAATTTTCCCTAATGCCTCATGCTTGCACATTTCTTCTCAGTTTCATACGTACCCGAGCAACTCTCATCTCACCCAATTCCTTCTCTACTCATTCTCATGCATGCCATGGGACATCTCCTTTCTAAGTCATCCTAGCTGTCTCCTCCTCACCATTTTGCTCTGCAACATACACATCTATTCCTCCACCACTTCTCTTCTTACATTAACAATCCCTAAACTCTTAAATCTTTTTTTATAAACCTAACTTTTAGCTTTTTTATTTATATATATATTTTTAATTTAAATATTTGCAGTTACAAATTTTTATTGAAATTTCAACTAGGGTTGTCTAAAATTGCTTAAAGGTTAAGGCAAAAAAAGCACCATGGAACATAAAAATGACCTAATATGAAAATATAGTGTGCAAGTTGAAATTAGAGTGATAAGATGTATGTCTACCTTAAATACCAATACATTGACAAAGTGGTTAAGGGGGTGTAGAAGCATCTTTCTGACTCTCATAAGAATATTACACTATGTACTCAAAAGATAAGAAATTCATGCTGATAGATGAAGTAAGTCTAATCAAGTAATAGGCCTAGTGAAAAAAAACTCATCTTATTTAACACAAATACCAAGTAAATGTGCAAGAGGACATGTGGATGAATATATGATGAATGTCGAGAATGAGAAGGATGATCGAACAATGTGGGCCATATGATGTCTCTTGAAAATGTTATAGAGGCTCCCTAAGGTGCGTTTGTATGAATATTACAATATTCAGTTACAAAAATGTCATTCCATTTAATATGGAACCTCTCCTTATTTCCATATGATCCATTCTATAAGTTCTTATAGTTGAAGGTAGAAACCACCATCTATGTATGAGTTGAGAACTTGTGTTAAAGGAGAAATTGAATAACACTAAAAAAGTCATTAGGGAGATTATGAGAACTTAAAAACATACTAGAGTCATTATCACATTAGAATAGAAGCTTAATCAATATTGTGATTAACAATCCCCATAACACTAATTTCTTAAAGTCTATTTAAGCATCAAATCAAATAAAAAATTAAGAGTACATTTTTTGACTTATTAGCGAGGTCATAGAGGAAATTATAGAACACTAGTGGTTCAAGTTGTTACTGATAATGTTAATACTTATAAAGCGATTAAAAATAAATTAATGGAGAAGAGAAAGCATATGTTTTAGATGCTATGCACAATAAACTGCGTAAATTTGATTATTGAAAATTTTGGAGAGTTGCCTCAACATAAGAATGCCTTGAGCAAAACAAATAAGATCATAAAATTCATCTATAATCATTTGTTGATTTTAAAATTGAAGAGAAAATTTTTTAAGAAAAACTCTAACAACCTTCTACATCTAGATTTACTAAATCCTACTGACTCTATAAAGTATCATGGAAGCTACGCAAGATATATTCACATCCACACAATTATTAAACCATACTTGAGCAAAGAAACATAAAAGCAAAAAAGTTGGAAAAATTATTTTCAATAAAAGGTTTTGATTGACTATGAATTATGCAATAACAACTAAGCCCTGAGTTTAAGTTTGAAGGATGGTTGATGCAAATAGAAAGCCAATTATAGGCATCATTAATAATGCAACGAATGAAACTAAGAAGTTGATTGCACATAACTTAAGATGAGAGAAGGCCAACTACAAGTGAGAAATAATTGATGATAAATAAGAGCTTCAACTTCATCATCATTTGCATGCTAAGAGATATATTATATCCTTAATTTTAATATGTTTAGAATAAGTAGGAGATCAAATTTGATTTATACCACCATATGGACAGATTGATATCCAGCACAATTGATAAGACAAAGGCCAATCCACAACTACACCACGCCAAAGATATAATTGTTAAACATTTCTCGTGTCATTTTAACAATTAATGGTTAATGTTTGAGTAAATTTGTATGCTATTTTAATTATAATTTTATCAAATTTAATTAAATAGTTTATTCAATTTAGTGATACTACTCTAGAGCAACAACGATTTGGTATTAAAGTCTTAGGCCTTACATGCTCGTCATCTAGCTGTGAGAAAAATTGAAGTAAATATAATTAAATTCATAAAAAAAAACTTATTTAATTACCTTAAGGAAGAACTTCTTGATTTACATCATGCTTAAATCAATAAAAGGAATGATTTTCTTTCATAAAGAATATACATCTTTAGCAAATATAAATACCGACAATAATAACATCATATTAATAGATGGCTCTACTCTAAAATAAACATTTTATTCAACCCATCTAATAATTATTCTATTTTTATGAAAAGTAACATTCTCACCCAATCAAAAAAATAAATGCACTAGGGCACTTCTATCATCAAAGAAGTTGATGAAAGAAGAAAATAAAGGTGGAACAAAGAGTGGATATAAAATAATAAACTTCTCTTCTTATTTCTTCTAGTATAGCTGGCCATCCTTCTATCATTATCTACAAAGAAAAAATCATAAAAAAGGAAAGAAATTACTTCTAATAAAATACAAAAAAATAATCATATTACTATACATTCATGATTTTGTAAAGCTGAAGAGAATTATTTATACACAGGATTTCAAATTTCATACATGCCTAAATTGCTTGAATTGCCACCATGAATCCCGTCAGATATTTTTCATAGGATTGCTACTTAAACCTTTATCAATTTTTTCCTTAATGATGTCTATCAATATCAAAATATTTTGTGTAATCATTTCAGACAAAATTATGAGCAATATTGATTACATATTTATTTTCACAATGAAGTCTAATAGGATTTTCATATTTGATTTTGAGATCAACTATAATTTTAAGCCATAGGATTTCATAGATGCCTTGAGTTATAACTCTGTACTCAACACTTGATATTGTCACCACTATTTATTTCTTACTTTTTAACAAGCTTAGTTTTCAAAAAGCTACAAATAGCCTTTAAACTTCTATTCTTAATTGATCTAGTATATTCAACATCTATATAGAACTCTTGACTAACTTCTTTATTTTCCTTGAAAAATATTCTTGGAGCCACTTGTAAGTCTCCATTGGATCATGCATTAATTTGCTTACTACAGCAACAAAATAGGTCATGTCCAGCTTTGTGTGGAACAAATACCACTCTTCTACCTTCCTCTATCCATAACAATATCATTATGGCCTTCATTCAACTAATACTTGGATAAATAGGAGATCAGCATCTTTGCTACATAAATTACTTATATCTTTGAAGAGATCCAACACATTTTTCTTCATCAATAAATGTCTTCTTCAAAATATGACTTAAAAATATTTCAATCTACCAAGTTCTCGCATCTCAAACTCTTTTGCAAGACTTCTCTTGAGGTGTTATTTTTTAATGGTATCATTTCTTTTTACAATAATGGATAACTACTCACTTTTTAGGATGTTTAATAAAAAAAGCATGATCCCCTTAACTCATCTTGCACCAAATTATCAACATGACTTCAGTAAATCTCTCAAACCAAACTCTAGAAGATCATTTTAAATCATATAGTGTGTTACTTGACATACATATTTTAGAGCCATAGAACTTTTTGTCAAATCCAAGAAGAGGTTCCATAAATACCTTGTCTTCTAGGTAACACATAACAAATGAGTTTTATAAAAAAAATTGTGGTAGATTCCAATTAAAAATGGAGCAATTGAAAATATGTGCTAGTATAGTTTTATATTTCTTATTATTAGTGCTTGCTTGTAGATCACTTTTGTAACAGCCCAATAATTTTTAGTTAAGACAAATGTAGGTTAGTTACTCCAATTCTTGTTTTGACATTATATAGCCTGAATGGTCTTGGGTATAGATTCTAAAAATACCCAAGGATGTCTTATTCCAAGACACAACTTTTGTATTCAATCCTAATGACAAGTTCTCTCTTTCTTTCCCTCCCCCTCCCCTCCTCTTCACCTTGCATTTGAGTTGCAGGATCTAGACCAAGCAGATATATTGTCCTCCCCTACACCATGCTAATGTCAATGTCTTCTCGACTGCTATTGTTGCTGACATGAATGCAGGATAGCTAGTCAAATCTGCTCTACCAATTTAATCATTGAATGCTGTATTCAACTGTTAGCAGCCGAGCCATGGTAAGTAAGAAGGGCATTGGTGAAGAAAGATTGGGATGAAAGTGCTGATTCAAGATCCTGAAACCTAGGGAAAAAATATGGCCAATTAGAGTGGATAAACCTTGATTTCATCATAGGTTTTATTCAAGAAGTATTGAAAGTTTTTCTTAACTTATACATATTTATACTAACAATTAATATTAGAACAGTCAAAAAACTATGAGATCGAATTAGTAAGATTGGAAATCCAGAAGTTCACAAGGCAAAATGATTTTAATTTTTGGAACTGAAGATGAGGGCACCTAGTGGGATTAAGGCTTGTTGTTGTTGTTGTTGTTGAAGATGAGGGCAATTATTGTGCATCAAGGTTTGGTTGAAGCATTGTCAAGGATGGATGCAAATAACCAAACAAATCTTGCTAACATGGCACATAATGCAATCCGCTTGAGTCTTAAAGATGAAATTATAAGAAAAATTGTTCGGTAGTTAATCATTGACATTTGGAGAAAGCTATGTACTTCGAAAGATCCCTCGCAAATGAATTATATCTCAAAAAAGGTGATACAACTTGCAAATGGATGAATCTAAATCACACAAGTATTTGGATGACTTTAATAAGGTCATGATGAAACTTAAAAGCATTGAAGCTAAAATTAAAAAATAAAAATCTTATCATAATCCTCTTTAAATTCTTAGTCCAAAAGGTATGAATATTTTGTAGATACTATGTTATATGACAAAACTATTATTTATATCATAGAAGTGAAATCAGCCATCAATTACAAAGAATTACATCAGAGGGAAGAATCAAATAATGAAAATGTTAATGATAATCATATGACTTATGGAAGAATGGAGAAACATGATTTAAGCAACAAGTATCAATTAAAATTCAAATAAACATCCAAAAAGAAAAACCTCATTAACCACAAAAAAAATCACTTCAAGAAGACCTGAAGAAAAAGATAAATACACTTGAAAGAGAAAAACAATTGAGACAGATTATGATTGTTGAAAAGAGATATGCAAGTGTTTTAGTGTTATCCACTACAAAATCTAATTTTAATAAGAATTGGATTCTTGATCATGAGTGTACTTTTGATATTTCCCAATTAAATCTTGGCTTGAATAATTACAAAATTTGGATGGTAGCATGGTGACTTGGAACTAATAAAACTTGTGAGATCATGGGGATCGGCAAGATAAGAATCAAGATATTTAATAGCATTAAAAGGCAACAATGATAAGTGAGATATTTATATGAGCTCAAGAAAAATTTAAGTTTGGTAGAGGTCTTAGATAAATTTGGTCACTAGGTGTGTCATGGGAAGGTTCCTTTAAGTGAAAAGGAGCTACCATGGGGATGGGCAAGTTGACTTTAGCCTTGATCCATTGGGTTTAAGGTTCAAATCCTATAGTTTGATGGCTAATTCCCTTAGTGTGGTCCACTTGGCTTTTAGGCTGATTTTGGAATGAAGTAGGGCATGCTTGGGTCGGGTTTGACTAAGCCCTAGGGTCCCATAAGTTGGTTTGGAGGGATTTGGCTTCATTTGGTCAAAATGGGTTCATTTGGGTTAGGTTGGGTTGGGTTGACTAATTGGTCAAATTGGGTCAAACCAAGGCTTGGGTTAGGTTCATATGATGATTTATTCAAGAGAGAAAGTGGAAGATTAAGAGTATAAAAAGGCTCATTTATTGTCATGAAAGGAATACTAAATAATGGATTATATTCCTTGATTAGAATAACAAAGGACCACTTAATATAGCTATTAACTCAACAAATGCAACCTAATTATGGCAAAAGAGACCTCGACACATAAATCAAAGAGGACTTCAACAGCATGAGAAGCATGGTTTATTATTTGTTAACAAGATTGAGAATCCTAAGTACTGTGAATTTTTGTAATAGGACAAAGAAACACAGATTTACATATGTCATGCACTTTATAGATGGGAGTTCTTTATTACATCCAATCAGACTATTGGAGACTCCTTGGGTAAGCTTACATAATGGAGTAACCTATATTTTTTGAAAAACAACAATGAAGCATTTCAAAAATTCAAAGAATAGAAACAACTTGTTGAAATGCAAACTTTAAGAAAAGTAGAGTTAAGGATTGAAAATATACTTGAATTTTTATGTTGATAAATTCACAAAGTTCTACAAAGATCAATAGAATTCAAGGCATTATACAATCAGTATGACTCCACAACAAAATAAGCAGCAAAGAGGTTCAACAAACATATTCTTGAAAAGGGTTAACAAGTACATAGTTGATCTAGATGAAACTATTAGTAGATGGTTAAGGATTTTGATGCATGTCAATGGAATACATAGATTGGGCTTGCAATGCACATATGTAGATCCCCAAAAAGAGATAATCACGGGTATGTAGATGTTGACCACAATACCTCTTCGATAACCAATCAAATAAAAGCAATGATAGCAATGAAGGATGAATATGATATCATACAAGTCTAGTTCAAAATTCACCACACAAATCAAAATCACACAAATGTTTATAATTTTGAAAAACAAATTGCACCAACAAGTCTGGAGCATCAAAATTATCAATGTGGGCCCCTACTAATGATTTGAACACAATAAAAATGACAGACTACGTATGTAACATCACACAAGTTCAACTTGAAGCATCTCCATTGTAGTCAAAATCGCTACATCTCGCTTATTATGCTAACTCATTCGAAGTATTGAAAATATCTTAAACAAATATCACTATCTAGTTCATCGTACTAAAAAAATTCAAAAACTTCATCCGCATAGGCGAAGCATCTACCATAAAAAATAAATTACAAGATAAGTACATTGGATATCAATATACACAAATGACAAAAAATCTACTTGTGTGACGAGGAAAATCTTGAAAAAAAAATAATAAATAATAATAATACAACAATTTTCGGGTTAAAAATAAAATAAATTAAAAACTAAATTATTCTCAAAAAAATAATGCGCACGCACACCCTCATATTTATGAAATTTAAATTATTATTATTATTATTATTATTATTATATGCAATTTTTTAAGATACATACATATAATAAAATCATTCAAAAATTACATCACATCACGGGAATTTTGTAAATCTAGTCGCCACATGTCCAGTTTGTCTCTGCCATCCTGACAAACTTATCTTTTAAAAAAATAGTCCTTCCAAAAATTTTGTTCCATCACCTTTCTAACAAAATAATCTCCCACATAAGGTAAAAAAGCAAAAAACTTAAGTTAAATAGATGTGTGTGTTGTTCCAACATGCTAGGAAAATCCGATTTATATTTTTTTGTAGGTCTTGAAAGCCTATGCCTACATTTTTCAAGTATGGCTACTTTGAAATTTTTAATCATATTGTCATAAACACCAACTATGCATTCTTTTTAAGTATTATGTGTAGACCCAGCAGTACTTATAAATTCCCCTTATATGAGAGAGGTATCAAGAATCTGATAAAGCTTTCACTAAATAATCTTGAAAAGAGTGAACTGTAAATGACCTTCTGAACTACATATAAGGTAAAAATAATAAAATTAATGAAATAACCGACTAAAAATTGCATAATATAATAAAATAAAATTTTAAAAATATAACATATGTTACACAAAATGAATCAAAATTGAATTGAACCAAAACACAAATAACTTATAGGTAGCTAGCAAAGGACTTGATAGTTTATCTACAAGAAAAGAGTAGAACTTCACTAACACTTGAAACTTTTAGAGCCCTCAAAACTTTGCACAAAATGTGAACTCAAATGAAGAGGTGGACCAATACACTCTTGTGCTTATAAGAGAAAACTAATTCACAGTGGGGCCCACAACAACAACAACAACAAGTCTTTATCCCACTATGTTGGGTCGGCTACATAAATCTTTTTTCTCCATTATGTCTTATTAAATGTAAAATTTTGATTCAATTCTAATAAACAAATGTCATTTTTATACATCATAATCAAGTTTTTTTAGGCTACCTCTACCCTTGTTAACATAAGGCACATCTAATACATCTACTCTCCTAACTAGGTCATCAAACGACTAATGTTTCATATGGCCAAACCATCTAAGGCAACTCTCTCTAATCTTATCTGTCACTTGAACTACTCCAATCTTATCACGTATATATTTATTTCACATTTTATCTCTAAGAGTAAAACCACTCATCCACCTGAGCATTCTCATCTCTGCAACATCTAACTTAATTTTATGCTTCTTTTTTACTGGCCAACATTCTATGCCATAAATCATTGCAAGTCTTCCCACCATCTTATAAAATTTACCCTTAGGACTAAGCGGTACTTTTCTATCACACAACAGGTCAGATGCATTCCTCCACTTCAACCATCCACCTAGAATTCTACTAATAACATCCCCATCTATTTCTCATCATTTTGAACAATAAACCCAAGATATCTAAAATTCACTCTTTTTAATGACTTGATCACCCAATGTCACAACCCCACCATCAAATCTTCTACAACTAAAATTACACTCCATATATTCAGTTTTAAATCTACTTAAACAAAAACCTTTAGACTCCAAGGTTGACTTCCATAATTCAAGTTTCTCTTGAACTCCCTCTCTAGTCTTATCAGCAAGAAGAATATCATCAGCAAAAAGCATACACCAAGGTACATCCTCCTATAAATGCCTAATAAGAAAATCCATAACTAAAGCAAAAAGATAAGGGCTTAAAGCCAAACCATGATATAATCCAACTGAAATAAGAAAATATTTGGTCAATCCTTGTGTTTGAACGCAAATAACAGCTCTAGTATACATATCCTTACTGAATTGAATATAGCCAATATTAACTCATTTCTTTTCTTGAACTCTCTAAAGCACTTCTCTCGAAACTTTATCATATGCTTTCTCTAAATCAACAAATATCATATGCAGATCATCCTTACTTTCTCTGTACTTCTCCATACAACCTCTCAACAAATGTATAGCATCTATAGGTAGACCTACCTAGCATGAAACTAAATTAGTTTTGAGAAACTTTTGTTTCACATCGTAACCTATGCTTAATTACTCTCTTCCATAATTTTAATGTATGGCACATTAACTTAATTCTTCTATAATTTACACTCTTGTGCATCACATTTATCCTTAAAAATAAAAACCAATAAACTTTTTCTCTAAGTTTTTAAAATAATATTATAAAGATTAATAAGTTAAGAAATTCCTTGATTTCCTAAGCATTTCCACACTTCTATTAAAAAATCATCAGGTCATACTTTTCCACACTTCATTTTCTTCAAAACCTCTTCAACATCAATTTTACGAATACCATAATAAAAATAAAATTTTCTATTTTAATTTAGGATATCAACAACAACAACAACAACAACAACAACAAACCTTTGTCCCACTAAACGAGGTCAGCTACATAAATCCTTCGTCTCCATTGTGTCCTATTATGTGTCAAATTCTCATTTAATTCAAGTATACTAAGGTCATTTTGTATACATCTTAACCAAGTCTTTTTAGGTCACCATCATACATCTTAACATAAGGCAAATCTAATACATCAACTCTCCTAACCGGGTCATCAGACGGCCGACGCTTTATGTGGCCAAACCATCTAAGGCGACTCTCTCTAATCTTATCTGCTACTAGAACTACTCCAACTTTTTCCTGAACATACTCATTTCACATTTTTTCTCTAAGAATAAAGCCACTCATCCACCTGAGCATCCTCATCTCTACAACACTTAACTTAGTCTTATGCTTCTCTTTTATTGGCTAACATTCTGCACCATAAATCATTGCAGTCTTACCATCATCTTATAAAATTTTTCCTTAAATTTAAGCGGTATTTTTCTATCACACAACAGGCCAGATGCATTCCTACTTCAACCATCCAACTTGAATTCTACTAATAGCATCTCCATCTATTTCACCATCATTTGGAACAATAAACCCTAGATATCTTAATCACTCACTCTTTTTAATGACTTGTTCACCCAATGTCACAACACTACCACTAGAACTTTTACTACTAAAATTATAGTCCATATATTACGTTTTAGATCTACTTAAACGAAAACCTTTAGACTCTTAAGGTTGACCTCCATAATTCAAGTTTCTCTTGGACTCCCTCTCTAGTCTTATCAACAAGAAGAATGTCATCAACAAAAAGTATACACCAAGGTACATCTTCCTATAAATGCTTAGTAAGAATATCCATAACTAAAGCAAAAAGACAAAGGGCATAAAGCTGATCCTTGATGTAATCCAACTGAAATAGGAAAATATTTTGTCAATCCTCCTTATGTTTGGACACAAGTAATAGCTCTAGTATACATATCCTTAATGACTTGAATATAACCAATATTAACTCCTTTCTTTTCTAGAACTCTCCAAAGAATATCTCTTGAAACTTTATCATAAGCTTTCTCTAAATCAATAAATATCATATGTAGATCCTCCTTACTTTCTTTATACTTCTCCATCAAACCTCTTAACAAATGTATAGCATCCAGTAGATCTACCGCATAAAATTAAGCGATGTGAGAAACTTTTGTATCACATCATAACCTATGCTCAATTACTCTCTCCCATAATTTTAATGTATGACACATTAACTTAATTCCTCTACAAATTGCATACTCTTGTGCATCACCTTCATTTAGGATATCAAGATCGTTAAAATCAAGCGTACTCTCTGTGGGGACAACTAGGATAAAATGGTTTAATCTTTTGAAAGATTTCAACTTTTGAAACTCAGGATGAGATCCACATCTAAGTACATGCAAACAAACAAATTGTGATCATTTCAAAACTCAAAATAAAAAGTTGCATACATTTTAATGTTAATATATTTGCACAAAAATTTTTAAGTTCCTTACAAATGTCATGAGGCAATTTTCAACTCAAAACAACACCTCGAAAGTCATCAAAGTGCCTTTAAAGGCATGCACATCATTCAAAAATACAAAAGTTAACAAAAAGTAACTTCTTCGCTTGTGCTCCAACAAACATGCTAAGCATTTGAACTCGATGTTAGAGAATGATATATAAATTAGAAATAAGATGAACTCACAATTTGTTCTATCTTGAGAAGTGTGCGATTATTTTGAGCTTCCCAGCCCCTCTTACTAAATTCAAATTTATCGACATATTGTGTGCATGCTCTCAAGTATGCCATCCTACCAAAAAGGTAAGATCATAAGTCCCGCCTTTCAAAGTTTAATCCATGGAGTCCACAAGGATGGAGTTGACAAGACTTATCCACTAGTGACTTATCATGATATCAATTAGAAAAAACTTTTTTTAATTTTTATTTCCTACCTAATAAAACAAGTTGAAAATACTCGATTGTGAATGTCATAAAAGATATTTAATCTTTTGTTTGCATATGGTCTTCAACGCATTTAACAAAATATATTTTTTCAAAAGACAAACCCTAATACCATACTTATAAAATACAAATACATGTTCTTGGTCATGGACTTGATCTTCTATAAGCAAGCGACCAAAATCAACAAAGTTAAAAACAGTAAAGTGGAATCAATAAAATACCTCAATAATGGAGTTGATAATGAATCTCAACTAAAGGAGATCTCAATTATTAAAATAACCCTAAATCCTAAAGCAAATCATTTTCAACAAAAATATAAAAAGTTAAAAGATTATAAATTTAAAAATATTTAAGTTAAATTTACTGCTTAAAGTCAAGAGCACCCAACCCATCCATCATCTATAATAGTTTGTCGAAGATGACAAACTTAAGATTAATCTAAATTTATAAAGAACAAATGTTATAGCAAGCATACCTCTAATGATCATTCTCTAATATTTCATACTATTTAAAAAGTGACATATGACCTAGTTGAGTCATTTTACCACCAAATGACACCATAAAAAAGGTATGATTATGATCAAGGACCTTTGACTAAAGGCTCACTATAAAATAACACCATTAAATTACAGTTAATGTCAAAGTCTACAAGTTTCTTGATAACCCAAATCCCCTAAGTGGTGAATTATAGAGTGCACTAAATATAACATGAAACCCTTAATTAACTATGGCCAACTTAAAATTATTCCCATGGACAAGATCAATCTCAAGTCTACAAGACCCATTTGGATGATACAACACAGAATTATTGACAATGATTCTTTTGTCAGGTTGAGACAATTATCTCATTTAACTAACTAGTCCAAGGTCCATAATGCCTCGAGTCGACTAAATTATAAGATCTTGAATGAATTCATCATCATTTTTCCCACCATTTACTCTAAGCTAATGATAATTTTCTCAATCTAAAATCAAACTCATTACTTGAATTAAATGAGAATTTGACACATAATAGGACACAATGGAGACGAAGGATTCATGTAGCCAACCCCACCTAGTGGGATTAAGGCTTGTTGTTGTTGTTGTTGTTGTATGCTAAGAAAGGTAAAGGTAGATCTAAAAAAACTTAATTAAATAATATAAAAAATGATCTTATTTTATTAGAATTAAATAAGAATTTGACACATAATTGGACATAATGGTAAAGAAAGATTCATGTAACCAACCCCACATAATAGGATAAAAGCTTGTTATTGTTGTTCTTAATGTTAGCTTGCAGATTACTTTTGCAACAGCCTAATAATTTTTGGTTAGGATAATTGTTAGTTACTCCAATTATGAGAAAGAAAAAGGCTAATTGAGTGGATAAACTATGATTTCAATAATAATTTCATTCAAGAAGCATTGAAAGCTACTCACTCATCTCTTCTTACTGTTACAAAATACATATAGTATTCCTTTTTTGTCATTGATGCAGAGATCTCCCATAATCTATCTCATATATTTGGGTATATTCTTTGTTGTTAATCAAGCTTTGCATTATTATATGAACCTGCATGCTTCGTATTTGAAGGCATACACCCATTTACATCTCAATGGCCTTTCCTTTTGGGTAAGCTAGTGACTTTTAGTGTTCCATTCTTTGCCATCATTTCATCTCTCTCATGACTTGGGCCTGATTTTTATGCTTTAGTGCCTCTTAGATTTTAACTTTTAAGGAATGTTAATGAAGTGAATGTTGGCCAAAAAACTTTGGATTTGAAACCTTCTTCCTTAATTTAGTCCGGTCATCCTTTCTTCAATAAGAATATTTTTTAGGTACTTTAACAATAGATTTTTGGATATTTATATAAGTAGGTACAATAGAATGTTGGCGAAAATGGGAATATCATCAAGATAAAAAGATTCATTGACATGAGAGTGTCTTCGCCACCAAGTCACCACCCCCCTGCCTTTCCCAAGATAACACTTGGGGCCAATTCAAGTGGGAGCCACCACCTTGTGCTTAGACATTAAGTGAGGGAATTAGAGTATTTGCCTATTATTATGTTTTGGGTTTGTGTGTGAGTATAACTATTTGTTTTGTGATTTGTTTAAACATTTTTATTTAGTTTTTGTCTTATGAGAGTTTTTCTCTTAGCTCTTGGACTAGGGCAACTATATCCTCAATCCTTTAAGTAGTGTATATGTATCCAGTTAGATTATGATGGTGGTCTTTGTAATTTTCTTTGCAATTAAATTATCAAGCCTTGAGTTTTAAATTTTAAATCTTAATCCCGTTTCCCTCACATCTCCCTTTTCTATAACCCTAGTGGTCAGCCACCTCCCTCCCTTCTTCCTTCCAATTGTCGACCTCCCTTCCCTTGTCTCCAACCACTCCTTCTCCCACAATTCCAACCGTCGGTCCACCTTGCTCTTTCCTATCCTTAACCTAGATATCAGCCTTTAAACCACTCTCCCAGCAAAAAAAAAAAACAAAAACTCCCCACAATCCTCCCTCCTCAAAACCTTGTTTCACCCTTCACCAATACCATAAATCTTGATTCCATTTATTATTCCGGTCCATGACCTAGATCCAATATTATTTAATATCAAAGCTAGATCTACCTTAGATCATTCTTGGGCAGGTTTCTCTCCTCCGAAATCACACCACCAATTCCATAACCCTCCAAAACATTCTCTAATTTTTTTGGATAGCAAAGCCCCTTTCTTACTAATCCTAACCCCAACTATGTCTCCATCTCAAGCCTAATCTTACCTTTCTATGCCTCCATTAATTTCCATAAAAAGCCTATAATGCCACCATCGCATACCTCCTTTGATTGAATCACCGCACCTCCAATTAAGTTCTGCCTGTGAGTTACTCACAAGGCTAACCACCATGCCACCAAGAAGGAACTTACAATGGGATTTTCAAGCTATGACCTTGGGAGACATCTAGCAGGAGATCCACAGTTTACAACGAAGACTCACTGATTATGAGAAGAAGCAACAAGGAAGGAACACTCAGAGCCAGGATGGTGATCCTCAAGAGGAGGAAAGAGAAAATTTGAATCCTTTTCACAAGGAAGATTTTAATGAAGAAGAACCAATATCACATAAATTTGACATTGTGTATAGAAGAAAGTATGCAGATCTAGGTGTGAAAATTAACTTACCTGAGTTTGAAGGATGGATGGACCCAAATAAGTTCATTGAGTGGTTGCAAACAATTGAGAGTCTTTGAGTACAAAGACATACCACATGACCAAAGAGTGAAGTTGGTAGCCTTAAGCTTAAGAAGAATGCCTCTTTGTGGTGGGAGAACCTAAAGCCGTGCACCAACACAAGGAGAGAAAATCACTACGTGGTTTAAAATGAAAGAGATACAATGCAAATAACTGCCAGCTCACTACAAACAAAACGTGCTCCTAAATTACACCATTTGCAGCATGGAGACTTATTAGTGGAGGAATATACTGCTGAATTTGAGTAGTTAGTGCTAAAGCGTGAGTTACCAAAGCCTGAGGAGAATACCATTGTCAGGTATCTTGGAGGATTGAAGAGTTCCATCAATAATGTGATCCAATTGCAGCCTTACTAGTCCCTGCTAGATGTGTAGACTTTGGCATTAAAAGTGAAAAATCAATATAGGCACATCAGGTCTAACCCATCCTCCAACCAGAGTTGGACCCCAAGATTATGAAGCAAGCTTGCATCCTCAGAAGGTGTAAAAGCAATCGCCTAGGATGATGGTGCCACTCCAGAGGTCAAGAAGAGTGATAAAAGTAGTAGATCCAAGACCGTAACTCAAGAAGTGCTTCAAGTGCTATGGGTTTAAGCATACTTCATGTGATTGCCGAAACAAGAGTTATATATTTTGTTAAGCAGGAAGCCACGTGGAGAGCCTATGGTGGAAGTAGTAGAAGAAGAGTATTAATTAGCTGCTGATGAAAGAGAATTGTTAGTGGTGAGGTATGTCCTTCAGCTTGAATGTGAAGAAGAGGAATCATGGCTTAGGCACAACATCTTTCACACTTGGGGCACAGTGAAAGGCAAGGTGTGCAGCATCAACATTGATGAGGGCAGTTGTAAGAATGTGATGACAGCACAAGCAACAAAAAAAATTAGATCTCCCTACTTAGATGCACCCTCAGCCACACTAATTGATATGGATAAAGAAAAGGAACAAAGTCAATGTTGACAAGCAGTGCTTGGTGGAGTTCTCTAATTAAGACAGATTTCAGAATCAGGTTTGATGTGATATAGTGCTCATGGATGCTTACCACATTCTCCTAGATAAACCTTAGCAGCATGATAAGGGAACTATACATGATGGCTACAAGAACACATACACTTTTATCAAGGATGAAAAGAATATTATGCTACCACCTAGGAGAGGTCCTGAGAAAAAAACTATAGCTGATCATACTAGTATACTACAGAATAGGGGTGTCAAAAATTGACCCGACACGACAACTCGACACGACTCAAAAAATCAGGGTTCGGATTAACCCGAATAATTTTCGGGTCGGGTTCGGGTTGAAGAAATTGACCCGTTTGATTTTTCCGATTGGGTTCGGGTTGACCCATCAACCTGAAATTAACTCGATTTTGACCCGCCAACTCGAATTTGACTCGAAATTGACCTGATTTTTACACAAATTTGACTCGATTTTGACTTTAAAAACATATATAAATAGATCGTTCCGGTCGTGTCGGGTTGAAGTCGGGTCAGGTTCGGGTTGAAGTAGGTCATCAAGAGATGATAAAAATTACACCACCAACCCCCTGAACTAAAGGATCAAATTAAGAAATATCTCTCCTTTGATCCCAGAAGACTCATTGTCAAGAATATAGAGGTTGGTCAACTGACTTTGAGATAAACCCAAGCGAAGAAGTAGGTCATCAGGAGATGGAAAATCCCCTCCTCCCCCCCTCCCCATGTCAAAATTGACCCTCGAAAATCGGGGTTAGGGTTAGCGATAATGTTGGGTTGAGCAGTTGAAGAAATTGACGTTTGATTTTTCCGATTGGGTTTGGTTGACATATAACTGTGAGTATTATTTGACTTGAAATTATTTGCGATTTTTTTAAGCACAATTTGACTCGATTTTGACTTTAAAACATATAAATAGATCATTCGTCGTCGAGTTTTGAAGGTCAGTTGGGTTAGTGGTCATTAAGAGATGATAAAATTATCACCAACCAACTAAAGGATCAAATTAAGAAATATCTCTCCTTTGATCCCGAAGACTCATTGTCAAGAATATAGAGGTTGGTCAACTGACTTTGAGATAAACCCAAGCGAAGAAGTAGGTCATCAGGAGATGGAAAATCCCCTATCAGTTGTTAGAGTTGATTCATGTAAGAGCCGCTCCCTTCTGCTTAGTCATTAAATGAGGGTATTTGTCTTTGCCTATTGTTATGATTAGGGTTTTGTGTGAGTATAAGTATATATTTTGTGATTTATTTAAGGACTTTTGTTTGTTTTTTTGTTGTATGAGAGTTTTCTCTTAACTCGGGATTAATACAATTGTATCCCTAATCCTTCAATGGTGTATCTATATCTGTTAGATTGTGATGGTGGTCTATGTAATTTTCTTTGCAATTGAATTATCAAGTCTTGAGTTTTTAATTTTGAATCTTAATCCCTCCCTCCCTTCTCCCTTCTCCCTTCTCCTTAATAGGATCTTGACAATTATCCCAATCCCCTAGATAACAATCATTTCAAAATCCTAATTGCACAAATTTACATGAAAAGGAAAAGAATGTAAATCTAACTAACACCAAAAATAGAGATTGTTAAACAAATCACACAAATAGATGTATATTGGACTTATCAACACATGGGTGATTAAAATTATTTTAATATTAGATTATGTAGGGGTATAAACAAGCAAAGTATTTATATTTTTATTTATAATAGCACTTCAATCCTCAGAAAAGAATAGTTAGACTAAGAGCATCCTACCACTCATTCTATGAGAATACACCCTAACATCCAGTCTAAAACATAGTAAAACAAAACATAAAACTATGTACCACTCTAAACTAATGCTAGAAGTGGAGACTTAGGCTAATGTGTGTGCTTTGAAGGTTTGTGTGGCACGCTTAGCTATGGTTTTAAGTTAGAATTTTCCAAGTGTGAAAACATGTTCAACTTAGAGGAAGGTTTTATTTAAGTTGTTTAATTATTTTGTGTTGAGTTTATTTCATGTTTTGATTATGTTCAAGTGAATCCTACAATTAATTACTAAGTTATAAAGAGAGGGAAAGAGAAGAAAACTTCTTTTTTCCTTCTCTAACCTAAGTAATTTCTAAAGTAGATTCACATTTTAGTTTTGTTTAGTGAATGTTTTGATCCCCACATTCTTAGAGCCTAGTCGGTGAGCATCAGTTGTTAGAGTTGATTCATGTAAGAGCCGCTCCCTTCTGCTTAGTCATTAAATGAGGGTATTTGTCTTTGCCTATTGTTATGATTAGGGTTTGTGTGTGAGCATAAGTATATATTTTGTGATTTATTTAAGGACTTTTGTTTGTTTTTTGTTGTATGAGAGTTTTCTCTTAACTCTGGGATTAATACAATTGTATCCCTAATCCTTCAATGGTGTATCTATATCTCGTTAGATTGTGATGGTGGTCTATGTAATTTTCTTTGCAATTGAATTATCAAGTCTTGAGTTTTTAATTTTGAATCTTAATCCCTCCCTCCCTTCTCCCTTCTCCTTAACCCTAGCCATCTCACTCCCTTCTTCATTCCTCCAGTCGCCGACCTCCCCTCCCTTGCCTCCAACTGTCGACCTCCCTCTCCTCTCCTCCCCCCTATTGACCACCCCTTCTCCCACAATTCTAATCATCGATCCACCTCTCTCTTTCCCATTCTTAACCTAGCCGCTAGCCTCTAACTTCCAAAAATGAAAATTCCCCACAATCCTCCCTCCTTAAAATATAGTTTTGTCCTTCAACAATAATCCCATAAACCTTGATCCCATTTGTTACCGGTCTATGCACTAGATCTAGTATCATTCATTTTCTTCCTTTGTAGTGTTTGTAGTTTCCTCTCATGAAGAAATAAGTCTGGAAAGTAGGATTCATTTTCATAAAAATTGGCATTCATGAAAATTAAAAAATATATATTCTAATATAATACTAACACTTACATCCTTTTCGGGTGTTGAGTAACCAATTAACACATTTTTGTGATCCTAAATCAGATTTTTCCTCTATGGTAAATATGAGTATGCATAAAGGAGACAATCAAACAAGTTCAAAGAAATATTCTCAGACTAGTTGAAATTCAAATGGAATTTAAATAGAACTATCTTAGGACAATTATATCTTAAGACCCTAGATAAAAGCTCATTTATTAAGAATGTGATTGCAAAAACAGCTTTTCCCTAATAGTACTTGAAAGCATTATTTTGAAACAATATGGCGCCCGAGCAATCATGAGATGTCTATTTTTATATTCAAAAACACCATTTTGTTAAAATATAAGAGCACAATAGGATTCTTCGTGTAATCCTTTCTTTTATGAAGGAGGAGAGAGCTTAGTTAAAAAAATTTATTTTACCTTATCATATTTAACTATTTCAATAAGAACTCTATATTGCACATTTATCATTTTGTAAATGATGGAAAATATATTGCACAATTCAAATTTTTATTTCATAGAAGATAACCAAGCAGTTCTAATACAATCCTCAACAAAAGAACACAAATCATTTAGCATCAGAAATATTGAAAATTCGATAAGGCCCAGAAGGCAATGAGTAATAGAGAAAAAAGGGTTAAAAAAATATAGTAATACTTGATGGATAAAGCACAAGATGATGTTTGCAAATTCACAAGTATCATATTAGAATTTGTTAATATTCTAAAGTTAAAATAAGATGGAAGCATATTTTGAAGGCAATTAATAGGAGCATATCGATGTAGAGATGTTGAAGTCAAATCTCAATTGATTTGGAGATAGAAGGTTTTGAAGACCAAAAGAGGATATATGGTTTTTTTAGTTAGAACTAACTTCCTCAAGATAGTATTCCATTCTTCTCACCAGTAGATCCAAATATCCTCCCCAAAATTTTATCTAAAAATACAGAATAAGAAGAGAAGAAGGTTATTTAGCAATTTATATCAATGGTGATTTACGAATTGATACAAGATTGGTGAATAGCTTTGATACATAGAAAACAATTTTCAGTGGAAAAAAAAGGTTTGGATTTATTGTTACTTTGCCAACAATAATTATGAATGAGCCATTTGTAATAATGATTTTTTATGTCATTAGGCTATGGGCATAAATCTTAAATCTAGCTAGTCTAGTATAATATGATTAGTAGCTACTACATCTCTAATCCAAGATTTACTAAGGGTGGAATAGAAAGCAATAAAAGCATAAAACAAAGTGTTCTTACTAAATTGAGCTGATGAGTATGCACCAAATGATGTGATAAGAGAGTTGAGAAAATCCTTACGTTTAGGTTTTTGTCTTCAAGGGAATTGGATCAAGTTTATCACAATAAAACTCATAATCATTAATAAGGTGGCTTATTTTGTCCACAAATCCTCAATTCTATCTAAGAATATTTGTTTTTCCATGAAGCTTAGAGCAATTCTCCCTCATATGACATGAATTATTGCAATATGTACATGGATTCAGTCTCGTTTCAATAATTTGGTATTCTTTAGTCCATTATTTTTTGCATGATTTCTCTGATTTCCCTAATCATCTTTGAACTTTGTAGTCGTCATGGCCAAGGCATCTATGGTCAAGGAATAAAGCATCACACTCCAACTTTCCTAAACATAAATCAATGCAAATGTTTTATTAAAAGGCGGTGACAGTATCTCTTTTTTCTGAGCACTTGTATTCCAATCTAATCAAATTCAACATTGTGGTCCAAGTGAATTCAAAGATTTTCTCCATTTATACAAACTCCTACAGTATAATCTTGATATTTTGAAAGAGATCAACCTCAAGCTAGAACTTCATTAAATTATATTATTCTATGACAAAATGGAGTACCTTCTTTTTTGTTGATATTTTCATCTTAATGTCATCAATCAAGGCAACATCTTGCACCTTTGAATAGGCTTTATGAATGGATTCACATAATTCTTGAGCAATAATAAGGAACGTATTTTCATTGATTTTTGGCTACATAGAATTCCATAACAATGGCATAGTCATGGAGACTTTCTTGGGGTACTGAACTTTCGACCTTTTGGATCTAGCCCAATTGCTGTCAGATAACCTAACCTCCCTCTCCCCATTAAAATTATCTTCACAATTTGTGACTATTGGAGATAGTTTCTTTTGATCAACCATTATGCTGAGTTAATAGTTTTAAGTTGCCCATTTGATAAATGTTCAATAAATCCAGTAATAATTCTTGAACTACTGAAGTGAAATTCAAAAACGGTTTAATATAAAATCAGTGATAATTCTTCAACTACCAAATTATTTTCAAAATTCTCTGATATTTGAAAGAAAAGAAAACAAAGATAAGAAAAGGTTAATAAAATAGCACCTTTGGAAAGCTGCCAGACCCTGGATTTAGGTCAACAATAAAGATTGATTATCAAGATTAGGTGGGCAAAAAAGGAAAAAAAAAACTTCAGTTGATATAGCAGCCTACCAACGAACTACAAAATTCAAGCATGCAGATATAACAACATCAATAACACAACGAAGAGATTGAACAAATCTAATGGATAGTAACAAGAACAAGATCTGAAACAGAACTTGCTCTAATATTCTAATGAAAGAAAAAAAATACAAAAGTGGAATAAAGTGTGAAAAATTAAGAAATCAATTTCTCCCCTCGTTTCTTTTTGTACAGTTAGGCACCATTCTACCATTATTTATGCAAGAAAGAAACTATATAAAAGAAAAGACAATACTCTTAATCAACTACAAAGAAAGAAAGAAAGAACTATACAACACTTTTGATTCGTGAAGTTATGACAACTATTTATACACTTGATCACAAAATTCATCCATGTGGGATCTTTACACATGGAAACTTAGATCCCACGAATTACCATCATTCATTCTTGAATTGCTGCAGTTTCCACAAAAGTTGTATGAAATATAGTTCATGAACGGGAGAACAAGATATAATTAGGAACATCCAAAAAGAGACTTTTGAATAAAGTGGCACTTACTAAGAAACTCAGAAAGACTAATGGACGAGAATACAGTTATAAATGGTAAGACAAGCCTAAAACCGAAACTCCGCCACCTGCATTAACGGACCAAATCCCATTGAATCATGAACTTGAAAACAAGATGGGAATATTAATCCATGACATTAATATTACAAATCATGTTCCTATTCCTTCAAATGCATCTGACACTACCACGAGCTTCAAACCTATGATTAAGAAGTAATAACTCTGATTGGCAGCTTGAAAGAATATAAACTGCATTAAAGGACAAACAGATGCATTTCTTGCTTTTCAATCTCAACCATATGCATCTCGAAATTGTCCTAAATATTTGGTAATGAGCCCAAAATGTCAATGCAGATGGTAATATGCATCATTAAAGCACAACAAATTAAAAAAAATAAAAAGATATAACTAACCTAGATTATAAAAGCCAAAATGTTGACAGAGAACAAAAATGAGACTTGAATATTGGCTAATTTGAAGAGAGTCGAGTCTCATCTACAAGATAACTCAAGATAGGGTCAACAAGCTCAAAAGTACCTCAACACTGAATCTGAAGACAAAACACCTAAATGGTTACTGCTATAAGGATGCCAAGTTGCTTGAAGTATTCTTAAGCCATTGTTGTAGCTAGAAAAGAGTCTTGAACCGAGTAAAACTGTCCTGCAATTTTATAACATCTGTCAGTTCCATCAAACACCAAAAAGAATAAAGCTAAAAAAAAACACTCCATTAGCCTAATAAAACCGAACATCTGTTCCAAACATAACTAAATTATAACTTGAAGTCTTCACAAGTGTTGAAAGCTACACAACATGCCAAAACTGAATAATCAACAAAAGAACAATGACAGGAAGTCATTTTGCTGCTTTAGATATGTTTATCCAGCATTAAATAACTGATTCAATTGCATGCCCTTTAACCAAAGAAACCTAAGCTTGTATAGAGCAGATTTTCCAATTCCAATAGCAATTACAATTGTATACAGATGAGACCAATAAAATTGACAATCATGGTAAATGCATGGTCAATTGCATGCCCTTCTTCAATAGAAATTGAGATTTTATAGAAAATTGAATAACTACTGAAAATCTAATGTTAGAATTTATCAACTTAACAGATAACCTCCCCTACATTGAAATAGTAGAAGCACAAAAACAAGTTAGGAGAGGCAGATGTGTCCATTTTGACAGAAGTTGAAGGAGAAATACAAGAAATGATCCACATAAACACTGAAAATATAGTAAGGATCTAAATCACCAGTTTGATTTCCCCCATCAGCCTCACTCTTGCAGCCCTTGTCAACACCAACTGCCAACAATCCCATCTCCGACAAACCTCACCCCCACCTCCTTGCATCCCTACCAACTCGCCTCACAAGTATCGAGCACCTCACCAAAGATGAACCACGACAGCCACCTCCTTTCCACCCTTCTCTCTATATCGTCTACTCTCTCAATTTTCTCTCTTTGATAGACAGTTAAAACTCCCCCCCCCCCCCCAAAAAAAAATTTTTCACTCTAGACAAAGAGAAAATTGGTCTCCTCTCTCTCCCTATCTTTTTCTCTCTCTAAACTCTCCTCACCCATTTCTCTTTAAAATAGAGAAAGCTCTCCTCACTCTCTCTCTTTCTCTCTCTCTCTCTATATTTTCTCTCCAAATAGAGAGACAAAACCCTCTCACACCATCTCTTTCTCTCTCTAAAAGAGTGGTAAATTACTCACTTTATCTCTCTCTCTCTCTCCTTAAAAAAAGCAAACCAAAAAATAGAAACAAAAAATAAAACGATTGTCTCGTCTCCTCATCATCTTCAATCGTCACAAACAAAGGTACAAAAATATCGAACTCTTAAAATTCCCCAAAAACCATGATTGCAATGTGACGAGCGGTGCTTCTTAGTGTAGCAAAAAAACTCATAAGTGATGATCGCTATACAACGAATAAGCCTTCTACACGCCTTTTTTAGAGTGATGGAGAAATTCAGATAACTACATATGATCATCTTTCTTAATATGATGGAAAATTATGATAATTTTCATGCAGATGACCATACATGGCTTTATTATTGTGGGTGAAGAGAAGAAGACCAAATCTTGATTCACATCACCCATATATGTCTTTCTTGGTGTGGTGAGTAAACCCAATATTCTTATGGACACCATCTACAAGGAGAAAATGTCTAAACACTGCAGAAATGTTGTCAGATTTCATAGTGACAAAGGACTCAATCACTCGAACAAAAAAAAAATTTAATATAAAAAATAATGATGATAAACTAAATATAAAATTATAGAAATATAAATTAGAATAAAATGAATGCAAAATGATGACGAAATAGAATTAACAGTGAATTTTCAAATAATTGAAACCTCACTTGGAATGCAACCAAAACCTGTTCTGAACACCTAAAACTCTCAAGAACTAATTCAAAAAATTTAGAAGAATGTGAAACTAAACAAGAGAGTTCCTATACTTATAGCTCAAGAATTGATGCTCTGTGGGGCTGCGACAATAAAAGACAATCATATAAAAGCAAAATTCAATGTGAAATACATGAAAAGATTGTAATTCATCAAAAATACCATAGAATTCGCAACCCACATACATAAATGGACAGAAGATGTGCCTTAAAAATAATTAAATTTAACATTTGCACGCAACACAAATAACAAAATTCAGATAATTTTGAGATTTACACAAATTTTATGAGGTAATTTGTAACTAACATACAATGCTTTTAAATTTGTGTAGATATCTTGAAAAATTACACAAGTATCTTAAAAACATATATGTACATAACAAAAATGCACCAAAATGTATGCAACTACATCGTGCAAATGCATCAAATACTATGTGGCTACATCGTACAAATGCATTTATAAGTGCATAATGCAAGTGCACTGAGATGCATGCTCATCATTAAAAATGAAAGTCCATATGTTCTTCGACCTATATGCCAAAAATTGTCAAACACAAGGTCTAAAAATGATGTGCGGATAAAAATGAATTAAACTCAAATTAAAATGAATTAAACTCAAATTTAAATTATCTCAAAAAGCGAGTAAACCTTCTTATCTATAAGTGAATTTATAAAATTAGCATATTCGCATATGCTCCAACACACTAAAATGTCCCAACACATGGTCTAAAATGCTAAGCAAACTAAAAATAAGTTTATGCTTAAATTTGTCTCAAAAAACATGCAAGTGCCTTGAGTTTCATAAGCTCTCCCTTTTTTAAATCAAACTCAAAGCTATTAAGTTACACATACTCTTGAATGAGCCACTTTGCCTATAAGTAAGGTCATTAGTCCCATTTAACAAATCCAATTCTCCTCATTACAAAGACTAAGATTGGCAGAGCTAACGATTTTAAATAGTATTTCGAGTGATAAGTTTCAACTTATTGTACATGGGAAATGATTTTAACTTATACTCGCAATCTAATCATATGAATTTTTATTTTTCATTTACATACAACTTTTAATAACCTTAACAAAGAAGATTCATTCCAAGATGAAAACCCTCGACATAAAACATACAAGATATAACCATAAGTCTTAAATTCTTAAACCTAATTCTCTACGCTTAATGTAAAATTGACAAGGTCTATTATATAATAAATCTCCAAAATAAATGCAATTTACATGTATTTCACAAGTCCAATCCTCTACATACAAGGAGTAGGGTTGACAGAATCTAAAATGTAATAAATGTTTAAACAAATTTGACTTATATGTAGATCACAGGCTCATTCCTCTACAAGCAAGCACACTAAGCTAACAAGGTCCAAGATGACAAAATGACAATATCAATACCCTCACAAGGATCATGTTGACAGAAAATCTGAACTAAAAAAAATTTTATTTTCAAAATGTTGTAACTTCTAATATAAATCAACTCAAAATTGAATCAAGATAATAAATAAAAATATACCAAGAAATCATCAAAATCTAAAAGCAATCAAGTGAAATTAATCACCAAAGCTTAAAGAAAAATTTTACCCACTATTTGTAATTGTCGATGATGAAAATTTAAATCTAACCTAAGCTCACAAAAAATCAATGTTATATCAAGCATACTTTAATGATCATTCTCAAATGATCTCACGCAGTAAATACATAGTTGTGTCCTCACGAAAAGTAATGATTACAATCAAAGTCCTCTGATCATATAGTTTGACATGAAATAAAACTATTATATTATGATCATGATCACATCTCGTATATTCTCCAATAATTCAACCCCCTTGAATTGTGAATCCTAATGTATATTTGATAGAATGCAAAGCTTTTTGTTAGCGAAGATTAACTCTAAAATATCTCTTTAAACAAATATCCACCACAGATCTACAAAATCCACTTAGATTACGTAATACATGGATGCTAATAAAAAAAATCATTCAGTTGGTTGAGTCAACTATCTTGCCTAATTAAGTAGACTAGAGATCACGATAACCAAGGACAATGAAATCATAGAACTTGATTGAGTTTATCACCATTCTCCCCACCACCTACTTTAAGTTAAGGATGATAAATTTCACAATTTTTAAACCTAATTATTAGTAATATATGTTAAACATTTAGTACCTTAATTGAAACTTTTCTCTTTTCATTGAAAAAGCTAATTAATCATAGGTGCTTGCATCTATAAGAAACCTAGAATCAAATCTAAAGTCACAAAATAAAAATAAAATATCTAGATAGTTTTTTATCTTCAATCTGATTTGCCTTCTAACACTTTAACCCGGAACTCTCTCACAGTAGCCGGGCAAAATTTTTAAGAGCCCACAACTAAGAAAAAAGGATAAACAACATTATGTATAAAAATAAATATTCTGCTTTCAGTAGGGTATTTGCCTCTAGTAACTTGAAACATGTATTCAACATAATGAACAATTATGCTTATAAAATAAATGATAAAATTTTCCCAAGTATACCTGCAAGATATTTTGTCATCAATAGTGTTGGCCCTTTCGTACAGATGCATGACACTCAGTCCTTGAGAACCAGTAAGAAGCAATGTTGAACCATCCGTGTTAAGAGAAATATGATGGACTGTAGCTTGAATATCAATATCCGGCAAGAGTATCTGGGGCATTACGCATGGATGTAAGATGCAGTATTCTCTAAGAGAGGAAATCAGAATGTTTATATAAACAAAATCCCTAAGATTTGGATAGCTTGTATTAGAAAATCGCCCGGATGCATAAATATTATTTGTAAGCTCAATAAAATTATGATCATTTAGCTTTCAAGCTTTAAGCTACAATATATAGTCCACAAAAAGCAAGGTTGAATTCATAACCATTATGCCATCAATAACACCAAGGCTTTGTTTGGTACAACGATGCTGAGGATCGCTAGTCGAAAAATCATGATATGAATCTTTTAATACATTGTATTAATGCTAGAGTGTTTCCTGAAAATAATACGTTGTATGGCTTGTGTGCAAGTGCCATATTGACGCCCAGGTGTAGTGTTAAATAAGCAAGGATTCCCACATTATGGATGGATGCAGGTAAAGAAGCTAGTCCATAAAACTAGAATTATGTTAGGAACTTGGAATATAGATAATCTTACAGATAAATTAATGAAATTAATAGATATTATGGTTAATAGAAAGATAAATATCTTATGTACTAAAGAAAGTAAATGAGTTGAGAAAAATGCCAAAGAGATTGATAGTTTAGGTTTTGAACTTCAGTATTCAGGTAGGAGTCGACTAGAAATAATATAGGTGTGATTATAAATAAAGTTTGAAGAATAATGTTGTAGATATTAATAAGATTGGAGATAGAATTATAACTTCAAAGTTTATTATTGATACTAAGATAATTAATGTTATGTTTATGCTCCTCAAGTGGGTTTAGATGTAGGCTCAAAAAAAAATTGGAATAACTTAAGAGGAATTAATACAAAAAATATCTCTTGAAGAAAGATAGTTATTAGAGAAAATTTAAATAGACATATTGGTAGAGTGGTAGAAGGTTTTAAATGTAAAGAAAATGGTATGACTATTGAAGACTATATTAGATTTTGCTTTAGCTTAAGATTTTGTAGTTGCTAATACTTTATTTTAAAAAAAATTAATATATTATTACTTATAAGAATGGACCTAGTAAAACACAGATTAATTATTTTTTGATAAAAAAATAGATCTTTTATATTATAGAGATTGTAAGGTCATTTCGGGTGAAAATTTAATTACTCAACATCGACTATTAATTTTAGATTTTAAGATGAAGAGTTAGCAGATGAAAAATAAATTGAAATATTTTTCTAGAATTAGATGAAGGTATTTAAAGAACACTAATAAAATATTTTTAAGAATAAAGTATAAGATCATAAAATTTGGGATGTTCATGAGAATGTTAATATTATGTGGGAAAAAAAAAAAAACAAGTGAGATTAAGCAAGTAACAAAAAAATGTGTTTAGAAAATCAAAAGAAAAATTTTTTTAATAAAAATCGTTGGTGATGGAGTCAAAATGTTACAGAAAAGATAAAAAATAAGAAGTTTTGTTATAAAACTTGGTTTACATGTAAAAACTCCAAAATTGTGAAAGATATAAAATAGCATGTAAAAATTCTAAAAAAAGCAATACGTGATGCAAAAAATTCAACTTTTCAATAAGTTGGTAAGTAAAGAGATAAGAGAACTAAAGGTTTAGTTCAAGTAAGATGCCTTAAAACTGAAAAATCATAAAGTATTTTTTTTATCAGAGAATATTAAACATAAGTGGATGAAATATTTTGATAAACTTTTCAATAAAGGCTGTAAAAGTATGATTGCCTTTTAGCAATCTTAGCATGCCAAATGAAAATAAAAATCTTAGCACTACCATTGCTGGTCCCAAGTCCGGATGCAAAAAGTGGAGGGTTGCGTAGTAAACGTAAAATTTGTCGAAATAATCACATGAATCCTTTAAATCATTGTGTTATCTTGGGCATCCCGAAGCGGCGATGACTGATGAAAAAATGTGCTGACGTGATCTACGCCGTGCGTTAAATAAGCAAGGGTTCCCACATTATGGACGAGCAAAGAAGTTAGTCCATGAAACTAGAATTAGGTCAGGATCTTGGAATATAGGTACTCTTACAGGTAAATTAATTAATAGATATTATGGATAGAAAGATAAATATTTTATGTGTTCAAGAAACTAAAGGCTAAGGAGATTGATAGTTTAGGTTTTAAACTTTGGTATTCAGGTAAAAGTCGAACTAGAAATGGTGTAGGTGTGATTATAGATAAAGTTTGAAGGATAATATTATAAGATTAATAGATGTGGAGATAAATTATAGAAAGATTATTGTTGATCTAAGATTATCAATGTTATAAGTGTCATGCTCCTCAAGTAGGATAAGCTCAAAGGAAAAATTTTGGAATGAATTAGAGGATTAATACAAAAAGATACCTCAAAGAAAAGTATTTATTGGGGAGATTTAAATCATGTTGGTTGAGTGGTAAGATTTTAAAAGTATTCATTAGATGGTTTATTGAAGGGTAATGAAGAATTATATTAGATTTTTACGATGATTTAGTTCTACTTTATTTAAGAAAAGAGATGAACATATTATTACTATAAAATGGATAGTAAAACAGATTGATTATTTTTTGATAAGAAAAATAGATCGTTTAGATTGAAAGATCAGAAAGTCATTAAATTTTAAGTCACTCAACATCGACTATTAGTTTTAGATTTTAAGATGAAAGGTTGTAAGAGAAAAAATAAACTTAATTATTGTCCCAGGATTAGATGGGACACTTAAGAAAACACAAATAAAAATATTTTAAGAGCAAGCTACAAGAAATTAAAGTTTGGGATGTTCATAAGGAACGCTATTATGTGGGAAAAAGTATCGCTATTAAACAGTAAAAGATGCTTAAATCAAAGGAAAAACTTTTTAATAAGAATAGTTGGTGAGTCGAGTGTAAAAGAAAGATAAAAATAAAGATTGTTATAAAACTTGGTTTAGATGTAAAACTTCGAGAGAAAGATATAAAATGGTAGAGATTCTAAGAAAGATATATGATCTGAAAAATTTAAATTTTAGTGATTTATATAGATTGACACCAAAAGAAGGTGAAAGATGTATGTATAAGTTACCAAAGAGATAGGAGAAGTAAAGACATAAAGTGAGGAGTATTAAGGATGAAAATAATAATATTTTTCTAGAAAAGATATTGAAAATAGGTGGATGAGGTATTTTAATAAACTTTTCAATGAAGGATCTGAAAGTAATTGATTTTAGCAACCTTAATACCCAAACAAAATAGAATTTCATTTTATGGATTAGTAAATCAAAGTGAAGCTTTAAAGAAAAAAATGAAAAAAAAGCAAGAGATAATATTCCAATAGAAGTGTGGAAATGTTTAGGAGATCAAGAATTTCGCTTACAAATCTTTTAATGTTATTTTAAAGACTAAAAGAATGAGTGGAGAAAGTTTGTTGGTTCTATATTTAAGAATAAAGATGATGCACAAGATTGCAAATTAGAGGAATTAAGTTAATGTGTCATACATTAAAATTATGGGAGAGAGTAATTGAGCATAGATATGTGATACAAGTTTCTCACAATCAGTTTGGTTTCATGCCGTGTAGATCTACGATGGATGCTATACATTTGTTAAGAGGTTTGATGGAGAAGCAGAGAAAATAAAAGGATCTACATATGATATTTATTGATTTAGAAAACTTATAAAGTTTCAAGAGATGTTCTTTGGAGAGTTAGAGCAGAAGTTAATATTGGTTATATTCAAGTCATTACGGATATGTATACTAGAGTCACTTGTGTCCAAACACAAGGAGGATTGACAAACTATTTTCCTGGATTACATCAAGGATCAACATTAAGCCCTTATCTTTTACTTTAGTTATGGATTCTTTCATTTATAAGGCATTACAAGATGTGTTTTTCTTGATGACATTCTTCTTGTTGATAAGACTGAGAGGGAGTCCAGAAACTTGAATTATGGAGGTCAACTTTAGAGTCTAAAGGTTTTAGTGATCTAAAGCGAATATATGGAGTGTAATTTTAGTTGTAGAAGTTTTAGAAGTGTGACTTTAGGTGATCAAGTCATTAATAAGAGTGAGCGATTGATATTTAGGCTCTATTGTTCAAAATGATGGTGAAATAGATGGAGATATTATTAGTAGAATTCAAGTTGGATGGTTGAAGTGGAGGAATGCATCCGCCTATTATGTGATGTGAAAAAGTTCCACTTAAACTTAAGGGAAAATTTTATAAGATGAAGACTGCAATTATGATTGGAATGTTGGCCAATAAAAGAAAACATAAGACTAAGTTAAGTGTTACTGAGATGAGGATGCTGGTGGATGAGTTTTTACCCTGAGATAGAATGCAAAATGAGTATTCTTGGAAAAAAGAAGTAGCTCAGGTAGATAAGATTAGGGAGAGTATGGTTTGGCCACATAAAGCGGCCTACCGTCATGACCGGATTAGAGAGAGTGCATTAGATTTTTAATAAGAAGGTAGAGTAGACCTAAAAGACTTGGTTAAGATGTAAAAAATGATCTTAGTATTGAATTAAATGAGAATTTGACACATAATAGGACACAATGGAGACGAATGATTCATGACCCCACTTAGATTGGATTAACATTGTATTAAAATTGAAGTTAAAGAGACTTTAAAGAAAAGAAGTATGAAAATATTGTACGACCAGATGATATTCCAATAGAAGTGTGAAAATGCTTAAGAGTTCAAGAAATTTTTTGCCTTACTAATCTTTTTAATATTATTTTAAAGGCTAAAAATATGTCAGAAGAGTGGAAAAAAAAGTTTGTTGGTTTCTATTTTTAAGAATAAAGGTGATGCACAAGAGTGTGCAAATTATTGAGAATAAAGTTAATGTTCCATACATTAAAATTAAGGGAGAGAGTAATTGAGCATAAGTTATGATGTGATACAAAAATTTCTCAAAATCAATTTGGTTTCATGCCTATGGATGTTATACATTTGTTGAGAGGTTTGATGGAGAAGTATAGAGAAAGTAAGGATGATCTACATCTAATATTTATTGATTTAGATAAAGCATATGATAAAGTTCCAAGAGAAGTGCTTTAGAGAGTTATAGAACTGAAAGAAGTTAATATTGGCTATATTCAAGTCATTAAAGATATGTATATTAGAGTTGTTACTTGTGTCTGAACACAAGGAGGATTGACCAAATATTTTCTATTTCAATTGGATTACATCAAGGATCGGCTTTAAGCCCATATCTTTTTGCTTTAATTATGGATGTTCATGTTAGGAATTTTCATGAGGATGTACCTTGGTGTATGCTTTTTGCTGATGATATTCTTCTTGTTGATAAGACTTGATAGGGAGTTCAAGAGAAACTTGAATTATAAAGGTCAACCTTAGCGTCTAAAGGTTGTCATTTAAATAGATCTAATACTGAATATATGGAGTGTAATTTTAGTTTCAGAAGATCTAATTATGGGGTTGTGACAGTGGGTGATCAAGTCATTAAAATAAGTGAATGTTTCGATTATCTTGGGCCTATTGTTCAAAATGATGGTGAAATAGATGGGGATGTTATCAGTAGAATTCAAGATGGATGGTTGAAGTGAAGGAATGCATCTAACCTGGATGGTTGAAGAGGAGGAATGCATCTAACCTATGTGATAGAAAATATCGCTTAATCTTATGAAAAAATTTTATAAGATGGTGGTAAGACCTGCAATGATTTATGGCGTAGAATGTTGGCCAATAAAAGAGAAGCATAAAATTAAGTTATATTGTAGAGATGAGGATGCTCAAGTGGATGAGTGGTTTTACTCTTAAAAATAAAATGCAAAATGAATATATACATGATAAGGTTGGAGTAGCTCCTATGATAGATAAAATTAGAGAGAGTCGCCTTAGATGATTTAGCCACATAAAACGTCGATCATCCGATGACCTAGTTAGAAAAATAGATTAGATGTGACTTATATTAAAAAAGGAAGAGGTAGACCTAAAAAATCTTGGTTGAGATGTATAAAAAATGATCTTAATTCATTAAAATTAAATGAGAATTTGGCACTTAGTAGGACACAAAGGAGAAAAAGTATTCATGTAGCCGACCCAACATAGTGGGATAAAAGCTTGTTATTGTTATTGTTAAACATCACTATTTAGTATATGCTTAGATATCACTATTTAGTACATGCTTAGATATCACTATTGCACTATTTTGTACTCATATTTTGTTTATGAATGATATTTTTGGGTTGCTAATTCTTCTTTATATTTCATATTTGCTCTATAGTTTTATAGCAATGAATAATAGCGACAAAGAGCAATGTCAAAGAATCATTAAAGTCGTTGTATGTTTAACTCATGAATACTATAAGTCATATATTTCACGCACCCATGCATAACATTTACCTATACAAAAGACAAATGGATTGGAGAGTTACTGATGGATCATTTAATGAGATTTCACAACATGTTTCGTATGACGCAAATAATTTTTGTGGATCTTTTGGAAGAACTATGTAATAATCATGGTCTTCACGGGTCCTCTAGGATGACTTCAAGAGAGGTGCTAGCAATAACCCTCTACATTTTATCCCATAACGAGACAATATAAGTAGCAATGGAGTGATTTCAGCACTCATCAAAAACAATTAGTTGATATTTTTTTAATTGATTTAGATGCTTTAGTTAATCTATCATCCAAATTATGAAACATGAAGATTCAATCTTTCAAAACACCCCAAAGAGATATTGTATGATTGTCGATATATGTCATATTGTAAGTTATATTATAATATTCATCTTTTTCAATATGTTTGATGTACTTGCCTATTATAACATGATAAAAAAATGATATATAAATGTATTTGAGCTGTTGATGGAACTCATATTGATGCATGTGTACCTAAAAATGAAAAGATTGCATAGATCAAATTATGTGGCTCACCTACATAGAACATTATGGTTGAATGTTACTTCAACATGTGTTTCACTTTTATCATGGTCAGATGGAAAGATAGTGCATACGATAATTGTACTTTTAGTTTTGTTACGAGAAATCATCAACACAATTTTCCTATGCTGCCTCCAGGTTAGTTGATATCCAAGCAAACTTAATAAAAGCTTTTGTTACACTAAATGATGGTGAAATTTCAAACAAGAAAATATTATCTAATGGATGCTGGATATCTAATGAAATGAGGATTTATGATGCCCTTTCCCGAGACAAAATACCACATACATAATTCGTGGAAGAAAAAAATACTTAATAAGTGACACTCTTCTCTACATGGTTTCATCGAGAGGGTCTTTGGAGTTTAGAATAAAAAATGAGTTATTCTATGAAATATGTCTGCATATCCGTTTAGAAAGCAAGTGAAGATTGTGACTAGAACAATGATGCTCCATAATTACATATATTGTCATCCATCACTTTATGGCATTGACTTCAATAGCGTAGATGAAAATCAATCATATGGCCCTCCTTAAGGATATGTGTACCACTTAGGGCAATCAACATTACAAGTTGACTGTGACATAGCTGAGTCTTGCACACAAGATAGGAAAGTGCCAAAGAGATACTTTTGTTGCGAGAAGAAATTACAAATGAATTAGTTCATGAGTAAATTGATCTTATATGTTAATTCTTATTGAGTCTTTGTTTGATCATATTTAAAATATTGTTCAAACTTTTAATGTTTGTCAAGTTTATATCTGTTTTATGCAAAATTATTGATTTTGTAATGACTTATGTTTTTGATTTGTTAGAACAACTATATATAAAGATTAATAATATTTAAATAATCACTATATACATTAAATTATATATATCGATATTTCAATCATTTTATCCATAAACAACTATAGCACAACAATTTCACAAGTAAGTTTTTCAAATAAGATCACTACTTTAGCAATAAAAGCTACATTTGGATAGCAGCTCTTTCCTACAGCAAATTTACAGCAGCTTTTTTAAAAGGTTTGATCGAGAAGTATAGAGAAAGTAATGAGGATCTACATATGATATTTATTGATTTAGAGAAAACTTATGATAAAATTTCAAGAGATGTTCTTTGGAAAGTTCTAGAAAAGAATGGAGTTAATATTGGTTATATTCAAGTAATTAAGGATATGTATACTAGAGTTGTTACTTGTGTCCAAACATAAAGAGGATTAAAAAAAATATTTTCCTATTTCAGTTGCATTGCATCAAGGATTAGCTTTAAGCCCTTATCTTTTTTGCTTTAGTTATGAATGTGTAATATCCAATTAGTTTATTCCTAATTAATTTTATTTTAGCTAATTAATCATTCAGAAGAATTCCGTAGCACTGCATGCAATGGCTGATTAAGATTCACGCGATATCGATCGAAAGGTAATAGCTCATTTTATTTCATTTCCTTTCATACCATGGGCCTTCATTCGCCGATCGAGTTCGTCTCCTCCTTTCCCCGCCTGCCGGCTGACGATTGCCGCCCCGTGATGAACGACGAGCCGGAATCCGCGTCGGCTTCACTAGAACGCCGCCGCTTCGCCGGCTTCGACAAGGAGTGCCGCCTGCGGCGCAGACGCGCTTCGAAGGCGAAACCAGCGTCGGCCTCGCTTGGACCCACCGATCGCCCCGACGAACCCTCGCCTGCTTCGACTGAATCGACGCCCGGCGCAGATCGCACGAGCAGGGGAGTTCCGTAAATTTGATCGCACGAGAGGGCGGTGATTTAAAAGGAAATTGGGTAAGTTACAATCCTTTTACTTTAAGTAATTGACTTGGTTGTAGAAAATAAAAGGGTTTTGAATCTAAAAAATGTTTAGAAAAGATAATGTATGTGTGTAGTAGTATGAATGCGTTAATTTTGCAAACAAGGAATCTTATTAACTTTATGTTAATCTAATCGCGTATTGGTATAGATTACGAGGTTTCTTGAAATACATACGAGACATCAATTTTGGTAAGAGCTTTAAAGCGGTGATACTACCGGTGTTAATTATGAGTTTCATTTATGAGATATTTATTTAAGAGTTATTTCATTATAGGTTGTGTACTGGGAGGAATCGAGAGCACATCACCACAGTGTAAGACCGAGGTGAGACATAATCGCTAATTTAAATTCGTTTATAGTCATGAATATCTGTTTCTACCGATTTTTATAAATTGTATGAACGACATACATCTAGATATTCTCGTATATCAGATGCCATTACAACGCTCAATGATTATAAATTAGTCATGTTTTATTAAGATATGATTTCGCATATACAAATGTTTTAAACATGTTAAATACAAATACGATAAAATGCAGAAATGTCGTGAAAATTATGATGGGGCTACGTGAAATCAGATAGAAAAGCTCGACGATGAGCGGAAAGGGGGATCTTTATCCCCGACTCGACATTTTGAGGTTGGAGTTAAGTAGTCGAACCTGTGTCGGGGACTGGTAGTAAGATAGTACCGCTTCGCCTTTTGCGCGCCGACGGTGTTTTTTGAATCAAAACCTACTGAATTATAAATGACATTTCTAAAAATGATTTGATATAAGCGAAATGACTTTCATTAATAATCGCTTCTACGACAAGCTCCTATGACATGACATGAGCATGAATCTACAAGATATTGTTCGATTATATTTTCTAGGATTGTTACCGCTTTTACTCTTCTCAGAAATGTACGACGATTGCTCCTCCCGCTTGTTCGAACTTTTAAGATTCTTTTCTCACAAGTTTTGGCTTTAATGACCGCTGATAATTTGAGAGTGAAAGAGTAAACTAGCTTGATTGATTTTGGGGTGTAAGTTTTGGGAATATTAAAGTTTTTTGTATGTATAAAATTTTATCCGATGTCTTTAGCTTCAGTATTTATAAACTTAAATTTTACGCAGAATGGTGAATTAATTTAAGATATTTGTAAATATTTGTGATGATTTGATTAGATACACCTTTCACTGCTGCTCCGCAAAGAATTGGAACGTGTTGGGAATCTGGTAATCACATCCTATTCTGTTAAGACTTGATAACAGGGGTCATCCCAGAGTAGACGATAAAGCAATAAGGAAAGAAAAAGATTGATGAGCAATAGTAATGGAAGCATGATTTGGATTTAGAATAAGTATTGAATTGATCAGTATGACGATTAATTTTGGGTTAGAATCCATATGTTCTTAATTTCATGTATGATATTTAATAAATATGTATTAAATAAATAATTTTATAATTACATTAATTAAAAAAATGCCGAAAGGTTAGATGGCCCTCAAGACTAAATGACTAACTCCACGCTTTGAGATAATTCTAACAGTGAAATACAACCTGAAAGCAAGTGGTGAAGGTAGATCGAATTGATAGTCAATTGATTTCCGTTGTTGATAAACTAGATCTATGAAAAATCACTGGGCACATGAAGTCAGGTTTGGATCAACATTTGAGGATATTTCAAACATTCAAACCACCAAGATTCAAGGGAGCCGTGATCCTATAACGGAAGATTGGCCGCTTAAAATTGGAAAAAATTTTGGATGATGATTCGAAAATAAGAGTAATCGGCTACTTTGTATTGAGGAAGAAGGTGGTGCGTGCTCAACACGGGAAAAGATTTGAAATGATACCCATTACTCGATCAAATGGGATGAGTTTGTCAAAGATTCAAAGATTGGTTTATTCCACCATCACCGACTTGCTTTACAAGACAAATTTTTAATCTAACTGGATCAAAACTATAATGCAAGAAGCGAAGTTCACTTCTCTTTCTAGATATGCCCATATTATATCGCAAGAAGAAATGTCATGGATTTCTCGAGATCCAATTAAGGATTAAGACCATTTTGATATCAGTTAGATGAAGCTGAGAATTGAAAATGAGTTGAATTTTTTCAAGCAAATGGATTTAGAGCAAACGAAAAACTTTGAAAAGAAGATTTCTAAAAGAAATTTAAGTTTGACGACGCATGAAACAAATTAGGAGAAACCTATTTGTGATAAGTGTGGAAAGCGAACATTTTGGTTAATGACGGATGAAATGTTACAATGTATGATTGCCATCGGAGAAGAAGGATATAAAATCGCATAATTATCACAGGGTCAACAAAGAAAGTTTTGGAAGCCGAAGCCGTGTAACACAATTTTGGGAAATCTTCAATTCAAGAAAAGGAGAAACTTAAAAAAATTAACCCTCAAGTAAAAGCGAGTTTTGCTATCACTCCGCGAAGAAGGAATCAAATGAAGTCGTATGCTTAAAATTTGATCTGGGTTGATTCTGCTTTTGATTCGCTCATTTCATTCTTTTCCACCGCTTTTATATTCTATTTCACACCTCAGATTGAAGTAATACCTTCCTGATATACAAATAGAAATGTTGTTGACATTAACATTCAAGATAAATAATTTCCTGTAACTAATTATCTTACCAATCGACATTTTGACGTTATACTGGTATGGATTGGTTGATCAAATATTTTGCAACATTGAATGTTAAGAGGAGAGTGAAATTTTGCATGCCCGGTGAAAAATCATTTTATTTTTCTGATAAGAATGTTCTTCTTTGATTAGTGCAAGAAGTTGAGTAAATATTTAAGGAAATTGTATTTAACCAAATTAGATGTGTTGAATAAGGAGGTGTTTCTGAAAAACATTAGTTGTTTGAATTTTCCGATATGTTTAGGGAATTAAGATCCACCAACACGGTGGTAATTTGGGATTGATGTAACCCAAGTACAACTTCTATACATAAATCTCCTGGATACTCTAAAGAATTACAGAAAAATGTCGAGCAGGAATTAACAGACAAAGGATTTATTCTACCAAAGAACTCACGCGAGTGCACGATATTTGTTAAGAAAAGGATGGTACGCTATGTGTTACATTAGGAGTTAAATAAAGTGACAATCAAGAACAAGTACCCACTACCAAGGATTGATGATTTATTTGATCAGTTGGAGCTATCAGATTTTCCGTAATGATCCGAGATCCGATATCAGAAGTTAAAGATCGATATTTTAAAATTTTTGGAACTGGTATGGACATTATGAATTTATGTCATTTGGTTTAACTAACTCCCGCAATTTATGGACTTAATGAATCGTAGATTTCAAGCCTCGACCAGCTATATCATCTTTATTGATGATATCCGATTTATTCTAAACCGAAGAAGCATGCAAATCATTTGATTGTTTTAGAGTTGTTAAGACAAAATCAATTATATGCCAAATTTTCAAAATGTAATTTTGATAAGCGTCGATTTCTAGTCACATTATCGATGGAAGAGTTTGATCCTCAAAAAAAAGCAATTTTAGAATGGTCCGCATCGAATGTTACGTAAGTCAAGCCGGGTTACAGCAGGAAGTTACGAGATTTTCATATCGCAATGCCTCTATCTAATTTATGAGAAAGGATATCAAATTCCAAATGACAACCGAATGTGAGCGAGTTTTGAATTGAAAAGATTTGACCACCGCACGCTTTTAAATTCCATCGCGAGGCGGATTCCAAATATTTAGTGACGATCTTTAAAGGTTTGGGTTGTGTTTTAATGCGAACGTAAGAAGATCGCATGCCGAGATTAAAATCTCACAAAAAAATTATCCCGCATGATCTAGAGTTAGCGGGTTTTTGCTCTTAAAATTTGGAGACATTTGTATGAAATCTAAATTTTATCGATCATCAGTCTTAAATATATCTTTACACAAAAGAATCAATCAAAGCAGAAGATGGCATTTATTATTAAAGATATGATTTAGATATTCATTGTCCGCAAAGTAATGTGGTGGCGATGCATTAAGCCGCAAGTCCATGGAAATGCCAATGGCTTATTACTCAAAAGTCGAATTGATCGATCAAATTAGCCTACAACTAAGTTAAAGATTCAAATGATATCGACATTTATCTCAATCGATAATCAACAATCAACTTTATTTGAGAATCAAAGCCGCACGTAAACCTGATCGGATATCGAAATTCATGAACAAATCCAAAATTAGGCGAATTTTACGTAGATGCAGAGATTATTCAAAAGAATTAACAATTATGGCACGTGATGCAACAGACAAGAAATTTTACTGGAGGCTCATCTCTACGGGATATACCATTCATCCGTAGTTCAAAAATGTATAAAGATTTAAAAGATTTTGGTGGTGAAGAAAGATATACCGAATATGTCTCTAAACGTGTCGATTGAAAGTGGCATCAAAGACCGCTGATTGTACGCCATTACCTATACCCGAGTGGAAGTGGGAAGAAATCAATGGATTTTGTTATGGATTTCCTAGATCAGCGTCGTGATAAGATCCTCATTGTGAATAGACCAAGTCTCCATTTCTTACTACAAAGCAGATGATTGATAAATTATCCAAATTATATGTTAAAGAAATTGTAAGACTACATGTGTTAAAAGTGATCGTCCCGAGATGGTAGATTTACTTCCGGATTATGGAAATGAATTGAGAGGCCATACGCTACACTTAAGTACGCCTTTTCATCCTCGACCGATGGACAATCGAAAGAACAATTCAAGTCCTAAGATTTGATGAGGCGTGTTTTAGATTTTGGAGGTAGGGAAGATCATATTCCTATGATCGAGTTTGCTTACAAATAATACCAATCTAAGATTCGATAACTCCATATGAAGATCGAAAGTGTAACTCCATTGAGTTGGGGCCGGCGTGGGAGAAAGACATAGGTCAGAGTTAGTTGATCAAGCTACGAGAAAAATCGACAGATAGATTGAAAGTCGCCAGATCGCCGCCAGATATACAACTTAAAGACCGTAGAATTTATATTCTTGAAAGTCAAACCTATGAAAGGAATTAGTAGATTTCATGGAGGTAAATTGAGCCAAGTAGATCTTTGAAATCATGGAAAGGAAATATTAACTGCTTTACCTATCGACGACAGATATTCACAATGTCTTTCACATTTCAATGTTGAGAAAATGATGACGAGATAAGATTCCATATACAAAGTTTGAAATACAACCGATTTGACTTATGCATTGGAGCCGTAAAAGATTTTGGAATTTGATGTGAAGAGATTTAAATGTACAAATTTTCTATGTTAAAATTAAATGGAAGCACCAATCAAAGAAGCTACGGAGGTTGAACAAGAGATGCGAAGTTTCCTTCTGTTTGAATGATTCAAGAAATTTGAGGAAAATTTTTGTTTAAGAGGGAAAATTGTAATATCCAATTAATCTATTCCTAATTAATTTTATTTTAATTAATCCGCCGTTATCAGAAGAATTATCAGAAGACCTGCATGTTTGGATTAAAGCATTCGACGCACATATTTGGGATCGATCGAAAGGTAATACCCGTTCATTTTATTTCATTTCCTTTCATACGCGGCCTCAGTTCATTCCCGATCGAGTTCGTCTCTCCTTTCCTCGCCGCGTTGGCCGACGGATTGCCTCGCGGACACGAACGACGGCGTGGAATCCGCGTCGGCTTCACAGAACCACGCCTTCGCTGGCCGGCTAAGGAGTGCCGCCTTGTGTGCAGATCGGCGTGCTCGAGGCGAACAGTCGGCCTCGCTTGACCCGCCGATCCGCCGGCCGAACCCTCGGCTTCACTCAGACGCCCATGACGAAATCGACGAAAGGTGGGAGTTCCGTAAATTTGATCGCACGAGAGGGGGCAGGCGCGATTTAAAAGAAATTGGGTAAGTTACGCAATCCTTTTACTTTAAGTAATTGACTTGGGTAGAAAATAAAAGGGTTTTGGGGAATCAAAAATGTTTGGGGAAAAGATAATGGTGTAGTAGTATGAATGCGTTAATTTTGCAAACAAGGAATCTTATTAACTTTATGTTAATCTAATCAGGTATTTAGTATTGGCGTTAGTAGATTACGCCGGAGTGCGTGTTTCACACATATGATATGAGGAGACATCAATTAAAGATTGCGGTTTACGATACTACAGTTATGAGTTTCATTTATGAGTTTCATATTAGTATTTAGAAAAGTTATTTCATTATATTGCATCAAGAGAATCGGCGGAACATCACGACATGCAGGTGTGAATCGATGAGACATAAGCTAATTTAAATTCGCTTTATACCCCATGAATGTCATTTTCTACCGATTTTTATAAATTGTATGAACGACATACATCTAGATATTCCCGTCATATCAGATGCCATTATAACCGCTTCAATGATTATAAGTGGTTACGTTTTATTAAGATATGATTTCGTTGATATAAATGTTTTTTTGTACGAAATATAAGAAGTGAAAATGAACGGAAAATTGGGAAGAGGCATGTTATAAATCTGCAGATAAAGAAAAGCGACGAGATGAGCCGCGAGCGAAGATCTTAGATCCCGACTCGACATTTTGAGGTTTGAGTCCAACCGTGTGAGAGTAAGTAGTGCTCCTACCGCCTGCTTTGCCTTTATGAGTGACGACTTTTGTTAAGTCAAAACCCATGAATTATAAATGACATTTAGAAAAATGATATAATCGAAATGACTTTCATTAAATAATCGCTCCATGACATACAACCGCTCATGACACGACATCGATACAAGATCTACGATATTGTTGATATTGTTACCTTCAGAAGATTGTTTACCGCTTTTACTCTTCTCAGAATTTAAATGTACATGACGATTATTCCTCTTTGTTCATTACTTAAGATTTTTTGTCTCACAAAGTTTAAATTTTATGACGCTACCACTTGATAATTTCGGGAAGACGAGGTTTAACCGTTTTGTTGATTTGCGTGTAAGTTTTGGGAAGATTAAAGCTTTTGGGTATGTATAAAATTTTAATACCGATGCCTTTAATGTTCAGATATTTACAAACTTAAAGATTTCACGCAAGAGTGATATGAATCAATTAGTATATGAATTGTAAATATTTGTGATGATTTGATTATACACCTTTCACTTGCTCGTTCATGATAACACGCGGAACGCTGTAAATCTGTCTAATCGAAGTCATCCTATTCTGTTACACTTCTGAAGGGTAGGGGTCATCCTGGGTGTGACAATACTAGGCATTTACAGGAAGATGTACCTTGGTGTATGCTTTTCGATATATTCTTTTGTTGATAAGACAGAGAGAGTCCAAGAGAAACTTGAATTATGGAGGTCAACCTGAGAGTCTAAAGGTTTTATAGATCTAAAAAACTAAATATAAGGAGTAATTTTAGTAGAAGTTCTGGAAGTGTTGTGATATTAGGTGAAAAGTCATTAAAAAGAGCAATTCAAATATTTAGCTATTGTTTAAAATGATGGTGAAATAGATGGAGATGTTATTAGAATTCAAGTTGGATGGTTGAAGTGGGGAATGCATCTATGTTGTGTGATAAAAGTGCACCTTAAGGGGAAATTTTATAAGATGGTGGTGAGACCTACAATGATTTACTATGCATCACCAATAAAGAGAAACATGAGACTAAGTTAAGTGCGAGATAAGGATGCTCAGTGAATGAGTTTTACTCTTAGAGATGAAATGTGAAATGAATATGTTGGGAAAAAGTTGGAGTAGCTGTGAGATAAGATTAGAGAGAGTGTCTTAGATGGTTTACACATAAAACGTACGTCCGATAACCCGTTAAGAGAATAGATGCATTAGATTTATGTTAAGAAAGGTAGAGGGACCTAAAAGACTTTAAGATGTATAAAAAATGACCTTAGTATACTTGAATTAAATGAGAATTTGACACATAATAGGACACAATACCTCACTTAGTGGGATAAAAGCTTGTTGTTGTTGCAACTGCCTCTAACGCACTCTTAGATGATTTTGGGCTATAACTAAGGTTACACTTTTTTTTAATGGATATCTTTTCTAACACATTGAAGTGATGCTCTCTTAGGCATTTTGGGCTATAAACCATGATGACATCTCACCTAAATAAGCATGCCAAATATTAGTTATCTCCTAAAAAAGTATCAAATTTTGGGCATGTGAAAGTACATGTGCACTTGCATACATGTGTTGTGTGTGGGTGGGTGTTGGTGTTGTGTGAGCATCTTTGTGTTATTCTTAACAATGGGAAAAGCAACTTGTACATTAAATTTTGGTTCAATTTGTGTGCATCTACTGTTTTAAACATAACAAGACCTAGTTGAAAATTAAATCTTATGTCTACTATTTTAACAAGTAAAGAACAACTTGCAAATTAAATCCAATCATGACTTCACTACAACATTTTTGCTCTCCAATACCTTGCATTAGATTGTTAGGATGCCTCAAACTATTCTTACTTCAGGAGAGTATATGTCATAAATTAAAATGTGAAATGGTTCAAGCATTTTTTTTTTCATTGTGTTAAGTTTCTAATTGCAAATATGGTCCTTGTATACTTAGGTTATACCACCAGAAAAATGACTCGCCCAAGGAGGATTGGAGCTTGAATCAGGTATAGACAAGATCGACTCGAATGTCGGCTACTCGACAGCTCTCCGTCAACTCCCTGGTCAAGGGTTTCATCACTAGCTCGACAAGGAACTCACCATCCACTCGGATGGCTCGCCAAACTCGCTTAACGCATTAGACGAGAGACCTCTAGAGGACAACCCTCCGCTCGCTCACTTTTATCACAACTCGGCAAAGACTCTGATCAGACTCACCCCATATATGGACCTAGACAAGCAGACCCATATAAGGAGCCAAGTCACTCAATACAAGTATCTATATTTTATTAGTCCCTAAAGTTTGTATATTTTCTTTTTATTATTTTGTGAGTTTCATGTAGCTTCATAAGTAGCCCTTTGACCTTATCAATAAAAAGTCCAAAGGAAAACTAGGGACCTCTTTACCTTTTTTTTAGATTCTCAAAACTTTTATGCTTTTGAAGGTCCTTTATGATTAAGATCTCTCTACAGTTCTTGTATTTAAATATATAATGTACTCTTATTTTTATTCATTGACACAATGTATATACTTTCATTACTTTTTTCTACTCTCCTACTTCTCATAGTAAGACTCAGAAGTAAGATCTGTTATCTTTCTACGGACAAATCAAGATTCAATTATCATAGGGTTTTGTTATTCTCCTCAAAAAAGATAAAAAAGAGCTTGTTTTCTCATTTTTATTCAATGACACAGTGTATATACTTTCGTTTATTTTTTTTGCTCCCCTACTTCTCATGACTCACAAGTAAGATCTGGTATCGAACTACGGACAAATCAAAATTCAACAGTCATAGGGTTTTGTTATTCTCCTCAAAAAAGACATAAAAGGGCCGCTATTCAAACATATAATGTGCTCTCATTTTTATTCATTAATAGTGTATATACTTTCATTTATTTTTTCTACTCCCCTACTTCTCATAAATCACAAGTAAGATTTGGTATCGATTTACTGACAAATCAGGATTCCACAATCATAGGATTTTTTTATTCTCCTCAAAAAGACAAAAATAACTCTTAAACAAGCAAATTAGCCATCAATAATGCATAAAATTAGCAAAAGATTAATTTTTTGAAACTTTAATCTCGTTATATTCCTTCATAACTAAGGTGACCAGTATGATCATATGGGATTAGCTGCACATTGTCTCTGTTGTCAAAAAAATGGAAGTATTTCATCCAAGGGAACTAGTAGCAGCAGGAAAATCATGGGAAAAGTTTAACCATGTTATCTTATGTAACATCTTTCTCTGAAACATATATCGATCAACAATAAGAACAACTGTAGTTCATCTTTATGAAGAGGACTCTAATCAAACAACACATTGACAAATTGCCAAAGAAATACCCTATCAGCCCACACAATGTGCACATTTGTGTTTACCAAATCACATGGTAAACTCAAAAAACCCAAAATTTTCATACATAGTCCTAATAACATGACTATTTACAAAACCAGTATTCTCTCACTTTAATTTTTCAAGTTCTCACACAAATATAAAAATTCATCTTAAAATCAGAACTCATATTTTTTTCACTTTTATCAAATTCATGATGGCTTGATCGAGCATGCGTAAATACATGGGTGCTAATTATGTAAATACATAACTTATGTATGTAATTATCCCAATTTTCATAATGTTCTATTAAATCCCATCGAAAAGCATAAAATGTTTGTTTTTGGATTAGTCCTCAATAAATCGCAATAAAGAAACCGCGACGATAAACAACCTTCTGCACCAACGTTTTCACAATATATAATGCTTTCAGAAAAAATAAATAAATGTGAGTACGAAGGAAGAGCATGGATTAAAGGGTTCCCATAAGAAGAGGAGATGAATAGACCTCGGATGGGTAGGCCGCCTCGACAACCACCGAAGAGGACGATGCGGAGGAGGAAACAGTGTCTGGATCGCGGAAGCGCACGACAAGGCGGTGGACGCATTGGGATCGTGCATCCCAGAGGAAAAGGCGAGAGGAGACGGAATCCCACGCTAAGAGATTTTGAAGGACACTGGAAGAGGAAGATTTGGTGCCAGCGGCGGTGACAGTGGCTGTGCTCATGCTGCTGCTGCTGTTGTTAAAGATAGGATGCTTTTCGAGCAGCACCCATTCGAGGGTTTTCTTTGACAACGCCGGAGAGGCGCGTTGAGGACTTCGGCCATTGCCGCCACTGTTGTCGTTCATGCGGCCGTCAAGGAGTGGCTGTGAATCCGTAAGTCCGTACCTCATCTCAGGCCGCTGAAAGTGGAATGGAAGAACCAAAGAGCGAGCGCTCGCCTGGATTGTGTAGCACCTAGAGAAACACCATGTGACTCTTTATTTTCGAATTTTTACAAATTTTCTCTATAAAACTACACCATAAGATCATTCTTATTCCATGAGTCTATTTATATCAATTAAAGAGTCATTTAAAATTAATTTTATTTTAAGAATTTTATAATATCTCTTAATATTCATAATAATACCTATTATTTTTTTAAATATATATATTAAAAATCATTTGAGATGAAACGATCATATTTTAGACAAATAAAATTTGGAACTCTCACACAAACCATACGAACTTTGAATAAGTTTTGACCTTTTATTTTCTCAGCATCTTCTTCATCTCTTACAATCTTAGAGTATGTGTGATTAGTCTACTTCAAAATTCTTATCTTCATTTTTATATGTACATTCAAGATTAGAGATGTTATAAGTTTGATTCTTTAAATTTGAATTTGTCATTTGTATTATAAATCCTAAGCCCAAAATCTCATTCGACCTCATACTGCCTGCTACGACCATGTTTGAATGTTATTCAAGCATGACTTAAACAATATTTGTGTTTTCGAACAACAATCAAATAATAGTTTGAACTAAGTTGGAGATGCCTGATCAAGATTTAATATGATTTGAGTTAGTTATAATAAAGCTTATATTAGGTTCAAAGAAAGCTCGAACATAATTGAAATAAGGTTCAAGTAAGGTTTGAAAAAGGTTCAAACATGATTTAATAAGGTTCAAATATGGTTGAAATATGATTCAAATAAAGTTCAATCAAGATTCACACTTGGTTTAGCAAGGTTCAATCATGAATAGGATAAGGTTTGAAAATGATTTAAACATGCTTTAATAAAGTTTGAACATAGTTTGAAGAAGATTTGAACAAAGTTAAAGTCCAAATATTATTTGAATACATTCAAATTGTATTATCTTGCATCGTTTATCTTAATGACTCATTTGAGTTATTTTTTGTTATATATATATATATATATATATATATTCAGCTTACATGCAAAGAGATAATGCTCTTCTGAAGTCACATATAAAGTTGGTAATGAGATTAAGAAAATAACCAAGCAATTTAAGGCTAGTGATATTATAATTGAGACTCAGAAATCCCTTGTAATTAATTCTTTAAAGGGGCATGTCATACACAACACACAATTCTTACATATTTATATATCTAATGCCTAAACTTTAATATTTATACAAAAACCAAAATCTTTAATATTACATGAAAAATGACACCATCATTAACTTTTTTTTTAAAGTAAAATGCACCTTTTTCATGCATAAAAAAGTGATATATTTATAAATATCAAACTCTAGGTGTCAGATATGTAAATGCATAAGAATTGTGTGCTATGTATGTAAATCTTCCTTCTTTAAATCCCATGAACTATAATTTTCTAAGGTCCTAATTTATCAAGTGTTACTGAGAATCAGTGATGATAATAAAAGATATTTCATTGTATTAACTAAGTTATAGTTCAAAAAAATTTGATCTAAGGAGTAGTTTATGAAGATAAGCAAAAACATTTGATTGGTTATTAGATAACTACTTCAATAATGACAAGGACTTCTAAAACATAAACTTTTACAAGGAATTCATAACATAAATAGAGGAATGATGCGTTAAAACTAAGTTTATATTTCCTCATAGATAGTGTAATATTATTTTTATTGAGATGCATGACTTTGTGAAAAGGAAGTATCTTTGAATACTCAAGAGATGGATAGCATAAGGGAGAACAATGAAAGGGTTTAAGAAAGATATGGTGTAGTAAGAGACCATTATTTTGAAGAAAAATGCCCCTACCTATTACATAATAATTGGATTTATAATATCATTATAGTACCAAGCTTATAAAGCTATCTTAAGGCTCGAAGGGTTATGTTGAGTACCTTGGAGAGATGTCACCAAGGATTTTGAGATTGGAAGAGCATCAAGATGCTAATACTCAAAATTTATTTGCTAAAATTGATGATTAAAGATATAAGTGTAAATCATCATTATTTTAAATAAATCAAAGTATTTTTGTTTATGTGTTGGATAATTATTATTATAAATTAACTTATTTCATTCATTAATTGTTTATCTTATCCTAGTGCATAAAGCTATAAGAAGAATTTCTCTATAGGGTTATTTGGTTGCCTAAAAAAGAAATACAATGTAAAAAGAATGTAATATATTTGGATTACTTTAAAATTATTTGGTTGGTAAATTTAGAATAACATGTGATTTTATTTATTTGATAGAATGAATATAATGTAAAGTATTTCTTAGGGTGACGAGCAACGGCGATCTGACAAGCAGCAATCGACTGGCCATGGCAGGTGGCTGGCAGGGACATTGGTGAAAAATGAGTTTGAGCTAGCGACAATGATAGATGGTGAAATCACAAGCTGGGAGATGAAATTTGTGTGCATGAGCGATAGTTAGTGAGTAGGGCAACAATCAGGTGCTTTGTCAAGCTCGAATTTCTCCTTGTATTTTTTAATTTTTTCGTTTATGCTCATTATCATATGAAATAAAATATATTTAATATTTTAAAAATATATATTTTTTATTTATAAGAGATAGCTGTAGTTGTGGGTAGGCTAGTGGTGGAGATAAATATGGTGATGATGATGATGGCGAAGACAATAGGCATCATTAGCGGTGGCAACTAACAATGGTCGTTGGTTGTGAACACCAATCATGATGATAATGGCGAAGACAATAGGCATCATTATATATGTTGGTTGAGGTGACCATTGGTATTAACTATTTTTAAAATAATAAAATATTTAAAAGTTAGGAATATAAAAATAACTTATTTATTTTTTAAAATAAAATAGTTAAAATGCATCATATAAACATATTTTTAAAAAATAAAAAAACTAAAATGATCCCGAATAAGCTTTGAGTAAACATAAACCTAGGGACTTTGATTAGATTATTTCAAATACAAATTAAAAAATTGTAAGATAAAAGAAATATAATATTTTTATATTTATGTTGATGTTAAGTTGAACATAGTCCAAATGCAATGAAATAATAATTTTTTTTTTTTTTCTAATTTCATTAAATTCAAAAACATAAAAACTATGTCTTAGAGGTTTGGGGTTTATGAAGGCAAGTAGGGGTATAAACAAGCCAAGCTTGAGCGAGCTAAGTCTCTGTTTGTGTTCGGCTTATTTGTATTAGGTCATGTTTGAATTAGCTCATGAACTCGTTGTTCGTGTTCGCCTCGAAACAATATTTGTGTTCGTTTACAGCTCGTGTTCAGTTGAAATGGCTTGTTTTCATATTTAAAAAAAAAGTTTTTTTAATGAGTAAAAAATTACATTTCGTAGACTCTTAACTCATACAATCACAATTAATAATAACAAATTTAACTCAATTTTTTAATACTTTTATCAATTTGATTAATCAAACAACAATTGATACATAATTACAAATCAAATTAGAAAATTTGAACGTTACACAATAAAAATAAACTAAATATAATAATTTATAAACATTTACACATTACACTTTTACAAGTAGTACAAGATACAATGTATAGACTAATTAATAGTTATATTACATTTTATATGTTTACACAATTAAAAATGATCATTTCATATCCTTCAAGTTTTGAATTAGTCATTTTGTCTTCAATCTTTACTCCTCAGAATCCATAATTGCACTTCATTCTTCATCATATTAATAAAACTGAAAAAAAAATTGATATAATGAAAATATCTAATGGGATCAGAATATTAAATCAAACAATCATTGATGTCTTCATAGCTTGATGATTACTTATATTAAATACTTAAAAAATATTAAGTTGACAAAATAGAATAGCAATAAAAGTTATAGAAGCTTGATTTAATGAGATTTAAAATCAACAAAAAAATCCAAAAATAATAAGACATTGCAGAACAATAAGAGAGAGAGAGAGAGAGAGATAACAAGGCAAAGAAACCAAGCAACAAAGCATTAATAGTGTAAATGAGCAGCAAATAAGAGTGTAAATGAGTTGAGCATTAAACCAAGCAACAATTGTTACTACTAAACAAAAAAAAAAACAAACATCAGAGTCGAAGAACAGAATTAGAAACAGCCATCCAGAAGAATAAGCAACAAGAAAAGCTCATAATTCCAACATTAAACTAAGTGTATTATCTATTATATAAGCAGCCAAATAGCAAAGCTCCATTGCATTTGTTGTAATAAATCCATCATAGTCCATTAACCCACAACATTTAGCTTAACATCAAGTGTAATATCTATAACTTTTAATATTACAAGTTTTTTTTGTTAAAGAGAAACACAAAAGAGTAAATATAGCAATATTAAACTACAACATTTAGCACTATATAAATATGGTATTAAACCATAATATTAAGTAGTACAAAATAACAACAAATTAGAATAACAAATAGTGAAGACCAAAACCATCCTCTGAAGATAGCATCAAAGCATGTCACCAACTCATCCTTCATTTAGAGCTTTCAAAATCTAAAAAATTTACATGCAAGTTTTCTTCTTCCATTAACTCTTGTTGAAATAAAAAATGATTGATTAGAAAAGTATATAGAGAGACTAATGTGAAACTAAACTTTCAGAGTTGATACTAACGAGTTCTTAATGTTGTTTTGACTACCTCTAATATAACTAGTTGTGCAAACAAGTGCTTTAACTATCTTTGCGGATAAGAACTCTTGTAATCATCAAAAACGTTTCCACCGACATTGAATGTAGATTGGGATGCAACTATTGCTATGTGAATTGTTAAGATGTCCTTAGCCATTTTAGATATGCATGGATACTTTAGAGTATTCAAACTTCCACTAATTAAGAACTTCAAATTGATCATTAATGCACATGTATAAACCTTCTTCTAAATAAATTTACAAATCCAATTTTGAATGTTGAATAGAACCTAAAGCTACAACATAATCTACAAACCAAAGTATGCAATCAAAACTAAATGAGAATAATCCATCACTTGGTGGTTATGAAGATCCTAAAGCCCTTGCTGAATGTGAAGTAATAACAACTGCAAATTGATTATATATTTTATAAATAACATCTTCAACAATTTTAATCTCAGATTCTATTTCAGTGAAAGAGTATATCTTAGGAAATATAAAATTAGCAAGCTTCATCTTTACATGTGGATCTAACATAGCTGCAACAAACATAAGTAAATTGCATTCACCTAGTACTTATCAAATTTGATTTTCATGACAATTGTCATTTACTTAATGTATTCATTAGATCAAATGCATTTTTCGATTAGCAATTTATTAACTTATAATTGCAAGCTTGAGTAGCATAATGCATGGAAAATTGTGATAAACCAAAGAAAATTCATGTATTAAATAAGTGGAGTTCCAGCATGTTGGAACATCAATGAATAAATATTTCTAAGTGAAAATTCTTAATTATTTTACCACTTCAACAAATTTTTGTAATCTTCTTAGAGATTTTTTTTTAGATATTTTATCGACTTCTTGATTTTATGAATTATTTTTTTGAACCTCCTTCAATCAATATAAAATCATAATATTCAAGATGTGAGCGCAACATCTAATATAAAAAATGACCTAAGAAATTTAATTTTATTCAGGACTAAAAATTAACTTTAAGATCATTAACAACGACATCATTATAATTAGCTATGTGATAGTGGACAGTTTATACTGAAGATTCCAATCCAATAAGCAATCATATATAGCATCACAAATAAAAGTACTAGTATGTGGTGGGTCAAGGTCAATAAAATTGATGATTCACTTATGCAACTTTCATGATTCATTGATGTAATGAATTGTTAAGCACATATATCTTATTGTTTGATCGGAAGTCTAACAATCACAAGTCAATAAGACTCTATTTATGCCTTTAAGATATGTTATCAACTTATCTTTCTCAGATTCATAAACTTTTATGCAATCATTCTTTGTAGTGTTTCTAGATATCCTCTCATAATTTGGATTTGAGACCTTCAAAAAAATATTTAATCACATATGCTCAATAATCATTAAGGGATACTCATGCACAATAATCATTTTTGCAATAAGTTTTCTATTTAAAAGTTAATCATAATTTTTTTTGGCCATAAACTATATGATTCTCAATTTTTGTATTGGCATCAAAAGAAATAAAATATAATTTTTTTACTAAATAAATCATCAACTTGTTTATTCTTGACTTTAATTTTCTCAAATTATTTAACATGTCTCAATAGTTGTGAAGTAGTGCCTATTTTGAATTTATGAAATCTTGTACGAGAATAAATACATTGCAAAGAAGGTGTAAAAACTCCTTTGAATGTAGGTGTAGTTTCAATGAAGTATTCTCAAACTATAGTTTTTCTTTTCTTACCCTTCTTAGTGGGACTTTTATATTTATAGTCACAACTACCTGTGCTTCTAATCCAATTGGTTGTAAAGAAATATTTGAATTTTCATTATTATTTTCAACATCTATAGCTATGCCATTAGCAAATAATGCACTTTGAGAAAGGTCCAAAGTTGACATGATAATAGCCTAAATAATGTGAATTAAAACTAAAGATGCTATTCAGAGTCCATAAAATATAACATTTCTTATAGATGAAATGCATCAATAAGTCATTTTTATTGCATTTACGGTAAAATAAGAATACAAGAGATGTTCAACACGACGTCATTAGTGTATTGGATATTTCAAGAAAAAAAGCTAACTAAACAAGAAAATAATAATTTATCAATATTGAAGTCGTATTTTTCTTTACATCTTACTCTCATTGTAGTGGTAACATAAGAAAATATGTCTTTTGATACAAAACTCATCCAATAACTATCAATAATTAACACAAACCATAATCAAAATGAGACAAATAGCCCAAACCAATTTTTACAAAAAACCAAAACACAAGCTTGATGAATAGGAAACATGAAATACATGAAAAAGAAGTTATAAAGAAAGAGATATAGATGACACCAACAATGGCAAAAATTTGAATCAATATCTTAAATCAAATTTGCTAAGAATAAGCTTTATAATCATAAGGTGTATTTTATGAGAATATAATGTAGGAATAGTCAAGCAAAACTTATGATGAATGCACTCTATATCTTAATATAAATCAAATAATTATAAAACTCAATCCTATTAAATTTGACTTAGTATATCCTAACATATTTTTTGACCTCATTTTTGGATGAGATTGATATTATCCCAATCTTAGTAATTAGAATCTTTAATCTTAGATTAGGAGTTTCCTAATTAGACACTTAAAATACTTGCACAAGTCAAATACCCCCAAACTCAAACCATTACTTATTCTCAAGTAATCCAATACTTTTAATAAATCATTGGAGTCTTTGTATGACATAAATTTTGAAAAATTAAATAATCTTGAAATGTGTTTAAATTGAAGTTTTAAATTTACAATTATACTCCTTATTATGAAGATATCCCAATTATATTAGCCTAAAGTTTTAGTCAAATTATATCTCTTTTACATCAAAAAATTTTGTGCATTAAATATATAATTAATTCTTATGAATGTTAATTAATTATTTTTAATGAATATCATATTATATTAGATAAATAATCAAAGTTTAAATTTTCTCCTTTGAAGTTATTACATTAAGTTACTTATAATAATTTTGTTAATTTGCTAATATTGTATATGACTATTAATAATTTTATAAGTATGATACTAAGTCTCAAATATTTTTTTATTTTTATTTATTTTACCATCATATTGACTTTGTAATCCATACTTTTTATATATTTTTCATCATCTTTTTTATTAGACAAATTTAACCAATTATTATTTTCTTATTTATTCTATTAATCTCTAAGCGATACAACTTTAAGCTATGTTATTTATATAATAATTATGATTATTTATTTCAAGTCAATTTATAAAATTCAACAAGAATCTTTTATATGTGTTGTGTGTTTTAGAAATTATTTGATGTATTAAAAATTCTTAGTTTGTTCTAAATTAACTTAGTTAATATAATTAAAAATAAATTCATATTTAAGTGTGTTTATTATTAATTCTAATTTTTTTAAATTTAAAATTGTCTTTAATTTATTTAATCTCAAAGTTTTTTGTGCTACAAATGCTGAAGTTTTATCAATTAATATTGAAATACTTCAATCATTTTATTTGGGAATATTTAATAACTTATAAACTATATAAAAGTGACTAACATGTTATAACGATGTGACACTAGGCACTAACTTTATACATGTAAGATGATACAAGGGAAATTTTTGTAGAAATTTTTAAAAGAAATACTAAAAATTTCGCTCAAAATCATATCTAACAATATTAAATAAAATTCATAATTATATTAAAATGAATAATTAAAATTTCATTTCATAAATAAAAAAAACTTTAACAACTAATAAAAAATACAAACCATAAATTAAAATAGAAAATAAAAATAAGCTATCCTAATTACTCCTCCTCCTCCTCCTCTTCCTCGTCCTCCTCCTCCTCCTCTTCTTCTTCTTCTTCTTCTTCTTCTTATGTTGGTGTGGGCTGGTAGCTAACATAGGGCTGTTATTGTGGCACATCAAAAAATATAATTCTACCAAAGCCAATATTGAGTTGGCAGTTCTCAAACATGTGAGCTAATGCTGAGTTATACTTAGCCATATAGGAGAACCACTGCTACTATTGACCCATGTAATGATTAAATTTTCTCCCCATCTCTTGTTGCCACCTACTACTTTTCTCAGCCTTCTGTTGTAGGTTAAAAACATACTCTCCAAGATCTTGGAACTACTTCCCCATAGTTTTAGAAGTTCTGGATCTAGATAAAGCTGTGTCAGAGCTTTCCCCACTTCCATTTTTGACCCCATCCCTCCAATTAAATGCTTGGTGAGGGCAGCCCAAACGGGTATTACCTCTTCGTTTGGATTCTCCACCACTCCAATAGCCAAAAATAATGCACAAATTATAGAGGGAAAACCATTGCTTATTGTAGTGCTACCCTTAATCATATTACTAATATAATTATGAATAATCCTACCTACATTTATAGAAAATATATTTTAAATTATATAATTCAAAATGACCCGATCCTTAGTGATCTCACTGATATTCCCACTCAACATCAACTTCAACAAAATGAAGTAGTACCAAGCATTAGCCTTGTTAGTCATATTTCCTCACTCTGTTTCTACTATACATTAGCATTTCTATTAATAATGAACCTTAAGATCTCATTAAAATTGAGATAATTATTATAATATTCAAAATATTCATCGTAGGCATAGTCATATAATTAATAATATGAATTAATGTTAGCACTCTCATAACTTACCCATTTCCCCTAATAAAAACTCTGTCGTTTCAAGGTTCCTTTGTGTTAGCAAAGAATTTTCTTAACATAGGGACGACAGTGTGTTTCATAGGCAAAATGCTCTCATCGACTTTAGGTAATAATCCCTTCCTTGAGTTTGTCTCTTAGGGATCAGATTTTTATGGATTAGAGCATGGTGTGGGAATTTTATTTGAAACACTACGCAAATCTTGGCAGTACTTATTTAGGTAATCAAATATGTCATTAAGAGATAAATATATTATTTTGAAATATAAACATAATACTCTATAATAGATTCAATAACTTAATAAGGACTCCTAAGGCCGATGGGTCTTTGATGTACCAGAGATTTTTTTTTCTGAACTACATAGAGAAGTAGAACATGGTTTATTTTAATGTAGGGATCCCAATTCCCTATAAAGGCAAACCCCTATAGTTAATTACATCTTAAAATAAAGAGAATTACTCATAAGAGTACTCTTGATTAAAGAAACTGACCTTTATCTCTATGAATTTCAAAGCTTGTCTTGAAAGGATTGTTAATTTATAAATTCAAATGATAATGTTCCAAGAAGAAAGAGTTCTTTTCGAAAGACAAAAAAAGATTAAGTAGAAAATACTTTTAAAAACTAAGATGCTTAGTAAGTATTTCAACAATCTTAATGTTGGGCTTTATATTTTTGAGATTGAATTCATTAGATTTATGAGTCTTGATAATTTATTAGAAATTGGGGCTTAGATTTTAACAACACAAGATTATAGAAATACTTAGTGCTTGAAGACTTATTCTAACAAGATGCTTCATAACTTAAGTATAAAAGTTTCTCTGACCTAAGTTAGAGGCTCGACTTATTCTAAGTTTTGAGAATTATCGATTAACTTTCTTACTTAAGAAAATGAAATTATCCCTAACTCTTTTGGACTTATTTTCCTCTTGACTTCAATCTTACGAATACAAGATGGTACAGCTGTTATATTTAAGAAAGAAAGCTCAGAGCCTAAACTCACTCCTTAATCCTAAGATAATGATTAGTATGTTATGCCTATAATTAATGCCATAATTTTAAATTTTTATGTATTTTGACTCATAATTTTATTTAAAGGCTTTGCGTATGCAATTCATGCTTAAAATAAGATGTGGTCAAAAAATGATCATAGGCAAAATCAAAATGAGAATGCACACTTCCCCAAAAAGGGTGGTCATCCTCATAGGTTAGATGCCCCCTTATGTGCTATGGGTGAAGCACCCAATTCAAGAATTACGAATAATATATTCACATGGTTCACAAAGTTTAATTATTTCTAGTTGCTTTTAGTTGTATGCTTATGGCTTTAACTATGAAGAGGTTATAAATTTTAATTTTTATTTGAGTTAAAGTAATTTTAATGGGATAAAAAATTTAGTTTTCCTAAGAGCCTAACTCATCTGGGCTTCATCACAAAATACAACAATCATAGAAAGAAACATATAAAAACATGTAGTTCTATTACACACCCCAAAGTAAATCAAGCCAAATTTAAATAAATAAAAAGGCCATGCGTATTGTACACCTGTTGGTTAAAATTTCTATATAACTTCAAATCTGTGGGGAGAAAGAAATGGCAAGACACTATAGAAATTCATCTTGTTAAGACACCACACAGATCTGTAGATGTACTTATTTAGGTGATCGAGTACATCATCAAGGAATAGTGTACCATCTAGAAAGACAGAAATCACTATCCTTTAAGGGACCTAATCACCTCAATAAGGACTCCTAAGGATGATGGTTCTCTATATATACTAGAGATTCTTCCCCTACTTTATATAGAAAAGTAAAGCAAAGTTTATTTTAAATCGGGTTCGTTAAGTTCCCTACAGGGGCATGCCCCCATAGTTAATTACATCTTAAGGGACAGGATCCCTTAGAAAAACTCTCGATTAAGGTAAATGATCGTAGTTTTTAAAGATTTCAATAGGAAATGACTATCAATCGATTGATTTATTTTTGAAAGATCAAATGAGATTGATCAAAAGAGGGAGTTATTATTGAAGCCAAATTGAAGATAAACAGGAGATGCCCCAATGCTAGGAAACCTAGCGAGCATCTCAAACTATCCTATAGTTGGGCTTTACATTTTTGAAATTGATTTAGTTTGTTTGAGTTGCATTTTTCATTAGAAATTTAGGACTTAAGATTCCTTAACACAAGATTAAAGAAATGCCTAAGAGGTGAGGAATTAAGCTTAGATCCCATAAAGGGGAGAAGCAACCTCAGAATCTAAATCTAGGTAGCTTTGGCAAGGGACAAAAGCACAACCTAAATCTAAGGTGAAAAATGGGTAATTGGTTTGTCTTCTTGAGAGGAGGGCAACATGGACTTACAACTGCACAGGGGTACCAATTAATTCCTCCTATGATTTTAAATACATGTTGGCAAGTCTTTATGCTTATGTAAGATAGCTAGGCTATTATTATTTAGAAAAAAACTAAGTCCTTAAACTCACTCCCTAAAGAGACTAGATCATGTAAAGGGAAATGCTTCAAATGACCTAAATCTAATGCAATTCAAATTTCATTTTATTTTCATTTTTGGATAATTATTTTGACTCAGGCTAATAGGATTCATATGATTAATGCATGAGAAATCAGATTATTGGTCAAAATTAGCTAGAAGGGAAGATGTGAGTTTCCACCACGGCTCTCAAAGGTCAAGCCGAGTTCTCTAGCAAAGTTGGAAGCCCTCCAATCAAGAGCAAAATAAGATGTATTTGTGCATGATATTATAAAGAAATGCTCATCCAACTAAGGGGTTGCTAATTCTTTTATCTTGATTTTAAACCTAAGCATTAAGTGAGGTTATGAGTTATTTAATTTTTATTTGAGCTGTTATGTTGGGTAAAAGATTCATTTTGTCTTAAAGAGCCTAATCCACATCTAGGCCATACATAAAGCAAGGAAGAAACTAGGAAAAGCATGCCACTTAATGTAAAAGTTAAATAAATTTTCAACCAATTTATAAAGCTAATCGCAAAAAAGAATAAATGACCGTTGTGGTAGGGTACCACCACACAAACTCGAAAATATCAAATGTGGGTAGCCGAGTTCTACCCTTATAGAATGCGAATTACAAATGAATATTACAATTAAGCAAGGAATTCACTATTTTGGGGGTCTTTAAGCTTTATTCTTCTTCATTCTTTCTTCTTCTTCTTTCTTCTTTTGGTTCCTCCTTTGGAAGGTTAGAAGGTGGATGCTCCAAGGCTTCACATGATGCATAAGATAAGATCTTATGACTAATGCTTATCCTAATCCCCATAACAATCATTCCAAAATCCTAATTATACAAATTTTTACATGAAAAGGGAAAGTGGAAATCTAACTAATACTTATAAAATAAAGGTTAGCTAAAATACACCACACAAATCTCAAGCATGCATATTCGACTTATCACACCACACATGGGTGACTAAGTCCACCTGGCCTATGGATTATGCTTAGGGGTATAAAGCACCTTTATGCAAAATCATTTATATTTTTATTTATGATAGCACCCCTTAAGCACAATCCCTTGCAGAAAAGTATAGTTAGACTAAGAACATCCTACCATTCATTCTACGAGCATACACTCTAACATCCAGTCTAAAACATATATCACAAAATAAAATATAACATCAAACCATGCACCAACCTAACCTAAGGCTAGAAGTGGTGACTTAGGCTAATGTGTGTGCTTTGAAGGCTTATGTGGTATGCTTAACTATGACTTTAGATTTAAATTTTATAAGTGTGAAGAACATGTTCAACTTAGAGGAGGGTTTCATTTAAGTTGTTTAGTATTTTGGGTTGATTTTATTTCATGTTTTAATTTGGTTTAAGTGGAACCTACAATTAATTACTAAGTTATGAAGAGAGGGAAGGAGAAGAGAACTTTTCTTTCATTCCCTAACTTAAGTAATTTCTGAAGTAGATTTACATTTTAGTTTCATTTAGGTAAATATTTTGTTTAAATCTTTTAATTAATCCTAAGTTTAGATAAACTCTAAACAAACCTATTAAAAAAAAGACATTTTAAGATTAAATAAAATGTATGAAAATTCACCATGATTTTTCTTAAGTAGAAAGAGTTTTCCTTATCTAAATTTTCACAAGCATATATGAAAGTAAGAAAGGCATAAGTGAGTACAATGCAATTGTTAACTAGAAGTGTAAGGTATAAAACCTACTTAGGGCTACTTAGAGCCTCGCAACCTCGGGGTTGTTCAAACTAATATACCATTTTCTTTAAATACAAACATGTATATAAAAGAAATGAAATAGAAAATGAAAATGCAAAAGTTGTTTAATGGATTCATTTTTTATTTATGCAATTTATACATGCAAGTATATGCAACCCTTCTTAGGTGATAGCATAGGGATGAATAGGGTATAAAATTAAGTAAGTGTTGGATTCTTTTCAAATGAACCCTACATCTTACCAACTCCCATTCAAAATTATGCTAACATAAGAAAAAAAGGAAACTCATACTAAGCATAACTTTATAATTTTTCACATGCAAGCCTATAATTAAAGTATAAGTAGCACACTTTCAGATTTCATATTTGATTTATATATTTTGAAAATAGTTTGGATTTAGTAGTGATAATAGCCACTCATATTTCTACTTTAGCCAACACATGCAAATTTGACATAAAGTAAACAACTTCATTTTAAAATTTGAAACATAAAATTATGAATGCATGAAATCACATGGCATACAACTTAACATGTTGGGAAAGATCCAAAGCAATGAAAGCATGTAAACAAGCTCACTTCACTTAAATCCTAAAGACATTCTTATAGAATAAGAAAATTTAGAATAAATCAAAGTAAATTTTAAAGTAATTTTTATTTAGTTTGAAGTTTGATTTAGTTTTGAAAAGGTGAGATGAGTTTGCTAACCCATTCCCACATGTGTTTGGTATTTTTGTTTAATTTTTAGATAATTAAATCCATTTTTATGTACTGATTAGGTTAAGGTATGAATTAAGTAGCTTAATTAACCCTTGCCTACACTACCTTAGAAGAATTAACTAAATAATTATGAGTCAATGAGATGACATAAAACCCATAAGAAATTTTTAAATTTGTAATGCACCTAATAATGAAAAGGCCTAATGCAATTTGGCTCACAACTAAAAGTTAATTAAGCTAAGGGGTTTAGCTTAAGTAATTTCAAAATATCCTTTCATACTTATGAAAGGGGTTTTGATTTCCTTAATTGAATTTAGGCTATTAAACACCTAAGCATCTACCCAAGATAGATTAATTGAGTTCTAGAACTTTTAGAATTTTTAGAAATTGATCAAGGGGATAATTAATGCATTAACCTTTAGTTAAGAGGAGATTAAGGAGAGAAAAGGGGGTTTAGGGAATAGCTTAGGGGAAATGATAAAAAAATATTTCATAAACCTCTTACTCACTAGATCTGACCTTAATCAACCCCAATCATAGGTTAAAATCACTAATCATACCCTAATTATGCTTAATTACATAAGAAGGATAATTAAGGAAACCATATGCAATCAATCTAATCAAGATTTCAATAAATCCTAAGAAAATTAGGGGAAATAGAGGTCAAGTCCTAAAACTTATCCAATAAATTTGGGATTAATCAGAGGCCTAATCAAAGAGTAATTAGAAAAATACACTTTCTAATAAAACCCAAATTCAAAGAAAAGCATAATTCAAAACTCATCAAAATTAATTTTAAAATGTTCTAGGTTTAATTATCTATCCATAGGATTTTATTTCATATTTTTTTTGACTTTTCTAAGAAGAGTTATGAATTTTTGAAGTTCTCTAGAATTAGAATTAATTAATGCATTTTATTAATCTAACTAATCCTCGCTCACGGCGCATGGCTATGGCGGTCGATGTTTTATACATCGCACTGTGATGGGGTAACTTAAGTTGACATCCCAAATGGTGGTGGCACATGCTATCCTTATCCATCAAAGATCAAACGCTAAGGATCCCCGCATCCCATTTTAAAAAGGGTCAATAGATTCTAAACGCGAATAATCTGGTCCATCTAAAATGCGGATGGATGAGATCCAAGTTCTTCCCTTGATCAATAGAGACCGCCCATGATTAAAGATCCAAGCGATCCAAAGATGAATCAAATAAAATTCAACCCACACCAAAGAGAGAGCGGAAAATCCAACGATAAAATAAATGGGGTGAAATTTTTCACAAAGCTCCACACCACATTGAGTTTAGTGATCAAAAAATCCATACCTTGTTGAGAAGCTTCAGTTGGAGAAAGCCTGCAAGTTTGGAGCACTTGAGGTTAAGTGGATCAATGTATGGACCAACTCCTTGCTTGAGCGACTTTGATCCAATTGGGCTCTTCCTTATTGTGGGAACTCTAATAGAAGCTTAGGTGCACTCGACTTAGCTCCTAGATGAAGTGTGCAAGAGCAATTGGAAGGAAATTGAGTAAGGAAGAAATTAGCTAATGGATTGAGCTCCCCTATTTTTACACTGTGCAAAATTGAGAAATGGAAAATTCTAATCCTCTCTAAGAAGCTTAGAAGTGCTCTCTGATGATTTCTCTGAGTTCCTTAACTTCAATCGATAGAGGGCAAGTGAGAATTGAATTGAATTAGGGGGAGTATATCTCCCCCTTGAAGGATCGGACGATCGACTATGCTCTTATCATTTTGATCCAATTGATCATATTGGGAGGGCTGTTTGGTATATTTTGAGTGTGCACATGGTCGATTTGATCCAATAAGTGGATTGCCAACCTCCCATGTGCCTTAATTTGAGCTTGAGAGGGAGTTTGAAAATTCAATTTTGCTGGTCGGGTTTGATCTAGGGCCAAATGACCCAAACCCATTGGGTTGGGTGCACCACTCATCATTAAGTCCCCTTGAGCTTTTAAGAAAGCCTCAAGTGAATGTGAAGAGGGTATGACCAAATTACCCATGGGTTAGGCCAAAATTTGTTCTATGGCCTAGGATTAAGATAGACATTTTGCTATTTTTCCACTTTGGATATGTTGGGCATGTGGAGAAACTTGGTTTGGCCAAGTTTTAAGAGATTTGCAATCCATTTGATAGGGTTTGGCTCATGTTGACCCATTTAGGTCAAAATGGGTCAACTTGGGTCAAGTTGACCAATAGGTCAAATTTGGTCTGGTTCAAGTTCATATGACCATTTGAAATGTTTTACTTTTGGTTTGATTCAATTTGATATATATTTGATTTTGGATCATATGACTTCATTTAGGTCAAATGGGTCAAGTTGACCTATTTGACCCATTTGGCCTATTTGAGGTAGGTCAAGGGTAGGTTTGAGTTAGGTTAGTCATATAGAGTAGATTGGTATCATTGTTTTCAATCAATTTAGGTTAAGTTCAATTTTGGCTCAACATGACTCCTTTAGGTCCTGTTGGGTCTAAGGTCAATTGGGCTAGGTTGGGTCTAGTTGGCCAATTGAGGCTTTGGTCAAGTTCCACAAATGATTTGGAATGGACTTGACCCATTGGTTTTAATCAATTTGGCTTAGATCAAGTTTTGACACATTTTGACCCTTTAGGTCAAAATGGGTCAAGTTGACCAATTGGGCTAGGTTAGGCTCAAATGTTGGCTTGGTCAAGTTCAAACATAGGTCATGAGTAAACTTAGACTAATGGTTTCAATCAATTTAGCCTATGGTGGAATTTGGCTGATGTTCATTTCATTAAGTGTTGACTTGGTCAACCCGTAGGTTTGACCCAATTTGATTGATTGATCATCCCATGATGATTGTTGATCATGATGATAGGAAAATATGAGTTTGGTTCAATCCAATTTAGTTAGGATCAAAATTTTGCTCATAAGGATACTTTAGGTCACTTTAGGTCAAGTGAGCCTAAGTGGGTCAAATGGCTTGGTCAAAGCTTGATTTGAAGTTGATTGATCTTGTATATGGACTTATGATTGAAATATAAATCTATTTACAAGTGGTTTGAAGTCAAATGGGTTTTAATCCATTTGAAAGTTTCATATTCAAAGGAAGAATATGAAATGTGTTTTGGGTTTGATTTTTTATTTAGGTTTTGATTGTTTGATTGAAGTTTGGATTGATATATGAGCTCATGATTGTAGGGTTGATTGAATCATGAGAGAAAATCAAGAGTTTGGCTTGATTTGAAAGTGATTTGGCTAAGTTCAAGATTTTGACTTGAAAGACTTAGATTGGATTTTGAATGGATTTGAGTTTGATTTTTTGGAATTGGTTTTGATTGTTTGAATTTATATTTCATTTATATATGTGAATATAAATGAGAATATAAATTGATCATGAGAAAATTTCAAGGATTTGAAGTGGTTTAATCATGATTTAGGTTAAATCCATTAAAGGAAATTTAAAGGATTTAAGAAAATTTTTAATTTGAAATTTAATTTTTGGATTGTATTTGATTGATTTATATTTATATTTCACTTATACATGAGAACATAAATGAGAATACAAATAAGTTTTGATAAAATCCCATGAGGTTGAATTAATTTGATCAAGGTTTAGGTTAAATCCATTAAAGAGAATTTAAAGGATTTAAGGGAATTCTTAAATGGAATTTAATTTTTGGATTGGATTTGATTGATTTATATTTATATTTCATTTATATATGAGAATATAAATGAGAATATAAATAATTTTTGAGAAAATCCCATGAGTTTGAATTGATTTGATCATGATTTAGGATTGATTTTGGCTAAGTCCTTTAATGGGAAATTGAAGGGACTTAAGAAAATTTTCATGATTTGATTTAGAATTTTGAGTTTAATTTGATTGGTTTGAATTTATATTTCATTTATAAATGTGAATATAAATGAGAATATAAATGGATTATGAGGAAATCCCAAAGATTTGAGTAGGTTTGAATCATAATTTTGATTAAGTCCTTGAGGGAAGGTTAAGGACTTAGGCAAAATTTGGACTTAAGAATTTTTGATGGATTTTGATCATGGGTTTCAATCATAGATTTCAATCATTAATTTCAATTATGGAATTGATTTAGGTTTGGAGAAAATCAAATAGAATTTATTTGGAGTTTGACTTGAATGAAGGAAAGTGAGGAATGATTTAAACTAAGGGTAGGAAATTTTTCTAACACCCCTAAAGCATGACTTATTCATATGGCTAACTTTTCTAAGTATTCTAGGGCTAGGTTGAGTGTCCACCTAATCACTAGATGTATCTTAAGACTAAAGAACTCTTAATGTCTAAGAGAAGTCCTATGTCTAAGATGGAGGGGTTGAGAGCTCATTCTAAAAATGAGGTCAACAACACATTGGAAAAAAAAAAGTGGGTAGCCAAACTCTATCCTTATACAACCTGACCTAAAACTAAATGTTTAATCTATATTCATTAACTTCATATTCATCCTTCTTCAGGGACCTCCTTAGGTTCCATCAAAGATCGTTAAATAAGTACAATCAGCTTCTATTAATCCTAAACTCTAAGGATTCTAACCTAATTCTAGATTCAAATTACATTTAACATTTTTAAAATAAAATCTTAAACCTTGCAAAATAAATGTCAGGAAAAATATACAACACATCAGTTGTTTATATTTCAAATATAGGGGCTTAGCATCAGTGATTTCTAAGTCCACTTGTCATATTGGGCTATGCTTAGGAACTTAAGCAGCACCAACAATTAACATTTATTATTTTTATGACAGTGGCCCTGTTAAGCATAGCCCCCACACAGAATAATATTAGCCTAAAAGAACGTCTTAACATTCAGTTTAGTGAGCAAACAACCATAGTTATCTAGTCTAAAATAGTACATCATAAAATAAGAAACAGTATGACATCACAATCAACACATAATTATAGATCATCGACCTAACATAAGTCTAGGGTCGGTGACCTAGTATTATAATGTGTGAAAAGAGGGATAGTGTGGCAAGTCTGTATTAGGCTTCTTTAAGTTAAATTTTTTGATTTAAATTCAAGGTTTGTTGATTTATCATTAGGTGGTTTCACTTCAAATGATTTAGTTAGTTTTTTATTTTATATTCAATTTTAATCAATTTTTATGTTAACATTGAATTTGGGTTTTAAAGAGTGAAAAAACGTTAAACCTTGCTTATGGAAAGGCACAACCTACTTAATACCCTAATCTTAATAAAATAAAATCATCACCAAGAAGGTCGATATTCACTTTAGAAATCAAGCCTATAGATTTATATATTTCATTTGATCTTTTTTTGTTTTACTTAGAATTTAATTTGATTAACATTTCTTTGATTTATTTATAATTTTAATTTGGTTATTAGTGTTTATTATTATTATTTTTAGATCATTTCATTAAAATTGATTTAATATTTCAATTTAAGTTTAGTTATTAGTTTCTTCAATTTTGCTATGTTCATTTAAATTTAAATTTAAATTTAAGGTTAATCTCTTGTTTGAGTTTTTCATTCATATATCTATTAAATTATTTAAGTTTTATTATTTAATAATGATCTATGCAATTGACTTGCTTAAATGATTTGATTAGACTAAGTTTCATTTGATTGATTTAATTATTAAAATCAGATTAAAATTTTTTTATTTTAATATTTTAAAGTTTATTTCAATTAAAAATCTAATTATTTGATTTCATCTAGCTTAATGTTTAATTAACTCCATTGGCTTTTATGAGCTTATGTGATTTATGTTTGTTTGAACTAGGTTTATTATTATTTGAATATAGTGATTTTATGTTTGATTTGAGTCCAATTGATTTCATATTTCAATTCATGTATTTTACATTATTTAAGAGGTATTTTAGTAATTTGAAATTTTTTATTGTTAGATTTTCTTATAATACATGAGATTTGTTTGATTTGGATTTATGATATATTTATTTAGATTAATTTGATTGAATTTGACTATATTCAATTGAATTAGTTATGATTCAGTTTGATTTAATTAACTTAATTTAATTTTGATTTAATTTGTTGAATGATTGATTGAGTATTTATGTTTAATTTAATTGATTGATATAGTCGAGCTTTATTTAATTTGACTTGTCATATTTAAGTGACCGATCAAGTTAAATTAGTGTTTGATTATTTTAATTTATTTAAAGAATATTTAAGTTTTTATAAGATCAATTTAATTAGATGATTGATTTATAGAGAGGGTTAATTAAATGTTTAACTTAATGATTTGATTAAAAGGTTGTTTTACATGTCTCATTTACCTGATCTATTTAGTTTAAGTAGATCAAATGGTTGATTGATCTAACTAAGTTTTGATTACTTATAGAAAAAAAAGTAAACTTAAATCATCTAGACTTTGATTAGTTTCATTCCAAGCTAGCTGATTTAATAAATCTAGTTAAAGTCTGATTATGTTCTTTCAAATTTTGTTTAATGAAATTAAATATCTATTTTAATTAAAAATTTAATTAATTTTCAATTAAGTTTAAATAATCAATTTAAATAGGGTTCAATGATTAGTTAAGGTATGTTCGATTGATTATTTTATTAATTCATATAGCAAAATTAATTGATCAATGTTTAGTTACGTTATCATAGTTACATAATTATCTTAGTTAAGATTTGATAAAAGATTGTTAAATGTTCTTGGTTAAATTCTTAGTTTGTTTAAAGCTTAGTTAATTGGATTACATGATTGATTTAGCTAGGGTTTGATTTCTAATTATTTGAATTTATTATAAGCAACTTGATTAGAATATTCTTGATTATCTTAATTAATTAGTTTAGATAATCAAAGTTTGGTTAATGACTAACTTAGTTTATCCTATTTAAATTTGTTTATTCAAATTGAGTTTAACTTTCTTAATCGTTTGGTTGACTTAACTTAATTAAGAATGATACAAGTTTAACATGATTAATTTGATTTAGTGATTATGATGCAGGGCATCATCATCACCATTGTCAATATCATTATCATAAAGCTTTAATGTATGTATTGGGCCTTTATGTTAGCAATACGTAACTGAACGAAGCATAAAATTTGTATATGTTTTGGACTTATATGTATTGGGCTATTCTTATGTCATGACACATGATTCATGATAGTAGGTATGATATTTTGGGTAAGTATGAAAGGAGTGAAAGGTTTGGTAGTAGGCAGTGATAGGTGTAGTTATGATAGTGGTAGGTTTGAGTTTGGAGTTAGGTTTAAGTATTCTTAACTCTCCCTCTCAATCCTATAAATTGGGAGGCTCTTGTAATGCTTTACACTTAGATTCAAAATAAAAGTTATATTCTTAAATTTCTTTTACTAGTCTTTTGTGTGCTTTCCTCATGAGTGATAGACTACTATAGGTGTGCGGGCTCACAACCCTTAGAGAAAGGCTTCTAAGGAAGAAATATGATCTCCACAATGATGGATTATTTGTAGAGGTCAACTTTAACTTATCCTCATTTCTCTGCTAGTTGTTTTAAATTTACTATATGTTAGATCGTTCATAACTTTTCAGTTATTTTTTTGCACTTATAAGATTCAGATCTCTAGTGTGGTTAATATAGCTATAGTCAAACCTTTTGAACTTCACTAAATTCATACAATATTTTGAATGTGCTCAATAGTAGTGTGTATTTATCATTACTCTTCATATCATAAAAATCGCTCTCATCCTATATCATATTTGGCATCAGAGCAAGTATGTTTCTTTGGGAACATCTTGTTTGGTATTAAATTTTATTTTATATTAGAGTAATCTTGTAATCCATTGTTAAAAAATACATAAAATTTATTATTTAATTAGGGCACTTACTTATTTCTTTAATCATGTCTTTAATTTCATTACATTGTAAATTTAAAAAATAAAAAATAAAAAAAATTAAATATTTGCTTATATCAAAAATTTTAAATAGAATATCATCATGTCAACTCGTAGTGGTCTTAGATAGCAAGATCAATGTTTAGATGAAAAACATGTTTCCTATGAATTTTTATTAGAAAAAATATAAAAGCTTACTCTTATGCTGACAGGAAGTCATCATAAACCTCATTCCTCTTTCTCTCCCTCATCATCCACATTCTCCTATTAGACCCCGCTATTGCCCTAGGAATAATTTTAATAAATATCCTATGGTTGATGAGGTACATCCTCACCCACCTCATCGAATAGAAAGACAATTAAGACAAGATGAATGTTATGCTCATCGAACTCCTTATGAGCAATATCCTCTTATGAAGAGTCATTATCTAGTTTTGTTGCCTCTCGATGTAGACTCAGAGAACCTGATGGTGATGTTATTCGTAGGGTTAAAATTGATCCACCTACTTTTGATGGTCAACTTGATCTTAAAATTTTCTTAGATTGGTTAGAGATATGGACCAATATTTTGATTGGATGCCCATGTAGGAAGAAAGACAAGTTCATTTTGCTTGTATGAAACTAACTAGCTATGCTAAGACTTATTAGATTAATCTTACATAAAATTTTTAAGGATTAGGACAACCACCTATTGCTTCTTGAGATGAGATGAAAGAAATTTTAAAACAAAAATATGTATCATTAAATTTTTATGATCAACTTATGGATGAAATGACTACACTTAAATCAGGATCTTTGACTGTTGTTGAGTATATGACATGATTTGATGAATTAATCATCCGTTGTGATGTTAAAGAGGATCATCGCACCATAATCTCAAAATTTAGATCAGGGTTACCAACTAATAATCATAATGAAATGTTAACTCGAGAAATTTTTTCTCTTAAGGATACATTTCGAGTGGCAACTCAAATTGAACAATATCTTAGATTACATCCTTATAAGCAATTCACAACTTCATCTAAAAGTAACTCTCAATTACGTGTTACTCCTCCTACCTCAGTAGTTCTTAAAGGACCCAGTGAAACAAATAAAAAAGCTTTAGTAGGAACATCTAGTTCTAAGACTTCTAGCATTACTTGTTTTACATGTAAAATTGGTCATTATGCAAGTATTTGTCCACATCGAAACTTACACTTAAATCATGAAATGATGATCAACAAAATAAAAATAATGATAATCAAATTACAGTTGACCCTTGTGAAGAGGTTAATGATACAGAAGAAGCATTAGATGAGTCTCATATAGTTGTTATGCATTGTGTGTTAGCTACCCATGCTAATATTGATTGGAGGTGCACATCAATTTTCACACTTATTTTAAGAGTGGTGAAAAGACATATAAATTAATCATTAATAGTCATAGCTGTATGAATGTTATTGCTGCCTCTACTTTGGCTAGGATGAAGTGCACCTCGGATGCTCACCCACAACCTTATAAGGTTGCTTGGGTAGATAAAACCTCTATCTCTATATCTCAATATTATCTTTTACCCATTCAATTAGGAGAATATATTGATAAAATTTGGTGTGATGTTGTTCTGATGGATGTTACTCATATACTCTTAGGTAGACCTTGGCTTTTTGACATGGATGTCATAAATTATGGATGATCTAATACATATGCTTTTAATTTTCAAGGCAAGAGAATTTTGTTAAATCTCTAAACTAAAGAGGTCACTTCACTTCAACCCCAAAATTCTTCTCTTCCCATAGAAAAGAAATCCCTACATATTATTAAAAACATCAAATTCAACAAGAGATTAATGGGAATATCATTTTTACATTAGTTGTCATAGCCTCCAAAAATCAATCTTGTGTTGAATCATTTTCATCTGAAGTACTTAAGCTTTTATCAGAAGATTAAGATATTTATCTTGAAGAACTTTATAGTGAGCTTCCCCCATTAAGAAATATCCAACATGCCATAGAGCTAGTTCCTGGATCATCACTCCCAAATATTTCACATTATCATATGAACCCAAATGAACATGTGGAGCTAAAGCGACAAGTTGATGATTTATTAACAAAATATTTTATCAGGAAACATTTATCTCCATGTGCAATGCTTGCTCTTCTTACCCCAAAGAAAAATGGTACTTGGCATGCGTGTAGATAGTCATGCTATTAATAAAATCACTATTAAGTATAGGTTCCCCATACATAGACTTGATGACATGCTAGATATGATAGCTGGATCAATCATTTTCTCTAAAATTGATCTTAGAAGTGGATATCATCAAATTCATATGAGATAAGTTGATGAATGGAAAATAACCTTCAAGATAAAAGATGATTTGTATGAATGAATAATAATGTCTTTTGGATTAACCAATGCTCCAAGTATATTTATGCGAGTGATGACTTATATCTTTTGTCCTTTTATTGGAAATTTTTAGTTGTGTACTTTTAAAGATATTTTAATTTTTAGCCAGACTAAGAGAGATCATGAGAACAATTTATGATAGGTCTTTGAAGTGCTTCATCAAGAAAGACTATATGTTCACTTAAAAAATGCTCATTTATGATGTCTTCAGTAATCTTCTTAAGATTCATTATTTCTTGTGACAACATCTCTGTCGATCCTAAATAAATTAAGGTTATTCAAGAGTGGCCTAACCCAACCACAATTCATGATGTATGTAGTTTTCATGAGTTAGTCACATTTTATCTAAGGATTTATTCATGGATTTAGCATTATTATGACCCCGATAACTTAATGTCTTAAAAAGGGAAACTTTGTTTGAACAAAGGCAGCTATTGATTCCTTCTCTAAAATTAAAAAACTTTTAACAAGTCCACCGATATTAAAATTACCAAAATTTGACAAAGTATTTGATTTGTCATGTGATGCATCTGGAGTTGGTATTGGAGGTGTTCTTATGCATGGAAGTTATCCCATTATTTTTTTAGTGAAAAATTAAATGAAGCGCATCAATGATATTCCACATATGATCGTGAGCTTTATGATGTCATCCAAACATTATATTATTGATGACATTATCTTCTTTCAAGAGAATTTGTACTTTATTCTGATCACAAAGCACTTAAATATTTAAGTACTCAAAAGAAACTTAGTTCTTTGTCATAGAAAATGGGTTTAATATCGTTTATTCTTAAACATAAATATGGTGTCAAGAATAAAGTAGCAGATGCCCTAAGTAGAATGTACCTTATTAAAAACCATGAGTGTGAAAGTTACTGGATTAAAAAAAGTTTCAAGATGATTATCCTAATTGTTAAGATTTTTTACAAATTTTTGAATCTTTGAAATATGATGTTTCAATTAATAGGCCTAATTATCAAATACGAGATGGCTATCTCTTTGGTGGCACACAACTATATATCCCAGATTCATCACTTCAAAATTTTCTTGTTGTAAAAATTCATTTAGGAGGTGTGTCTGGCCAATTTGATCATGATAAGACAATAGTCAAGATAGAGGATATGCTCTTTTGGACTAGTCTTAAGAAAGATATTGCTCGTATCATTGCCCAACATCATAGTTTTAAGTAGCAAAAAATGAATAACAAAATTTTGGTATATACACACCACTCCCAATTCCTTACAAACCATGGGAAGATCTTAGTATGGACTTCATCTTAGGATTACCTCACATTGTACAACTATTTGGCTCTATCTTAGTAGTTGTTGATCAATTTTCTAAAATGGGACACTTCATTCCATGTTATAAGATATCAGATGCATCACATATAACGATTATTTTTTTTTCGTGAGATTGTTCATTTACATGAACTTCCTAAGATAATTATGTCTCATCATGATGTAAGATTTATGAGATATTTTTGGAAAAACTTATGAAAAAGGCTCGAAACAAAACTCTTATTTTCTATAGCTTATCACTCTCAAGTAGATGGACAAACTGACGTTGTTAATAGAAGCTTAGAAAATTTACTTAGGTGCTAGTGTTCGATCATACTACTAGTTGGGGCTTAGTTCTTCCTACTATAGAATTTGCTTATAATAGTTCAATTAATAGGTCAACCGGTATGAGTCCTTTTCATGTTGTAACTAGTTATAATCCAAGAAAATCAATTGATCTTATTGATTTTCCTGTAACATATAGGTCTAGTACATTTGCATCTTCATTTGCACAAAGCATGGATGATTTGCCTATAACTAATAATGATAAATATAAAGCTAATGTTGATGCACATAGATATATAAAATTTAATGAGGGAGATTTAATTCTTGTTAAAGTTTGACCTGAGAGATTTTCAACTAGAACTCTTAAGAAATTAACTCTCAAGAGATCTGATCCTTATAAAGTTATAAGGAAGATAAATGATAATGCTTATGAAATAGATCTTCAAATGAATGCTATGATTTCTCCAATATTTAATGTATTAGATTTATTGTTGTTCCATGGGCAAGCCATGGATAACACTATTCCCTCTATAAATAGTACTAACATGCAGGTTAATACTTCATCACCAATTCCTCTACCTATATCGTTGCTTAAGATCACATCATCCAGATTAAATTTTAGAAGATTAGATTATCACCACATATGTTAGAGGCATTCAAAGATTTTAGTTCATTGGAAAGGTCTTTTGCCACTCAAATATTCATGGCTTACATTTGATGAGTTATATCAGTTGGACCCATAATTATTACAAGAGTACTGATTTTCATTCTCTAGAGGAGAATCCTTTAAAGATGAGGAGTGCTGATGCAGGGCATCATCATCACCGTCATTGACATCATCATCATAAAACTTAAATCTATGTATGTACATTTATGTTATAATTTATGTTATGTATTATTGGGATTTTATAGTTTGTATATGTTTTGGGCTTATATGTATTAGGCTATTTTTATGTCATGGCCCATGATTCATGGTAGAAAGTATGATATTTTAGGAAGGTATGAAAAGAGTGGTTAGTTTGATAATGGTGGTAGGTTTGGTAGTAGCTGATGGTAGGTGTAGTTATAATAGATGTAGGTTTGAGTTTGGAGTTTGGTTGCGTATTCTTAACTCTCCCTTTAAATCCTATAAATAGAGAGGCTCTTGTAATGCTTGACATTTGGATTTGGAATAAAAGTTATGTTCTTAAATTTCTTTTACTAGTCTTTGTGAGTGCTTTCCTCATGATTGATAGACTTCTTGAGTGTGTGGGATCACAACTCTTAGAGAAGGACTTTTAAGGAAGGAGCGTGATCTCCTGATGATGTGTAGAGGTCAACTTCAACTTATCCTCGCACCGGTTATTTTAAATTTGCTACAAGTTAGATCGTTTAACTTTTCAATTTTCATTTATAAGATTGGATCTCATGGTTAATATAACTTTTAAGATCTTTTCAACTTCACTAAATTCATAATATTGTGAATGTGCTCAATAGTAGTGTGCATTTATCATTACATTTTAATGAGAATTTAAGAATTATCGATGTAATAAACTTCATACCATAAAAATCACTCTCATCCTACATCAGATTAATTTGATTAAAGAGCTTGATTAATTTGATTAAAAAGTTTAATTAGATTGATTAGACTTTGATCAATATTTATAATTAAGTATTTAATTTAAGTTAGGTTTGATTTAAGAAGTCTTTTAATATGACTTATTTAATTTAATTTAGTTTGATTAAATGATAGATTAATTTATTTTAAAATTTTGTTATCTAATTGAATAAAGGTTAATCTTAATTAAAAGTTTAATGAATTATTTTATGCTTAATTTAATTAATTCAATTAATCCTAATTATTTTTGGATTAGTGATTTATTAAGCTTTTATTTTAGTAAATGATTAATTTGATTAAGAATTTAATTAAGGAACCCAATTCACTTAATGATCAAGTGATTTAATCATAATTAGGTGATTATTTAGTTTCATTATTATTGGCTTAAAAATGATCATCTTGGCTAAATAGTTGATTGGATTATAGTTTAGTTGACGATTAATTGATTTGATTAACCGATACTTTAAATCATTCATTTCAATTGAGAATGGATTAATAATTAATTAAGTTTAGTATTCAATTTATCTAAATGATTTGATCTAGCTAGACGATGAATATTAAGTTTAGTTGAAGGTTATCTAAGTGGTTTGATTAAAGATTAGTTAATTCATTCAAGACTATTTAATCAAAGTTTAATTATGAGTTGATTAGGGTCATTTTATCAGGTTAAATAAAATTTTCTTTGATTTAGGTTAATTAATTTGAGGAAGCTTTTTATTTGATTTTATGTGTTTAGATTAGTGATGTTTAATAATTTAGTTCATCTAGTTAAGTTTAATTTGAAATTTAATTAATGCTTGATTTGATTTCATATTGTGAATTTAATTAGTTTAAGTTTAGGTTTAAGTTTTATTTAAATTAAAGATTAAGTGATATTTGTTTTTAGCTTAATATTTAATTTATTTAAATTTAACTTTAACAAATTCAATTATTGTTGATTTTAATGGCTTATTAAATTCTAATTAGGTGATTTTGGATTTATGTAATTTTAAAGCTTGGAAATATTTTATTACACTTCTCTAATGTTAATGGAAATATTCTCATTGATCTCATTAATTTTTATTGTTTTTATAATAAAGTTTTATATTTTTTATTTAAATTAACTTAGATCTTAAAAATTAAATAACTTTTAATGCAAAAATTATTTTTCTTTGAACTTTTTATGTCAAGTGGGGTTCTTGGCCAATTTTACTTTCTTAAAGTTTTAATTTAATCAGAGGTGCAATTTAAGACAAATTAAAGTTTTAACTCTTTCAATAAAATCCTAATTAAGCTTTAATTATTAGAGATTAATTGGAGATTTTAATTTTTTTTTAAATTCCACCGAATGATGAATGCAAGAGGGTTTATTTGAAATTTTTAGATTTTTAATTGAATTATTATAAATTTTCAAAATTCACTTTAATTAATTAATTTAATTAATCCCTTTAATCACCTAATTAGGTAATTTTGGCATTTAGTGAATTTCGGAGGATTTCAATACTTTTCTAATATACATTAGAGTTATTTATAATGGTTTGATCTATTTTGATGTGTTTTCATAATTTTCTTGATGTTTAGTTAGTTGTTTTATAAAATTGGATATTTAAAGGTTGAAATTTTATAACTTTTAATCTACTAATTATATTAGCTTGAAATTTTTATGATATGTGGATATTAATCTTAATTTAAATTCCTAAAAATTTAATATTAATTTGATAAATATTTTGGGACAAATTGAATAAATTTGATTTTTATTCAAAATCAAATTAGTCTCAAAATTCTTAATAAAATTTGGAGCTTTTCGATAAATTAGATTCTTCTTGAAAAGATGAATCAAATAAGCCTTTATTTGTAATTTTCATTAAATATTTTATTTTTCATAATTTTTTGAAGTTTTAGATGATTTTTAGCATTTATTTAATTCAAAAATTCTCGATTTTTTAATTTAAACTACTTAGCGCTGATTAGGCCATTTTTACACATGCCAATTCCCTATTGGACCGCAAAAGCACTGGCATAACATTTGAGCAAGAAAATGTGTTTAGGTAGAATTGATCTGGAATGTTTGGTCGCAAATCAGACCATCCATATCACTCTCGCCAATCTAAAAGAAGAAAATCAAAGGCTTACTTATGTTTTAATTTAGGCCTTCCATCCTATTAAAGGGAAATTTGATGGCTGTAGCTTTTTTCCTCCCAGCCAGTGAACCAAGCCAGGCAGGTGGGATTTTCAGCCCAATTTGTTCTTCCAACTAGCAATTTTCGGTGAACTCGCTGGAAAACACCGTATCTGCACATTGAGGGGCTTGTAAAATGAAATCATAATTGGATATAAAGGAAAATTTTCTAGAATTGAGCGATTATTCTTACAAACAAAGTGACCTATGGTTTTTCTAAGTTTTAAAGAAATTACCTCTGAAGCCTACGTTCAATGAAATTTTTGTGTTGGAGAGTTTTCTTGAGTTGAGATGAGTCTCTATTATGATCCTCTTGCTTTCCTCCTCTAGATCATCTTCTCCACTAATGACTGCTGCCTCTTCTCTGGATATTGGCCGGAATCGGTGATTTTATGTGGGAAAAAAGTGGGGACGGGATTGGTTTGGCTTAGTGAAGCTTTTGGAAGATAGATAATGCCATAAGAGAGGGAATTGGGTGCTCTTTTTTCCCTTTAGTGGTGGTCGAAAATCACTTTTCATGTCCATGTGGAGGTGTTGGCCATGAGAAAAATGGAGGTCTCCTCTTGTTGCATTAGGTAAGCCACTGATTGAGTGTGTTCCCAAGTCAAAGGAGGAGAAGAGGAAGATCATGGCTCTTAGCTTTTCTTTGATTTTTCCTTTTATTTTCCTCTTTTGTTGATCTTTAGTCCCTTCTCCATTCTCATTTAAACTGCAATTCTATAATCTTTGATCATGATTTGGGGAGCCTTTGGGTTGGCATGGCTTCATTTGGGTCAATTTTGGGTTGAACCTTAGGTTAGATCAATTTGACTCAAATTAGATTGGGTTTGAGACAATCAAATTCCATTGGCTTGTTTGAGTTAAAGTTATGTTCTAATTAAGCTTAATTTGATCATTCAAATTCTTTAGGATCATTTTAAATTAATTTAGTTTGAATAATTGAATTCAAATTCAATTCAATTCGCTTAGATCAAAATGAGTCAAATTAAGCTAAATAGTTCAATTAATCATCTTGGGATTGAATTAAGCCTTAGTTGTGTTTGATGAAGCATTTAAAATAACTTGGATTGATAAATTTAAAAAAATTTGAGCTTAATTTTGAACTTGACCTATGTTGACCTAATTTAGCTTGAATGGGTTATATTGGGTTCACTTAGGTCAAATGATATAATCAATCAAATTAAACTCAATGATTTATTGAATTACATTCATTTATAATTTTCAAATGATTTTGGATGTTTGAATTGAATTATTTTAAATTTAATTTTAATTTAGGTTGAATAAGTTCAATTTGAATTTATTTGGATCAAATGACCTAATTAACCCATTTGAGACTGTTTGGGTCCAGGCTTGCTTAGATTTTGCTTAGATATATTCATGTGATGATTTTAAATCTTTGAAATGACTCAATTTGATGAAACTTTTGTTGGTTGACTTTTGACTTAGTGAGGCCCACATGGGTCAACTATAGGTCAAATGTCTCGATTGACCACCCTGAGCCTCATCTAGATTTATTTTTGGGTTCATTTATGTTTGTGTATTGGTTTGATTTAATTTTGATTTTCTTTGATTTTATTTGATTAGAGTTAGGTGATTTTGAGCTTAAATGAGTTAATCAAACTCAAATACCTTAATTTGGGCTCAATTAAATTTAGATTTCAATTTAGATATGTTTAATTTAACTTTCTATTGAGATTTATTAGATTTGGGTTTGATTTGAATTTACCTAATCTAATTGGGTTAGGTCAAGCCTTGGAATGGTCCACTAGGATGATCTAGACTTTCACTTCAGAGGATTAAATTTAATTTGATTTTAAATTTAATTTTGGTTTGTCAATTAGCCATTAAATGTAGTGCTCTAAGTGCTTACTTAAGAAACTCTTAATCGAGGGTCCTATTTACTAGCATTGGGGATAATATTATCCTCATCCAAAAATGAGGTCAACAAATGGACCTCCAATATGTGTGGTGGACTAAATAGAGTACATCACATATATTGGAGTTGACCAAACTAATCAACAGATCTTATACAGGTTACATGCAATATTGCTTATGAGGTTTGAATTTTGGTTTGAAATTTGAAATTTGAAATTTATCTTTAGTTTAAATTTTATTCTGAATTTGATTGTGAAAGATAGGCATAAACATGCCTTAAGTTATTTTAGTTTTAGGAGGATTCATTCTTAGAAAATCTAAATTCACTAGTCTCTAAGAAGAATAGAGATGTTATTAGGAAATGACTCACTAAGGAATCTAATCCTAATAGAGTTGTAATAGTGAGAAAAGACCTCAAGGAGACTTATTCTTATCTTAATTACAACATAGTTTTTTTATTGGTTTTCAATGGATAAGCCTGGAAGAAAGCATAAAGACTTACATTTTCCTAGTGGAATGAGCCAAGGTGATAGCCCTAATGAATAACCAACCTAAGGAGAGGATTTATATGTGTATATACTGGGATAGACTAGATCTTATGTTTGATTTTCTTTTTCGTTGGTTTTTAATAGCTAACTTAAGAAGAAAGCATGGGGACTCACATCTTCCTAGGTGGAACTTTCCAAATGGATAGCCTTAATGATTAACCAACTTATGGGGAGGATCTATAGATGCCTACACTGGGATTAAACTATATCTTATATTTTGTTCTCTAGAAAGGACACCAATATGGATACTCACTCTTATCTAGGGGCAGTAGTTGGAGAGGATGTCACTATGGATACTTACTCCTCACTAAACTATGTTGATTTCAACTAGAGAAGGATGCCTCTTGGGATGCTTACACTTAATCTAACCTTATTAGAGAGATAGAATGCCACTGATGGATACTTACTCCTACCCTCATAGTACTAAATTCTTTGTTTTTAATTCTTGGAAATGATTCCACTATGGATATTTACTCTTATCTAAGATGGTAGTTAGAGAGGATGTCATTCTAGATACTTACTCCTTACCAAACTATACTAATTTCAACTAAAGATGGAAACCTCTTGAGATACTTACACTTAATCTAGTTGTACTAGAGAGATGAGATTCCACTGTGGATACTTATTCCTACTCTCATAGTACTAAGAATTTTATTTTCAATTCTTAGAAAGATGCCACTATGGATACTTAATCATGTCTAGATGGTAGTTGGAGAGGATGCCATTATGAATACTTACTCTTCACCAAACTACTCTAATTTCAACCACAGAAGGATGCCTCTTGTGATTCTTACACCTAATCTAGCCATACTAGAAAGATGTGATGCCACTATGGATACTTACTCCTACTCTTGTAGTGCTAAAAATTTTGTTTATTTGGATAGTCTTTTGACTAGCACTGTAATGTTGTACATGCAGTTCCTAGGCCCTGGTCAATCAATTAACTTAGCTTTGTTTAAATAATTCTTGAACATAATGGCTATAATAAGGGGATAGTGTCGTAGCACTGAACTAGCAGTGCCTAAGCAGTGTGTCTAAATTTTGTATTTTTTATTTCATCATTTTTTTACATTACTTGCTTTCTACATCTTTATCCATATATTGGACTAACTTTTACTCATATTAACACACATTATATATTGGGTTGCCTCCCAAATAGCACTTGGTTTAATATCCTCGCAACTAGAATGGTGCTTCATTTTCTATAATGTCAATCAATTTGATCAATTTTTAAATTGAACTAAATTTCTGCCATAGTAAGCTTAAGTTGTCGACCATTCACTTTAAAAATTTCTTTAGTTTTTATATCATGAATATCAACCAACCCATGTATATATATTCTAATTACTAAGAAAGAACATTGCCATTTAGATTTTAATTTCCTAAAAATAGTTTCAACTTTGAATTAAATAAGTACCAATCGTCCAAGATCAAAATGCTTTTTAGAAGTTTTCTATCATGCTATTTTCTTAGTTGTCTTTTATATATCATTGAAATTTCATATGCTACTAATCTTATTTCTTCCAATTCATTCAAATCATTGAGTCTTTTTTGTGTCACTTTCTTCATATCAAAGTTTAATTTCTTTATCACTCAAAATGATTTATGTTCCAATTTTATTAATAAGTGAGAAGCTTTTCCAAAAACTAATCTATATAGAGACATTTCAATAAGCATTTTATATGCAGTCATGTAAGCCCATAATGCATCCTATAGTCTTGTTGACCAATCTTTTCTTGTAGGCCCTATAGTTTTTTCTAAAATCCTTTTTATATCTTGTTGGCCTCACTTTTGGAGTGAGCTCTCAACTTCCTTATCATAGATCTAGGACTCTCATAGACATTAATAGTTCCTTAGTCTTAAGACACTTATAGTGATTAGGTGAACATTTAACCTAACCCTAAAGACTTATAAGAGTTAGCAATAAGGATAGGTTGTGCCTTAAGAATTTAGGAGAACTTGCCTACCCTACAGCCCAAACCAATCTTGCTTTCTTCTTTCAAACCAAACCTCAAATTGAAATTCAAATTTTAAATCCAAATCATAAATCAATTCTAACTCAAATGATTGAAGTCAAATCCACAAATCTTTCCTAAGCCCTTTGATTTTATCTTATGGACTTAGCCTTAACCAAAATCAAATCAACCCCAATTCAATTGATTTTCTCAAATATCAAATCATATACCAATTCCAAATTCAAAGATTGAAACCCATGATTAAGTCCAGATTCCAAAATCTCTTCCTAAGCCATATGAACCACCTTCATATGCTTAGTCAAAACTCCTTCAAACCAACTCAAACTTGGTTGATTTATTTATAAATCAATCATTCATTCATTTATATTCACAAATATAAATGAAATCAAAATTCAAACCCTTTAAACTAAATCAAAATAAATCAAACCAAATCAAATTCTCAATTTTAGCCCTTTTAGCCAAATTTTTGAACTTGGGTAAATGATACCCAAACCAATTCAAAACTCATGGATTACTTCATGATTCAATCATTCCTACTATCATTGACCCAAATATAAACATAAACCATCATTATCAAACCAAATCCAAGCTAACTCAAATCAACCTGAGTCAAACCCAAGTTAACTTTCTTGGCTTGAAATTATCATATGAACCAAAACCCATTTGGCTCCAAACCAATTGCAATTGTATTTATTTTTCAACCTAGGCTCATGTGTGAGTTCAACTAAACTTGAATCAAGCTATGATCAAGCCAATTGACCCATTTAGGTCCACTTGACCTAAAGTGACCTAAAAGACCCTTTTGAACCAAGTTGTAATCCAACCAAAATTGGATTGAACTAAGCCCATCCAAACCTCATACATAACCAACAATCACCTAGGGTGATCAATTTCCTTAAATTAGGTCAAACCAAGTCAAACCTAACCTTTGACCAAGTCAACATTTAGCCCAAATGAAACCCAAATTAGCCAAAATCCACCATATGCCAAATTGATTGAAACCTTTGATTCAAACCCATTCATAACCAATTATTGAACATGACCAAACCTTCACTTGAACCAAACCAAGCCTAATTGGCCATTTGACCCAAGTTGACCCAAATTGGCCTAAAAAGCCAAAGTAGGTCAAATAATGATGTAATTCAAATTGAAATCCAATGGTTAAAGATCATCCAAATTGATTATTGAACATGACCAAAGCAATAATTAAGCCCAAGTTGACCAATTGGTCAACTTAACCCAACTTAGCCCAATTTGACCTAAATGGTCAAATTAGCCAAAATTCAAATTAATTCCAAATCAAACCAAACCAAAGCCTACAATCATTTTCAATTAGCCAATTGAACTTGACTCAACACCTAACCTAACCCAATTTGGTCAAATTGATCAAATTGGTCAACTTGACCCATTTGACCTATATGAACCCAAATGAGCCATAACCAAATCCAAAGTAAATTGAGCCAAACCAATGACACCAATACATTCCAATTGGTCATGTGAACTTGACCTTTAGTTTGACCTAATTTGACCAATTGGTCAACTTCACCCAACCTAACCCATTTGACCTAAATAGGTCAAATCAAGCCAAATAAAACCAAACAAATTCCAAACCACTTAAAATTTGGGCTAACCCACTTTTGACCCATTCCAAATCTATCCAAATCAAACCCATAGCCAAATGACCATTTTTCCCTTGGGTTTAAGGCATCCCATGAGATAAGACACATGTAAATTGAGTCATTCTCTCCCCATAGCCACTTGGCACCCAACCATAGGTCCACATAGGCTCCTTGGACCATGGCTGGCTTGACCCAAAGGTGGTTGGGCTAGCTATGATCCATGGGAGGTGAAATCATCTCCCCATTCTCATTGGAACACTTGAAAAGCCATAGGGCACCCACTACTCTCTTAGTAGCCACTCTCACACCCTCCTCCACTCAAAGGAAGCCAACTAACATGATTCCCTGGCCAAATCAAGCTCCCAATGGTGACCCCTTGATCAAAAATTCCAAATCAGCCATGGCCGTCTGATCTAAGGAATGAGGGGTACACCCTCATTCTCACTCAAACTCACACACTCACATTTGATTGAACCTAGAAACCAAGAGAGGAATCCCATAGCCATTCCCAAGTGTTCCCAAGCTTCCCCAAATGGCCATTTTTGATTTTACATGAAATCGAAACAAGGGAGGTCACCCACATTTCCCATTTGCTCAAATCTCCACCAAAGTGTAACTAACTTTGCACACACCTTCCTTGGAGCCAATCAAGAACAAATCATTTCACAAGAATTTGAATGGCCGAAGGGTAGAGTTTGACCAAGCCAGAGCACCTACGCCTAGTGGATTGGTCTTCCGAGCAAACTACACCTAATCAAAGATTATGCGGCTCAACAGAGTTTCATTTCTACCAAATGAAGCTTCCTCAATCATTGAAACCACTGGTCATAAGCTCCGGTGAGGTATGCCATTGAAACCGTTCCTTGAATGAAAATAGCTTGGTCTTTTGTGAAAGAAATTTTTAAGTCATGTGATTTCCACCGTTATATTTGATTTTAGTGTTTCCCCGAAGGTGTGGGATCATTTTCATCCCCATCCAAGCTCGGGTGAGCTCGGATCGAGCAGCCATAGATGGACAGTAGCCATCCTTCGTCGCTCGAGAGGAGATAGATCGTCCATCTCGCATGATTGAGGTGAATGGTCTTGATCTAATCACGCTTAGAACCCCTGATTAATCCCTCAAAACCACATGTTTGATTGTAGCCATCCGATCTTAGATCATACGGTCCATGGAGATATCACATGGCCCGCCATCCGAGTTAGCACTCGGATGTGACAACTTAAATAACGAATCCCATTATGCCAGGTGGAAAGTGCATTGCGTTAGTGCGCCGCGTCAATGGCCATGTCACCCGATGGGATTAAGGCTTTAATTAGGGCTAATTAATCTATTTTTAATCTTGAAACTTCATAAATTTATAACTAATTATAGAAAAATCAAAAAAATGCAAACTTAGGCTCATTTTAAAGATATTTCAGAGTAGAATCTAGGAAAATTATCATTAATTGATTTTAAAGAATGAATTTAGCTTAATTAAGATTTAATTAGAAATGTAATTAGCCTAATTACTCCCTAATTAACCATCCAGTTAATCTCAAACTTTTTGTGTGTTTTTAGGGGGATGACCTCTGCCTCCCCTATTTTTCTAGGATTTTATTGATTGCTTAATTAGAGAAACTAATTGATTAAGACTTAATCATCCTCTTAATGTAATTAGTGATAATTAAACAAATGAATAGTAAATTACCAATCAATTAAGCTTGTTAACCTATGTTAATGATGATGAAGTCTACATAAATGAATTGGGACTCCCTCTTCCAATCTTTTCCTTAAATATTCTCTAATCCTTTAAGTAATTAATTAATTAACACCCTCTAATTAATTAATTAACAAGATTAATCAAAAATCCAATTCATAACATGAACCTTAACTAATTAATTGAGAAGATTTAGGGATTGAGACTTGGACTCCTTTCTTTGTCACTTTCTCTAAGTCCATCTCACTTTGATTAGTTAAGGTTAATTAAGACTTAATTAACTAATTAATGAACTTAATTAATCCAATTGAACCTAATTTCTCTTTCTAATCTTGGGTAGCTCTTGGGTGTTCAACAACCCAAAGTGATAGCTAATGAAATTATGATTAGCTCACATGTGCGAGAAAATTATAAGAGTAGTTAATTGAGGTCCCTTAAGCTTAATAAACTATCAATCATGAGCCAATTGTATTAAGCCCCTTTTATTTCTTAGGAGCATTGCAAATTTACTTTCTATGTGGTTGCATATCATATTGGCTCATTAAAAATTAGTTAATTAACTTAAGGTGATGTAGGTAAGGGTTAATTAATTGGCTTAATGTATACCGTAACCTAACTAAATCATAAAATCAACTTAATCAGTTCTTCATTGAACCAAAATTAACTCACACATGGGAAATTAGATTACGACCAACAAACCTCTTTCACATTTCATAACTCAAATCAAATATAAAGATGAAATAGCCTTAAAGAACTTTGGTTTATTTTAAGTAGCCTTATTTAGTATGATTGTCCTTAGGAATTAGTTAGAATGAATGAAATCATGTGCTTATGTTCATTTACTTCTTTACCAATAATGCTAAATGTTGCTTGTGATGTGTAATCATGCATTCATGTCTTTAAAATTAACAAAAAAATAAAATGATTTCTTTTATGTCAAATTGCATGTGTTGATTTAAGTTAAATATGTGTGGCTATTATCACTGCTAAATAAAAAAAATTATTTTTCAAAGTGTATGAATCAACTATAACATACGGAGTGATGCTAATTATAAATATTTATAAGTTTGCATGTGTTGATAATATAGAATATGCAATATGAAGTTCTATTTCCTTATCTTGCATGGATTCACATAGGATTCATAAATGTATAGTTCATTTGAAAAGAACATAACATTTGTCTAAATTTATTCCTATGCATTGCCATGTTAAGACTTAGGAAGAATTTCATATCACATATGTAAATCATGTAATCAAATCAATATGATTCTTTGTATGACTTCTTGTTCTTATGGTTTCTTTTTGCACATTCACTTGTATTTGAAAAAAGTGGTATATTAGTCAACATCCCGGGACTACGAGGCTTTAAGTAGCCCTAAGTAGGTCATGTATCTTACGCTCATAGTGTGCAAAATAATGGCGCCATACTCACTTAAAACTCTTATACATATGCATGTGTGATATGACCAATGAATAGAAAATAAAAATCAAATGAATCAAATACAATTTTTGCATGGGTTTTCCTACCCTTATAGTTGCTTATAAATCTATATGTATTTAAGAAAAGTAGTATATTAGTCTTGACATCCCGGGGTTGTGAGGCTTTAAGTAGCACTAAGTAGATCTTGTACCTTATGCCCCTGGTGTAGAAAATAATGGTGTCGTACTCACTTAAAATTTTTATACATGTGAATGTGTATCTAGCTAATGGATGAAAAATCCCTCTTTTCAATTAAAAATACATGCATTCATAATTCAAACAAATGAAATATTTAAATTCTAAATACACTTCCTTGCATTTATCATTCAAGTATGCTAGAAATCTAAATTACATGTATAGATATGCTTAGGGTTTATTCATATGCATGATACACATGATGAAAAAAAATGAATGAATATGTTTATGTGATAGTAATTCATCCTAATTAATCTTAAGGTGTCTTTCTTATTGAATAGGGTCATTTTGAGTGAACCTAAACTTATGTTTGATTAAAACATATAATTAGCTATTCATTAAAGGAAATTGATTAATTAATTTGCTTTAGAAGTGACTTAGGGTAGGGAGGAAAGAGAGATTCCCTCTTTTTCCCCTCTTTATAACACTTAGTTGTTAAGTGTAAGCCAAACATAATAAAAGAAAACATTAATTGAAACTTGCAAATTAACTAAACAACTTAAAGTGAAACCACCCTTTACAAATTAAATCCCTCACACTTAGCAAATTACAACCCTAAAGCTTAGTTAAGACATACCACACAAGCTTTAATGCACATACATTAGACTAAGTCACCATTTCTAGCTTTATGCTAGGATAGTGTATGGTTTAATATATGCTTGTTTTGTGATGTATTATTTTAGACAAGATGTTAGGGTGTGTATGTAGTCCGGATGTTAGTCGATATTATAATCATATTTCAGGGGTTGTGCTTAAGGGTCACAAAAAAAATATACTTTTGTTGTGCAAGTTGCTTAGCCCCTAAGCATAATCCAAGTTAGGACAATTGTGCTTGGTTACCCATATGTGGGGTGCTAAGTACAAATTATTCATATAACTTGGATTGTATGGTGTGTTTAGCTAATATTTGTTTTGCAGGTGTAGCTAGATTTATTTTCCTTCTTTTAATGCAATTTTACATTAGGATTAGGATGAGTGTTATGGGGATTAAGACAAGCATTGGTTATAAGACCAAGTTTTATGTACCATGTGATGCCTTTACACAAGCACATCCAAATTGAGCCAAAGGGAAGAAAGAAATGGAGCAAATCAAATGAAGAAATGAAGAAGGAAGAATGAAGAATAAAAACCCCCATAACATTCATCATTTGTAATTGAAATTATTTTCCTCTTGTAATCTGAGTTGTATAAGGGTAGAGCTTGACTACCCACATTTTTTTTGGGTTGTTGCAATAGCTTTATAAAATTGTTTGATGTTTATTTAGCTTGTGCATTAGAAAAAGCATGCCTCCATAGCTTGTTTATGATTGGTGATTGTTGTATGGTCTGGATGTGATTAGGCTCTTAGAAAAAAATAAATTTTCTATCCCATTAACAACTCATAACTAAAATTTTAAAATAATTTATAACCTCATATAAAAGCCTAGGCATTAAATCTGGATAATAAAATATTTAACAACCCCTTAGTTGGATGATTGTGTATCTAACATCATGTATAAACATCTTGTCTCACTCTTATTAAGAGAGGGCTTACACCTTTGCCATATAGAATGGGCTTAACCTTTGAGAGCCTTGTTGACCTGATTTTTAGGATGAGCTCTCAACCCCTCCCTCATAGACATAAGACTTCTCTCAGACACTAAGAGTTACTTAGTCTTAAGACACATGTAGTGACTATGTGGACACTCAACCTAGCTCTAGAGACTTAGAAGAGTTAGCCATAGGAATAGGTCATGCCTTAGGGGTGTTAGAAAATTTTCCTACCCTGTAGCTTGAACCACATTCCTCACTTCCTTCCTTCAAGTCAAACTCCAAATCAAATCAACATCAAACTTAAATCAACTCCAGCCTAATTGATTTTCCTAAACTCAAATCAATTCCATATGATTAAAATCCATATGATTGGAATATATGATTGAAATCCATGATTGAAAAAATTGATTAAAGCCCGTGACTGAAATCCATGATTAAAACAATGATTGAAGCCCATGATTGAAATTCCAAGTTCGAAATCTTTCCTAAGTTCTTTAATCCCCTCTTAAGGACCTAGCTTGAATCATGTTCAAACCATCTCAAATTCATAAAATTTTCTCACAAATCATTATATTCTCATTTATATTCACATATATAAATGAAATATAAATTCAAATCAATGAAACTAAATCCAAAAGTCAAATTCAAAATCTTTCCTAAGTCCTTTATTCCCTCTTAAGGTCTTAGCCTAGATCATGATTCAAATCACTTCAAATCCTTGAAATGATCTCACAATCCATTTATATTCTGATTTATATTCACATATATAAATGAAATATAAATTAAAATCAATCAAACTAAATCCAAAATTCAAATTCAAAATCTTTCCTAAGTCCTTTAATTCCTTCTTAAGAACTTAGCCTAGATCATGATTCAAATCACTTCAAATCCTTGAAGTTTTCTTATAACTCATTTATATTCTCATTTATATTCACATATATAAATGAAATATAAATTCAAACAACCGAGCCTAAATCTAAAAATCAAACTCAAACCCATTCAAAATCTAACCTTAGGCTTTCAAGTCAAATTCTTGAGCTTAGCCGAATCAACTTCAGATCAATGTAAACTCTTAATTTCTCTTCTTGCATCAATCAATCGTTCAATCATTAATCCAATTATAAATACAAACTTCAATCACTTAACAAGAGTTCAATTCAAAAATCAAACCCAAGTCAAACTCATGTCCCTTTGAACTTGAAATTGTCAAATGAACCAAAATCTAGTTGACTTCAAACCACTTGCAAATGAATTTATATTTCAATCATAAGTCCATATGCGAGTTCAATCAAACTCAAATCGTTTTGACAGCTATTTGGCCCATTTCAGTTCATCAATTTAAAGTGACCTAAAGTACCTTATGAACCAAATTTAATCCTAACCAAATTTGATTGAACTAAGTTTTACCTAAGCCTTCCTCATCATGATCAACAATCGCCATGAGATGATCAATCGCCAAATTGGAAACCAAGTCTAAGGGTTGGCCAAGTCAACACTTAGCCAAAATGAACCCAACATAGAAAATCCATAGGCCAAATTGATTGAAACAAATGATCTAAGTTCATTCATGACCAATGTTTGAACTTGACTAAGTTAACATTTGAGCCTAGCCTAGCCCAATTGGACACTTGACCCAAATTGACCTAATTTCACCTAAAAAATCAAAATGTGTCAAAACTTCATCTAAGCCAAATCAATTAAAACCATTGGGTCATTCCAAATCACTTGTTGAACTTGACTAAAGCCTCAATTAGTCAACTAGACCTAACCTAGCCCAATTGACCATGAACCCAACTTGACCTAAAGGGTCAAATTGAGCCAAATTCAAACTTAACCAAAATTGATTGAAAACAAAGATACCAATCCCCATATGACCAACCCAAATGAAACTCAAATTCAAATGGGTTAAATTGGTCAACTTGACCCATTTGATGAAATCAAATGAAAATTCAAAGCTAAACCAATTGAATAAAACTAAAGCCACCAACATTTCAAATGGTCATATGAATTTGACCCAACCTTGGTTTGACCAAATTTGACTATTTGGTCAACTTGACCCAAGTTGACCATTTTGACCTAAATGGGTCAACATGAGCCAAATCACAAACCAACTCCATATTCAATGAAACTTGGCCAAACCTATTTTCTCATCATATCAAACATACCCAAAAATAAAGGTCAAATGACCATTTTACCCATATATAGTAAATTTTGACCAAACCCACTTGGAATTTGGTCAAATCCTCTCCATAACCATGACACCCTCTTAGTGGATCAAGCAACACTAAGGAGTGTGGCATCCAACCCAATGGGTTTGGGTCAGACCTAGATGGCCTAACCAACCACATGCCTTGAAATGGAGCACATGGAATTCTCCTTCCACTCAATTCAAAGCATGGGAAGTTCCCCATTCCACTAGCCAAAAAATTCAAGGACATCCTACAACTACCACCCATGGTCAATTGGATAAAATGGAAAGGCATTGCTTTCCGATGCAAAGGGGAGATATACTCCCCCTAATTTGAATTGAATCCATGATTCCTCAATTTGATTGAGCCTAGGGAAGTCAGGGAAGCCATTCCTCAGCCACCCTAAGCTTCCTAGAGTGAAAATAAATTCACATTTCTCAATTTTTAGAGATTGAAAATAGGGGAGCTCCACCTAAAACCCAACTTGCTCCACACTCAAAACTAGTGAAATTCCTTTTGCAAGCTCCATCAGTGAGCTCAATCACTCAAGCTCTTTCCTAAGTTCCTGGGGAGGACCTTGATTAAGATCAAGCTCAAGGCAAAGGGGAGTTGGTCTCTAGAAGCAACCACCCAATCTTAAGAGCTCAAACCCTCAATAAAGCCTCGTCTTAACTAGACAAAGCTTCTCCAAGAGAATTGGCTGGGTGATCACCTCATGAAGTAAATCATTTTTTTAAAGCCCATCTAGCCAATGTGGAGCTTTGTGAAATTTTAATCCCATGGGTTTAGCCATTATGATAATGATGCATGATGAAGGTGTGGGCTAAATTTTAGCCCAATCTGAGCTCAATCGAGCTCAAATCTTGGCCTAGAACATGGACATATCTCCTTTCCCGCAGAGAATTGCAGGGATTAATCTTTGGCCGTCCATCCATGTGTTTTGGATGGATGGTCGAGATTAAAACATGTAGCATCCCACAATTTATATCTCTGATCCGTAGCTTTAATCTTAGCCATTCGATCCTTGATCGGATGGTTGAGAAAGCATGCATACTTGTCTGCTACGATGTTATGGTTTAAAGAGCCAATCTCATCATGCCACGTGGAAAGCGCATGCCGTGTTAGTGGCCCATGCGGCACCGATGTGATTAAATACTTAATTAGGGTATTTAAATATTTTAATTAATTATGGAAACTTCTAAAATTCATATCTAAACTTAAAAAATTAAAAAAATATGAAATAAATTACATTGGATAGATAATTGAATAAAAATATTTTAAAATTAATTTCAATGGATTTTGAATGGAATTTTTTTCTAAATTTGGGTTTTATTGAGAATGTTATTTTGTTAATTACTCTTTAATTACTCCACTGATTAATCCCAAAATTTTTGTGCTTAATTAGTTGGTTGAGTCCTACCTCCCCTAATTTTTTTAGAATTTATTTCTAGCTTAATTGGGGGAATTATGAATTCATTCCTTAATCACTCCTTTAGTATAATTAAGCTTAATTAAGGGCATAATTAGTGATTTAACTGTCTGATTGAGTCAATTAAATTTTGATTGAGTGAGTATGAGGTTTAGGAAATAATTTTGGGATACTTGAGATATTCCTAAACCCCCCTTTTCTTCCATCCAAATTAAGGGTTAATTTTAATTACCCCTTAATTAATTTCATAAAATTCTAAAACTTTCTAGAACTCAATTAATCTACATTGGGTAGATGCTTAGGTGTTCAAGAGCCTAAGTACATTAAGGAAATCAAAACTCAACTCACATGGAGGAGGTGTTATGAAATTACTTAAAGTTAAAACCCCTTAGTGAGCCAAATGCATTAGGCCCTTTTCTTACTAGGTGCATTGCTGATTTAAATTCCTTGTGTGGTTTTATGTCATCTAATTGACTCATAATCATTTGATTAATTATGCTAAGGTGGTATAGCTAAGGGGTAATTAACATGCTTAATTCAAACCTTAACTTAAGTAACACATAGAAAATCATATAATCACCTAAAAATGAAACTAAAATAACTAACATATGTGGGAATGGTTTAGAAACAAAAACTCACCACATTTCTCAAATTAAATCAAACTCAAAACTAAAATCAAACCTTCTTTAAAAATAATTTGATTTATTTTAAACTTTCTTATTTCATGATATTATCTTTAAGAATTAATTAGGGTGAATGTGTTTACATGCTTTCATCACTTTAGTTCTTTCTAACATGCTAAATGTGTATGTCATATGAATTTCACGCATTCATTCTTTTCAAAAAAATTAAAATGAAAGTGAAATATCTTCTTTATGTGAAATTGCATATTTTGGCTAAAGTAAAAATATGAATGGCTATTATCACTATTAAATTCTAAATTATTTTCAAAATATATGAATCAATTACCAAAATTGAAAGTGTGTTACTTATATTTTATTTATAAGTTTTCATGTGAATATAAAAATGTTTCTTATGTTTGATTCCTTTTTTTTTTCTCTTAACATGGATTTGAATAAGATTTACAAAGTGTATAGTTCTTTTGAAAGAACATAATACTTGCTAAAATCTACTATTATCCCCTTCCATGTTATAACCTAAGAAGAATCTTCATATTCACACATATAAATTGCATAAACAAATCAAACAGTCAAGTATAACTTTTTTGTATCCTTTCTTTTCCATTCATTTTTTTGTACATATGTTTGTATTTAAGGAAAATGGTATATTAGTCTGGACAATCCCGGGGGTTGCGAGGCTTTAAGTAGCCCTAAATAGGTCTTGTACCTTACACCCCTTGTGCTAATAATGGCGGAGTACTCACTTATTCCTTTCATACATTCATGTGTGCATGTGAAAATTGGATAAGAAACCCTCCCTTTTCTACTTAATGAAAATCATGCATCATAAAGCATTCAAATTTTCTTAAGTAACTCACATAAAAATCTAAAATTCCCATTTGGTGTGTATAGATATGCTTAGGATTCATCCATGTGCATGTTATACATGTTGGGAAAGAAATCAAGTGATGTGTGTTTTGTGATATTAATTCACTTTACTTAATCTTAAAATGCCTTTCTTTTGAATAGGTTTATTTAGATTTGATCTAAACTTAGGATTAATTAAAATACATAATAAGACATTCACTAAATAAAACTAAGACATGAATCTATTTTAGAGATTACTTAAGGTAGAGAAGGAAAGAGGAGTTGTCTTCTCTTTCCTTCTCTTTACAACTTAGTAATTAATTATGTGATTCACTTGAACCTAATTAAAAGAAAAAATAAAATCAACAAAAAATAACTAAACAAATTAAATAAAAGCCTCCTCTAAGTTGAACACTCTTCACACTTAGAAAACTCTAACTTCAAGCCATAGCTAAGCATACCACACAAACCTTAAAAGCAAACATATTAGGCTAAGCCACCACTTATAGCTTTAGGTTATGGCGGTGCATGGTTTGATGTTTGCTTTTTTTATGATGTTTTGTTTTAGTCTGGATGTTAGGGTGTATGTGCATAGAATGAATGGTAGGGAGATCTTAGTCTAACTATTATCTTCTAGGGGATTATGCTCAAGGGGCGCTGTAATAAATAAAAATATAAATGCTTTTGTTGTGTAGGTGCTTTTAATTCTAAGCATAATCCAATAGGCCAGGTGGACTTAATCACCCATGTGTGGGGTGTTAAGTCCAATATATATGCTTGGAATTTGTATGGTTTGTTTTAGCTAATCTCTATTTTGCAGGTGTTAGTTAGATTTCAATTTTTCCTTTTTCATGTAATTTTTTTGGCAATTAAGATTTTTAGAATGAATTTTATGGGGATTAGGATGAGCATTAGTTATAAGATATTATCTTATATACCATGTGAAGCCTTTGGAGCATCCACATTCCAACCATCTAAAAGAAGGAACCAAAGAAGAAAGAAGAAAAAAAGAAGAATGAAGAAATGAAGCTTGAAGACTCCCATAATAATGACTTCCTTGCTTAATTATACTTAATTCATTTGTAATCTGGGTTGTATAAGGGTAGAGCTCGGTTACCCAATTTATTTTTAGGTTTGTACGGTGGTGTCCGACCATAAATGACCTCTTATTCTTTTGTGTTAGCTTTATAAATTGATTGATGAATGTTTAGCTTGTGCATTAAGATGACATCCTTTTACTAGTTTCTTCTTTGCTTAATGTATGGCCTCGATGATGATTAGGCCCTTAGAGAAAAATAAATCTTCTACCAAATTAATAAACTCAAAATTAAAAATAAATAACTCATAACCTCACTTAAAGCCTAAGCTAAATCAAGATAAAAGAATTAGCAAACCCTTTGGATGAGTATTTACATAACATCATGCACAAATTCATATTGTTTCACTCTTGATTGGAGGGTTTCCACCTCTAAGAAACTTGGCTTGACCTTTAAGAGCTATGGTGGAAACCTCCTCTTCTTTTAATTTTGACTAATAATCTTACTTCTCATTCATTAGGCATATGAATCCTATAAGATTGAGTTAGAATAATTGTCCAAAAAAAATGTAATATGAATTGCATTAGATATTGGTCATTTTTCATGCCCTTACATGATCTAGTCTCTTAGGGAGTGAGTTTAAGGACTTAATCTCTTTCTAAATAAATAACAATCTAGATATCTTTCATAAGAGATATGACTTATCTACATGAATTTCAAATCATAGGTGGAGTTAGTTGGTAGCCACCCCAGGCGATTGTAAGTACAAGCAGTCAGGTGTTTGTCCTCTCTTACGGAGGTAAGCCATATACCCATTTTTGCTTTAGATTTAGGTTGTACTTTTGGCCATCACCAATGCATTCTAGATTTAGGTTTTAGGGTTACTTCTCCACTTTGTGGGCCATAAGTATAAATCCTCACCTCCTAGGCATTTCCATAACCTTATATTATGGAATTATATGCCATAAACTTCTAATAAAAATTCAACTCAAACAAATAATCCAATTTTAAAAATGTAAAGCCCAACCATAGAATAATTTGAGATGCTCGCTAGGTTTCTTAGCATCGTGAGCATCTCCTACTTATCTTTCTTTGGCTTCAATAATAACTCCCTCTCTTTGATCAATCCCATTTGATCTTCCAAAACAAATTAATTGATTGATAATCCTACCTATTAAAATCTTTGGAGATAATGATCATTTGCCTTAATCGAGAGTATTCTTAAGGATATAATTAACTATGGGGGCTTGCTTCTATAGGGAACTTAATAAACTTAGTTTAAAATAAATCCTACTTTACTTTTCTCATATAAAGTAGAGGAAGAATCTTTAGTACACATGTAGACCCATTGTCTTTAGGAGTCCTTATTGAGGTTATTAGGTCCATTATAGAGTGGTGGTTTCTATCTTTTGAGATAATACATCTCTCCTCAATGTTGTACCTTATCACCCTCAATAAGAATATATGCGGATCTATGTGGTGTCAAAAATGCATAAAAAGAAGAGATGCATATTTATATCTTCATTTTATCCTACATAGAGTGAAGATGGAAGTATATATTTTATTCTTTAAAAACCATTATAAAATTTCTTCACAAGCCTATGATGGAAGAACACCTCTTTCCCTTTTTATTTGGCTCATAATCAACTTCTCATGCATTTAGGCATACAAAATCCCATAGCTTGTGTGAAAATAAAAAGTCATACATTAAATAAAATTTGATAAAAATTTGCATTATATTTAAATCATTATTCAAACCCCTCATGATCTAGTCTCTTTGGGAGTGGGTTTAAGGTTATTTTCTTTTCTAAATAATAATAACAAGCATATGACTTTACTACATGGATTTAAAGTGTAGGAGGAGTTAGTGTGTAGAGTAATAATTCCGTGTGGTTTACTCTCTTGTAGAGGTAAACCATATACACACTTTCACCTTAGATTTAGATCGTGCTTTGGTCTTCACCAAAGCTCCCTAGATTTAAGATCTAAGGTTGTTGTTTCCCTTTATGGGCTACAAGCATAAATCATCACCTTTTAGGAATCTCCACAATCTTGTATTATGGAATTATAAGTCCTAGATTTTTAATAAAATTTTAACTCAAATAAATAAATCTCCTTAGTTTCAAATATATAAAGCCTAACCATATGATAGATTATAATGCTCACTAGGATTCTTAGTATTATGAGAACTCCTTATTCATCTCCTTTGGCATCGATAATAACTCTCTTCTTTTGATCTATCCCATTTGATATTCTAAATATAACAAATTTATTAATAGTCCTATCTTTGAATTATTTGGAGACAACAATCGCCTACTTTAATCGAGAGTATTTCTAAGAGATCCCATTCTTCAGGATGTAATTAACTATGGGGGCTTGCCCCCTTAAGGAACTTTAAAAATTAATTTAAATAAACCCTGCTTTACTTTTTCATGTAAAGTAAGGAGAAAATCTCTGGTATATTCGAAGATCCATCATGCCTTAGGAGTCCTTATTAGGTGATTAGGTCCATCATAGAGTAGTGACTTCTATCTTTTGAGATGATACACTTGGTGAAATTTTCATTCTTCATCTATCTTTCTGAGAGAAAAAATAAATGAAGAACAAAAATAAATAACTTCTTATGTTAGACACCATGCATATCTGTAGATGTTCTTATTAGAGTGATCAGGTATGACTTTAAGAAATGATGTACTATTATGAGAGACAGAAGTATCATCCTACAATGGACCTAATCATCTTAATAAGGACTCCTAAGGATTATGGGTCTTCAGATGTATCGAGGATTCTTGCCCTATTTTACATAGAAAAGTAAAGCAGGGCTTATTTTAAATCGGATTCGTTAAGTTCCCTATGGAGGCAAGGCCCCATAATTAATTAAATCCTAAGGAATGAGATCCTTTAGGAATACTCTCGATTAAGGTAAATGATCATTTTCTCCAAAGATTTCAAAGATAAGACTGTCAATCAATTGGTTTATTTTTAGAAGATCAAGTGAGATTGATCAAGAGAAGGGAGTTATTATCAAAATCAAAGGAAGATAAGTAGGGGATGCTCACGATGCTAAGAAACCTAGTGAGCATCACAAACAATCCTATGGTTGGGCTTTATATTTTAAAATTGAAGTGATTTATTTGTTTGAGTTGAATTTTTATTAGAAATCTATGACACAATTCCATGACACAAGATCATGGAAATACTTAAAGGTGAGGATTTGATGTAGTCAGAAGGAAAAGAACAACCTAAATCTAGGAGCTTTGGGGGCGGCACAACCTAAATCTAAGGGTGTATTTATTTTACCTCATAAGAGAGGATAAAACCTTGGACTTAGCTTGGGGTGGCCACCAACTAAATCCTCCTATAATTTTAAACACATGTGAGCAAGTCATATGCTTTTGCAAGATAGCTAAGCTGTTGTTTATTTGGAAAGAGACTAAGTCCTAAACATCCTAGAGACTAGATCATGTATGGCATGATTAATGACTTAAATCTAACAAAATTTTATTATTTTTTTTTTATTTTTGGATAATTCATTTGACAGTATGAGATTGGCTAATGCATGAGGTTGGATTATGGGCCAAAATCAACAAGAAAGGAGGTGTGTTTCCACCATGGATCTCAAAGGTCAAGCCAAGTTTTCTAGCAAAGGTGGAAGCCCTCCATAAGCAAGAATGAAGTAAGATGCTTTTTATGCATGATGTGAAAACATACAACATTCAGCTAAGGGTTTCTAATTCTTTTATCTTGATTTATAACCTAGGCTTTATGAGAGGTTATGAGTTATTTATTTTAATTTTGAGTTGATTAATTAGATAGAAAATTTATTTTCCTAAGAGCCTAAATCGCATCCATGCCATTCATTGAAGCAAGAAAGAAATTAAGAATAACATGCCATCTTAATGCACAAGCTAAACAAAAATCAAATAATTTATAAAACTAGCATAAAAGAATAAAAGGCCTTTATGGTCGGGCTCCACCACACATACCCAAAAAACAAATTGGGTAGCCGAGCTCTACCCTTATACAACCCGTATTACAAATTAATTAATTATAATTAAGAAGGAATTCATGTTATGGGGGTCTTCATTCTTCATTTCTTCTTTCTTCTTTTCTTTCTTCTTTCTTCTTTTTTCTTTTAGTTGGTTGGAATGTGGTTGCTCCAAAGCTTCACATGGTACATAAGACATGGTCTTATGACCTATGTTCATCCTAATACCCCATAACATTCATTCCAAATCCTAATTGCAAAATTACATGAAAATGAAAGTAAACTAACTAAAACCCAAATAGAGATTAACTAAACAAACCACAATCCCAAGCATGTATATGAATAAATTGGACTTAACACACATGGGTAACTAAGTCCACTTGGCCTATTTTGGATTACTCAAAGCATTTATATTTTTTTATTATAGCCCCTTAAGCACAATCCCCTGGGATAATGGTTAGACTAAGATCACCCATTATCCTTTTATCTAAAAAATATTACATCAAAAATAAAATCAGCATCAAACCATGCAGTCAAACATAAGACTAGAAATGGTGACTTAGCCTAATGTGTGTGCCATTTAAGGCTTGTGTGGTATGCCTTAGCTAGGCTTTAAGGTTGAAGTTTTCTTAGTATTAAAAGGTTCAACTTAGAGGGTGATTTCTTTTAAGTGATTTAGTTGATTTGTTCATTTTATTTGATGATTTAATTTGGTTTGAATGAACCTACACTTATTTACTAAGTGTTATAAAGAGAAAAAAAGATAAGAGAACTTCTCTTTCCTCTCTACCTTAAGTAAATTCTAAGGTAGATTCATTAATTATTTTTATTTAGTGAATATTTTATTATGTGTTTTAATAAATCCTAAGTTTAGATTTACTCTAAATCAATCTATTCAAATAATAAAGACATTTTATGATTAATTAAAGTGAGTTACTATCACAAAACACACAATACTTTATTTCTTTTCAACATGTGTAACATGCATATGGATGAATCCTAAGCATATCTATAAATGCAAATAAAAATATTTAGCTTACCTTAATGATGAATGCTAAGAGATGTTGTTTAAGGAAAATTTGGAATGTTTCATGTATGCATGTTTTTTTTTGTTTAGTAGAAAAGAGGGATTCTTTTATCCATCATTCACATGCACATTTACATGTATGAAAGACATAAGTGAGTACATCACCATTGTTTTCTATACCAGGGGTATAAGGTACAAGACCTTAGGGCTACTTAAAGCCAACCAGGGATGTCAGAATAAAATACCATTTTTTTAAATACATGTGCATGTACAAAAAGAAATGAATGGAAAAAGAATCATGCAAAATATTTTTATATTTGATTTGGTTATGCAACTTACATGTGTAAACGTGAAGATCTTTCCTAAATGATAACATAAGAATGAATAAGATTGGATTTAAGTAAGTGTTGTGTTCTTTTCAAATGAATTGTACACTTTGCAAATCCTATTCAAAACCATGTTAAAAGAGAAGAGAAGGAAAAGTCACATAATACTCACATGCAAGCTTATAAGTAATTATAAGTAGCATACCTTTCTTTTGTAATCTTTGATTTGTAGGTTTTGAAAATAATTTTAGTAGTTTAGTGATAATAGCCATTCATATTCTTTGACATAAAGGAAACATTTGATTTTAATTTATTTTTTAAAAGACATGAATGCATGATTTCATATGACATACACCATTTAACATACTTGGAAAGAAATAAAATGATGCATACATGTAACTTCATTCATCCTAGTTAATTGCTAAAGATAATCTATGGAATAAGAGCATTTAAAGTGAATCAAAGTTGTTTAAAGAGATTTTGTTTTTTATTTTTTTTATTTGAGTTTGATTTGATTTTAAGAAATGTGAAAAGGTTTACTGGTCCTAACCCATCTCCCATATGTGTGTATTATTTTAGTTAAATTTTTAGAACCATTAAGTTGGATTTATGCTTTGTTTAGGTTAATGTGTAAATTAAATAAGTTAATTACCCCTTATCTACACCTCTTTAACATAATTATTCAAACAATTGTGAGCCAACATATGATATGCAACCACATTGAATTTAAATCAGCAATGCACCTAAGAAATAAAGGGGTCTAATACAATTGGCTCACAATTGATGTTTAATTAAGCTAAAGGGTTTAATTAAGTACTTTCATAACCCTTCCCACACATGTAGGTTGGATTTGATTTGCTTAAGCTTACTTAGGTTATTGAACACCTAAGTATCTACCCAACAAAGGATGGATTAAGTTCAGATTGATTTTGAAAATTTGATTAAGCTAATTAAGAAGATCATTAGTGGATTAATCTTTAATTAGGTTTAGATTAAAGAAGAAAGGGGGTTTAGGGAATAGCTTATGGAAAATATCCTAAAATTATTCCATAAACCTCATGATCCCTTAAACAATATTTAATTATCTTAATTAAATGATTAAATCACTATTCACATGCTTAATTACCCTTAGTGTCATTAAGAGAGTGATTAGGGATTCATTAATTGATTTCCCTAATTAATCCATTAATAAATTCCAAGAAAATTAGGGGAGGCAGAGGTCATCCCACTAAATATGCTAGAGAAGTTTAGAATTAATTAATAAAATGATTAGGGAGTAATTAAGATTATTAAGATTTCAAATAAATCATAATTAAGGAAGATTCATTATTCAAAATTAATTAGAAATTATTTTATATTATTTCTCACTGAATTATCTTTTAAAATGAGCCATTATATATATATATATATATATATATATATATATATATATATATATATATATATATATATATATTGATTTTTCTATATTTAATTAAGAATATTTGATGTTTCAGTGATTAAGGAATAATTAAATAGCCCTAATTATATAACTAATCTCATCAGCGCCATGTGGACAACTGAAGCTGCACGCGCTTTCCACATGGTGCGATGGGATTCATTATTTAAGTTGTTAAATTGGCTGTACAGTTAGCTGGTGGTGCTACACGTTTTCTCATTTGACCGTTCGATTAAAGATCGGACAATCAAGATTAAACCTACAGTTTCTAAAGGGATTAATCATAGGATCTATTCGGATTAATCAAGACTATCCATCCAAAACACATGGGATGGACGGTCCATGATTCATACCTGCCCTCGCCTACGGGAGATGGATGCCGTCCATCCTCCATGGCTTGATTCGAGCTCACTTGAGCTTGGATTGGGTAGGGATTCAACCCACACCATCAAGAAGCAACAAGGAAGACATCCAACGGTCAAATTTGATTGAGATTAAAGTTCCCTTCACAAAGGACCAAAGAAAATTTTCTGTAAGCTCGGTTTTGAGGCATACCTAGCCGAATGCTATCACCTGCACTCTCAATCATTGAGGTAGCTTCGTCTAGTGGAGACGAAGCCCTGTCCTGTTGAAGGTTTGAAGGCTTGAGATGAAGTAGATCCTCCTATTAGCCAAACTCCTCTTCAAAGGCTTGCGACTTTGGTCTAGCTCCTCCTTCCCGTGGCTTGATTACTTAGGATTTGATTTGGGTGAGCTTAATTGGGTCCTCTGATGGAGCTTGCAAGAGGAATTGAGCTTTGGTGAAGTTTTGAGAAAAGTGGAATTCTCACTCACCTCCCATGTTTTCGGTTTAGGCAAACCGAGAAATGGAGAATTCAATTGACCTTGGGAGAGCTTGGTAATGCTTCCTCTAAGTTCCTAGGGCTCAATCGACATTAAGTGATGTGAATTAGGGAGTATATCTCCCCTAAGGATCGACATGTGAGCTCCTTTGCAATTTTGATCAAATTGATCACATAAAATGGGTTTGTTAGGCTATTAGAGGTGCCACTTGATTCGATTTTGGCAGGAGTGTTGTGGAGGAGCTGCCCATGTGTTAAATGAGAATGTGAGGGATCCCATGTGGAGAACTTTCCATTGGGTAGTTGGTTTTGGCTTTGGGTTGGGTTTGGCTGACCCAAACCCATTGGGTCATGTGCACCACTCACATTAGTGTCCATTTGGTCCACTAAGAGGGTGCCAAGTGGCCATGAAAAGGATTTGACCAAATTCCAAGTGGAATTGGCCATAGGTTACCCTTTACCTAGGGGTAAAATGGTCATTTAGCTTTGATTTTAATTTGGATAGATTTGGAATAGTTTGAAATTGGGTTGGTCCAAATTTCAATGAATTTGGAGTTGATTTGATATCATTTGGCTCATGTTGACCCATTTAGGTCAAAATGGGTCAACTTGGGTCAAGTTGACCAATTGGTCAAATTGGGTCAAACCATGAGTTGGGTCAAGTTCATATGACCATTTGGAGTGGTTTTACATCATTGGTTCAGTTCAATTTGATTTATATTTGGTTTTGGTTCATTTGATTTCATTTAGGTCAAATAGGTCAAGTTGACCAATTTGGCCCATTTGACTCAATTAGGTTAGGTCATAAGTTAGTTTAGGTTTGGTTGGTCATTTGAATTAGTTTGCAAGCTTTGGTTTCAATCAATTTTAGTTTGGTTTGATTTTGGCTTGATTTGACCTTGTAGGTCAAGTTGGGTTCATGGTCAATTGGGCTAGGTTGGGTCTGTTGGCCAATTGAGGCTTTGGTCAAGTTCAACAAGTGATTTAGAATGAACTTGACCCATTGGTTAATCAATTTGGCTTAGATCAAGATTTGACCATTTTTGACTTTTTAGGTCAAATTGGGTCAACTTGGGTCAAGTGGCCAATTGGGCTAGGTTTGGCTCAAATGATGACTTGGTCAAGTTCAAACATTGATCATGAATTGGTTTTGATCAATGGTTTCAATCAATTTGGCCTATGGTGGATTTTGGCTAGTTTAGGTTTCATTTGGGTCAAATGTTGACTAGGTCAAAGGTTTGACTTGGTTTGACCCAATTTGAGTGATTGATCATCTTATGATGATTGTTGCTCATAATGTGAGGCTTAGATGGGCTTAGTTCAATCCAATTTGGGTAGGATTAGAATTTGGCTCAAAAGAGTACTTTAGGTCACTTTGGGTCAAGTGAGCCTAAGTGGGTCAATTGACTTGGTCAAGGCTTGATTCAAATTTGTTGAACTCAGATATGGACTTATGATTGAAATATAAATCCATTTGCAAGTGATTTGAAGCCAAATGGGTTTTGATTCATTTGACAATTTCAAGTTCAAAGGGTGAACATGAGTTTGATTTGGGTTTGATTTTTTAATTTAGTTTTGGTTTGATGATTGAAGTTTATGTTTATATTTGGTTTCATGATTGAAGGATTGATTGAATCATGAAGAAAATCCAAGGGTTTGGATTGATTTGAGGTTGATTTGGCTAAGTTCAAGAATTTGACTTGAAAGGTTTAGGTTGGATTTATTTAGATTTGATTTGAGTTTTGGTTTTGAATTTGATTTGAATTTATATTTCATTTATATTTGTGAATATAAATGAGAATATAAATGGGTTATGAAAAAATCTCTTGAATTTGGTTTGATTTGAATTTGATTTGGGCTAAGTCCATAAGATGAAATCAAATGGCTTAGGAAAGATTTTGGATTTGGAATTCAATCATGGATTTCAATCATTTGGAATTGATTCATGATTTGAGAAAATCCATTGGAATTAATTTAAGGTTTGAGAAAATCAATTAAGTTGGGGATTTGAGATTTGATTTGATTTGTTTTGAGATTGATTTGAGTTTTGATTTGAGTTTTAAAGTTTAATTTGAAGGAAGGTAATGAGGATTTGGTTCTATAGGGTAGGCAAGTTTTCTTAACACCCCTAAGGCATGACCTTTTCCTATAGCTAACTCTTCTAAGTCTCTAGGGTTATGTTGAGTGTTCACCTAATCACTAGAAGTGTCTTAAGACTAAAGAACTCTTAGTGTCTAAGAGGAGTCCTATATCTAAGATGGAGAGGTTGAGAGCTCATTCTAAAAATTAGGTTAAAAATACTATTCGTCAATGTCATACCCGATCACCTCAATAAGTACATCCTCAGATATGAGTGTTGTCCCCTCACATATATACACACACAAACGAATTCGAAAACAAACACCACATATCCCTATTTGAAATTTCAGCTTGCCCACTAGTTTGGGGATGATAAGTAGTATCTAGTCTATGCTATACTCCATATTTCAATAAAAATCATTTCACATATTTACTACAAAAATGAGCTCTTTTGTCACTAATAATGATTCTAGGGTTTTAAATCTTATAAAAATATTTATCTTTAAGAATTTAATAATAACATGAGAAACATTTTTTGGTGTAGTGATAGGTTCTATCCATTTGGAAACATAGTCTACACCCACCAAAATATATTCATTTTCAGACAATGAAATAAATGGTCTCATAAAATATATTCCCTATACATCAAAGATTTCAACTTCTAAAATGTAGTTTAAAGTTCCTAACATTTTGAGATATTTTCCATTCGTTTGCATCTATCCCAATGTTTAACATATTTGTAAGCATCTCTAAATATGGCAGGTAGGCCAATAAAATATATATTGTAATATTTTAGCCACTGTTTTATTTCTTCCAAAATTCCCTTCATGTTCAGAATCATGACATGATTTTAAAATATCTAAAATTTCATCATCCAAAATACATCTTCTCAAAATCTAATATGGATATTCTTTTTTATATAGAAATGGTTTATCCTAAAAATGAGATTTTTTATCATGTAAAAACTTTTTCTTTTAATTATAATTCATTCCATGTGGTATGATTTTACTATCTAAATAATTCACTATATCTACATATCAAGAGATAACATATCTTTTCTTTATCTTATTAATCACACTTATAGGATAATCACTTGCATCACACATTAGCTTAAAAGGAAGGTTCCAATTAGGTGTAATAATAAAAAGTGATAAATTTAATTTAACTTTCAAGAGTTCAAAAGGTTCATGACATTCATTTGTAAAAATATAAAGCGTATCCTTCTCTAATAAGTTGCATAGTGGCTTTGATATTTTGAGAAGTCTTTGATAAATCTCCAATAAAATCTAGCGTGTCCAAAAAACTTCTAACTCCTTTAACGTTAGTTTGGGGTAATAGTTTTTTTTATTATTTTCCTTTTTGCCCTATCCACTTCTATTCTTTTTCTAAGATTTTATGACTTAGTACTATTCCTTCTCTAACCATAAAATGTTATTTTTTTCAATTAAGTACTAAATTTTTAAGTAATGTTCAAATGTTTGACCAAACATAAAAAAATTATCCATAAATACTTCAATATAATTTTCAATCAAGTTAGATAATATAGCCATCATGCAATGTTGAAATATTGTAGCACATTACATTGATCAAAAGACATCATTTTAAAAGCAAATGTTCCATAAAGACAAGTGAATGTTGTTTTCACTTGATCCTTAGGTGCTATGGCAATTTGATTATAACTTGAATACACATTTGAGAAATAATAGTATGAATCTCCAGGACCTATCTAGTTGTTGGTCAATGAAAAGTAATGGAAATTGATCTTTCTGAGTGGCTTTGTTTTATTTCCTATAATCAATATAAATTCTTCATTCTATGACCGTTCTTGTGGGAATGATTTTATTATTTTCATTAGTAACAATAGTCATTCCTCCTTTTTTAAGCACGTAATAGATTAGACTAACCCATATGTTATTTGATATATGATAGATAATTCTTGTATCTAACCATTTTAAAATTTTCTTTTCGACAACTTCTTTCATAATAAGATTTAATGTTCTTTGGTATTCTATAACTTGTTACTTTTTTCTTCCTTTAATATTTAATGCATACATATAGAAGGACTAATTCTCTTAATATCTACTATGTCCACCCAAATGCTCTAATATGTCCTTTTAAAACTTCAAGTAATTTTTCTTCTTGAATTTCATTTAATTTTGCTGATATAATTATAGGTAAAGTTGATGATTTATCTAAATAAGCTTATTTTAAAGATTAGGAAGTGATTTCAATTGTAGGACTTTATGATAGAGAGTTTAAGACTTTTGATTTCTATAAATATTTCTAAGTTCACTTTTTTCTTTAAGTTGATTGAATATAGCTTTATGGTATTAAATATCTTCATTTTTATTTATCCTTATTTTACACTTCTGTTTATTAATTTATTTATTATGTAAGAGTCCAATTCCTTTTCTATTTTTTATCGCTTATTCCAATCATATAGCATTCTTCATTTTTATGATCAAAATATTTAATACAATTAAACAATTTAATTTGATCCTATACTTTCATAGTTAGTTTCCCTTTTTGAACATCTATCATAATTCTTCCTAGCTAAAAGGTCTCTCTAAAATGAGAGTTATTTTCTTATCTTCTTTCATATCAAATATTATAAAATCTACTAGGAATAAATATTTATCTACCTTAATTAAAACATCTTCAATTATACCCTTAAGATAGTCAAATATATATCTGCTAATTATAGAGTCATACCTGTAGGTTGTACTTCTCCTAATCCTAATTTCTTAAAAATATAAAATGACATCAAGTTTATACTTACTCCTAAATCATATAAGGCTTTGCAAAAAAAAATTATCATATATAGTGCAGGGTATTGTAAAACTACCTAGATCTTTCAATTTTTGAGGCAATTTTCTATGAATTAATGCACTACATTTTTTTAATGCTACCATTTCATTTTCTCTTAATTTTCTTCTTTTATGTAATATATTTCATGAACTTTGCATAAGAAGACATTTTCTATAATGCTTCAACAAAAGGAATGTTTATGAATAATTTTTTAAAACATCTTTTTTTTTTTTTGAAAAATGGTTATCTATGTTCTAATTTTGTAATCTTTGTAGAAATGAAAGTGGCAGCCTTTCTCTCATTTTTTCTATACATATCTCTTTCTATTTTTTTTCTTTTCTTTAATTTCATCATTTTCTTTTTAGCTTCTTCTTTTTCATTTTAAATTTTATTCTCTATTTCTATTTCTTTTAATTTTGTTCTATTGCTTTACATTGCTCTTTACCCTTATCTTTAGAATTTACTTTAGTATTACTAAGTAAATTACCTTGAGGCTTTATTCCAATATTAGCATAATTGCTCTAATTGGATTTCTAAGTTTCTAATTGACTTGGATTTCAAATTTAGTTCCTATTTGCAAAAGTAATTCTTCCAAAGTTTGTTTTTACCATTAATTTGATTTTATGAAGCATATCTAAGTGGAATAATTGGTCAATAATTTTGATTTTTGTTATTATAGTTTTTAATATGCCAATTCCCTATATTTTCATTTGGATTATAATTTGCATTATTGTTCCATAAAAAAATTGGGTGATTCCTCCATCCTGGGTTAAATGGTTTTGAATAGGATCATTAGATTTATTAGTGACACAATTCAATGTTTCTATTCCTTGATTATTTTGATCTTTTGCAAAAAAAACTTCATTATTATCTTCTAATTGATTTATATGACTCAAATTTTGATTAATATCTATACTAGCTAGTTTCTTAGAAAATGATGCTACTTGTGAAGTTAACATTACCATCAAATATGTATGGGCACTAACTATTTTCTTAAAGTATAATCTATCAAATAAGCATTGAAAATTATTAGTTGATATTTCTTCAATTGAGGCATATGATTTATCAAATAGTTTGTACATAATACTACCTTTACCACTGCATCAATAATAATCCTAAGTGAACCTACTAAGACATTACAAAATGATTGAATAATCAACCAATCAAGTAATGAATGATGAGAACATTTCCTTAATAGATCTTTATATCTCTCCCAAGTCTCATATATTGATTCATTATCTAATTGAATGAAAGATGTATTATTATTTCTTAGTTTAGCTCTTTTTGATGATAGAAAAAATTTAGCTGGGAATTTCTGAGCTAATTCATTCCAAATTGTTATAGATCCTTGAGGTAGTGAATTCAATCACATTTTAGCCTTATTTCTAAGCTAGAAAGGATATAATCTAAGTCAAATGACATCATCGCTAACTCCATTATATTTGAATGTTGCATAATTTTTTAAGAAAATTGTAATATGCATATTAAGATTTGTTATAACCCCCAAATTGTGAATTTAACACCATTTGAATTATTGAAGATTTCAATTCAAAATTATTAGCTTAAATTATTAGCATAGCTATACTTTGATGTACACCATCTACCAAAGGTTTAGCATAATCATTATGAGGTCTAACATGTTCTCCTTCCACTGGTTGATTTGTTATTGCTAATTCTCTCAGTTGAATCATACACTCTTTTCTAAGTTTCTTATATAATTTTTCTATTTCTAAATTCAAAGGTAAAATTTTAGTAGTTTTGTCACTATGCATGCACTAGCATTAAAACATAAGATTTAAATTGGGCAATAAAAAGTAAACTAAAAAAACTAAATAAATAAGCATAAGCAATTGAATTTGAAATTACTTAGACTAACAAATATTACTTAATCTAATCACCTCAATCCCATCAACATTATCAAAAATTTGATATTACTAAAAGGTATACGTAAGTGCACGTGCTGAATTAAGTAAAATAATTATAAGTAAAATATCATTCGTACGAGGATTGAGTGTCAAGTTTTTAAGTTAATTATTAGTCATCTAAGTTATAATTTTTATCCAACCAAGTAATAATATAAGAGCAAAAACTTTTTTTTTTAAATAGTAAATTTTAATATTTTATTTATTAGTAGGAGTGTTATTTTTAATAAGTTAAATTTGTATTATATTTTGATGTTATTCTTATTAAACTAAGTTGTGTTTAACATAGCTCCATGTGCTGAGGATGGTGCTTAAGTGTTAGTTTTATTTTTGTTTAATAAATCTATAGTGGCAACCAATATCTTATATGCTATATTTTATATTATAGACCAAAATAACCAAATCAATCCCTTTAACTAATTTTTTTTACCTCTAATGAAATTTTGGAAGGTCTCTTTTCCCCTTATATCTCTTGAAATGGCTGAGGGTCTTGAAATTTAAGTGTTTCAAACTATCACATAATGCTACATTTATTTGTTTTTCCTATTATTATTCTAGGACTCTCTCATGAATTTAGATCACAACTATTTTTAACATTACTATTGGCCATATTGTAAGTAAATGAAGCTCACGGAGAATCAAAACATAATAAACATGGATATCACAATAATTTTTTTATATTAATATTTCATAAATAGAGTTTAATATAGAATAATGCTCAAAATTCACACAAAATCATATCACAATCATGTTAGCTACTCATAGTACATGGAAATAGATCTATAAACTAGACTAAGGAGATAACTAGAGAAAAAGGGAAGGATGAACTGAGTAATTCTTCTAAATGCACTTTTTCTTGTTTCCTTTATGCTTCTTGAAGGAGGACTGTAATGAATTCTGCGTGCATACTCTATCCTGGACCTTCTCCTTAACCTCAACATGAATAAACAAACCTTTCCCTACTTTAGAACTCACTGCAACACACACTATCACACTATACAACACACAATACTTAGAGTGTCACTCTCTAAGTTGTTGTCGATGCTCTACACTCACACACTTCCAAAAAACTTTTACACTAAGATATTACTCATATTTCTAGCTCTTAAATCCACTACATAGTTATTGATCCGCTTATGTTGAAAACTGCTCCAACTACTTTTTGGAGCTATTGAAATTGCTTGGTCGAATTGTAGCATCTCAATGTTGGATTTTTAGCTCCTAGGCACTATGCTCTCTGATTTTTGGCTTCAAATTTTTGATGTCGATGCCTCAGCAGTCCAAAGTACCACTTTAATGTTGGGTCTAGTGCATCAGTGTTGCGAATCTAATGCCAAGGTGCTACTTTTTCTATTTTGATTCTTCATTTTGGTCTTCTCATAGATCAACGATGATGATTTTCTAGCACCTAGGTGCTTTGTTGATTGTTTCTATGCCAAAATTTTTTAAGTCCCCAATGTTGTGGGGCTGGGTCCTCTATTTTGGGGCTTCAAATTGGGTTTGATCCAGCGATACTAGGCTCAATTTTTATAATTTTTCTCTATTATTTAATAGTTTCTTGTTTCAACATAAAAATAAATGATGAAAACATATTTTTCACACATTTTAAGCATAATATAAGTATAAAATATAATAAAAATTTCATATAAGTTGCGTAAGTCTACACTATACTTAGTGGCTAGGTGTATATCCAAATCAAAATTAAATAATAAATTAAATTAAGCCAAAAATTAAAATCAAGATTAAATTTGAAACTAAAATTAAAATTAAGTTCAAAATCTAGGGTGACAACCTAAATAAGCTAGTGGTCCCGACTAGGACTTGATATAAATCGGTTGTGTTAGGTGAACCTAAATAAGTCCAAAATTTTTAAAATTCTAAAAAAATCAAATATATTTAAATGAAGATCTAAATCTAATTGAGCTTATATTGAGGTAGTTGGGATAGTTGAACCAATTAACCCATTTAAGCTCAAAATCACCTCAATCCATGAAAAATCCAAATAAATTTAGGATCAATACACAAATATAAGTGAACCCGAAAATAAATTTAGATGAGGTTCAAATTGATCAACTAAGTCATCTCACCTAGAGTTGACCCATGTGGGCTCCACCAAGTCAAAGGTCAACCAATCAACATTTGGCCAAATTGAATATTCTCAAAGACTCAAAATTATCAAATGAAAAAAATGTCAAATGTATAACTAAATAAATCTAAATTCAATGAGAAGTCAAGTGGGCTGATTTGGAAACTTAGCCCAAATAAACTCAAATGGATCTCATTAATCCAAATACAAATTAAATTAGAAATTAATCCAAATTAAATATTTTTAAAATACTTTAAAATCATAATTAAATATAATTCAACCAATCATTGTGATTAATTTGACCAATTTGCTCATTTGACCTCAGAAACTCATCTTAATCCATTAAGCCCTATTTGGGTCAAAGTGAATTAAAATGAAAACCCAACTTCAAATCAAATGAAATTAATTGTTCAAAATCATATGTAACACTTAAATCAAATATGATTTAAACCCAAACACATCTTAATTATGTCAAATTGGCCATTTGACTTAATTAAACTCTATGTAATTCATTTAAATCTAAAATGGGTCAAAATGAATTTCAATCAAAGATGAAATTAAAATAATTAAAAATAATTGAAATCAATCATTCATAAATTATGAAGTTTAATTATAAATAATTGAATCAAAACTCAGCTTTAAAATGGCTAATTAGGCCAAATGATTCAATTTGAGGTCAATCAAACCAACCCTAATCATGTTCAATTCATATGAAATTTATCAATTAATCTCAAAATCATTCCATGGACAATCAATAATAAATTAAATTTAAATTCAAAGCCATTTGATCAAATATATTATAATAAATACAAATCAAAATCACTTGGATCCAAGCTCAACATGGCTTGAACTCAAACCCTAAATCTAACCCATTTGAACTTGGGATTAGCCCCTGACTTATCCTAGCATTATCAAAGAAGGCTGTAAAGAGCCATAGAAAGGGTGACATGACAAGATAAGGTGAGGTGAAGGCCAAAGAGGGGAAAGATGGTTAAGCCACCTTATCTCTCCCAAAATTTTTCCATGTTCATTCCCTCACATCTTAACCCATTAAATTCATTCTCAAACCTTCCCATCACTTCCAATGACCGACCCCAACGTATTTCCCATGGCTGACTACCTCCCACTTCCTCTAACAAGAAGAGGCTCAACCAATTATAAAGAAAGTGAGAGTGAGCCTTCAATTCACATCTTTAATGCTCTCTACACCTTCCCTAGTGTAAAATGAACTCAAACAAATCTTTTCCCCAATCCCCAACCTCTCGAACCCACTATTTAATTGAGCTTTGGCCAGGGACGATGCACGGTGGCCTTTACACTAATCTAGAGGGAGACAAGTCACCAAATCTCTTTTAGAGGTTTATTCAAATCCATTGAAGGCTTTCTAAATAGGAACACTATCAAGATCAACGTTGTTAAGTATTCCCTAATCCGACCATCTTCTCATTTCAATTGGAGTTTTTTGAGTCAAGTTGATCTGTAGTGAGATCATTAATTATAAATCCTTGATTGATTTGCAATCAAAATCTCCAAGCTCCACTGCCTAGATCACTATATTTAGTCCTTTAAGGATGGATGGTTCTTGGTCCTTCTTAGGAGGTCAGAGAAAAAATCATTGCAGTCTATTTCTTTTATTTTGGAATGGATGACTATGATTTAACCATACAATCTTGATTTAATTCTCTTTAGGAATCACAGATTAGTCTTGTGTGGTGTTTTAATTTGGAGTTGTATGGACACCACACAGATCTTATGGGGTAATTAATTAAGTGATCAAGTATTATATTAAGGTATGATATATCATCTTGAAAAATGAAAACATCATCATACAATGGGCCTAATCCCTGATAAGGACTCATAAGGTAGATGAGTCTACGTATATACCATAGATCTTTTCCCTACTTTACATGAAAAAGTAAAGTAGGGTTTATTTTATATCAGGTTCTTTAGTTCCCTATGGAAGGAAGCTTCCATAATTAATTACATCCTAAGAAATGGGATTACCTAAGAACACTTTTGATTAAAGTAATCAATCAATATCTCTAAGGATTTCAAGGTTAGATTATCAAAATATTATGTATTTTGGAAAATCAAATATAATTTGGAAGACTTATTTTGGAATCCAAAGGAAGATGAGTAGGGGGCACTCATGATACTAGGAAGCCTAGTAGGTGCTCTAATCTACCCTATAGTGAGACTTTATATATTTGAAAGAGAGAATTTATTTTGTGTTCGAGTTAAAATTTTATTAGAATACTTGGACTTACAATCCATCAACACAAGATTGTAGAAATGCCTAAGAAGTGAGGATTTATACATGTAGCCCAAAGGAAACAAGTGACCTTAGACCCTAAATCTAGGGTGTTTTAGCACAAGCTAAGAACTCGACCTAATTCTAAACTGAAAGGGGATATAACAGTTTACCTCCACAAGAGAGAATGAGCATATGAATTAGACTTACAACTAAATATGAACTAAATTATTCTTTAAACATGTGGGTGGGCTTTATGAATTACAAGATAGTTAGGCTATTATTTAATTCAAAGAAAAAGGGTCAAAACTCCCTTTAAGAGATGATCATGATGGTATGAAATTATGACTTAAACTAAATATAAAATCTAAAATCTTTAATTATCATTTTACACAATATTTGGAAAAAGTTTTTAAATTTTAAATGAGAGAAATTGAGATTAAAAAAATTAAGAGAGAACATTCACCACATCAAAATCAACATTCCCTTAAATGTGTGTTAATTCTTTATTCAACATAAATAAGAGAAATTTGATTTAGACATTCAACATAAAAGAGAGATGGGTAATCAAATCTTTACCATCAATTCAAGGGAATATCAAGGAAATCATTCTATCACTTCTTTCTTCAAATCTTCTTCATTTTTGGTTTGAAAGGTAAGGGCTCCCTCTTTGCTACCCTCATCCTAAACCCATACTAACATTCCTATTGTTATGAGAAAAGTAAAACTATAAAAATTATAGATATTTCATAATTTGACAGCACTACACATGGGTTAAGCCCACATGTCTTAATATGGATTATGCTTAGGGGAATAAGTAATATGCAAGCAAAAGCATTTATATTTATGATTACAGCAGCCCCTTTAGCATAACCCTGCAAAAAATACCATTAGGCTAACAATGGCCTAACATCCAGTCTACGCATTAATCACCCTAACATTCAATCTAAAATATTACATCATAAAATAGAACATAACACACACATACACTGTCCTAACTTAGATCTAGAAGTGGTGACTTAATTCTAATGTGTGTACTAAGGCTTGATGTTGTATGTCTTTACTAGGCTTTAAGATTATGATCATCTAAATTTTAGAATTATTCAAGTTGAACATGAAATTATTTTACCTTTAGTTATTAAGAAGATTTGCAACTTTTAATTGGTATTTTATTTTGTTTCAATTGATCTTTACTTAGATCTAAGTATTGTAAAGAGAGGAAGGCGGCTTACACTCCTTCATCCCTACCCTAAATTTATTTCTAAAAGCTTGTTATTATGACTTGATTTTTTTTAGTGAATGTTTTATTAAATGTTGTAGTAATCCTAAGTTTGGGTTAACCTTAAAGGACCTTATTAAACATGAAATGCATATTAAAATTAATGTAATTGAATTACCATCACATGGAATATATTGCATCATTCATTTTCATCATCCATAACATGCATATGATTTATGACTTAATATACCTATACATGCAATGTATTTTTGGCACACTTAAATGATTATGAGTGCATGTATTTTGGTAGAAAAGAGAAATTTCATTCTTTAGCTAAGTACACACAAACATGTATTAAACTTTTAAGCAAGTATGTGTTGTTGTTAAATTAGGGAAGTGAGGTAATCTAAGACCTCCTTGGGGCTACTTAAGGCCTCATGTTCCTGAGATGTCCATACTATATCCTTGTTATCTTAAATACATATGGATGTATACACCAATATAGAAATGAAACCCATGCAAAAGATTATATCTTTATTAAATTATTTACACTTGGTAAAGTAAAGTTCTATCCAAATTCTAGTATAAGTACACATAAAAATGAAATCAAATAAGTACATGACTTTGTTAACTAGGGAAGTGAGGTAATATAAGACCTCCGTGGGGCTATTTAAAGCCTCATATTCTTGGGATGTCAAACTATACACTTATTAACATTCAAACATATGTAAACCCATACATGAATCATAGGGATAAAATAAAATTTTAGCATGATTAAGGTATAAACACATATAAATCATATAAAATATTTATATCTAATCATCAATCTAAATCTTTATCATCAATTTATACCTTAGAAAATAACCACACATATAATAGGAATAGGTTAACACATGCAATTTACACATAAATAAATTTCGTTGGTTCTTTTAGTTTTGAAAACATGAATGCATGATATAACATGGTATACAAAATTTATATTGATTTAAAAGAAATAATTAAACTTTTCCACATAATTCATTCAATCATATTAATTAATAATGACAATCATATTAAATAAAATCATTTAAGATCAATTGAATTTATTATTAAGTTTAATTTTGGATTGGAGTTATTGAATTTAAAGAAAAGGAATAATATTTGCAATTTTTATCCCATCCCATGTTAGTGATTTTATGTGTTTAAGGAAAAGTAATAAAGTGAATTTTATGGATTAATTGACTTTGAATTATTAAGCAATCCATTTGATTACCCTTTCCTATGTTTCTTTAATTTAATCAATCATTTAATTATGAGCCTCCAATGATATGCAAATGAGAAATTAAAATTGAAATGCACTTAGGGACCTAATGCAATAAGGCTCATAATTGAATATTAATTAAATCAAGGAATCTAATTAAGTACTTACATGATTTTTTCACACCCATGGGTTAATTATAATTTCCTTAAGGGTATTTATGCTATTGAACACATAAAGATGAACCCACAAATTAAAATTAAATTATCTAATCTAATTATTATATTAATTTGGTTTAATTTGGTAATTAATGGCTTAATTAAGTCTTATTTAGATCATAGCTAATTAACCCTCCTTAATGAGATAGATTTGGGAAATATATAAGAAAGAAGTCCTAATCACTCCCTAACCATCTCACTATTAATCAATGATTAATGATCATTATTTACTTAATTTTTATTGTTTGGCACTTTTAATTATTAAATTACTTAATGAGGGTAATAAAAGTTTGAATTTCAAATTCTCTCTAGTTACCTAGCCAATAAATCCCAAGAAAATAATGGGAGGTAAATGACATCTCATTAAATCAACATATTTAATTCAAGACCCATTAACAAAGTAATTACTTAATTTAGCTAATCAAGAAAATTTTCAAACTCTAATTAAACATTATTCACTATTCAAGGCATAGAAAATTTTTTTATTAAAATCTCCTCTGCTACCCTTTCCAAAATGAGTTTATTCATATTTTTTATGATTTTTCTATAATTAGTTATGATTTTTTAAAGTTTAGGAAAATCAATTATATTTTTAAGCCTTAATTAACCCTTAACCGCTATAAGCCGACAGATCACCAAATCATAAATCGTCAATGTAGTCTAACTTTGTCCCCTCGCTCGATCTAAATCGAAATGGGGATTAATTTTTTAAGGAATTAAATTGAATTTCTAATGAATTAAATCAAAATCATCTCCAATAATGCACAATGGTTGATAGATGATCTTTGTGCCCTGAGTGATGGAAGATGGACATTGTCCGTCCTCCTCTACTCAATTCAAGCTGACTGGAGCTTGTGAGGCATTGAGATCACTCCAAAACCTTCAAGAGATAGATATAAATAGATCCTACTATGGAAATCACATGAAATCACAAAATTCTTCACAAAAGACTAACATCTAGGGATTTTCCATGGTTTGTCAAAATTTACTTTCCCGGAGCTCAAGACTGGCGGTCTAACGACTGAGGTAGCTTCATCTTGAAGAGAAAAAAATCCTATTGAGAAACTCGAAGGTTGCCTCCCCACCGGTGGCTCTGCGGACCAAGAACCACCATAATAGTAGGCTGGTCTGGTCTCGTGAATCAAATGGGAATCGATTTATTTTGCCTCATCAGAGCTTGAGAAAGGTGCATGAAGTTAATTTAGATTTGGTGAGATTTGAGTGGAGTTGGATGGAGAGGAGGCTCGACTTTGCCATGTTCAGTCTCACTACTGATGGGAAGCTCAGGGGAACTCAGGAAGGCTCTAGGGAGGCTCATCTTGACTCACTAAGCTCTCTGTATGTTTGGAATGAGATAGGAGGAGTTTACTCCCCTCTTCAATTAATCTAATGGCTTGGATCAAATCAGCCTTTGGCAGGCTTCTGGCCGGAGTAGGCGGCCGGAGGAATCAAGGATTGACTGAGGTGGAGGCCCTTGAGTGGGTGAAAGTCTAGGATGGACTACCATAGCTTATACTCCTTCTCCTAGGTGAGCCAATGAGAGGGCATGGGTTAGCTCACCTTTTTTGACCCATGGTTGACCCAATCAGCTTTAACACAAGTTAGCTAGTGGGTTAGAGGTCCAAACAAAGCTAAGGGTGGTGCCAAGGGCAAAAGGAGTAAGTGAGATCACCCAAATGTAGATTTTGCCCCATTTGGAAGGGTTTACCCAATGGGTTTTATCCTAATTTGGGTCACCCATGAGTTGGGTTCATTTAGGCTGACCCAAGGATCATGCCAAGTTTGTTTGGGTTTAGCTCAATTTGACCAATGTAGGTCAAATTAGGTTCAATTGACCCATGGGTCAACCAAATTGGGGTCATGTTCAAATGATGATATAGGATGTTAGTTTTAATTGGTTTGATTTGATTTGGAGTGGATTTGAATTTGGCTCATATAGGCTCATATGGGCCAAATGAGCTAAGTTGACCAATTTGGTCAAATTGGCTTGGGTTTGGGGTTTGGTTTGGGTTTAATTGATCATTTGAAGATGATTGTAGTGTTGGTTTCAATTAATTTAGATTTAAGAATGATTTAGTTCAAATTGACCCTTTAGGTCAATTTGGGCTAAATGGGTCAATTGGGTTGAATTGGTCAAATTGGATTCAATCAAAGATTTGATCATGTGCAATAATCAATTTGTGATGGATTTGATCATTGGTTTCAATCAATTTGGATTGGAATGAGATTTGGCCCAATTTGGCCCTTTAGGTCAAATTGGGTCAACTTTGGTCAAAGGGGCCAAATGGTGTGGTTGGATTTAATTGATGGCCAAGTCATGTTTAATGGTTGATTTTGATTGATATGAATCATTGGTTGCAAGCAATTAGATTTAGAATGAAGTTTGGTTCATTTCATTCATATAGGCTAATTGAGTTAACTTGGGTCAAGTGATTGAATTGAGTTGGTTTGACCCAATTGATTGCAATTGATCAATCAAGAATGATCAACAATCATTTTGGAAGGGATTGATGGTTGATTCAATCCAATTTGGGTTGGATTGAATTTTGGATCAAATGGGTCCTTTAGATCACTTTGAGTCAAGTGGACCAAATGGGTTAATTGAGTTGGAATAACTTGATTTGATTGAATTGAGTTTAATGATGAATTTGGAATTGATTGTTGGCTTTGATTATAATTGATCTGGGTTTAATTAGATTCTGGCTCATTTGGACATTTTGAGTTCAAATGGGTTAATTAAATTGATTTGGTTTGATTGATTTGATTTTAAGCTTTGGAAGGATTTGAAATAGTGGTTTGAATGGTTGGAGTGCTTTTATGAAAATCAATTGGGTTTGGTTTGATTGAAGGAGCTTGAGTTGAGTCCATACAATTGAATCATAGGGTTAAGATGGGCTTGGGTTTAAGTCAATTTTGGCTTGGAGCATGGATATAAAATGAAATTCAATTGGGTTTGATTGTATTGATTAGTTAGAGATTGTATTTGAATGAGTGGATAGGTTCAAGTTTAGGCCATAGGGTAGGTGGGTCCCCTTAGTCTTAAGGTATAGCCTAAGCCTACACACCTTGCTAAGTTTTTAGGCTTGGGTTTGGTGTCCACTTAGTCACTAAAAGTGTCCTATGACTAAGAAGATCCTAATGACTAGAAGACTCCAGGTCTAAGATATGAAGATTGAGTCCTCACTCTAAAAGTGAGGTCAACACCTAGGACTGTCCGATCTTTGATGGGATAGCCCTAATTAAAATGTGCCTTCGGCGATTATCACGTCAGCATCCACATGGCCCAATGACGCATTGCTTTGCATAAAGAAACGCCTAGTTAGTGTTGCATAAGCGCTGAATGGGTTAAATAAAAAATTCGGCTTTTCTAAATTTAAAAATTATTTAAAATACCCTAAACTTTAAAAATTCATAAAAATAAAAATATTTAACCAAACATTCCAATTAAGGGCTTTATGGATTCCTCTTAGTGAGAGGGATCTTTTGAACCTAAAAGCCAATTTTCATTAGGTAATCTAAGATTAATTTGAGTTTAATTAAAATAAATTAAACTTAATTAATCCTAAAATAATGATCCAAGTAATTTGAAACTTTGGAGATTTGAAATTAAAGTTGAGGCACACCACCAATAAAAAATTGAAGATTTATTAGTGATTAAATTAACAAATATGAATTTTTTAATTTCTAAACCCTAATTTAATAAAATAAATTAATATTAATTCAAGAAAATTAGGAAAACTTATGTAATAAGCTTAAACTAACATTATGAACATTAATGAACATACAAATAATATCAAAACTCACCGAGACTTATTAAACAACAAAATGGCCTAATTAGTGGATTAATTAAATTAAATAATTTAATTAATTAGGTTGATCTTGAAAATTATGATAAAATAAATTAAAATCTAAAAATTTCAAATGAATCATCTAGGGATTCATCTTCTAGAAAGGAATAAAAAAATTAAAATACCCAATTAGTTCATAATATTTTAGACATAATTTGAGTTTTATTGAAAACACTAAATTGTTAATTAGTCTTAAAATATATTTTATTTATGGTAAAATTTTTAGAAAGTAATATTGACAAGAAATCTCACTTGCCATAAAAATGACTTCTAGATTAGAATTTTTGAAAATTTTAAGTCTTAGGGCCATTTAAATCAAATAATAAATATAAAAATCATAGAAATTATTATTATTCACAAAATAAACTCAAAACACTTCTAATAATATAAGAGAACTTAGGAAAAATTTCTCAATCCTCTGAAGTTAAGGAACCATAAAAATTACATATTTAGGATTTTAGGATTTAAGAAATAATTAAAGGTGAAAAATTAATTAAACCACAAGGTTCAAATTAAGAAGTCCATAATAAATCAAATAATGGATCACAATTTGGGATTAATCAATATCTAAATTCAATGGTTTAGTAAGAATCTATTAAAATTGAAATCATTTTAAACTTACTTATTATTAAATGAATTATTGAATTGTAATAAATAATTGATTAAATTATTTGTAATATAAAAATTAAAATACTTTAAGAACTTAAAATGTCCTAGCTTAGGTATTTGCACAATAGGTGTTTCATTTTTATAAGTTTCTTAAACTAGGATTAGTGGTCAAACAAAAGTTAAATAAAATGTAAATCATAAAAAACCAAATTAAAAAATAAATTACAAAAGTGCCCTTTAAACCAACTTAAGCATAATAATTAATCAATTGAATTTAACAAAATATAAAATCATGAAACTTAAATAATATCAACATAAATCTCAAATCAAACTTAATAAATGTATTAAATATGAAATAAATGTTAATTAAAATGATTAATTTAAATAAACTCTAATAAAATTAGCTATGTCAATAATGGGAGAACAAATCAAGTGAACTTTAAATTGAAACAATAAATTAAATTTAAATCTCATTCAAACAAATCAACCAAACAAAATCAAAAGATCAATTAAATTAAATAATCATTAATCTAAATTAAACAACATACAAAATCAAATCTCCAAATTTAAAAAATGTCTATGCTCATAATTAAAATTCAAATAAAAAGATAAAATTTAAAAAAATTTATTCAAATCATATGCTAATAAAAAAACATTAATCAAATTGAATATAATGAAAATGTAAAACCTCTATATGCAAATAATAGAAAATTAAACCTAATCAATATAAATTACATAAAATAATGAAATTTAAACAAATTTATCGAATGAAATTTAAAAAAGAAAAATCAAATCTTAATTGAATAATAATTTAATAGAAAGTTTTATCAAATTAGTATCTAATAAATAATCTAAGATCAATATTAACTATCAAAATACATAAAATTAAATAACTCCATCATACTTAATGTTTTATTAAATCAAATAATAATCAAATTAAACTAAACTCAATTAAAACACCTAATTAAGATACATAGGTCCTTAGTTTGATTCATATGATAGATTTTCATCTTAAGATTAAGATTCCATTCTACTAGGATTATGATGTTAAATAGAATGGGTGTCTCAAGAAGAATTTATTTCAATCTTCATTCTTTAAAACCTAAATTCAACTTTAACATAAAATAAACATAAAATTAAAACAAAATTTAAAATTAATTAAATCATTTAAATTAAAATCATCAAATGGTAAAATTAGATGAACTCTATATTTAAATTAAAACTTAAATCTAAAAAGGACTAGTGTGGTCATACAATACAAGCTCATCCTTTCACATTGTAGACTGCTAGGTCATTGATTAGACTGATTATCTATGATGAATTGTGCTATGATGTGATGCTTTTCTTATTTTGTGATATAATATTTTAGACTAGATGACTAGGAATTATTTGATCACTAGTCTGAATATTAGGACGCTCTTTTTAGGCTAACACTATTTTATAAGGACTTGTGTATAAAGGGACTACCGTAATTAAATATAATAAATATTATTTGCTTGTAGGTGTTGTTCAAGTCTCTAAGCATAGCCCAATAGGATAGGTGGGCTTGCTAGCCATTGGCGCTATGCTCATATATTTGCATTATAAATGCTAGTGTGTTGTGTGCTTTTCTTAATGTCTATCTTGTAGAATTTAAAATTTTATTTTGGAATTTTAAAATGTAATTTAAGCATAGAATTAAGTTAGGATCTATGGTAGTAGGAGTTGACTATACTTATTGGTGGTCTCCTGGAGCTTAAAGAGGTCCTTTAAAAAGGTGACAAACTTAAATGAAGACCCCCATAAATCAAAACTTTAGTTCTAAGACTTGTTGTATAAGGCAGAGCTTGAATGCCCTTTTTCTTCTTCTTTTCAGGGTGTATAATGGTACTTGGAACTCACCAACCTATTCATTTAATTAATTTTGGTGAAATTTATTTTGGGGTGCACAATAAAAATAACATGCTTTTTCATAGGTTTATTTATGTCTTTCTAATGTGTTAGTGATGAAGATGGATATATTAGGCTCTTAAGAAAATTAAATTTTTATCCCATTAAATTAGTTTAAATTAAACATAAAAATAATAAACTCATAACCTCACTCAATTAAAGCTCAAGGTATAAACATTTAAAAGCAACTAGAAACAATTAGATTTTATGAACCATCCTAACATATTCCCTCATACTTTTTAAATTGGGCGCTTCACCCATTTCACATAAGGGGCATTTAACCTGTGAAAAATTATGATTAAAAAATACATAAAAATAAACAATTATTATATTAATTAAGTGCATAACAAACCAATCACTATCTTAGGGTTAGGGGAGTGAGTTTAGGCTCTTAGCTTTCTTTCCTAAATGCAACAGCTTTGTTATCTTGCATAACATAAGTCTAAAATTATGGATTTAAAATTATTTAGGTGGTATTAGCTGGCAACCCTTTCAAGTGAGAAGTAAGTCCAAAAGAGTCAATGATAAGTTTTTAATCTCAAATGAGATAAGGACCCATAGTACCTAAGGCTTAAACTAAGTTGAGTTTGTCATTTGTAGCAAAAACACTTTTAAAATTAAGGTTCAAAGCAATCCATTGAAATAAAATTTCACCTTTTAGGCTTTTCTACAGTTTTGTCTTGTGCTGTCAGAATCTAAGTCTTAACATTCTATTAAAATGTCAACTCAAAATCTCAATAATTTTAATTTACAAAAAAAATATAAAGTTGAATAATAGGATAGTTTAAATGGCCATTGGGTTTTCTAATATCTAAAAGCATTTTTTACTTAATCAATTTTAGCCTTTGACATAATTGTTCTCATTGAAGTGTTCTCATTTCAATCTCCTAAATAAACCTTCTTTGAATCCTTAACTTTGAAATCCATACAAAGGTAAAAATTAACTTCTTTAATCAAGTGTTTTCTTAAAAAAAGTATCTCTTTGTTAAGATGTAGTTAACTATAGGGGCTGCCCTTATAGGGAATTAAGAACCTTGCAATAAAATAAATTATGTTCTATCTCATCATATAGTTCAGTGGAAGAATCAAAAAGTAATTGTGCTAAGTTTTATTTAACAAATTTCGCATCTTAATTTTACACCTTATTGATCAAGTTTACTTTTGAGAAAAATTTAAGTTGGATCCAAAACCTTTTTTCATTATAATTCTTATTTATGTAAATTTGTACTCTTTTGATTTAGATCCAAGAGTTATTAAATTTTAGACTTTTATAAAATAAATAAATTGATATACATATATAATAATAATAATAATAATAATAATAATAATAATAATAATAATAATAATAATAATAATCTTGTGTTAGTTTCTCACTTGCATATACTTTTATATTCATATGAGAATCGTTTTAAATTATTATTTTTACTTCGTTTGAACTTGTGTTAATTTTTTATTTGCTAAAATAAAATTATTATAATAGATTTTATTTCTAGTTGATTAATAAATTACTAATTACTAAAATTTAATTTTAATTTTTTTATAATTTATCATATCATTATTTTTTTAATTAATTAGGCACTTATTTTTGCTCTTATTAAGAAAATATATTCACTAAAATTATTTATATTAGCTAAAATTAATCATTTATAGCACTTATATTTTTTGATGTTTAAGTCGTAATAAAACCTGCTCATTATTCACATACATTATAATCATTTCAATTTAAATTTTAGTTGTTAAAGATACCTTTTTTTCTTTCCACTTCAAAATTTTTGTTAGGGCTGTACTCACATTATTATAGAAGTGTACATTTTTTTATTAAAATTATACTTGACATAGATCAAAAGGACTTATATGAAGGCTTATAAAAAAAGATAAAGTAAATTCATTATTTTGTAGGTTAATGATGTAGGTGCCACCTCAAGTTAAGAGGTAGATAGTGATAAAGTAGCCATATTATTAAGAAGATTTAGAAATCTACTAAGAAAGAAAAATTGAAAGTATGAAAAATAAAGAAATCATAAGATTAATATTAAAAAGTCTTCTATAAGTGAGGAAATTGTATGATATCATTATAAAAAAGTGAACATGTAAGAGAAGAATGTCTAGAACTTATGAATACAAATAAAAAAGTAATAGAAGGATTGTAAAATGAAGAAGGAGAAAAAGGAGAAAAAAACACAAAAAAAATGGAGGCTTTATCGATCAATTCTAAATCTGGAGAAATAAATTCTAGCTCTCTAGATAAGAAGTGAGCTTGTGCATAATAGCCACTAAAGAAGTCATTTCTAACTTTCCTAGGGTATGTAATAAGATTTCTTATGAAAAGCTTAATGATGGATTTAATGAACTAGCTTGTGAATAAAAAAAAGCTAAAAAAAATAAAGCATTAAAAAGTTATCATAAAAATCTTTATACACTTTTTTTCACACTTAAAAATAAATGTGACAAGTTGAAAAATAAAAATAAATTTCACTAGACCAATCTATGCTTAATGAAAAATTAGAAAGTGAAAATAATCTAAAAAACTTGATTGGATCTATGTTTAAAATCTCAAGGTGAGACTTCATGTAGTAGAATGCAAAAAAGGTATGATTTTTTTACACATTAATCTCATGCTTATACACATTAGTCCCAAAACATTAAAACATATGCAACTATAAATGTATTGTATAGCTTTTGTGTATTTCACTTAATTACAATGCTTGCACATCTCAATTTTATACACATTCTACATGCATATGGGTACCAAAGGTTCCAACATCTTGCACACTTGAGCATATATTTGTTATATCTTATTTAGAATATGTACTTAATTAAGTCTGGATTCCAAAATTTATCATATAAATTTAATTTTATAAGAATGTCTTCAAATCAAAATTAGTGAGACATGCGATACTGGGACAACAGCTTTTCGAGGCATATGACAAGAGATATAGAAAAAAAACCACAAATTTATAACTAAATGAAGGAGGATACATGTGTATAGAGATAATGGCAAAAGATAAATTATTGGAATTGAATTCATCTATAAAAAGCTCTTTCACTTTGTTGACCCAACTTTTAGTGAGGTTGCCACACTCTCCCTTAGCCCTTAGAATCATATCTTAGCAGATGACTTCCTCACATAGAACCTATGGCAGTCTTAGTGATTAATGGCATACCATATCAAACCATACCAAAGCCACAAATCAACATGGCCTAAGGTTAACACATTATACAGTGGACCCACCTAACTCAAGTAAGTAAAATGAGACTTAAGCACCTTCAATCCAAGATCAAATTAAACCAGGTGAGCCTAGCACTAAACTTATCCAAGTTAACCAAAATATAACTGATAAGTGTTAAGTTTGTGGAAAGTTCATGTAATTATAATGCATTTATCATATTTTTATATGTTAAAAGTATTTTTAAGTATATCTTGTATTATACCATAAAAGTTCTTTAAAAAAATGAAAAGAATAAATTTAGGCTCAGCTCCTAGGTGCTATAAAAGCTTGTGACATTGAAAATGGCCTAAATTAGAGCAAATCAACAAAAGCAAGTTCCTAGGCCCTGGATTAGGCTCATTTTAGAATATTTTATAGTAAGCTCAATGCCTAAGCGCTGCATTAGTAGTGTCACGATGTTGTACCAGAGGAAAAAATATGACGTAGAGGAAGCAACCACATCACCAAATTAATAGTGTAGTAGCACTATAGGTCGACAAAATAGATTTGTGATAGTTTAGCAACAATTTCAAACAATTTTTGAGGCATTTTTGGTAGGAGCAAAGGAGCAACTGATTAAGGCTATTTTTAGGCTATAAAAATGAGATATTTTTAAGTGTAAATTACTTTTTCAAAATTTTGGAAAGGAGGAGTGAGTGTAAGTGTATGTGAGTTTTTTGTGTTGGAATGTGTCCAAATTAATGCTTGAATATGGACCAAGTAGGGTCATGCATCAAGTGCGAAGTAATCAATGATATATATGCATATTCATTCAACTATACTAGCTAATTATATACACATGTTGGAATGAATATTAAAGAATAATTAAACAAAGTTCAAAGGAATATCATCAAATTAATCATATCTTGGTTTCGTTAATCTTATGTCATATTTCACAGTTAAGATAATTCCTTTAAGCCAAATCCAAACATAAACTGTAGTGAAACCGGAAGTACTTCATTAATAGAATTAAAAGCCATAAAATTCACCTCTTAGATTTAACCTAAGGGAACGGATTAAGGAGAGTTCATCCCACTTTCTTTTTTTTATAACTTTAAATTATATATATATATATATATATATATATATATATATATATATATATATATATATATATCAAGAAATAAAAGATTTAACAATCCCTTAGTTGTATGGTTGTTTGTTTCAATATCATACATGCATATTATCTCACTCTTGAAAATAGAAGATCTCCACTATTATATGATAAGGGACAAGGCTTGACCTCAGAGAGTAGTCCTTTATAGTGGAGATCACCTCTTCCAACTGATTTAGCCTATAATCTAATTTCATCATTTATTTAGGCATAATTTTTCCAAGTGTGAGTCCAAAATAATGTGTCAAAAATGAAATACAAAATGTATAAATTTTATTGTATTAGTCTAAGTAATGAATTTTCATACTAATCATGATCTAGTATCACAGGAAGTGAGTTTAAAGCTTTAGATTCTTTTCTAATAAATAACAACATAATTATTTTACATTTACATAAGAGTGGTTGCATGGCTTTGATTTATAGAAGGTGTTAGCTGGTAGCCACTCCAAGTTGTTGTATGTCCAGAAGAGTAGGATTAATCCACTCTTTCTAGTGGAAGTAAACCAATACATCCCAATTCTCCAAGTTAAATTAGGTAGAGCTTTTAGCTTATACTAGAACACTTTTAAATGTAGGTTTAGAGGCTGCTTGTTTCTTTTTTCTAGTGTAAGTCCTCACATGCCAAGCATTTTCACAATCTTGTGTTATTAGAATCTAGGTCCTATCATTCTAATAAAAATTTTAACTTAAAATAAATTTAATTTTATTTCTTTAAACATATAAAGTCTCATTATAGAGTAGATTGAAACACTTAAAAGGCTTCTTGTTATCATGGGTGCTTCTTACTTATTCTCCTTTAGAATCTATTAAGAACTCCTCCTAATTTAAGTCTTCCAAATTGATTTTCCAACAATCGATAATCTTTTGATATCCAAGTTTTGAAATCTTTGGAGACATTAGTTGACTATTTTAATCAAGAGTGTTCTTAAAAAACCCTCATTTCTTAGGATGTAATTGATAATGAGGGCTTGCCTCCATAGGGAACTAAAAAATCCAGCATAAAATAAACCCTACTTTACTTCATCTATAAGAAGTAAAGAAAAGATCTCTAGTATATGTAGATCCATCAGCCTTAGGAGTCATTATTAGGTGATTGAGTCCATTGCAGAGTGATATTTCTATCTCTTGAGATAGTATATCATTCCTTAGATGCCATACTCGATCATTTTGATACATTATCCCTAAGATCTGCATGATGTCCCTGCAAAACTTTCAAATAAAATACCACAGACTTTTCGGGCAACTCCACTGAGGATAGTTCCTCTCTCCATCTTCAGTAGTCAATCATTTTCTCCAAACATTGGTAGTGGGGTTATATCTTTTATAGGTCCAAGAAAATCATTCCTTCTTGTTGGATTTCTTATCCATTTCATTATTTGGAAAATGTCACCAACATCTCCTTTAATTATAGAACATCTTTTTAGTAGGTTCTAGAACCCCTATTGGATCCCCAATAGGTGGATTAAAATGAAAATAGATCAATCATGCAACTCTCTAAACATGAATCATCAAGTTAATTATCTTATCATCATACATAATGTCTTAGCAAATCAACTTCATTGATTGCTCCAAAATTAATTGAACTTACCTCATATTGAGGTTCAAAACTAAAGTCTCTCTTTCAAATTGAATCTTTGCAAATAATGAATCTCACCCAACAAACCAATTTTTTAGGTGGAGGTTCAAATTTTAATTTAATAAAAAGAAATCAAGTCTACTATAAATTGACCCTTTGCCCTCCCTTCCAATAGGGACAGAATCACCAACTTCCTTTATTCAACAGCAACAACAACAACAACCATGTCATTTGGAAGCTCATCTTTTCTTTTGCTTATGGTGTGGATTTGGCTATGGATCAAACCATACTCACCACTGCACCCATCATTAAGTTTGGAATAGATTTTGAACACTTCAAGATCACCTATGATGGCCCAGCCCTTAGCACTATCAGTTAGGAGGAGGTGGCTGACAAGAAGCCACTCTACAATTTGATCTGCACTCTGACATTGGGTTTCACTCTTTGAAGAGAAAGGTTGTAGAGATTCCCCCACCATGAGTACCTGTTGTGTACACCACTAGGAGTAGCACCATCTTTATGACAACCCTAGCCTCTAAAGGGAAGGCAGTGCTTGCATTGGAGGTTATCCCTTCCATATTCAAGGTTGGTGCTAGCTCCTACCATATCCCATTGACTAAGATATAGCTCTACAATAAGAACCATAAACTGAAGAAAAATTATGAGAGGATGACTAAAGAGATTGAGTTTGCCTCCCATGTAGCTGAGGATGGTTCTCCCTGTGAGACCTCTCCCCTCCTCGGTGGAAGTAGGTTTCACCCTCTTTCAACTACAGAGGGAAAGGAGGATGCTAGGAGTATAGCAACATCACCCCCACGATCTATTGAATATGAAACACCAACTAGGGAGAGGAGGAAGCCTTATGATAGTCTATAGTCTATGCTTAGAAGAGTAGGGGAGCCCATGGATACTCAGAGTCCATTAATGTTCATGACTTGAGACAGCTTATCCCTACAAGTGTTAGGGATCAGATCTATAGAGGAAGGATCACACAAGACAAAATAGCAGCCTAACCAGACAGAAAGGATAAGAGGAGGTTAGCCAAGCAATCGTGCTCAACACTAGTAGATCATTACCCTAATCAATGAGTTGACAGAGTTGATCATTCCAATAATAGTTCTCATTGGTTCCAATCAAAGGAAAAGATCCTCGGTGGAGATGCAACCAAACCACCACCTTAGCACCACTCAATTCGTCGACCACTATCACTCGTCCATGTCACACCATCAGAAGACCCACTAAATGCGAAAAGTCTATATCTAGGAAGAAACCCTCACCATTGGTGATACTGTTACAGCTCAAGGGCAACCTATCATCTACTCACACTGATGATGTGAGGCCAAACTCCTATATTTGACCATCCACATCATCAATAGAGAAGAAAGAGTGTTGGCTTAAGAGTGTTTCTATTGCTTCACTAGCTTAGCAGGATGAGGGAGGAAGAGAAGAAAGATGAGGAGAAAGTCCCCATGTTAGTTGAACCAATCATGGTTAGTACCTCATCAGCCCAGGATGTTCAGTGTACTTTGCCCATATGAGGTCATATAGTGGAGGATCGTCACCCTCGATACGTCCATGTAGACCTTAAGAACATAGATGGTCGACCCTTCGAAGAAATTCTAGCATAATATAAGGCAACCATTAAGGATATAAAAAGGGATGGGAGTGATGAAGAAAAGGTCAACTTTGATATGGAGGAGAATGATCTCTTAGATGACTTAACATAAGTTCATATGGTAGACACTAAGACTTCCTCTCATAGAGAAAAACATCATAGCATTAAATCACAAAGAGCTGTAGTTGAGGAAAATGATGCATCATACTCAACTTAGTGGCTTTTGCATAAGTTGAAGTTAAAGGATGATCAAATCGATTGTATGAAGAGGAGGATGGAGGTGTTAGAAATTTTTATTTGGAATAGCACATAGATTTTGGAGGTACTTATTTAGGTAGTCAAATACATCATTAAAATATAAATATATTATTTTAAATAATAAACATATTACCTTATAATGGATTCAATTACTTAATGATGATTTCTAAAGCTGATGAGTCTTCGATGTACCAGAGATTCATCCTCTAAATTACATGGAAAAGTATAACATATGATTTATTTTATTATAGAGTTCATAATTATCTATAATGGAAAGCCCCTATAGTTAATTATATTTTAGGAATGAAAGATCTTTTCATAAGAATACTTTTGATTAAAGAAATAGAAATCAACTTAACATGCATCATGGGGCCAATGCAATGCACCATTGGCCATGCATGGCCCAAAATAGCGTGCACCATTTGGTGCGCCGCACCGCGCCATGCCATACAAATGGCGTCGAGGGTGTGCCATGCTACACCATACAACATGGCGCACGTCATTTTGTGCCATTAACATATATGATTGAGAGTCTAAAAGCATCTATTAGATTAGCCGATAGAGGGATTAGGGTTGTCTCTCTTTATATGTTTTGTAAATATGGGACAAGAATATCATTCTCATCTTTTTTTTTGGATATCCATTTTCTCAATGCTCGATCAAAAACCTTCTGCCATCCTACCATTTGAGATTTTTCTTCTCCTTCAACCAAGTCTCCTATAAGTCCTTAATGACACTATTAAAAATCATAAAATCATTCATAAGACTTCAATTACTCATTACTCCTGTATTTAGCATGAGAGGAATAACCAGCTATTCCACAACAATATTATCTTTGCAAATGGCAATGCAATTAAAATTAAACTTTTGAAGATGTGATAGAGACTTGACCAACTTTGGTAAAAAATTTGATCTTGAAGTCAAAAATATGTGGGTTTATGAACAAATATTTTCTTCACAAATACCAACTCTTCTTATGTTGCTTGTAGACAGAGCTTGAGAGTTGGGTAATGGTTACTTTTGTTTTAAGTTCAACCCGTACCTCTGGTTGGATGTTATAAGTTTCGTTCCTTTAATTAGTAGTCTTTAAATATATATTATGCCTCATTTGTCTTGCGGTATTTCAAATTTGTTCTCGCTGGACAATTTTTTTGCAGTAATCTGTGGCGCATATTTTCAGAAAGCAATTAAGATAAAACCAAAAAAAACAAACAAACAAACAAAACGCAAACTCTTCGTGAGGATTTCTCGAAATGGTTGACAAATTTATTGATAGTGGATACCAACTACAGGAAGTAACACAAACAGCCACCAAACAATAAGGCGACGCAGAAATGAAAACTAAAAAATAATAATAATAATAATAGGAGATAAACCTATGATCTTTCAAACTGTATATAACACCAAAAACCGAAATTTAACCATAGCCATAACGGAGACTATAGGAATGCTGGAAGGAGATAACCATTTTTCAGCAAGCATGCAAAGAAATGATCATCCCTGTAACTGCCGGGTGGGGAAGATGATGTAAATATTGCTCTATTCAGAGCGAGCTGCAAACCTTTCCACATTGGTGTCGTTGAGATTGATACCGACCATTGCCTCCCCCAAGCCAGCACTGATATCGGCCAGGATCTCCGGGTCAGAGTAGTGAGTAACGGCCTGCACTATCGCCCTGGCCCTGCGAGCAGGGTCGCCACTCTTGAAGATGCCAGAGCCAACGAAAACGCCATCACAGCCAAGCTGCATCATGAGGGCGGCGTCAGCGGGAGTAGCAACGCCGCCAGCTGCGAAGTGGACGACCGGAAGGCGGGCTTGCTGCATGACAAGATCATACGGGGCAGCAATCCTCTTGGCAAAAGAGAAGACCTCATCGTCATCCATATTGCGGAGGGCGCGGATGTCGCCCAAAACAGAACGGACATGGCGAACGGCCTCTACTATGTTGCCCGTACCTGCCTCGCCCTTGGTACGAATCATGGCGGCGCCTTCACGGATGCGGCGGAGTGCCTCGCCTAGGTCGCGGCAGCCGCAGACGAAGGGGACGCGGAAGTTGTGCTTGTTAATGTGGTGTTGGTTGTCCGCAGGTGAGGACCTCGCTCTCGTCAACATAGTCCACGCCGATGGCTTCGAGGATCTGGGCCTCAACAAAGTGGCCGATACGGGCTTTGGCCATGACTGGGATGGTAACCGCCTGCTTGATTTCTTTGATTAGAGCTGGATCGCTCATCCTGGCAACGCCGCCCTGTGCGCGGATGTCAGCGGGGACGCGCTCCAAAGCCATAACCGCGCAGGCGCCGGCCTCCTCCGCGACGCGTGCCTGCTCAGCGTTCACCACGTCCATGATGACGCCGCCGCGCAGCATCTGGGCGAGACCAACCTTCACCGAGAACGCCGTCGTCTTCTTCGGCTGCTCTGTGATGGCCGCGCCGTTCGAATACACCGTCACCACGCCGCTGTCCGCCATCGCGTTCCGATTGAGAAATACAGGGTTAGGGTTAGGGTTAGGGCTTTGGAGAAAAGATCGAGCGAAGACTGGAATGGAAATGGAGGGGCGAGATAACGGACGCGAAGATGGCACCTTTATAAATGGCTGAAAGCAGAGGTGCGAAAGTAGGGCGGCGGGCGGCCAGTCATGACAAAAATCTATCTTTATTTACAAAATTTCAATGAAAGTATTTATTAATTTATCATTGTACAAAATGTCTAAAACAATTTTCTATTAATATTTAAGAATAAAATTTAAATTAATAGAGAAATTTACATACATATCACAATTTACATATTTCACACTATTTTTGAATATTTATAAAATTAATTCCTTACTCAAAAAAGTCATTTCACTGAAAAAATAATAAGTTATTTTTGATGTAATAATAAAGATTTAGATGTTATTTAAGAAAATTAAAGTTTATATTATATTGAAATACATAAATTCATAAATGAGATGTATGTAAATCCCCCAAATTAATATTATGAAAAAAATTTATTTACCACATTTATATATTTAAAGTAATAAAATTTAATTAAAAAAATTCAAATTGACAGCTTAACCATAAGGCATGCTTTAACTCAAAACCAAATAAAGAGCAAAAAAAAAAAAAAAAAAGACCTTAACCATTGACATCCTTCACACTCATAAAAATATTTTAAAAATTTTATATACATGACATACAATTTTTATATTTTTATATATCTCATATCTAAAATTTAATATTTATAATTATAGCATCTTTCTTATCTTGAAAAGCTACATTTTATTTTTAAAAAATTTAAAAAAATTTATTGCTGATATAATATTAAAGAATTGGGTGATATATATATATATATATATATATATATATATATATATATATATATATATATATATATATATATATATATATATATATATATATATATATATATATATATATATATATATATATATATATATTAAATTTTAGGTATTAGATATATAAATATATAAGACTTATGTGTTATGTATATAAATGATCTAAATATTTATTAATGTAATTCAATATTTAACATCAATTTTAAGTATTTATTTGAGTATTAAAAATTTAATTAGAAGAGGAAAAATGTGCATCAATGACATATTGAATAAAATCAAAAGAATCTTTTCAAAATATTATAAAAAGATCGTATAACATCTTCTAATAGCCAATAATGGTGAAAGTATTATAGATTTTATAATGACTTCTCTAAGATTGAGATAAGATTATGATGCAATTTGGATGATAATACAAATGTTTATCCAATCAACTAATTTATTATTTATTTGATAGATTGATCATTTGGATAGGTTGGTCAAGAACTATGTAAAAAATATCAATGCATGTTAGAAAATTTACATCATTAAATTGAGAAGTGTTTATCTTAGCATTCCACAAAAATCTGCACACTTATAAATAAAATAATGTTGCAAGAGATCTAAGAATTTTACAAGAAAATTTAGAAAGAAAAATAATCAAAAAAAGCCTAGTATAATTAAAATAGAACATAGAATCTATGTATAATTTTTAGAGTTAATTATGTCAAGTTTTACCTTAGTAATCAATTAAAGTTATGAGCTACTCTCTAGCAATAAGAGAAACTTTTGAGTGAGGCTAATTTATATATTTCGGGAAGAAGATCTAGATTATAGTGGAGCTTATCTTCATTATTGCTATAACAACAACAACAATAACAACAATAACAACAACAAGCCTTAATCCCACTAGGTGGGGTCAGCTACATGAATCCTTCGTCTCCATTGTGTCATATTATGTGTCAAATTCTCATTTAAATCAAGTATACTAAGATCAATTTTTATACATCTTAACCAAGTCTTTTAGGTCTACCCCCTTAACATAAGGCAAATCTAATGCATCTACTCTCCTAATCATTATCATGGACTACGGCTTTATGTGGCCAAACCATCTAAGTCAACTCTCCCTAATCTTATCTACCACATGAGCTACTCCAACTTTTTCCCGAATATACTCATTTTGCATTCTATCTCTAAGAGTAAAGCCACTCATCCATCCACCTAAGCATCCTCATCTTTGTAACACTTAGTCTTATGCTTCTCTTTTTGGCCAACATTCGCACATAAGTCATTCGGTCTTACCATCATCTTATAAAATTTTCCCTTAAGTTTAAGTGGAACTTTTCTATCACATAATATGCCAGATGCATTCCTCCACTTCAACCATCCAACTTGAATTCTACTAATAACATCTCCATCTATTTCACCATCATTTTGAACAATAGAGCCTAAATATCTTCATTATTGCTACGATAAAAAAAAATAAACTTTAGGGCTTGGGATGCCAACATCAATAGCGATAATAGCATATATGCCAAAATATAAATTATTAAGTGTTAACTTATTAGAGTTAATCAAATGGTGTGATGAACTTAGAGGATATTAGGGAGCTATTCAACCAATCACCCCTAGCCTATTTAAAGTGTCTTTAATAAACTTTGAGAGATTGCTCCACACCCCATGCTACAATGACTTGTCAACTCTTATACGATTATATTTTCAGCCTGCCTAAGGCAATCTTAAACTATAGACTTATTGATTTAAGCACTACACAAACTTCACTTCACATTCCCATAACTTACCTACTAACTCCAACCCGTCAACTCACATAGCCTCAAACTTCAAAGCCATGGACTCTAATTCCTTCATCTCATTAGATCCCCTAGGCTAACAACTCATGATTGCCTTCCAAGAGTTATAAGTGTGACCTTATTTTTGGATGAGGTTAAAATTTATCTTAATCCTAGTAATTAAAAACTCCTAATCCTAGACTAAGAGATTCTTAATTAAACACTTAGACATTACTGACAAGGTATATAATCAAATCAAATATAAAATTTGAAATCAAAACTAAATTTAAAGCCAACATTTCAAGTGCAATTCAAGTTAGTCTTGTGGACCCACTAGGACCTGACCTAACTCAACTATACTAGGTGAGTTTAATCAAATCCAAATTCAATAAAAATCATAATTTAAATAAATTCAAATCAAAATCTAAAATCATTTGAGCACTAATTGAGTTGGTTAACATAATTAACCCAATTAAGCCAAACAACATAAGTTTATATAAAATCAAATTAATTAAAAATTAGATCAACTCAAAAGCACAAAATCAATGTAGAAATATAAATGAATATAAAATTGAACCCATATGTAGTGCAAAATGGATGACTAGCTCATTTGACTTAAGTTCAAAAGTCAACCAATCAAAATTTGATCAAATTGTGCCAATCAAAGGCTCAAAATAATCAAATAATCACGATTAAGCATGAATCTGAATAAATCTAAACCTACTGAGTGCTCAAATGGGTTAATTGAGTCACTTAACTTAAGTGAATCAAAATAAACTCTATTGAGACCAAATTAAATTTAAATAGAAATTAATTCAAATCAAATATTCTAAAACATGTCCAATATATAATTGAACAAAATTCAAAATTCATTCCTTTGGTTTAATTTGACCAACTTGGTCACTTAACCCAAGAAATCTCAATTTAACCTATTTAAGCTCAAATTAGGTCAACTTAGTTCAAAATTTAAATCAAATCCAAAATAATTACAATTAATTAAGACAATTTATTTTAAACACTGAATTAAATATAATTGGAGTATGAACATTACTTAATTAGAACAAGTTGACCATATAACTCAACTGAACCCAACTTAACCCATTTTGGTTAAAATGAGCCAATTTAACTCAAATTCAAAATTTATTTCAAATTGAATAAAGTCAATCAACCATTATAAATGAAGCAATTAAACACAATGAAACCTAAAGCAAAATCCTAAATAGGCCTAATAAGATAAAAGACCTCATTTAACCCATTTAAGTCAAATCGGTCAAATTAACCTAAATCATATCAAATCCAAACGTGGCTTAAACCAATTAATCTCTAAATCATTCAAGGGACAACTAACAATAATTTCAATCATAATTTCATGCCAATTAATCAACTAAACCCAATATAACTCAATTCAAACCTAAATGGACCAAATCTAAAAGTTTAAACCTAAACCAACTCAAATGAGCTTAGGCTTGCTCCTTAGCTCACCTCAGCTTGACCAAGGCAGACAGCAAGCCACCCAAGACAACTAAGGTGTTGTCATGAGGAGAGGTGGAGGCCATGAGAGCTCAAATCGAGCCACCTAAGAAAAAAGTTCAAAATTATCCCATGCCAACCCCTACCTTCCTTGTCAACCACCACAAACATGTGCTCTAATCCCTTCATCTCATTTAGGAGCCGACCTAAGCTCAAATTCCCTAAGGCCGACCACCTCCCAACTCCTCTAATGGAGGGGTCTGCCACATATAAAATCAAACCTCTAGCCCACATCTCCTACATTTGACAATCCTAAAACACTCCTCAACTTTCAAGCAACTCACCCAACCCTTTTCTTTACTTCCCTGAGCATCTACCTCGAATTTGAGTGAGCTACAATGAGTGGCAATGATGGTTATTCTCCAGAGTAATCTAGATGTAGGCAAAGGGGGATCTTCTTCACAGTGCTTCGCCTAATTCCACTCAACATTAGAACCACTCAACAAGGACTTAAGAGAGGTAATTAACTCTTCCCGTAGGCAACCAATATGCCTTGATCTTATGTGAAGCAAACTCAAATGATTCTAAGGAATTACTATACCAAACCCTTATACTTTTAATTACAAACCTTCCATAATCATTGAAGCACAAAGTTTCATCGCAAGAATTTTGTTCTAGTTCGATCTTGGGCTTCATTTCTCACTAGCAATAGAAGACAAAACCTCAGTCATTGATTTAAATTGATTCAAATCAATGAATGAGATTAAGACATGTTAGATTTGATTTAATGCCTATAATCATAGGATTAATCCCAACCATTTGATCTTTGATTGGATGGCCAAGATTAACCAATGTTTTGCTTATTTCACACTATTTTACTTGTCAGATCCATGTGGATCTCTCATGGACCTATGGTTCACAATAATCCCTAAAGCATTGCCACGTCGGATTCTGACATGAATAATTAAAATTTTTTGGATTTCTTGATTTAAAAAATTAATAAAAAATTATAAAAAAATTTAAAAAATCATAGATATTCAATATTGAACAATTGCAAATAAAGGCTCTATAGATACCTCTCAATAGGAAGAATCTATTAAACCAAAAAGGCCCAATTTTAATACAGTAATTTTGGCTTAATTTAAGCTTTAATAAAAATAGTCAAATAATAATTACTCTTAGACTAATGAGCTAATTAGTGTGAAACTTTCAGGACTTGAAATTGAGGTTAAAATCCAATTAGAATAAAAATTTTAAGGGTTAATTCAAAATGGATCATAAGTTACATAATCTTCAAATTTAAATTCATAATTAAATAAAATTAAATTGAAACAATTAAGAAAATTTATGAAAATAGTTTAAATCATTATAATTAATATTAGTGAACCCTAAGAAAATGTTAAAACCCTTTGGAAGAAAAAAACCTTCTAATTAATAATCAATTGGATTAATTAATACTTTTAATTAAGCTAAACTTCAATAATTCATAATAAATCAACCAATAATTAAAAAAATATAAATAAAGGCTCCTTGGATTCATTTTTGAGAAGGGAATCAAAGAAAATTAAAGGCCCCAAATTTTACTTAGTATTTTAGGATTAATTTGGGTTTTATTGAAAACAATAAGCCCTCAAATTATTTTAAAGTATAAATCTAATTAAGGTAAAATTTTTAGAGAATAAAATTAACATAGAAACACACTTGCAATAAAATTTTCAAATCTAAATAATCTATGAATCGTATGCTATTATTTTTGAAGTCATCTAGGGCAATTTAAGAAAAATAAATAATATAAAATAATTTAAATTGTAAAAATACTCCAAATTGATTAATAACACCTTCTTTAACATCATAGAACTTAGAAAAAAATTCATGAGCCCTCTAAAGTTAAGAAAACCCTAGAAATCATAAACTTAGGGCTTAATAAATGATTAAGAAAATTAAATTAATTAAAATCTTAGGGTTAAAATTGTAGAATTCATAATAAATTGATTAATGGGGTGAAAATTATGATTGGTCATTCTTTGAACTTAACATTCAAATAGGAATCCATCAAAATTGAAATCATTAAAATCCATATAGCATTTCAAAAGTAATTGATTTTCAATAAAAGTGCATACACTTTAGAATTGCTTAAGTTAGACTTTGAGGCTTAAGTAACGCATTCCTATAATGATTTCTAAGTCAAAAAATGGGTCATTAAGGGGAATCAGCATAATCATTATAAAAAAACTTAATTAAAGGACAAAATTATAAAAATTCCTTTAACCATCTTAATACATATAAGTTAAACTATTAAAACATCAAAACATATAACCCTAAAATCCAAGCACTAATCAAAATAAGTTAAGCAATATAAACAATATAAAATAGTAAAATAATGAACTTAATAAACCCTTTAAGTGTAATCTAAATAAAAGATTAAATATTAAGTGAATTGTAAATTAAAGAAAATTGTAATAAAACATGTCAATTAAGGGTTAATTTGAAATTGAAAATCAATAATCAATAAAGAAAATAAAACATAATATCATAAAATTTAAATTAAACTCTAATGAAATTATTTAAATAAAATAAGTTAAAAAAGTAAATCATAACCGATCCAATCATTACACTAAATCAAATCTAATTCAGTCAAATATAGTATAAACATAATTAAAATAGTTAACCTAATCATTAAACTAAAGTAATTAGATCTTAAGCATCATAGGAAAACATAGTTAAGTAACAAACACTCAAATTAATAAACTATCTTCAATTAACTTAAAATATGCTAATTTAATTATCAATTCAATCAAATCTAATTAAAACATAAAATTACAAAATTCAAATAAACAATCAAATCAACTTAATCAATATAAAATAATGAAACTTAAATAAATCATTTAAATCAAGAAATTAAATAAAGTATTAATAAAAAATTTGAATTAAGGTAAACAAAGCTAAAAAAGGCAATAAACTATTAATTAAACATCAATTAGCTTAAGTTGGTTATTAATAATCAAGCCTTAATTAAATCAATCCTAATAAATTTATTTTAAATTTTAACTAAATTAAACATAATTAAATCCAATTTAATAAAAATGTAAAAACAAACCAAATCTTATAAATTAAATAATTAAATTAAATCTAAACAATATATTTGAAAGTAATTTCCTTATAATTGTATAATCATAAGATATATAATCTAGAAACCTGAGATTGTAGGATTGCTTGTTTGAAGGAGGCATTAAGCCTCATATAACCTAACAACCACATGTACCTATTAATGTATAATTATGAATGCAATTTTAAACTAAGAAGAAATAATTTTTAAAATAAAATAATAATTGAAAAAAATAATTTAACTCATTAAAATAGATTATTAAGTTAGACCTTTAGAGTGAGTATTTATCCCTTTGATTGGGATTTTACTTTACTAGGATTAGGGTGCTAATTAGAATAAGTCTTGCCACAAACAAGGCTTATTCTCTTTTTCACTCTTTAAAATCTAAATTCAACCTTAACATAAAAATAAATTAAATTTGAAAATAAAATTTAAAGTCATCTAAATCACTTAAATTCACCAATGGTAAATTAAATAAATTTTAAAATCAAATCAAAACTTAAATTTAAAGAAGCCTAATATAGATATACTGCACTGCTCAATTTTCACATACTAGAATACTAAATCACCAACCTTATAATTAGATTAGGCCAATATAATATTTATGATTTGATGTTTTTCTATTTTATGGTGTATTATTTTAGTCTAGATCTTCAAGATTATTTGCTTGCTAGTTGTAAATACTAGGACGTCATTTTAGAATAATACTATTTTTACAAGGGTTAGTGCTTAAGGGGACTGCCATAATAATAATTATAAATATTATTTTGATTATAAGTACTGATGTGACTAAGTCCCTAAGCATTGCTCATAGGATAGGTGGGCTTAATACTCACTAGGGATAAGCTCATATGTTTGATATATTATTATTGGTATTTATGTTTGTTTTATCTAGTTTATTTATAGAACTTTGGATTTTTTTGGAATTTAAAATATAATTTGACTTTAGAATGAGGTTAAGCTTTATGAGGCTTAAGATTAGTAGGAGCAAACTGACCAATTGGTGGCCCCTTATGGAGCCTAAAGAGGAGGTCCTTGAAGAAGGTAATAATTTTGAAGAAAAGAAGTGAAATGAAAACCCTCATAAATCAAATATTAGTTCTAATCCGAGCAGTATAAAGGTAGAGCTTAGCTACCATTTTTTTCTATTTCTTCTAGAATGTACTGTACCTCGTCATACTGACCTGTTTATTAATTAATTTTGTTTGGTGAGATTTATTTTGGATTGCATAATAGAACCACATATTTTTTATAGGTTTTTTTTTTCTATAATTAATATATTGTGATGTTAAAAGCCTAGATCTACATTAGGCTCATAAAGTAAAATTAATTTTTTAATCTAATTAAATTAAATGAACTCAAAAATAAATATAACTCATAACCCATGTAATTCTTATGTTTAATTAGTAAAAGATACTTAGACTTCATAGATCTGTGATGTTGAAATCATAAAGCATATTGAATTTCTTACCTTAAACAAAAAATCTTCATTCATTGCGTGATAAGGGAAAGTTGTTGGATCATTAATGATAATAACCTTGAGTGAATAAGATCTTCTCACTACTTGACATATAACCTAATTTTAGCATACATATAGGCATATGTGCATGCCCAAGCCTTCAAAGAAAGTTGTGAGTGTAAAATATTTTTAAAACTAAAATTTTGTTGTATTAGCTAGAAACATAGCATACCAATCGTAATCTTAGGGTTATAGAGTGAGTCTAGGTTCTTCACCTATTTTTCTAATTATAACTGCCTAAATATCTTGCATTTTCATAAAACCAAATTTAAGCAGCAATCCTTATAGGCGAGAAATAAGCCCAAATGAGTCGGGATATGATCTCCTTCTCAAGTGAGGCAGAGCTATTATATCACAAATTTTCCTATTAATCTAGGTCAAACTTCTGACTTATGTTAGAAGCACCTTTAGACTTAGGTTTAGAAGTATCATCTTTCTCTTTTGCTATGAAAATTATTGATCTCACTTTTGAGTGAGGTTGACAATCAACTCCATAGACATAGGACCTGATCTAGGCATTAATATCCTCATAAATCTAAGACACTACTAGTGGGTAGGTGTACACTAACCTTAAGCCTATAAGACTCATATGATTTAACTCTAAAGTTAGACCCTGACTTAGATCAGACAAGGCCTACTTATCCCAAACCCAAATTAACTTTTATAACCAAATCAATTCCTCAAACCAAACCAATTGATGATAAATCAAACCTAAATCAAGACCAAATGATTCCAAACCTAATTTAATCCATCAAGGCCTAATTTGGCCGATAGGTTAAGTTAACCCAACATGACCCACTTGAGTTAAAAGGTTTAAATCCAAATTAATCTAATGCATTTTAAACTCATTTGAAACTCAATTGAACTTGATTGTCATCCAATTAAACTTAATTGAACCAGTTTGTGCCTAGACCTAAGTTAACCTAATTGAAACATATAGGGCCAAAGTTCAATCTAACTTAATTTAAGTAAAATTAATCAATCCAAACCTCATGATCTTTCCAATCACTTAATTGAACATTACATTCGACTCCAATCAATTCAGTTTGACCAATTGACTCACCTAACCCAACTTGACCTAATTTGGCCTAAAAGTCCAAATTGAGGCAAAACTCAATTCAAATCAAATTAAATTCAATCAAAGTCACCAATCATTTTGATCATTGATCATGTCCCAACCTTCAATTAATCCCAATTGACCTAATCAACCCAATTCACCCCTTGAACCAATTTGACCTAAAGGGACAAATTGATTCAAATCTTAATTTAACCCAAATTAGACCAAGCCAATCCATTCAATCAATTTCAAAATGATTTTTGATCATGACCAATCACCTAATTATAACCACTTGAACCCAATCGAGCCAACTTAGCCTTTTGACCCAAGTTGATCCTGTTTGATCTAAAGGATTAAATTGAGGTAAAACTTGATCCCAACCAGATTAGATTGAACAAATGCCTACAATTATTTCTAAATTGATTGTTGAATGCTTTCCCATCATCAATTGAAGCCAATTTAGTCAACTCAACCCAATTGACCCATTTAGCCTAGGTCAAATTGGACTAAAACTTATTCTAAACTAAATCAATTCAAATCAAAGCTTCCAATCACTTTCAAATGATTAATAAAATATGACTTAACTCCTCATCCAACCCAAATTGATCAATTTGGTCAACTTAGCCCATTTGACCTATAAACTCATATGAGCTAAATTCAAATCTAACCCAGATCAAATCAAACCAATTGCACCAATAAATTCCAAATCATCATTTGAGCATATTGGAATAGCCCTCTTAACCCAATTTGGTCAATTATTTAACCTAACTCATTTGAACCTAAATTGACCTATATGGATCCAATTAAGCCAAATCGAACCAAACTAAGTCTAAACCTAATCAAAGTTGGAATGAGTCACCCTTAGGTCTCCCTTACCCTGCCTAAGTAGGCCCAACTCATGGTGAACTCAGTTCAACCTAAATCAAGTTAACCAAGCCACATATTGGACAACAACCTAGAATAGGAAGTTACAACCCCTCCCTTTGCCTTAGGTAGTCATCTTAGCATGCCTTGAGCTCACCTATGCTAACTGGACCTGATCTAAAGCTGTTAGGCTCAGCCATTGAACAAGGAGAGGTCACCCTCACCTTGGTCAATCCTTTCTCCAATGCCCATGAGTTGTCCCTCTCACCACTAGCCACCAAACTCCATCGAAAGAGAGCCTCCACCTCATTAGTCCCATGACATTTCTGGCCACCCCCGCTACCTGACTAGCTGGTACGGCCTAAACTAACCATTTTGATTAGGTCACTTGAGAAGGAGGGTATACACCTCCTCTCTTATTCAAATCGAGCACACATCTTCCACACAAGCTCAGAGCCAGTCCCCCAAATCCAAGACCTCCCCATGCACTCAGCCACCAGTGAGAACAACTCTTCTCTCAATTTGAGTGTCCCTCACATCCAACTCCATAAAAACCTCACCAAATCTAAATTAAACCTTTCCACACCTTCACCTAGCTCTAGCAAACTAGAACAAATCGAAACTCACTCAATTCAATTATTGAAATACTGATTTTGATCAAACTCTAGGGAGCAATGGAGCTTTGTTTTGAAAGTGTTCTATGAGGGCTTTTCTCTTCAAGTAAAAGCTACTACATTTGATGGACTGTTGATCTTTAGCTCTAGAAAGGTAATCCTCTCAAATCATAGGCATAGCCCTTAGGTCTTGATCCTTTGTGAAGTCAATTATGGTTTGAAGCAAATCTAATAGTATGATCCACTTTAAAACATTCCCTAATTATTTTGGAGTTGATTATGCTATCAAATGAGCTCCAGTGAACTCAAATCATGGTTATAGATGAATTGTGTTCGCCTATCGCTGGAGGTCTATAATAGATCATCCGTCGTCCATTCTACTTGATTAGAACGGACCATCGTGATTAATCATGTTAGAAATTTTGATTTAATTTTTTTAATCCATGTGATTAATCCTGACTATTCCATCCATCATCGAATTGTGAAATGAAACCATGTCCACTGCCATGGAAAGCGCTAAGATGGTACCATCTATGTAAATCATTTAAATAGGTTAACAAAATTAAATAGCAAAAACTTCAAAATTCATAACTAATTATAGAAAAAATTAAAATATATAAATAAACACATTATGGAAATCTTAGATAGTGAAAAACCTAAGAAAAATAAAAATGCCAATTTTTATTAAGTGTAGAGTGACTAATTAAGAATTTATGTATTTCTAATTAGTGTAATTAAGCTCTAAATACTTGGTTAATTGACTTGAAATTTTGGGTGATTGTCTCATGGGATGACCTCTGCTTCCCATAATTATTTCAAGTCAATTGGTTAAGTAATTTTGGAGATTCGAATTTTCAAACCTAATATAGCCATTTTGTGCATTAAATAAATAAAATTTAAAAAATTATGGAAATAATTATGGAAGCTTGAATATGTTTTAGAATAGTAATGGTTACCAAGAAAATAAATTAGGACCTCTATCCCTAATTATTTTTCAAAAGTATCATTAAGGGGGCTTTTATTCAATTAATTAAATCATTAATTTCCCGAAGACATATAAAATTTATAGAAATTAGCATAGTTCTCCAAAAAATTTTGACCAACCCCTCTTTGTGTTCAGCTAATAAAGAGGTGTTCAATGAAATCAAAATCCCCAATTGGTTTTTGGGTGAAATTGATAATTTTAATTTTTTTTCCCATTTCTTTAATTAATCCCTAATTGCCAGCCAGATTGCATTGAAAATTTTAGGGCATATTTATTTCATGTTTATGCATTCTCAATATTCTTCTCATAGTTTTTGGCCTTATATTTAGGGATTAATTAAATTTTTGGGCTCTTTTGGGCTTAATTGGCTAAAATAATTAGTTAACCTTAATTAATTAATAAAATTTACTTAAATAACTTTTAAATCAATGAATTGAAGTGGGCCAAGAATTAATTTCAAATATTTTGACTCTTCACTAGGTTTAAATAACTCAAATTTAAAATTAACACTTAATTAACTTGATTAGGCTTAACTGCGATTATTTTAATATAAATGGCCTTAAGAGTTAATGACTTCAAATAGGTTATTTAGTAATGTTTAATTACTTTACTTCAATCATTTATTATAAATTTATATTCCATATATTTCATGCATTCATGTTTCAAATAAAGAAAAAAAATTTATTTTATTACATGCTTTGGATTAATAGTGTGGCTATTATCGTTACTAAATCTTAAATTAATTTTTTAATAAACTTAAGGTATATATATATAAATTTAAATTAATTATAGTAATTAAAATTTAATATAATCCTATCTGTATGATTTACATACTTGAACGGTATAAAGTATGGGCATCTTAAGAATGCAAGACTTTAAGTAGTTTCATAGAGTCTTTGATTACATCACTTCCCCAGTCTAATAATGACATATACCTCAAAGTTTGTAGTGAAATATATAGTAAGGTTAAATTATTCACATATGTATTCAAGCATCTTAAAATCTTTATAATTCATTCTTATAATTATATGCATGTGCATTTATATATGAATTAACAAGTATATAGTCCAGATGACCTGAGAATGCTAGATTTTAAGTAGTCCTAAGGGGGTTTTACATTATCTTACTTCCTTGGTTCAATAATGGTACATACTTATATAAATTCAATACATTAATGTGTATGTATATGTATAAGAAAAAATTAAATCACATTTTCTAGAAATTTCAAGCATCACATATAAATTTATATTCTTAAATCTTGAATTGAATATTAATAAATAAAGTTTATTAATTCATTCATGCATCAATGTCTGAACTATTCAAATGATGTATATAAATACTTATTAAATTTAATAACCTTTTATTAAGTATGCTATCTTATCAAATTGATATTAAGAGATGATTGAAGCAAGGCTAAGAAAATATCTCTAAGATAATCATTGTTTGACTTCATTAATCTTAAGATGTTCTTTTTCATGTTTAGATAAGAACACTTAAGTCAAATCCAAACACATAGTTTAATAAGAAAATTCATAACCCTTCATTAAGATGATTAAAAGTCATAAAATTTATTTTTAGATTCAACTTAAGGTTGGGGATTGAGGTGGATTGCACTCTTTCTATATCTCTTTAAAATTCTAAATTCAAATGACATTAAATGAAACCAAATTGAAACCTAAAATTCACTCTAAATCATTAATCACTTAAAGCATAATCATCTTTTAATGGTAAATTTAAACATTCATCCTTAGAAGATTTCGAACATAAAAGCCTAGCCTTATCTTACTACACTAAGCCATAGCATATACTTAGAATGCTAAGTCAATGATCTTGGACTTAGGTTAGGATGATGCTTTGTTATGGATTGAATGATTTGTTTGTGATGTAATATTTTAGACTGGATATTAGGATTATTTGTACGTAGTCTAGATACTAGAGCAACATTAGACAAATGATATTTTCTATAAAAATTGTGCTTAAGGAACCACTATAATAATAAAAATTATAAATGCTTTTACTTGTAAGTAATGATTAAGTCCCTAAGCATAATTCATTATGACAAGTGGGCTTGGTGACCTAAGGTAGGGTGTTAAGCCCTAATATATAAAATATAATTACCTAGTGTGTATATATGTTAATTTGACTTCTATCTTGTAGGCATAGTTAGATTAGAAGGCTCAGACCTGAGAGGCCCTATGATGCCTAAAGTACCCAATTCATGAAGTGAATATGAAGATGGAGAATTGAAGACCTTTATAGCATTATTTCATTTGTATAATTAATTATAATCTAGGATATATAAGGGTTTAGCTCGACTACCCATCTTTGTTTTTTGTTGTGTACAGTGGTACCTAACTGCATCAGCCTTTTATTCAATTAATCGATAATATTTGTCTAATATTTGTTTAATTATACAATAAAAATGGCATGCTTTCATAGGTTTATTAAAATTTTATTTACTTAATGTGTGACCTAGATGCGGTAGGCTCTTCATGTATTTAAATTTTTTGCATCAACTAATCAACTTTAATTAAATTTTAAATAACTAACAACCTCACTTTAAAGCCAATGCATTTAATCAAAAATAAAATAAAAGATTTAGTAACCTCTTATTTGTATTGTTGTATGTTATAACACCATGCATGCATCTTATTTCCTCCTTGTAAATAGGGGGTCTTCATTCTTACACAATAAGTGACATGACCTGACATGTGAGAGCAGTTTCATTATAGTGGAGAGCACCCCTTTTCTCTGATTTAGCCCATAATCATATTTTATCATGCATGTATACATAAAACCACCCCAAAGCTTGATTCAAAATGAAATAAGATCTATAAACTTTATTGCATTAGTCTAAGTCATAAATTTTTATATCGATCATGATTTAGTCTCTTAGAGCGTGAGTTTAAGATTCTAAAATTATTCTTAATAAATAATAGCCTAGCTATCTTCCATTTACATAAGACTAACTCATATGATTTTGAATCATAGGAGGTGTTAGTTGACAACCACTCCAAGCGGTCGTAAGTCTAAAAGAGTCAAGATCGCTTCACTCTATCTAGAGGAAGTGAACCAAAATGTTTCATTTCTCTAAGTAGATTTAGATTGAGCTCTTAGTTTATGCTAGAGCATCTTATATGTAAGTTCATAGTCTATTTGTTTCTCATTTGTTACAAGCCTAAGTCCTCACCTCTTTAACATTTTTACAATCTTATGTTATTATATTTTAAATTATAGCCTTCTAATAAAACATCAACTCAAATGAATATAATTTCCTTTCTCAAAAATACAAAGCCTCATTATATGATAGATTGAAATGCTCACTTGATTTTTTAGTATCATAAGTACTTCTTACTTATCCTTTTTGGGATTCCATTAAGAACTCTCTCCATTTGAATTTTCTCATTTGATTTTTAAATAATCACCAATCCTTTGATATCGAAACTTTAAAATCTTTGGAGACAGTGATTGAACACCTTAATTGAGAGTGTTCTTAAGAAATATCCATTTCTTAGGATGTCCATAGGAAACTTAAGAACATGGGATAAAGTAACCTCCGCTTAAATTCATCTATATGAAGTAGAGGAAACATCTCTTATGCACGTAGACCTTGATGAGAAAATTCTATGACACCACATAGAGGTTAGAAATCTTTATTTGGATGATCAAATGCATCATTAAAGAATAAACATAATATCTAGGAAGATAAGCATGTTATTCTATAATAGATTTGATCATTTAATAAAAGACTCTTAAGGCTAATGGGTCTTTCTTATACCAGAGATTTTTTCTTTGAACTACATGGAGAGTAGAACAGGGTTTATTTTAGACTGGGTTCATGGTTCCCCATAGAGGCAAGCTACTATAGTTAATTATATTTTAAGAAGGGTCTCTTCCTAAGAACACTCTCAATAAATAAATAAGATGTTATCTATACAGATTTCTAAGTTGGTTTTCAAAAGATCGATATATTTTTTTTGGGAATTTTCAATTGGGAATGGTTCAAAATGGAGAAAGTATTTTTGGAGCCAAATGGGATGAAGTAAAAAATGCCTATTAATATTGGGATGTCTAGTAGGCACTTCAACCATCTTATCATTAGGCTTTAAATTTTGAGATTTTAATTTAGATTTTGAGTTGATATTTTCTTAGAAGTCTAGGACTTAGATTCTAGCAGCACAAAACTATAGAAATGCCTAGAGTTGAAGACTTATTCTTGAGAAGGCTGCTTTAGAGCCTAATCTACAAGCTCTTCTAACACATGTCAGATGCTCGACTTAGTTTTATTTTTTAGAATTATTGACCATTCCTCTCTCTTGAGGGAAATAATCTATCCCTGACCCTTCTAGACTTACAACCTACCTGGAGAGGTTGCCAATTAAGACCACCTAAGCTCATTGTAAATTCATGATGCTAAGTCTTATGAACGTAAGATGGCTAGGCTGTTGTATCTTTAGAAAAAAAAATCTATGAACCTAGACTCATTCCCTATCCCTAAGATAATGTAGGGTATAAAATGCATCTAACTAATGCATATTTTTTAGATTTTAAATGTTTTGATTCAAGATTTATTTGAGGTCTTGGGTATGAATTTCTATACCTAATGTCATGCAATTAGAAATGATTATGGGCCAAATCAATAATATAAGGCAAGCTTCCCTAAGAAGGTGGTTATCCTCATAGGTTAGATGTCCCTTATATGCAATGGAAAAAGTTGCCCAATTCAAGGATTGTACCTATATGATTTCATGGTTTCAAGACCTAATTATTTTCTAATTGATTTTAAGTTTTTCCTGAGGCTTTATTTTATTTGAAGTTTTAATTTAATTTTATTTTGTTTCAGTTGTTTTGATTTAAATTGGGCATAAAATTTAATTTTCCTTATGAGCCAAATCATCAAGGCATTTAATCACAGGAAAGCACAACATATTGAGAAACATAGAAAAGTAGGTTGATTCTATTATGCACCTAAAATAAATCAAGCTGATTTAATTTAAGAAAAAAGATAATGTGGTCAGGTACCACTGTACACCCTAGAAGAAAGAGCAAATGAGTAGTCGAGCTCTACCCTTATATTGCTTGGCCTATAACTACAAGTCTAGATCTATGGGTCTTCTTTTCAGGATAGTCTCCTTCTTTAGGGACATCCATTAGGCTTCACAAGAGACCAGTGTACCTATCTTTTGGTAGGGTCAACTCCTATTAATCCTAGACCCCATATATTCTTACCTAATTCTAGGCTCAAATTTACATTTTAAATTCAAAATTAATTCTAAGCCCTATAAAATAAATGTTAGCAAAATATAAACAACACATAACAGTTATATTTCACAAACATATAGTCTAAGCATTAGCTATTTACCAAGCCCAGCTGTCCTATGAGCTATGCTTAATGACTTGAGCATACCTATAAGAAAATAACATTTTAATTTTTATTTATAATAACAGTCCTTTCTAGCATAGCCTAATATAGAACACAATGTTAGATCTAAAAATAATGTCCTATCCTCCAGTCAAATGGGCAAGTAATACTTGACATGTTGTCTAAAATAGTACACCATAAAGACATATGAAATATATCACATCACAACACATCACAAGGAATCAAAAAAAGTCATAGAAGAGCCTAACCTAACTCTAGGATCTGTGACCTAATGATCTAGTATGTGAAGGAAACATGCTTGTGTAGCAAGACTTTGCTAGGCCTCTTTAGTTGAAGTTTCAATTTGGAGTTTGAGTTTATTTGAATTTTACCTTTGGATGGTGTCAATTCAAATGATTTAATGATTTATTTTCATTTTTATTTGGTTAAAGTGAAGCTTAGGTTTTTAAGAATGAAGAGTATAATGAATCCCACTTTTGGGTTGAATCTGTTCTATTTAATATCTTAACTCCTAGAGGAATGAAACCTTCATTCTAAAATGAAAATCCATCCCAAAAGTCTAACTAAGACCCTTAAGTATCTTAATTAATCTTTTTAGTTTCATTTAGATGATTTGGGTTTGAATTCAATTTGAATTTTTGGATTAATTCTTTTCTTTGGAAATTTGATTCCACATTTCATTTCTTTTCGTTTGATTTGATTTTCATTCTTGGTTTAGTTTTTCAATTTATTTTAATTTATTTCATTTAAATTTTGTTCGAATTATTTCATTTGGTTTACATTAATGTTTTGGGTTTAAGTTATGTTTAGGTTTGTTGAATTATATTCATTTCATTTGGTTTAATTTATGTTAACCTAAAGCACTTAGGTTAATGTTTGACCCATTCTTAGGTTATATTGATTATGGCTTTAAGGTTTCATTAAGTGTTTAATTATGATTTTATTAGCTTAAGGTTTAATTAAACTTGACATGCATTATTGATTTCATTAATCCTTAAGCATGAAAATGATTAAGTTCTTTGATTTAGGATGTTGGAAAACCATCCTAAATATTTTTGATGTTTGATTAAGATTAGTTCAAATTATTTCATGATTTGATGAATTTATAAATATTTTTATTAATTATTTTACTCATCTTGACTCAGGAATTTGGAAATTCAACAATTCCTAATCCAAAGGTCAATTGGTTTGAAATTTTTATGGCAAGTGGGGTTCCATGCTAATTTGATGTTTTCAAAGTTTTACCTTGATTAGATTCATAATTATGGTGTAATTAAAATTTTAATTATTTCATTAAAACTCAAATTAGGCCTAATTTAATGAAGATTATTTAGGGATTTTATTTTTCATTGATTCCTCTATGAAATATGTTTCTAAAAAGGGTTCATTCATACTTTTTGGACATTTGGTTGATTTATTGTGATTTAATTAAATTTTGGTTAAATATTTGAATTATTTAATTCAATTAATTACTTAATTAAGCCATTTTATGATTTATTTAGTTTGAATGAGTTTTATTGATGATTTTATGTTCATTAAGATTTGTTAAGTTAATTTGAAGTGATATAATCTATTTTTATAACTTATTTCATTTTATATTAATTTATTTAATTAAAATTGAGATTTAGGATTTGAAATTTAATATTTCTTGAATTACATTACAATAATTCATGAAAAGTTTTCCTAAGGTGTTTTTAATCTCAATTTTAGTTCCTCAAAGTTTCATTTGAATTAAATTAATGGTTTGTGATTAATTAGGGTTTAATTGATTTCATTCAAACCCAAATTAAGGCATAAATATCCAAAATATTTTGGGAATTTTAATTTTAATCAATTCCTCTCATCAAGATGAATCCATATAGCCCAAGTTTGCAATTTTTGGATTTGTGTTTAATTTTTCTATGATTTTGTAAAATTTTTTTATTTTTAATTAATTTGTAAAGTGATTTATTATTTTGAGAATGTGGGCCGACGTGATGGCCTGCATGGTGCCGTCGCCACTTGGCGAGGTGGGTTTGGTCATGCGGATCCCATGTGGAATTCACATCAAAAACGGTGGCACGCGGAATGAATCTCGACCGTCCTATCAAAGATTGGATGATCTTGATTCATTTTGTGACATCCTTAAGGGATAAAATTGGATCGTCCGATTAGATCTCAACCATCCATTCCAAATAGAAGGATCGGACGTCAGAGATTATATCCCATAAATTTCTAGTGAGAGATGGATGATGTCTATTGTTTTTGCCAATTTTATGGTGATCATCGATGAATTTCAAAGTGATTTTGATTGAGAAATAATCAATGATTGATTTACAACCAATCCATACAGTTTGATCCATATGGGGATCAAATTCCTTTCAAAAGGACCAAAATTGAGTGCCTAAATGATTGGTGGTGGACTGTACCTCATTTCTTACTATCACCGATGATGGGATTGACTCCATTAACTTCACCTCGATGTGATGAAGTAGTGTATGCAATTTGGTTGAGTGCCACCCCATGGATTGTTCCCTAGACCAACTTTGGATCAAAATATGATGGCTTTGGTCATTCTCCGACTCACTGGTGGTGAGGGCATGAGGTGGTGATTTGATTGAGGTCGCCTCAACATCTTGAATGTGTTGGAATGATCAATTTGATGTGGGAGTGTCTCCCTTGCATTTCACCATTAAAATAGCTTGGATTCCTTTGGGTTTCATTCATTTTTTAGTGTGTCAGCTGTGAGGAGTCGGGAAATTGATGTATTTCTTTGTCTCCTTTCTTAGTGAACAATTTGAGATGAAAAGAGGAGGGAATTGGCCATCCCTCCCCTCTTTCCATGCTTGGCCGAGAGCTTCTTCTTTGGCCTTCTAAGTGGCCGAATTCTGGCCACCCGAGATGGAAAGGCCAACCAAGGGGTGGATTTAATCCCCTTTGGCCTTATGAGCAAGTTTGAATGATGACATGGAAGGGAGGAAGGCATCTATCTTTTCTTCCTTTCTTGGTAGAGCCACCTCCTCCCTTGGCTTTCTTCTTCTTCTTCCATAGCTTCTCCTTTGGAGGAAGCCAAATTCTTTTTGGCTTGAGGCTGATCCCATCCATTCTTTGCACTTGGAACTATTATCCCAAGAGGTGGTCAAAGTCCAAGGTTATTTGGATAAAATCTAAGTGATTTTCATATTGAAAAGAGGAGGAATCTTCCCTTAGTCAAAGATTTCAACTCTTCTTCTTCGGTTTCATTTTCTTTGGCTTTGGCTTTAGGTATCACTTATCAAAGTCCTTAAACTAATGCACAACTTCCTACATCAAACTCAATATGAGTTTGAGTTCAAATTTAAATCCATTTGAATTGGATTGGAAGCTTTGAATCCAATCCAAGCATTTGGATTCAAAGCATTTGGTTTTTTTATTCAATTCTTGTAATTTTGAGTTTAATCATCTTTGATTGATGATTGATTGAGTTTGGATTTGATTAATTCATTTAAATTTGAATTAAATTTGAATTTTATTTCTTTTCATTTCAATCCATTTAAACCTAAATGGGTTAAGTTTGATTCCAATTAGGTTCAAATGACCAATTTGACTCAATTGGATTAGTTTGGACTCCAATCATGATTGAATACATATGTAAGGTGATTTGGAGTGATTGATTTTATTTAATTTGAATTAGATTTCAATTTGAACCCAATTGGCCAAAAGTGGGCTTAATGGGTTAAGCTGGGCTTCATTTGAGTCAAATGACCAATATGACCAAATTAGACCTAGTGATGAGTTGGATTGTCTTTGATTATCATTTCCAAATGATTTTGAGCAGTCAAATTAAATTGATTTTGGTTTGAACCCAATAGGACCCATTTAGGGTTATTTAAATTAAGTGGTCTAATGAACCCAATTAAGGCCTAAATGAATTTAAATTTCTTTATATTTGTGATCAAACATTTTATTTGATTATTTGAAATATTTGGAATGATTTAATTTGGTCAAATTCTTGGTGGGTTGACCTTTGACTTGGTGGGACCCACCTAAGTCAAACCTATGCCAAATGGATTGACCAGATTTGACTTTGGTTTAATTTTGGATTCATTAATTTATTTTAATTTTATTTCATTTTAATTTATTTGGATTTGATTTGATTTAATCCAAATCTGAAATTTGGGTCAAATCTACCAAGGCTCATTAAGTTAGATCAAACCCCAGGAGGGTGCACTATGTCACTAAGTATAGTGTCCTAAACATTGAAGTAGGAGATTCCTATTTAAGATTAGGACATCCTAATTACTGATTTCAGAATGATGTTAATCTCATCCAAAAATGAGGTCAATAGACCCATCTATCCTAGGAGTCCTTATTAGAAGATTGAGTCTACTGTAGGGTGATATTTCTAGCTTTTAGGTACTACATTATTCCTTTATGTCATGCTCGATTATTTTAGTAAGTACCCCCTAAGATCTGAGTGGTGTCCCTAAGACTCCAAATACCAACACCACAAGAATAAGTTTCATCTCTTAGGCTTTTTTGCAACCTTATGCTATCGAAATCTAAGTCCTAACTTTATGATAAAATATTCGCTCTAAATTTAAATTATTTTTTCATTGATTTAAATCCCAACAATATGAGAGGTTGAAATACTTATTGTCTTCCTAATATCTGAAGTGTTTCTTACTTATTTCTAATTGGCATCCAAAAAGAACTCCTCTTGAATCAAGTTGTTTTGATTTTTTAATTTATTCTATCTTTGAATAAAAACTTTGTCTTCCATAGAGATAAATACTAGTTTCTTTAATTAATAATTTTCTCAATAGAGTCTCTCATATTCTAAGATGTAATTAACTATAAGGGATTGCCTCTATAGAGAATTAAGAACCCAATATTAAAATAAACCTTGTTCAACTTCTCCTTATAATTCAAGGAAAAATTTATTAAGATATTTATCTTTAAGATATTTGTGATTGAATTCATTATAAGGTGATATTTTCATCTTTTGAATGGTATATTTTTCCTAAATATATTTACTATTTAAATAAGATCTTTGTTACCCAAATACTCTACATAAATTTTATAATTTTGGGTCATTATCATCTATAATAATGTTATCCACTCACCACCCATTTATGTGCAATATTTTTAACCCCATCCCTCTTCCCATTAAATCCACATCATACTCACTTTATTTTTATAATGGGTTGTTTATTTATTTTCATAAATAATTTAATGGAAAATAAAACAACCATTTATATTAAAATAATACAAGTATTTATTATATGTCAGTATTTGTTTGGAAGAGTGGGAAAAATAGTCTAAAAGTAAAGATTTGAATGTCAAATGCGATTTTTTTTTAAAATCTAACATGTGTTGTATTTATTACATTCATAGAAGAAACTAGATATTTATAGTATTTTATTATTCATATTTGTGCATTCTATTTCTTTCTAGACTTTATATGTAAGCTCTCTAAGAAAATTTTAAAAGCTAAACTAATCAAAAATTAAAATTTTTTAGTCAACCCCTAACTAGTTTTTTTAAAAAAATTAAAACATTATAGTCCATGTTCTAAATATATGTGTGGTACCATTTGGTTACATTTAAGTTATATGCTTTATGCTAAGTTGATTGAGTTAAGTTCAAACCCCTAACTCTTCTAGACTTGCTTTTCTCCTGGAAGAGTTGCTACTTAACACCACCTATACGATTTTTAAATCATGATTCTAGTCTTATGTTATGCAAGATGGCTGGTCAAATTTAAGGAAGGAAGCTAAGAGCCTGAACTCACTCCCTAACTAGTATATTATGCATCTAACTAATGCAATACTTTTTTATTTTATGTATTTTGACTCATAATTTTATTTAAAGGCTTTAGGTATGCAATTTCATGTCTATAATGAGATGCAGTTAGAAGCGAGTCATAGAATAAATCAATAAGAGAAGGCACACTTCCGTAAGAAGGGTGTTCATCCTCACAGGTTAGATGCCCTTATGCAATGGGTGAAATGCCCAATTCAAGAAATATGAAGAATATGCTTGCATGGCCCACAAAGTTTAATTATTTTTATTTGATTTAGTTATTGATGAATAGGACTTTTTTATAGTGAGATTGTTCATTTATATTTAATTTAAATTAATTTAATAGGGTAAAAATTAATTTTTTCTAAAAGATTAATGTATCTAGGCTTCATCAAAGAATATAACAATCATAGAAAGAAATCTATGAAAAACATGTAGTTCTATTGAACACCCTAAAATAAATCAAGCCTAAATTAATTAAATAAAATAGGTCAGTGCAGTCGGGTACCAATATACACCCTAAAAAGAGAAAAAGTGAGCGGCCAAACTCTACCCTTATACAACCCGTCCTAGAACTAAAATTTGATCTTTATGGTTTTCATTAACTTCAGAATCATTGCATTTTTCAGGGACCTCCTTAGGCTCCACCAGGGACCATAAAATAGGTACAATCAGCTCCTATTAATCCTAAATCCCATAGATCCTAACCTAATTCTAAGCTTAAACTATCTTTTAAAAATCTAAAATAAAATCTTAAACTTTGCAAAAATATACGTCAGAAAAAACATACATCACATCAATAGTTATAATGCAAACATATGGGCATAACACAAATAGTTACCAATCCTAGTTGTCTTATTGGTATATACTTAAGGACTTAAGCAACACCTACAAATAAACATAATTTATAATCTTTTTATTATAGTAATCCATTTAAGCATAACCCCCTGTAGAAAATAGTGTTAGCCTAAAAAAAACTCTTTAACATCCAAACTAGTGAGCAAACTATCCTAGCCATCCAGTCTAAAATAAAATATAATGAAACAAGAAAGAGCATCACATCATCATAAATCATCAGTCTATCCTAAGTCTAAGGTTAGTGATCTAGTACTCTAATGTGTGAAAAGAGAGCTAGTATGGTAAGTCTATACTAAGCTTCTTTAAGTTTAATTTCAATTTGAATTCAAAGTTTATTCAATTTAATCATTGGATGGTTTCAATTTAAATGATTTAGTTGATTTTAAATTTTATTTCAATTTTATATTTATTTTTATATTAAAGTTGAATTTAGATTTTAAAGAATGAAGAATAAAAATATATTCTACTTGGGATAAAATCTATTATATTAAACATCCTAATCCTAGTAGAATGAAATCTTCATCATGAAGTGAAAATCCATTCTATGGGTCAAACTAAGAACCTAAGTATCTTAACTAATAAATTTGAATTTATTTGAATGATTTTATTAATGTTTATTTGATTTGGTTTGAATTTCAAAGTTTGAGCTTATTTAATAGTATGTGTTTTGATTGTTCATATTAATTTTAGATTTATTAGGTTTAAATTTGATTTAATATTTTAATATTTTGTTTCTTTCTCTAAATTAATATTTAATTATTTTTTTAATTTTTATTTTATTAATTTCCTTAAGTTTAATGTGGTTTATATTACTTAAATTGGTTTTATTATTGTTTGAATTTAAAGTGTTTATGTTTTCATTGTATTTAAGTTAATTAATGAATTTGATTAACTGATAATTTGAAAGGTCTTTATTTCATTTTATTTGAACTTCTTTTTTATTTGAATTTCAATTGAGGGTTTGATCATTTATTAAATTTATTAAATTTGATTATTTGAGTTTTATATTGTTTAATTTAGTTTAATGATTTCTTGGTTTAGTTTAGTTTTGCTTGATTTAGTTTAGTTGGTTAAATTAAAATTGAGTTAGTTTATTCAAGGTTCAAATTGAATTTATAATTTTAATTTTAGAACTCCAATATGGTCTAACGAATTTTAATAGGTTTAATTTGATTATTTCTTTTTATTTCATATTCATTTCATATTTAATGATTTTATTAAGTTTAATTTTAAATTTATTAAACTTATAAAATTAAATGGTTTAAATTGATATTATTTGATTTTCATGATCTTAATTTTTTTTGTTAAGTTCAATCGATTTGGAAGTTTTAATTTACTTGATTAATTAAAGAGTGTTTTATAAATTTTTTTCAAATTATTATTTTTGATTGATTGCTAATCATATCTCGACAAACTATATCAATGAAATACTTAAGGTGCTCAACCTAAGCAAGGCCATCCTAAGGTTCTAAGTTATTCAAAAGTTCTTGTTATGGAAGACTTAAACAATTATTCATTTTCATTTATAATTCAATTATTTATTTGTTTAATTCATTTACTTAGGTTTGTTTAGAGATTTTATTAGATCATTTATATTGATTTACACAATCAACTAATTTATGATTAAGCTCAAATTAAGTTGTAGTTTATATTTTTATTCTATTAGACCCATTCTGCTTTAAGACCCATTTATTTAATCTCACCTTTTATTAATAGATTAATATCTAATCAATTTTTAATATTTTATTAACTTATGTGATTTATGCTGTTTGAACTAATTTTATTATTATTTGATTTAGTGAGTCTTTTTTAAATCAAATTTAATATTTTCATTCATTTATTTTAGACCTTTAAAAGATGTTGCGTTTGTTATGAGATTTTGCTACATAATTAAGTTTATTTAGTATGTCTTTATAATACATTTGTTTTTATTTGAAGTAAATTATTTTGGTTGAATTTGATTATGTTTGACTTATGATTTAGGTTGATTTAATTAGTTTGATTTGAATGGTCAATTGAATAGTTATGTTTAGTTTGTTTTGATTGATATACTTAAAGAGTATTTGATTTGTCATATTTAAGTGTCTTAATTAAGTTAATGTTTGATCATTTCAATTTATTTAAAAATTATTTAGGTTTGGTTAATTTTGATTAACTACATTGAGTATTTGCTTTGGTTAATGGTTTAGTTGAATATAATTGAATGTTTATAATTAATTTAATAAACTAGTTGAAGTGTATATAGTGATTATTTTATCTAAGTTAATTCGTTCTAACTTGGGTTTCATTTGTTTAAGCATTGATTGACTTAATTTATTTAAATTGATTTAAGTTCAATATAATTAACTCGATAAAGTGATTTGTTTGACAAAAAAAGATTAATTGAATAATTAGACATTAATCAAAGATTTAATTAGCCATAATTTTAATAAATATTAATCTATGATGAAATTAAGTAAGTATTTGGATTAAGTTAAACTTAATTTAAAGATTATTTTTATGTGTCTTGTTCTAATTTAATTAAATTACTTGATGGTTTAAAGTTTGATTAGACAATTTAATTTAATTAATTCAACTAAATGTTAAGTTTGACTAATTAGTTTGACTTAATTGGAAGTTGGTTATTAAATAATTTAGTCAAATATTGATTGTTGATCAATTAAGTTGACTACCTTAATTATAGTTCAATTATGTGTTGTTTGAATTAAAGGATAAACTGAATTAAAGCTTTAGTTTAATTAATTAATTAACATTACTTATGTTATTTTTTGTTGAATTGATTTGAATTTTATTCTTGGTTATTTAAGTTTTTCATTCCCAACCTATTAAAGTATGATGAATGATTAATTCAATCTTCATTAATTTAAATATTTGAAATTTAATTAATGATTAATCTTAATTTATTTTATTTGAGTTAATTTATTCAAATTAAGTTTAAATTAGTTAGAAGTTTAATTGATTTGTTTTAATTAAAGATAATTTGGTCATAAATTAATTAAATTGGTTGGCTTGATTAAGGTCTTAATTAAAGTTAATGATTTAATTAATCATGATTGATTGACTCAATTTCATTAAGAATAATTTGAGTTTAACATGATTAATTTGATTTAGTGATGATTAAAAATTTTAATTAGATTGATTAGATACTAATCAATGATTTGATTAGAACTTTGATGAATATTTATATATAAGTGTTTGATTTAAGTTAAGCTTGACTTAAGGATTATTTTAATATGAATTATTTCATTTAAATTAGTTAAATTAAATGATTTATTAATTTATGTTACAATTTTATTATCAAATTGATTATGAGTTGATCTTAATTAGAAGTTGATGGGTTAATTATGTTTAATTTGATTAAATATCTATTCAATTAACGTTGGATTACTAATTTATTAAATATTAATTTAGATGATTTATTTGGTGAAGAGTTTAATTAAGAATTATGTTTAATTTATTCAATTAACATAGAATTAAAGATTAATTAAATACAAGTTTATTAAATGATTTATTTGATTAAGAGCCTAATTAAGAATTTTGATTTATTTAATGGTCAAATAAATTAATCTTAATTAAATGATCACTTAATTTCATCATTACTAGCTTAATCAAATGATTATCTTAACTAAGCAACTAATTGAATTGAAATTATTTCATTAATTAATTGATTTGATTTGTTCATTTTATTAGTCTTAGATTAGTAACTAACTATGCTTATCCTTAAATATTTTAACTTTAACTAGATTAGGGTTTAACTTATCAATTAGTTGGATTCATGACCATTGATTCAATTACAAGTTAAACTCAATTGAAGATTTAATTAAATGTGTCAGTAAAAGTCTAATTATGATCTCTTATAAAGTTAAATAAGGTTTGATTAATGGTATATAATTAAAGATTTATTGATTAATTTATGTGATTCAAGTTTTATTAATGATTAGTTTATCTTTCTTATAAATTTATTGAATTAGTTTAACTTGATTAAATATTTGATTTATTTAATCACCATGTAAATTTAACTTTATAATTTCTTAACTTGGTTACATGATTAATTTCATTGAGATGTAATCATTAATCGCTTATCTCGAGTTAACCAGTATTTGATTAATGATTTACTTAAGTTTAAGTTGATGAACCTTGATTTTTAATTTTGAAGTCCGATTAGCATATGATTTCATCCCTTAATCGAATCCAATCAATAATTTATTTAGTTCATTGTATTTCATTAACTAAAGTTAATCAAATTAATTAATGTTTGATTTGTATGATTATGTACTTTAACTAAACTTAGATAATATAATAGTTTACTTCAAATGTTTTAATTGTGTTCTTGGTTTTGTAATTTTAAACATATGTATATTTTGAACTTAAATTTTTAATTCCTCATAGCTTAATAATTTTTATGGCTTGAAAATCTTATAGGAATGAGATGTCAGCATATCAAGCTCGCCATATAGACCTTAAGCTATTGAATATATATATTTTAAGAATGATTAATAAATTATTTATTTTTATTTATGAAAATTGAATAACATCATAAAATATTTAATAAAATTCATGGACTTTAACTTTATGAAACTCCCCTTTGTATGTCAAGTTCATAAGAGGGTCAATTATGATTTTTTTATATATTTAATTTATTATGAATTCTTAAGTTTAAACCTATGAGTGTTAATTGATACATTAAGCCTTAATTAAACTATTTTAAAGTTTAGTGAGATATAGAAAGTTCAAATATATTTTTTTAATGAACTTAATCAAAGCTTATTAAACTATTTTGGTTTTTTTCCCTAATTTCTTTGGTTTTAAATTATTTATTTCATGAAATTAAAGCATTTGACCTTTGAAATTCAATAACTTTTGATCTATTTATCATTTTGGCTTGAAACTTCTGTGGTATGTATATATTAACCATAATTTCATTCCCTAAACATTTTAGGCCAAATCAATTAACATTTTAAGATTAATTAAAAAAATTAATTTTCATTCAAACCTAAATCAAGCCCATATATTCAATAAAAATTGAGGCTGTTGGGCTCTTTGGATTTCTCTTGAAGAAACAAATCCAATGAGCCATTATTTGTAATTTTTGTTAACTAATTTATTTTTAATGATTTTTTGAATTTTTAGGTGATTTTATGTATTTTTTAAATCTTTAAAATCTAAAATTTTATATTTAACCCACTTAATGCCATGTGATGCTAACTAGACATGCCTTTACGTGTGCTAACAGCAGTTCATCTATGTGGAGTCCACGTGAATTTTGACCAGGAGATTGTATTAGATCTAGATTATTCAATCTTCGATGAGATGGTCTAGATCAAACATCACGATCTAAGAGCTCGAAACAAGTAGCTTTAACATTTTAATCACAAATGTTTGTCCCATTTAATGGGGATCGGATAGCTGCTATACACTCTCTCTCATGGACGATGAATGAAAACCAACAAATGGGATTTCAACCACTGTAGGCCCATTTGGGCTCAATTTTTTAGGCTAATCTCATTTGAAATGCCCTCTCTCACACTAGGGTCGTTCAAAATAGAAAGTATAGGGATTACCTAATGAAAATTTCTAAAATCGCTCACTTCCTTTTATAAAATAATCCACCTAAAGGCTAGCTATGGTTTAATGAAATTATCTCACTATAGTAGATGTCAACAAGATTTATTGGCTCAAAAATGTTCCTTAAATTGAATAGAAGATTTAGGAAGAGTATACCCACTTACCTTTTCGCTAGTCATTGGGAACATCAAGCTCACCTCTCACTAAAGCTCATTAAGTTTTGATTAATTTGGGGTCAAGAAAGTTGGGGAATGGCTATGTTTCACTCCTTGAATGATGGTGAGCATGTAGAAGGTGCTAAAGGTGGAAAAAGAAGGCTTCTCTCTTCTTTTTATGGTTAGCCAACCCTTCCACTATTACTGGAGGTTGGCGGTGGCTGGCCAATTTGGAGTTGACCAAAGTCTTTGGGAGGTGGTTAAGTATTTGCAGATTGTGTTCTAGTCCATCAAGTGGGAGAGTGGAGAGAAGATTTGAAGGGATTGGAGGATTTAGCCTCTTTTGCAAGTTTTCTCCTTCTTCTTTCAATCCTATGCCATTGACTTCTTATCCAGCCACCAAAGATGAAATTCACTTCATAGTTTATAGAAATCAGCTGGATTTTGGGTTGCCAAAATCCAACTTGGATTTTATAAGCTTGATTTGAATTTGGGTCAACCCATGTTGCCCCAAATGATTTGGGTCAACCCATGTTGCCCCAAAGAATTTGGGTTGGGTCTAGTGGTTTGAGATTGATGATTGGATTGAATTTAAGCTTTAAATATGACTAATTGGTCATCCTATCCTTTCAGGTTCATTCAATTTGAATTGATTTGATTTTGGGATGGTTTGAACCAACTTTGACCATAGTGGTCAAATTGGGCTACATGGCCCAATTGATCATGTTGGGCTTGGATTAGATTTTAATTATGTTTGAATAATTATTTAGAGTTATTTTTTTGTTAATTAATCACTTTTAATTTAGACTAATTTTAAGTTTGAGCTCAGTTTGACCAAGATTTGACTAACTTTGACCAAATGATTTAACTTGATTTATATAGTTCAATTCATTATTTTATATTTAGATTAGGCTTCAATCATGTTTGATAGATCATTTGGAGTGATTTGGGTTAATTTTGAGTTTGACCCAAGTTTGACCAAAATCAAGCTTATTGGGTTAAAATGAGTTTATTTAGGTCAAATGATCATATTGGTCAAATTAAAACTAAGGGCTGGTTGAAATATGCTTATATATGATTTTAAGATAATTTTGAATATTTAATTTGAGTTAATTTTAATTTATCTTGAATTTGGCTCAATTAAGTCCATTTGGGACTACTTGGGCTGAGTGGCTCAATTAGCTATTCTGAGCCTCAATTGAACTTAATTTTATTTAATTTTATGTTTAGACAAAGTCATGCAATGATTTTGAGCCCTTGAAGTAGTAGTTCAATTTGGCCATATCTGATAGTTTGAGTTTTGGCTTAATGGTGCCAACATTGGTTAACTTTACGTCAAATGGCCTAGCTGACCACTTTGAATCTCACCTAAATTTATTTTCTTGGCTCATTTATGTTTACGTATTGATTATGTGCTTTTGGCTTGATTTATTTTGATTTAATTTAGATTTAGGTGTGGTTGGGCTTAAATGGGTTAATTATGTTGATAAACCCAATTACTTTAATTTAGGTTAAATTGAATTTTGATTTCAATTCAAATGTGTCTAATTTTGTTGAATTTCATTAGATTAGTTTTTCTTTGGATTTAGCTAATCTAATTGTGTTAGGCTAGGTCCTAAAAAGGGTTCACTAGGATCACAAATGTCTATCATTTTAGGGTATTTAAGTTTGATTTAATTTAAAGTTTAGTTTTGATTCTAAATTTTTATATTTGATTTAATTTGTTATTTATTTTAATTTGTTCATACACCTTAGTTACTAGGCATAATGTCTTAAGTACCTAATTATGAAGCTTTTAATCAGAAATTAAGGATCCAAATTCTAAGATTATAGATGATGTTGACCATATCAAAAAATGTGGTCAATAAATAGACCCCAAGTATATGTGGTGGACTAGCTAGGGTATACCACACATATTAGCCTTGACCGAACTAATCAACATATCCCATTAAGATCATAAGCAATAATACTTATGAATGATTGAATTTTGGTTTTAAATTTATAGTTTTGGATTTAGCTCTGGTTTTGATTTTAAATTTTATTTAGAATTTGATTATGAAAGATAGATGTGACCTGCCTTAATTTGTTTTAATTTAGAAAGATTTATCTTTAGAAAAATCTAGATTCATTAGTTTCTATGAAGAATAGAGATGTTATTAGGAAAAGTTTGACTATGAAATTTAATCCTAACATATTGTAATGGCTAGAAAAGATATCTTCAAAAGACTTAGTCTTATCTTGACTACAATAGAGTTTGGTTTCCATCAGTTTTCAATGGTTGAACTAAGAAGAAAGCACAGTGGCTAACATCTCCGTAGGTGGAACTAGCCAAGGGGATAACCCTAATGCTAACCAACCTAAGGAAAGGATATACAAATGCCTATATTGAAATAAACTAGATCCCATGGTCTTCTTTTATATAAAGGATGCCATTATGGATACTCCTACTTAGGATGGCAGTTAGAAATGACACCATTGTGGATACCTACTCCTAACCAAACTACACTAATTTCAATCAGAGAAGGATGCCTCTTGGGATACTTACACCTAATCTAGTTAGCTAATTAGAAGAGGCCTTCAATGGCTTAATTCCAACATAAATATCTTGAATAAGGAAAGGGGTCATGATGACTTAATCATATCCTATGGACAGTAGGAATGGTGCTATGAAGGGCTTGCTCGAAACTATATATATATATATATATATATATTATTGACTTCATTTTTGAAGTGAGTTCTCAATCTTCTCATCTTAGACTTAAGAGTCTTCTAGATACTAGGACCTCCTTAGTCATAAGACACTCCTAGCAATTAGGAAAACACTTAACCTAAGCCTAGAGATTTAGAAGGGTTAATCATGGGATTAGGTTATGCCTTCTCATCTTAGACTTAAGAGTCTTCTAGATACTAGGACCTCCTTAGTCATAAGACACTCCTATCAATTAGGCAAACACTTAACCTAAGCCTAGAGATTTAGAAGGGTTAATCATGGGATTAGGTTATGCCTTAAGGACTTAGGGACTTAAGAAAACTTACCTACCAAATAGTGTAAACTCAATCCATGTTCACCTTCTCAAACCAAACCTCAAATTCAATTCAAATACTAAATTCAAATACCAAATCCAAATCCAAATCCAAATTCTAAAACCAAGTGATTGAAGCCCATGATCAAATCCAAATCTAAATCAACCTTAAGCCCTGTGATCTTTTCTTATGGACTCAGCCTTAGCCAAATTCAAATCAATCCAAACTCAAGTGGTTTTCTCAAATATCAATTCAACTTCTCAATCAATCTATCAAACTTACATTCAAACCCAATGTCAAATCCAATTTACAAAATTTACAATCAAATCAAGATCGTTCCTAAATCATGTGAATCAACCTTCATGAGCTTAGCCAAAATCCAATTGAAATCAATCCAAAATCAATTGATTTTCTCATAATCAATTTATATATTCAATTACCTTTCTAAATCTAAATTAAATCTACATCAAAATGATCAAAACTAAATCAAATTAAATCAAAACCCTTCCTAAGCCACATGAATCAACCTTCATGAGCTTAGCCAAATCTTAGCCCAAATCACTTCCAATTCAATTGATTTTCTCATGAATCAATCATATCTTCAATCATCTTCACAAATAAAAATAAAATATATATTTAAATCATAAAAAAAATAAGTCAAACTAAATCAAAAATCCAAATCTAAACCCTTTAAGCCAATTTCATGGACTTAGCCAAATTCCATTCAAATTCAATTGATTTTCTCACAAATCAATCATTCCATCAATCACTATTTCAAATATAAATGAAATCTACAATCATCAAGCCAAGTCAAAATCAACCCCAAGTCAAACCTAATTAAGCCCATTTGACTTGAAATATTCAAATGAACTAGAATTCATTTGAACTCAAACCAATTACAATTGAATTTATATGTCAACCCCAAATCCATATATAAACTCAACTAAATCAAACTCAACCCAAAATCAAGCCAACTAAACCCAATTGGCTCACTTGACCCAAAGTGACCAATTTGACCTATTTGAACCAAAATCCAATTCAAGATTTAAGCTAATCCAAACTTCATGGCATGATTATTGATCATCCTAGGTTGATCAATTATCATAAATTAGGTCAAACCAAGCAACCTAGGTCTTTGACCAAGCCAACCTTCATAACCCATATGAACCTAAACTATCCAAATTACAATCTAAACCAAATCCATTGAAACCAATGATTCATACCAAATCAAAATCAATACTCAAACATGACTTGGCCTTCAATTGAGCCAAACCTAACCCAATTGGCCCTCTTGACCCAAAAGTTGACCCCATTTGACCTAAATGGCAAAAATGGGTCAAATCAAAAAATAAATCAAATTGATTACAACCAATGGCTCAAGATCATGTGAAATTGATTGTTGAACTTGACCAAAGTCTCAATTAAGCCTAATTGACCCACCAGACCCAAATGACCTATTGAACCTAACTTGACCTAAAGGGTCAACCCAACCTAAAACCTAATTAAATCCAAATTGAACTCAACTAAACCTCACAACATAACCCAAATGATCAACCAAACCCAAAACAAGTCATGAATTAAGCTAATTGGGTCAATTAGGTCAAATCGGTCAACTTGACCCATTTGACCCAAATGAACTCAAATGAACCAAAACTAAATTTAAACCAAATTGGACCAAACTAATGATACCAATATACTCCAAATGATCATATAAACCTGACCCAAACCTTGGTTTGACCTAATTTGACCAATTGGTCAACCTAACCTGATTTGACTCAATTTGACCTAAGTGAATCAAATTAAGCCAAATAAAACCAAATGAACTCCAAATCACTTGAAATTTGGCCCAACCCACTTTTGACTCATTTCAAATCTATCCAAATCAAATTAAATACAAAATGACCATCCTACCCTTAGGTTAAGGGCATCACATTAGACAAATCACCCAAGTAAGTGGTCATTTTTATTCCTTGACCACTTGTCACTCTCGCATTAGTCCACCTAGGCTCCTAGGACACTGGCCAAGCTGACCCAAGGGTGGTTGGGTTGACCATGATCCATGGGGAGGTGAAATCACCTTACCTCCCAAATTGGAGCATTTGAAACCACCAAGCACACCCACTATCCCCCTTGGCAGGCACCTCCCATGACTTGGCCACTCAAGCTGAGCCACCTAAGGAGAATCCCTACCATTCCTAGCCACCACCAACAGTCAAGCATCCACAAGAAGCCAAACTGGCCCAAGCTGTCCGATCCAAGGGAAGGGGGGTATACACCCCCTCATTTCCACTCAATCAACACACTTGCATTCCTCAGAGACCTAGCCCAAAATAAGTTGTCAGAGACCTTCCCTAAGCTCCCAAGCTCATTCCACATTCCCCACTCTTAGATTTCTTCAAGCTAAAATATTGGAGCGATTCTCTCGATCCCATTTTCTCAAGGCTTGACCAAAGTGTAATTAATTTTACACACACCATCCTTGGAGGTAATCGAGCAAGAATGAATGGCCTCCCAAGCTTCTTCACGATCGAAGGGTGGACTTCGATCAACACTGACCATCTATGCCTTGTGTGTTGGCCTTCCGAGCTATCCACCTCAAATTGGAGCTTGTGCTGATCAACAGGGCCTTGTCTCTACTAGACAAAGCTTCCTCAATTAGATTTGGCACCAATCTTGAGCTCCGGTGAGGTATGCCATTGAAACCGACCTTAGAGTAAAATTTTATTAGAATTTTTTGAAGAAAATGTTCACCCCATGCGATCTTGATCGTTGGATCCCTTTAGATCCTTTGTGCGAAGGTGTGGGATTGATTTGAGATTGAACCAAGCTTAGGTGAGCTCGAATCATGCTAGCAATGGTGAACGAACTGCATTCTTCCTCGCTTGCATGATGATAGATCAGACACCATCCATTCCGCATGATGGGAATGGGCGGTCATGATTAGATCTGATAGAATTATCTAATTTTATCCTTTAGCATCACGGGATTAATTATGGTTGTCTGATCTTAGATTGAATAATGCACAAGAAAGTGTGTTCCACCACACCACATAAGTACTGACTAGAATAAGTTTAAGTAACCAATTTAGCGACGCCATGTGGAAAGCTCACTGTGTTAGTGCGCCACGTGGCATCGGCAGGATTAAGGGTTAATTAGGGCTAATTAATGTGTTTTAATGGCTGAAACTTTCTAAAATCATAACTAACTGTATAAAATTATAAAAATATAAATAAACACTCATTTTAAAGACCTTTCATAGGAGAATTTATTAAAAATATTCATAATTAATTTTGAGCAGTAATTAAAGCTAAATTAAGGTTTAATTAAAAATTAATTAGCTTAATTACTCTTTAATTACTAAAGTAATTGATCTCAAACTTTATAGGTTAATCCAATGAGATGATCTTTGCCTACTATGATTTTCTTGGGATTTGTTGCTTATTTAATTAGGGAAATTGACTAATTAAGCTTTAATTACCCTTCTAAGTTAATTAATCATTAATTAATCATGTGAACAGTAGAATGTCAATTAATTAAGTGGTTAATCACTATCCAATAGTGAATGAACCTTTGGGAATGGGATGAGGCCTCCTCCCCAATTTATTTCCCTAACTTCATTTCATTAATCAACTTAATTAAGGATTAATTAACTAATTAATTAAATTAAATTGAAATCATGATCATGCCAAAACTTGATTAATTAATTATGGGTAGACCCTTAGGTGTTCAACAACCTAAGGAAATCCCGAGGAAATTATAGTTAACCCACATGTGTGGGGGAGTTAAAAGAGTACTTAATTAACTATTAATTATGAGCCAATTGCATTAGGTCCCTTTTATTTCTTAGGGTCATTGCTAAATTAATTTCTAATGAATGTTCATATCATGTTGGCTCATAATTATTTAAGTAATTATGTTAAGGTAACATAGGGAAGGGTTAATTAATAGATTTGATGCACATGGGAATGAGTTAGGATCATAAAACCTTCTCTCACATCCATAAATCAAATAAAAATATGAAATTAAAAATGACATTAAGAAAGCTTTGGTTTACCTTAAATGATTTTATTTGATATGATTATCTTTAAGAATTAATTTGATTGAATGAAATCATGTGTTTATGTTTATTTATTCCTTTCCAATCATGTTAAATGTTGTATGTCATTTGAAATCGTGCATTCATCTTTTTAAAGTTAATTGAATCAAATAATTTTCCTTTATGTAAGCTTGCATGTGTTGGATTAATTTATAATATGTGTGGTTACTATCACTAATAAATTCAAATTAATTTTCTAAGTTTATAAATCAATTACATTGATTAGAGTGATAGTAGTTATGAACATATATAGTTTGCATATGCTTATAGCTTAGACATGTGAAGTAAATCTTTCTTTTTCTTAATTCATATGTAGTTTTACATGTATTTGAATATTAATAAGTATATAGTCTGGACATCCTGGGAACCCGAGGCTTTAGTTAGCCCTAAGGAGGTTATTTGATTACCTCACTTCCCTGGTTAATAGTGTCACATACTTGTTTGATTTCATTTACATGTGTTCCTACATTAGAACTTGGACAGAATTTTACTCCATAAACATAAATGTTTCAATCAAATAAAAATACAATCTTCTCATTGTTTTCTTTCCTTTATTTATGTATACATCCACATGTATTGGAGAAAAGAAAGTGTTTAGTCTAGACATCCCAAGAATATGAGGCTTTAGCTAGCCCCAAGGAGGTCATTTGATTACTTCACTTTCCTGGTTAACAATAGCATGTACTAGCTTATGTCTCTTATACATACGTGTGTGTGTTTAATTATGGAATTAGAAACCTTTTTTTATCTAAAATACATGCATTCATAATTGACTAAGTGATTGAATGAATTAGTCATATGATTTGGAGCTTTCTTTCCTATGTTCATGTATATAAATGTACATGTGTTTGAATGCAAATGGGTATATAGTTTGGACATCCCAGGAATACGAGGCTTTAGTTAGCCTAAGGAGGTCATTTGATTACCCCACTTTCTTGGTTAACAATGACACATACCTATTTAATTTCATCCATATGTATTTTTGTATAAGAGTTTGGATAGAGCTTTAAACTAATATGATTAAATAATTCAATCACATAAAAGTAAATAAACTTCAAATACATATCTACATTCATCATTAAGCATGCTAAAAGCATATTGTATACATAGATACACTTACGATTAAATCATATGAACATTACATGTGATGGAAAGGAATGATTTAGCATGTGTCATGTGAAAGTAATTCAATTACATTAATCTTAAGATGCCTTTCATGTTGGATAGAATTATTTAAAATGAACCCAAACTTAGGGTTAATTTAAAAAGTGTGATAAGTCATTCACTAAAGAGAATTAAATCATATCAATGTACCTTATAAAGTGGCTTAAGGTAGGGATGAAAGGAATGATCCCCTTTCTTATCTTTAAAACACTTAGGTGCTAAGTGTAATCATATGAAGTAAAAGAAAAAAAAAATTAAAATTTGCAAATCAATTAAATAACTTAAAGTAAAATCAACCCTTTATGTTAAAATGGAAGTCTTCTACACTTAAAAAAAATATAACTTTAATGCTTAGTTAAAACACACAACACAAGCCTTAACACACACATTAGAATTAAGTCATCACTTCTACTCCTAAGTTAGGATGACGTATGTATGGTGCATATTTTGTTGTAATGTAATGGTTTAGACTAGATGTTAGGGTGTATGTTTCGTAGACTAGATGATAAGTCGGTATTAGCCTAACCTTATTTTCTACAGGAGATTGTGCTTAATGGGTTGCTTAAAAATAAATATGACTGCTCTCTTTGTAGGTTACTTGAAGCCCTAAGCATAATCCAAGCTAGGGCAGATGGGCTTGGTTATCCATGTGCAAGGTGTTAAGTCCAAATTATAAGCATATCTGCTTAAGAGTGTATGTATGTTTAGCTAACCTATATTTTGTAGGTGTAGTTAGATTTACTTTTCCTATTTTTGATGTAAATTTATAGTAGGAATTAAGATTAGTGCTATGGGGAATTAGGATGATCATCAACTAGAAGGCTTTGTCCTAGGGTGCCATGTGATGTCTTCAAGTCCACCAAATCAAAGGAAAAAGAAGAAATGAAAGAGACATGATGACTTGAAGATTCCCTAATAGACATTATTCATTTATAAATTGTAAGTATTATTTTGTAATTTTGGGTTGCATAAGGGTAGAGCTCAGCTACCCACATTTTCTTTTTAGGTTGTATGATGGTACCTGACCTCACCAGTCTGTTATTCTTTTATAGTATCTATAAAATCATTTCATGTTATGTTTAAATTGTGCATTAAAAATAGCATGCTTTTCATAGTTTCTTATGATTAATGCTTTAATGTGTGGCCTAGATTCGATTAGGCTCTTAGAATAAAAATAAATTTTCTACCCAACTACAACTCATAACTAAAGTTTTAAATAATTCATAATCTCACCATAAAGTCTAAGCATTAAATAAGATAATTAAAATATTTTAGCAACCCCTTAGTTGAATGGCTGAATGTTCACAACATGCATATCATATTATTTTGCTCTTGAAAATAGGGGATTTCCATCCTTGCACAATAGAAGAATGCTTGACCTGTGAGGGCATCCCTTGTGGTGGAAAATACCCATTTCTCATTGATTTAGCCAACAATCTTATTTGATCATGCATATAGGCATCAAAATCCTAAAGCCTTTGTCAAAAACAAGTGTCAAAATTTAAATAAAATTTGAAAATATTTTGCATAAGATTTAAGTAATTATTCATACCACTCATGCTCTAGTCTCTCACGGAGTGGGTCTAAAGACTTTAGTATTTTTTTTCTAAATAAATAATTGCACAACTATCTAGCAAATTCATATGACTGGACCACATAAATTTAAAGTGTTGCAGGAGTTAGCTGGCGGCCACTCCAAGCGGCTGTAAGCCCAGTAATCAGGTGGTTTATCCTCTCTTGTGGAGATAAACCTTATGCCCATTTTTATGATCGGCCTTTAGTTTATGTTAAATCTCCCTTGATTTAAGATCCGAGGTAGCTATTTCCTTCATGCTATAAAGCATAAATCCTCACCTCTTAGGCACTTCCACAATCTTGTGTTGTTGGATTATAAGCCCTAGTAATATAATAAAATCTTAACTCCAAATAAATAATTCTCTTCAATTTCAAATATATAAAGTCTAACTATAGGATAGATTGGAATGCTCACTAGGCTTCCTAGTATCATGTGAATTTCCTACTCCCTTTTGAATTATGAAAATAAGTCTTCTCTTTGAACTTTCCCATTTGATTTCCTACACATAACCAATTCTTGGATAGTCCAACCTTGAAATCTTTAGAGATGATAGTTGTCTACTTTAATCAAGGGTATTCTTAAGGAATTTAATTTCTTAAGATGTAATTAACTATGGAGGCTTGCCTCCATAGGGAACTTTAAATCCCAATTTAGTATAAACCCTACTTCATTCATCCATGTAAAGTAGGGAAAAAATCTCTAGTATATTCCAAGACCCATCATGCCTTAGGAGTCTTTATTAGGTTATTAGGTTCATTAAAGGGTGATACCTCTATCTTTTGAGATAGTGCATCATACCTCAATATCATACTAGATCACTTCAATAAGTACCCCCTACGATCTGCGTGATGTCCCCCCATACATCCAAAATGAAGGGTGCCACAAAGGGTGCCACAAAGGGTGCCACAAAAGGCTTACTCCAAACTTGTAGGCTGGTGCATGAATTCTTACTCCAAACTTAAGATATGTATTGGTAGGGTGTCACGATGGGCTTGCTTCCAACCTATGAAAAGTATGAATGGTGACATGAAGGGCTTTCTCATGATGAATGAATGCTTTGTCCAAACCCAAGATATGTATAGGAAGGGTGCCACGAGGGTCTTATTCCCAACCTATGGAAAATAGAAATGGTGACACGAAGGCCTTACTCTAAACTTATGAGAATGATGCATGACTCAAGACCAAAGATATATATAGGAAGGGTGTTATAAAGGGATTGCTCCCAGCTCTAGAGATATATAGGACAAAGGTCTTTCTCCCACCCTATGAAAAATAAAAATGGTGCCATAAAAGGCTTACTACAAACCTATAAGAAAGGCTTACTCTAAATCCAAAAGATTTATAGGAAGAGCGCCACGAAGAGAGTACTCATAACCAATAAAAGTCAAGAATGAGGAAAAAGGTCCTTGGAGGCTTGATTCTAATCTTCAAGTTTTGAACTAGGAAATGGGTCGTAAAGACTTAATCCCAACCTATATAGCCTACCCGAGAAAGAGGTTGCAAAGACCTTAACCTATCCCCAATAACTGCTTTTGCAAAGGAAGAAACATAGTAGAGTTTATGGATTGATGATTTCAAATTTAGCTATAATTTAGAAGGGTTTTGATTTTTAACTTATTATAAATTGATAAATTTTCAAAAGGAAGAATAATTAAAATTATTTATTTATTTTGGACCCAGTTAATAGCATGAACATTTTTCAATGACTTACTTTTATTGATCATAGCTGATATAGAGTATAATCACTTATAATATTTCTTTAAATTGCATCTGTTTATAGGAAGCATGGGATGCTTGCCATTGCTAAATACTCACTGATAGGAACCACCTTCATAAACCTTTACTATGATAAATGTCCATTCCCACATTGGTTAAAATTTATTGCCCATTCTTTGATGGACTAAAATTGGTCTTCGAAGAACCATGACCAAGTCTCCTACTGAGGTTCTAGGATGGACCAATTTTTCATGAGCTTGAACCATTCGTGATTAGTAGAGTTTGAGGTCATATTGAGCTTGTAGATGCTTCTATTTAAGACCTTCAAGCTCTTTCAAGTGAATCCTAGCATTTTGGTTAGTTGCAATTTGGTTATTGAGCACGATTCTTATAGATGAAAGCACTTCCAAAGGGAGAATTACATCAATTCTGTAGACCAAACCAAAAGGCGTGGACTGAGTTGGTGTCCTATATGTGGTCTGGTAGGACATAAGGGTTCAACCAAAATTTCATGTTATTGGAGTTTAGATTCATCAATGACTTTTTTAATATTTGAATGAGTATCTTATTAAAATCCTAGGCCAATCCATTTGCACTAGGATAATAGATAGTCGAATACCTCCAATAAATGTGATATTTTTATTCAAAGTTGTTTAATTTTATAGATTTGAATGTCAAACTATTATTGAATATGATTCAGTGCAAAACATTGAATCTATATTGAATTTGTTCTCGAAAGAAATGAAGTACGTGATGTGCTTTAACTTCTCACAATGGTACTACTTTGGCCTATTTTGTGAGGTAATTAGTCATAGTTAGAAAAAAATGATGGCCTATTGCAAATGGAGGGTCAATAATCTCTATGATGTAAATACCCTAACTCTCAAAGGTCCATGAGACAATTATTAGATGCAATACATTAGGAGGTTGATGCTAGACAACACCATGTACCTAGCACATATGACAATGATGTGAAATTTTCATACAATCATTAATCATTGCAGACCAATAATATCCAAGTCTTTTAATTCTTAATGTTATTTTGGGGCTAAATTGATGAGCATCACACAATCCAAAATATACTTTGGCCATGATCTTATGAGCTTCATGTTTGTCTGATAAGCATAGCCATATATGGTCAAATGACTGACGGTATAGCACACTATTGATTAGAGTATAAGACATTGCTTGTTTTTTAATTTTATTAGCCAATGATTTATCTGGTAGAAGCCTCCCCTCACTTAAGTTGCCAAAGAATGGTTGTCTCCAATCAATCTCTTCTTGACCTTTAGTAAGAGTGGTTATTTCCTTAGTCATTTTCTAATTGATGAATTCTATATCTATAAGAGACTGAACCTGTCAATTTTGTACTTCTCTAAGAATTGATTCTTCTTTTAGGCAAGCAATCTCCTTCATAAGCTTTGTTAAAGTGTCAGCTGTGCAATTATCTCCACGTGGAATCCTATACAAAGTCACAATAGGAATCTGCTCTAGCAATTTCATAGTATATTGGTAATAATTATATAATTTTGGAGTCATGTAGATTCCTCCCACTTGGTTAATAACCAATTGAGAACCCCCAAATATTTTAATTTCTTTTATTTCCATTATAATTACTAATTCTAAGCTAGTTATCAAAGCTTCATACTCAGCATCATTATTTATGTATGGCACATATAAATGGTAGGAATATCGCATCATCCCCCTTTTAGGAGTTATGAAAACTAACACAATCCAGATCTTCCCTGAGATGGAGGAGTCCGGTTCCTTATTTCTCTTAAAAGATATTGTATCGTTAAAGTATAGTTTCTAAGTGGCACTATTTTTCTCTCTCAAACTCATGATCTGTTCATCAAGGAGATCATCATTCAAGGGAGAACCTACAAAGAGTGGGTGTGCAACCAAGAAGTCTGTGATAGCCTGATCCTTTATAGCACGAAGGGGACTGAAAGTTATTTCAAATTGTAGTAATATAATAAAATATCATGCCAAACATCTAGGCAACATCGGATGAGTCATAAGATATTGTATTGGGTTAACCCATGAAATTAGACTTATTTTGTGAGGGATCATGTAGTGTCTCAGATTTTGGGCAGCAAAAACCATATCCAAAAAATGCTTCTCAATAGGTGGATAGTTTACTTCTACTGGGATGAGTCTAGCTTAAATAATATAGGATGTTCTCTTTTCCTTCCTCTTTGACTTGAGCCAACAAGGCACTGAGAGACTCGTCTAATGTTGTAGCATAAAGTACTAATGGTTTTCCTAGGATAGGGGCATCTAAGATAGGAGGATTCATTAAGTATTGCTTTAAGTTTTAAAATGCAGTTTGGCATTTTTCATCCCAATAGAATTTATAATTTTTTTTTGCTAAGATAGAGAAAGGTTTACATCTTCTAGATAGATTTGATATGAATAATCTTAAATAAGCTAGCCTACCTTAAAAAGACCTGTTGACCTCTCTTTTGGAGAGAGGTTGGCTACCTCTTTCTTAGACCTAGGATTTATGTAGGCACTAAGAAATCCTTAGTGCTAAGACACTCTTAATAATTACATAAACACTAATCTCAAGCCTAGAGACTCATAGGGTTTAACCATGAGGCTAGACTTTGGCTCAGGATAGGTAAAGCACCACCTACCCCAAACCTAATTAAACCCAATCTCAAACCAACCCCTCAAACCCAAACAAAATGATTACAAAGGAAACTTCGGCCAGCATCAACTTACTTATGCCCATGCCCAATGTGATCCATCATGGTTCAATTTGATAATGTAACCAAGTTTACCTAGCCTAGCCCATTTAGATTCAAGAGGGAAAAACCAAAAAAGAAAACTCGTTAATGCAATTAGAATCTGATCCACCCAAAATCATAAATTTAAACTAAGCCTGATTGGACATTAACTTCAATCAAATTGAATCAAACTAAGCCAAGTTGTCCCTTAACCCAAACTAACCCTTTTGAACTCCTGAAGGCCAAAACCCAATTCAATTTGATTTAAGCCAAATTGATTCGATCCAAACCTCAAGATTGTTCCAAACATCCAATTAAACATTCTAATTCATTCTAGCCTATCCAATCAAGACAACTAGTTCAATTAACCCAAGTTGACCCATTTGACCTAAAGAGTTCAAATGATTCAAAGTTCAATCTAACTCAAATTTATCGCAATCAAGGCCATCAGTCAACTCTAAATTCATCATTGAACACCTATCAAATCATCAATTTGGTCCAATCAACCCAGTTGGTTCATTTAGTCCAATTTGACATAAAAGATCAATTTGGTTCAAACTTCAATTCAATTCAAATTGGAACAAATCAATCTATCCAACCTTCTCTAAAGTAATTATTGATCATCATTAATCACCCAATTGCAATTAATTAAACCTAGGCAAGTTAATTTGACCACTTAACCCAAGTTGACCTAAGGGGCCAAATTGAACCAAATCTCATTCCAATCCAAGTTGATTGCAACCCATGCCTTCAATCAATCATAAATTGATTATTGAACACACTTCAACTATTAATCCAAGTCAATTTGATGAGACCAACCTAATTGACCCATTTAGCCAAAATTAACCTAAAGATCAAATTGAACCAAAACTCATTCTAATCAAAATCAATTCAAAATAACTCCTATAATCATTCTCAAATTATCAATCAAACATAAGTTAACTCTTCATCCAACCCAATTTGATCAAATTGATTTAGTCAATTCGACCCATTTAGCTTAAATGAACCCATTTGAACAAAATTCAAACCCACTTCAAATTGAATCAAGCCAATTGTACTAATGCATTCCAAATGACCAATTGAACATAACCCAAGTACCCTCTTGACCCAATCTGGCCAATTGGTCATACTAACCCATTTGAACCCAAATTGACCTATATGGGTCAAATTGAGCAAAACCCAACCAAACTTGGCATGACTTACCATTAGGTCCATATTGACATGTCCAAGTGGTTCCAACCCAAGGTGAACGGTTCAGGCTAAATCAAGTGAACCAAGGGTTCCACATAGAATAAAAACCCAAAGTAGGAAGGTCCAACCCCTCTTGTTTCCTTGGACAACCACCTTAGCATGCCTTCAACTTCCCCATACTGATTGGACCTGACCCAAAGCTTTTGGGTTCAGCCATTGACCAAGGTGAGGTCCCTCTCACCTTTGCCAACCATTAGGAGGCCTCCACCTCATCAGTCCCATGCCATTTCCAACCACCTCCACCGGCCGATCAGTTTCCATGACCTGAACCATCCTCTTTGGTTGGTTCACATGGGGAGGAGGGTTTACACCTCCTCTCCTACTCAAACTCATCAGAGGCCTTCCTCAGATAGTCCTGAGCAATTGCCAAGCCATCCTAAAGCTCCCTATGCCCTCGACCTCCAGCGAGACCAACTCCTCCCTCAACCCAAGGCCTCACTCTGTCCAACTCCACCCAAACTCTAGCTCCCAAACCGGAAGCTCTAGCGAACCGAAATAAATTGATTATTGATTGATTCAACCACCGAAAGATCGAGTTTGATCAAATCCAGTGATCTTTGCGTGATGTTTGGTCTAGAGGATGATTGCCTAGGAGGAAACTCAGGAGCTTCTTAACTAGGCTTTGCCTCTTCAAGGTGAAGCTACCTCAATCAATGAATCACTAGTCTTGAGCTTCGGCAAGGTAATTTATGTCAAACCATAGAAAACTATAGGATTGTTGGTCTTTTAGGAAAGAAATTTGCATTTCATGTTATCCTCACTGTTGGATCTCCCTAGAACTCTCCCCCGATCATTTTGGAGTTAAATTCACTGTCAAATGAGCTCTGATGAGCTCAGATTGAGCAGTGAAAAGCTGAAACCTCACCATGGGTTGACGACAGAATATTGTACATTCATTTTGCATAATTAGAATGGACGACCATGATTGATCACATTAAAATTTCCTAATTTTTTTTTAGAATCACAAAATTATTCTCCACCATCTGATCTATGATAAATTGGTTGATATGAAAGCATGTATGTTGTTGCTAAGTTAATAACCATGTCAGATGATTTAAGTGACCAATCCTATAGCGCCATGTGTAAAGCACTACCATGTTAACTATCGCATGGCACCGACTATGTAAATAGATTAATTAGGGTAAAATGTGACTTAATTAACCAAAACTTCAAAAAATTCATAACTAATTGTAGAAAAATTATAAAAATAAAAATAAACCCATTTTAATAGCTTAAATAAAGGAGACTTAGAAATAAAATAAAATCCTCAAATTTTATTTAATGAATAATGACTAATTAAGGTTTAAAATTTTTTCTAATTACCTAGCTAATTAACTTGAGATTTTTTGTGATTAATCCTTGGGATGATTTCTACCTCCCATAATTTTCTTGGGTTAATTTTCTAAGTGGGTTTGGTGAATCCATTTTTTCACAAATCCTAATTGCTCATTTTATGCATTTAATAATTATTAAAAATTAAAATAATATGAAATTAAATAGATATGTTTAATTGATTATCAAAATAGTAAGGATGATTATAAAAAATGATTAGAGCCTCTAGTCTTAATTATTCTTCAAAATTATCCTTAAAAATGCTTAATTAATTAATTAAATCACTCAATTGATTTAAGAATTAGGAAAATTTGTATTAATTATTTTAATTAATCAAAATTTCTATCCAAAACTCTTTATGTGCTAAGCTAACATAAAGATTTCCCAATGAAATCAAGACACTCCATTGGTGTGAAGAATTTTGAGTGTAATTGATTACTTAATTTAGTTAATTGCTAATTATGAGCCTAATTGTAATAAAATCTTTAGGGCATTGCTAATCTTATGTTTGTTTATTTTTAATCTTTTCATCATTATTTGTAATATTAAGAATTAATCAAATTAAGAGGTACTTCTAAGAATTTAAATGGTTACGTAATTAATTGAAAGTTAATTAAGCTATAAAAATTATCTAAGTTCTCTTTAAACCAATTGATAAATCAAGATGGGCAAGGGTAATCTAAATCATTTTGATATCCCTTTAGGTTTAGGTAATTGAAACTCTTAAATCCAAACCTAATGAATTTGATAAAGTTTAGGGAATTCATGAGGATATGATTTGTCCTTAAGAATTAATGAACCCAAGTATGATATTTGGTGAATCTCCATTTGTTTTACTTTGTTTGTTTATAAAGTTACATATCCCGTGTGTACTTGCATTCATATTTTTGAAATAAAAACCATACGAAGGAAATTGTACTAATTGCATGAACTTTAAGTAAATAGTGCGCTATTATCGCTAATAAATCTCAAAGTTATTTTCCCAAATAAAATTCATAGAAGGAAATTATGTTAATTGCATGCATTTAAAGTAAATAGTGTGGCTATATCACTAGTAAATTTGAAATTATTTTTTCTAAGGAAATCAAAAGGTAATCAATCCTTTATATATATATGAATTAAAATGTCGATCTTAATTCCCTACATGTATGAATTATAAGTCAAAAAGGTCTATAGTCTGGACATCCCATGAGCACTAGACTTTAATTAGTCCCAAGGGGGTCTATGATTATCTCACTTCCCTAGTTCAACCATGTCATGTACCTTGAGCTTTATGATAAACATACCTTAAGAATTGAAATAAATTATGTGTGAGGGATAAATTAAATTCAAGAAAAATTCTTCAAATTCATCCTTTATGTTTATGTGTGTATATGTATGTATGAATTAAAAAGTATATAGTTTATACATCTTGGGAACACGAGACCTTAAGTAGTCCAAATGGGGTGTTTGATTACATCACTTCCCTGGTTTAACAACGCACATACTTGCAAATATTCATTATATATATAAGTCACATATGTTGACATAAAGCTAAAAATATGTAAATAAAGGATATTATATTCTTTCAAAAGAAAATCTATGCATCATGTGATTCCAACTTATGTTAATTAATTAGCAATCAAATTGATATCCATTCATGCACGTATAAAGCATAATATGATTAGATGAAGCTTATACATACATTAAAAGCAATGGTGCTTTATTACTAAATTCATCCTAGGTTTAGTAATCTTAGGTTGATTTGTGCTATTTAAGATGAATTCTCTAAGAAAAGTCCAAACATAAGTACAAAAGAAAAGAAATTAAAAATTATAAAATTTACTTGTAGATCCAACCTAAGGATAAGAATGAAAGGAATCTCTTTCATTCTTCTCTTTATAACCATAAATCTCAAATTAATTAAAAATATAATTTCTATCTAAAATTTATTCTAAAATAATAACTACATAAAGTATAACCACCTTTAATAAAGAATTAAAAAGAACCAGCATTAGAAGAGTTCATAACTTTAAAGGCCCATAAAGACACACTACACCAAGCATGACACACACCGTAGAATATTAAGTCATTAACCTTAGTCTTAAATTAGGATGTGATGTTTTTTTTATGATGTATTATTTTAGACTAGATGTTAGGATTGCTTTTGCATAGACTGGATGTTAGGATTGCTTATGCATAGACTATATGTTAGGATAATATTAGACTAATGATATTTTATGAAAGGGATAGCTGTAATAATAAAAAAAATATAAATGCTTTTTTCTAGTAGATGTTATTAAGTCCCCAATCATAATTCATTAGGATAGATGGGCTTGGCAACCCAAACTCATGTGCTAAGTCTGAATGTGTGAAATATAAACTATTTGGTTTGCATGTATGTTGCTCTAACTTTTATTCTATAGGTGTAGTTAGATTTCCCATTTACAAAATATATATTTTTTTTTGTAATAGGAATAAGATTAGTGTTATAGGGTTTAAGATGAGTAGTGACTAAAAGATAAAGACCTCGGAGGCCCTATGAAGCCTAGGGTGTTCCAATCTAAGAAGAGGTGGTGATGATGAAGAATTGAAGACATCATAGCTTTCTTTTATTTGTAATTTAAGTGTAATCCAGGCTATATAAGAGTAGTGCTTGGCTACCCAATTTCTTTAAATGTTCTGGGGGTACGATGGTATCTGACCTTTTATTCTTTTATGTTATTAATGTTTGATTATTTATATTGATTGCACAATAAAGAATGGCATGCTTTTCTTAGGTTTCTTAAATTATGTATGTTTGATGTGTAGCCTAGATGCGGTAGGCTCTTTAGAAAAAATTAATTTTCCACCCTAACTTATTAATTTAACTAAAATTTAATCAACTCATAACTCCACTATAAAGCTTAGGATCTTAATCAAGAAATAAAGATTTAGTAACCCCTTAGCTATATGGTTCTATGTTTCAATATCATGCATACATAGGGGGTCACCATTCTTGCATGATAAGGAGCATGCTTATCCTATGAAGGCAGTCCCTTATAGTGGAGAACACTCTTTCTCTCTAGTTTAGTCCCCTGAGTCCAAAATGATGAGTCACCATTCCAACAACAATAATTATATGAGCTTGACCTAAGCCATTATTTTCACACCAATCATGATCTAGTCTCTTAGGGAATGAGTTTAGGGTTTTAAATTTTTTTCTAATAAATAATAGCCCAATTTTCTTGAATTTGCATGTGACTGACCCACATGGTTTTAAATCAAAGGAGGTGTTAACTGGCAGTCACTTCAGGCAGTTATAAGTCCAAAAGAGTTGGGATTGGTGCACTATCTATAGTGGAAGTGGATTGATATATCCCATCTTCCTCAAGTTAATTTATGTCAAACTCATAGCATCCCACCTTCCTCAAGTAGATTTAGGTCAAGCTCATAGCTTATGCTAGAGCACCCTAGAAGTAGGTTTAGAGGCTGCTTGTTTCTCCCTTTCTAAGAGTATAAGTCCTCGCCTATTAGGTATTTTTATAACCTTATGTTGTTGGAATCTAAGTCCTAGCATTTTATTGAAAATTTTAACTCAAAATAAATTTAAATTTATTTCTTTAAACGTATAAAGCTACACTATATAGTAGATTGAAGCACTCACTAGGCCTCCTAGTATCTTGCATTCTTTCTACTTATCTACCCACATAATCCATAAAGAACTCTTCTCACTTGTGTCTTTCTAATTCTTTTCCAATAATTTCCAATTCCTTGATATAAATCTTTGAAATCTTTAGAGATATAGTTGACTACTTTAATCGATAGTGTTCTTAGAAAATTTCTATTTCTTATAATGTAATTAATTATGAAGCTTGCTTCTATAGGAAACTAATGAACCCATCTTAAATTAAACCATTCTTTACTTCACTCATGTGAAGTAAGGTAAAGATCTCTAGTATATATGTAGACCCATCTACCTTAAGAGCTTTTATTAGGTGATTAAGCCATTATAGGGTGATGTTTATATATTTCAAGATAGTACATCATCCCTTAATACCACTTCAATAAGTACCCCTGAGATCAATATGGTGTCCCTACAAGCACTCCAAATTAAAACACCACAAAACCTTAATTATGTGAGACTTTTAGGTGGAGGCATTTTAAGATGCATTTAATTTCTCAGGATTGATTTCCATCCCAAGGTGTATCGCTACAAAACCTAAGATCTTCTCTAAAGTCATTCCAAAGCACAGTTTAAAGTTTCATTTTTATGTTGTAGTGGAGCAACCGTTCAAAGACAATTCTTAGATCATAAAGATAATTTTATTTTTCTTTACTTTTAATGACCAAATCATCAATATAACACTCTACTTGATTATGGATTAAATCTTCAAAAATTTTTGTCATAGCCTTTTGATAAGTTGCTCTAGCATTTCTGAGACTAAATGGTATGACCATGAAATAGAAGATCCTAATTAGGATTCTAACGCGTCATGTGCTTCTCAACTTTAGGGCCATCTTGATTTGATTATAACCAGATGAGCCATGCATGAAAAAGAAATTTTCATGCAAAGAAGCTATATCCACTATGAGTTTTGGTATAGGCAATGGGAATTCATTTTTAAGACAAGTCTTGTTTAGGTTTCTAAAGTCAATGCATATGCGGATCTGACCATTCTTTTTTAATGGAATGATGCTAGCCAACCAAAAAGAATATTTTTCTTCTCAGATAAATCCATCTTTGATTAGTGTTTTGACTTCAACAATTACTTGTTGTTCAATTCTTAACTGCATATGTTCGTGGAGCTTATTTTACTAAAATGGTATCAAGTTTAATTTCAAGTTTATGGACCACTACTTTTGGAGATAGACCATACATCTCATCCTAGCTCCAAGAAAAATAGTTCTTATACTTTAAAAGTTACCTAACTAAGTCATCGACATCCTCTTGACCTAATAATGAACTTATAAATGTAGAACATGGATTTTCTTCTATTCTAATATTAACTTCTCTTAATCATTAATAAAGGATTTAATTTCTTCTTTTAGCTCTAGAGTTGTGTTTTGAATTAAAAAGTCTTCTACTCATCTGACATCTCTAAACAGTGTTCATCAAACAAGTTAGGTGAACCTATAAAGAGTCAATTAGATTCTAGGTCATTAGTTATCCTTAGTCAATATTTATCATCATGATGAGGTCTAATGGTACCAAAGTCGATGGCAGCTTTGGATTTTAACTTTTTAAATTTAGTATCCCATAGCTGCTCTTGACGATGAACTATACCTTTAGACCAAGTATGAGGAATAAAATCATGCTTAATTAAATCTTTGACACAATCAGGATATCAATAAAAAGGAAGTTTTATTATTTTGTTAAAAGAATCATCTTCAAGCTCTACACCTACTTCTAAGCTTGAAGGTTATGGTGTAAAATAAAATTTTTTCACTCTCCTAACTTCTTTAGAAAGGTTAGGAGCCACCTTGACTTCCTTTTATTGATTTCATAAAATAGATAGCTTGCTTTTTAGGCAAGTAGTATGCAACATCCTCATAGATCCTAACTTCATGAATAGAGAATGGTTAAATATCCCCTTTGATGACATGCTCAACTCCATCACATGTATATTTAATACACTGATGGAGAGAAGAGGGGATCATTCTATACTCGTGAATCCTGAGTCTGCCTAGAAGAGAATTAAAAGATGTCTCTTAGTTAATTATATAATATTTTTCTTTTTTTTTAATTCTCCTACTTCTAATAGCAAAGTAATAGAACTTAGAGCTCTTCTTTCTTTTCATTGAATCCTTAAAGCTGCATCTTATCTGAGTTGAGTCCACATGCATCAACCCTTAAGTAAGCTAAGGTTCTCACATTCATGATGTTGACTAATGCTTCTAGATTGATAAGCACCCTAAAGAGTCTGAAGTTATCGACATTGACAATAATATAAAGTGGTCGATTATGATCGGTAGTCTCTAGTAATAAATCTTCATCCAAGATGGTTACCCTAAAGACTTCCTTGAAGTAAAGAGCCTTATCTGAGGAAGTCATTGCTAGTTGTGTTTTTATTAATGATTCTCTCATTTCCCTAGAGAGAATGAGAGCATCATAAATGCTTAACCTTGCAGGTAACTTTCTAAGATGGGCTAACACATTGTAATCAACCTTGGAAATAGTAGTTTTAGTTATTGGGTTATTTAGGGAAGATTTCCTTGTTTAAAGTTAGATGATTGACTATTATTGATGATTTTGTTTAGGTGGTAAATGAGATGGTAAGACTTTTTTTTGCTGTGAAGGTTTACTTCAATAATCTCCTATGAACTAGAGATAAGGGCCATATCAAATCATCCCTTGATCACATTTGGTTGTTCTTTCATAAAATAATTAAAATTTGATAATTTTAATTCTATGTTGAAGGGTGATCCTAGAAAATCAATCATATGAGTATCATTATCTAATCTTGACTCATAAGAGAAATTATGGTCATTAATGTTGCACAAGTATATCAAAGGATCATCTTTAAATATACTCATATTATCATTGCTATTGTCTTTATCATCTTAAGTTTTATTTGTATTATCAACACTAGAAGAAGATAAAACATAAGCAACACTGTCTTTCATTGATTTATTATTAGAAGGTTTAAGCTAATCATATAGAGAAAAAGGTATGTAAGGTCTAGCTCTATCATCCTAGCTAAATATCAATTAATGAGATAAAAGCTTTTTTTTCTTTCCTCACTCTCTCTAAAATTCTCAATGACTTGTGTTTCTGAGAGGGGATGAGAAGGATTAACCCTAGAATCACTATTTGGAACTAGTGGGTCAATCTGGATGATAGGCTTACGGACTTCCTAGGGGACATGTAGGGAAGTTTTTAAGGATTTTATTAAGTACTTTTTAGATGAGTGGGACAAAGCTACGTCCCATCCATCAGAAAGAAAAGCATTCTCAATTGGGATAGAAGACTCACCTGTGATTACCTTAATGGATCCTTAGCTAAGATCAACAAGGTACTCCTTCAAGATTACGACCATCCCTCTCTTGAAGTTCTTCTCTAACTAGTCTTTAAAAATAAAATAATCTTCAATCACATGACCCAACATACGATTATAAGTGCAATATTTGGGCTCATTTATCTTATTTACTTCTTTAAGTTTCTTTGGATCAAGAAGTACAAAATCTAGCTTTTAAAATAATTTTTAGTATCTTTTTCATAGCCTCTCTCTTTTAGGAATAAACTTGATTATACATATCTTTGAAAGAGCATGTGAATTTTCATCTCTATAATGGAAATTGTTATTGTTGTTGGTATTGAGGAGGAGGTTGTTGGTATTGAGGAGGGGGTTGTTGGTACTGAGGAGGAGGTTATTGGAACTGAAGAAGAGGTTGCTTTAAATTTGAGGGGGAAGTCTTTCTGACCTGGCTTTGATTGGCATCTTACTTTTATCCATCATTGAGACTGACCATGACCTTTTCTCTAGCACCCTTTAAGGTTTAGGTTTTAGTGAATTTGATGTAGATTAATCTTTCAAAAAGGATAACCTAGAAGTTCCTCTCGAAATTTAGAAGCTTGTTTAATAGCTTTCAAAAGTTCTAATAGTGTAACCCTTTAAAAGAAAAACTACAGGGCCATGAATATTTCTAAAGAGGATTTTCACGACATACTACTTCTCCAATTAGGGCTCACACTTCACCTAAGAATACTGATGAAAGGTTCATTAGGTTTTTATTTTTGAACAACTAAATTTCATACTATGATATGATGTTGAGTGCCAGCAAACCTTTTAATAAACATATTTTTCAATTCAATAATTATTTGCACCGATATAATTGGCAGCTCTGCATACCAATCAAAGGCCACACCAGGCTACTAATGAACTATCTAAATAAAAGGGCATCACCGCCCTCGACATTACAATAACTAGCTCTAAAGTAGGATGAGTGTTGTCTGGGGTTACCCATACTATTGAACACCTTAAAGAATGGGGGAAAAAATCCTCTAGGGAAGGCATTGCATCAAATTCTTTGAGGTAGGGTCTACCCTTCAGAATTAATGTAGTGCCTTGAGATTGGGCTAATGCCTCTATTAGTGTGTGATTAAATGCTTTAAATCTTTTTCAGGCAAAGCATTTCTAATTTCTTTTCTTGGCTTTATTTTTCTAAATCTGATTTCTTAGTTTATGTCAAATGAGTGATCTCTGGCTCCTCAGTTATGACTTTGAAGATATATAGGCTTGATTTTGGGGTGATAACATTGCAACTATGTTGTTTATTTTTGAGATGTGGGATACCAGGCAGATCTTAGGGGATACTTATTAAAGTTATCAGGTATGACATTAAGAAATGATGCACTATCTCAAAATATAGAAATCATCACTCTATAATGGACCTAACCACCTAATAAGGACTCTTATGGCATGATGGATCTTCGAATGTACTAGAGATTTTCCCCTACTTTACAAAGAAAAGTAAAGTAAGCTTTATTTTAAGCCGAGTTTGTTAAGTTCCCTATGGAGGAAAGCCTCCATAGTTAATTACATCTTAAGAGATGAAATCATTTAAGAATACTCCTAATTAAAGTAGAAATTAAAGTCTCCAAAGATTTCAAGGCTAGACTATCAATAAATTAGTTATGTTTAGAAAATCAAATGGGATCTTTGAAGGAGAAGACTTATTATCGAAGCTAAAGGGAATGAATAGGAAATGCTCATGATACAAGGAAACCTTGTGAGCATTCTAATCTATCCTATGGTTGGGCTTTATATTTTTGAAGTTGAGAAGATCAATTTAGTTAAAGTTGATATTTTATTAGAAAGCTAGGACTTATAATCCAACAATTCAATATTGTAAAAATGCCTAAGAGGTGAGGATTTCTACTAGTAGCTCAAGAAAATAGCTACCTCGGACCCTAAATCTAAGGAGCATATAAGGTTTACCTCTACGAGAGAGGATAAATCATCTAACTGCTGGGCTTACAACTACTTAGAGTGGTCACCACTAACTCCTCCTACACTTTAAAATCATGTAGGCAAGTTATATAATTTTACAAGATAGTTAGGTTATTATTATTTAGAAAGAGACAAAAGTCCTTAAACCCACTCCCTAAAGAGACTGGAGCATGAGTGGTATGAGTAATGACTTAATCTACAAATGCAAATCTTTTCAAATTTTATTTGATTTTTGATGCTTCATTTTGACAAAGGCTTTGGGATTTTGTATGCCTATATGCATGATGAAATTAGATTATTAGAAAAATCAGCAAGAAGGAGTGTTTTCCACCACAATGGATGCCCTCACAGATCAAGCATTCCCCTATCGTACAAGGATGGAAATCCCCTATTTTCAAGAGCAAAATAATATGATATGCATGTTGTGAGACATACAACCATATAGCTAAGGGGTTGTTAAATATTTTAATTATCTTGATTTGATGCATAGGCTTTATGTGAGGTTATGAATTATTTAAAACTCTAATTATACATTATAATTGGGTAAAAGATTTATTTTTTCTTAAGAGCTAATCGCATCCAGGCCACACATTAAAGCATCAAACATAAAGAAACTATGAAAAACATGATGTTCTAATGCACAATCTAAACACATCATCAATCAAATATGTATAAATTGTATAAAAGAATCAAAGGCTGGTGCGGTCGGGTATAATCGTATAACCTAAAGAGAGAAAATGGGTAGCCAAGCTCTACCCTTATACAACCCAGAACATGAAAGAATAATTACTATTACAATGAATGAATGCTATGGGGTGTCTTCATATTTTCACTTCTCCTTCATTTCTTCATGTCTTTATGTATCTTCCTCCTTCTTTGATTTGTTTTGCTCCACTTCAAAGGCAACATGTGGCCTCCCAGAACAAAGATTACTAGCAAATGCTCATCCTTATCCCTCCAAAATAATAATCCTAATTCCTAATGCAAAATTACATTAAAAATTTGAAAAGTGACCTAATTTCATCTGCAAAATAGAGGTTGGCTAAACATGCATACAACCTAAGTAGTTATATTTATAATTTAGACTTAGCACCCTGCACATGGGTAACCAAGCCCACCTATCCTAACTTAGATTATTCTTAGTGGTTTAAGCAACCTGTAAAGAGAGCATTTATATTTATTTTTAAGCAGTCCCTTTAAGAATAATCTCCTGCAGAAAATATGATTAGCCTAATCACGGCCTACCATCTAATCTATGAAACATACACCCTTACATCCAGTCTAAAATATTACATCACAAAACAAAATATGCATCATACCAAACACTGCTCTAACATAAAGCTAGAAGTAGTGACTTAATTCTAATGTGTGTGTTAAGGCTTGTGTGATATGTCTTGCTAAGCATGAGAATTGTAGTTCTCTAAGTGTGAAAGGAATTCAATTTAATCATAAAGGATGCTTTCACTTCAAGTTGTTTAATTGATTTGAAAATTTTAATTTATGTTTTCTTTTATTTCATTTGACTACACTTAGCAACTAAGTAAAGAGAAGAAAGAGGATTGCCCTCTTTCATCCCTACCTTAAGCCACTTTCTAAAGCATGTTAATTTGATTTAGCTCTCTTTAGGAATGGCTTATTAATTGATTTTAATTATTCTTAAGTTTAGGTTCACCTTAAATGATTGCAATCAACATGAAAGACTTTTTAAGATTAATTTGAGTGAACTACTAACACGTGACATACATCACATTATTCCTTTCCACCACATGTAACATGCTTATTAATGAATCCTAAGTATAACTATACATGCAATATATATATTTTTTAGCACACATTGAATGAAAGATGCATATGTGTATTTTGTAGAAAATGGGATTTTTACTCATTAGCTAAATGCACATTCAAGTGTATACAAGTTTTAAGCAAGTACTTCACCATTGTTAAACTAGGGGAGTGAAGTAAAGACCTCCTTGGCTACTTAAAGCTTGCATCCCTAAAATATTCAGACTAGATGTACCCACTATTCTTGAATACACATCAATGTACAAGTGACTACAAGAATGGAAAAGCATGCAAAAGTTGTATATCTTTCAATTAAATTATTTATACACATGAGATAAAGTTGAAAAGAAGATTTTCATTCATTAGCTAAATGCAAATACAAATGTATAAAAGTTTTAAGCAGGTACTTCGACATTGTTAAACTAAGGGAGTGAGGTAAAGACCTCCTTGGGGCTACTTAATGCCTTCCATCTTTGAAATGTCCAGACAAGATATACCCACTATTTTTTGAATACACATGAATGTACATGTGACTACAAGAATGGAAAATCATGTAAAAGTTGTATTTCTTTCAATTGAATTATATACACATGTGAACTAAAGTTCTATCTAAAGTTTAACATAGAAATACATAGGATTGAATTCAAAAAAATGTTGTGCCCTTTTCAAATGGGCTATACACTTGCTAACATTCAAGCTTTATGTAAATCATAGACACATGCAAGCTTATAGATAACTCCATATTGCATGTTCTAAGTCATAGACACATGCAAGCTTATAGATATTTATAACTACTATCACTCCAAATATTATAGTTGATTTGCAAATTTTAGAAAATAGATTTTGATTTAATAATGATAATAGCCACACATATATTAATTTAATCAACACATGCAAGCTTGACATAAAGGAAATTCATTTAAATTTAAATATTTGAAAACATGAATGCATGAAATCACATGACACACATCATTTAATATAATTGGAAAGGAATAATAAGATATAAAACACATGTTTCATTCAATCAAACTAATTCCTAAGGACAATCATATCAAATAAAATCATTTAAGGAAAACCAAATCTTGTTAATTCCATCTTTCATTTTATGTTTTGATTTGATTTAAAAAAATGAGGGGAAGTTTGCTAATCTTAACCCATTCCCATGTTTGTGAATTGATTTGGTTTAATAAAATGTGATTAATAATTTATGGATTAATTAAGTTGTAATATGCATTAAATTTATTAATTAAATGTTGCTTATGCCACCTTAAAGTAATTAATTAAATAATTATGAGCAAACATGATATACCTAGAAAATAACTTGCATGATCCCAAGAAATAAAAGGGCTTAATGCAATTAGCTCATAATTAATAATTAATTAGGTTAAAGAGCCACATGATTGGGCCATGCAGCATTGATGTGGCCTGTGAGCGGGAAAATGCATTCCGCGTGGATCGGATTGAACCATCCAATCACAAATCGGATGGTCTAGATTGATTCGTGTAATCTAGGGGCTAAAATCTGGGCAGATCTAGAACTAATCATAGCTGTCCAATTCCCTGAATGAGAAATCAGACAGTTGCTGTCGCTCTCCTCCCCAACAGATAAAAGCGATGGAAGGATGAGTAGTAAACTAAATGGATTTTTATGATTTTCATGAAAACTAAATGAAATGTCATCCAAACGGGCTCGATTTGGGACAATTCTCACCAAAAAATTTGTATTTTTTGCATTTGAATTATATAAAATGAAGAATGCACAGTTTTATAAGGGGAAATACTAAAATCGAGCACACATTGAAGCAAATGAGTGATCTTAAGGCTAACTAAAGTTTTTTTTAAAATTATCTCATCGGGGATGGTTTCTAATGGAGGCGTTGATCTGAGCAAGATCTTAGATTCAAAAAGAAGCTTTGGGATGGACATAGGCTCTTGCTTTCCTTTGGAATGATATATCCACCAAGAGTCATCACTTCCTCATTGAAATTCACTTGATTTTTGGTGGCTTTAGCTCAAAGGAAGTAGGGGAATGAATGTTGGTTGCTTGGGGAGCCCTTGGAGAGTGAAATGAGAGTAGAATGAGCAGTTAGGAAGCCTCTATTCCCTTGTGCTTAGTTTTGGCCAAAAATCCCCTTTCATTATGATTTTTGGCTCCTAGTGGATGTCCAATGGCTTGGGGTGGTTGGGAATGGCACGGAATCATCCTGTGACTTCACTTGAGTGGAGGAAGGTGTGAGAATGCAGCCAAGGCAAGGGGAGTGGGAGTCCTTGCTTGCCAAGTGTTCCAATGGGGGAGGCGAGGTGAATTCACCTCCCCATGAGTCATGGCTGACCCAACCACCTCTTGGGTCAGGTTGGTCAATGTCCTTGGAGCCTTGGTATTCCAATGAATGAGTGTCAAGTGGCCAAGGAAGAGAAATGACCATTTATATGGGTGTTTTATCTTATGTGATGCCCTTAGCCCAAGGGTAGAGTGGTCATTTGGAATTAGATTTGATTTATGCACATTTAAAATGAGTCAAAAGTGAGTTGGGCCAAATTTCAAGTTTATTCGGAGTACATTTGGTTCAATTTGACTCAATTTGACCCATTTGGGTTAAATTGGGTCAAATCAGATCAGGTTGATCAATTGGTCAAATTGAGTCAAACTAAGGGTTAGGTCAAGTTATTATAACCATTTGGAGTGTATTGGTGTCTTTGGCTTGGTTTAATTTGGTTTAGGTTTGATTTTGGCTCGTTTGAGTTCATTTGGGTCAATGGGTTAAGTTGACCAATTTGACCCAATTGACCAAATTGGCTTGGGTTATGGCTTGGTTTGGGTTTGGTTGATCATTTGGAATATGTTGTGAGCTTTGGTTGAGTTCAAATTGGATTTTATTGGGTTTTAGGTTAGTATGACCCTTTAGGTCAAGTTGGCCCAACTTGGGTTAAGAGGGCCAATTAGGTTTGGTTTGGCTTAATTGGAGGTCAATTCATGTTCAAATGTTGGCATTGGATTAATTTTACTCACTGGTTTCAATGGATTTGGCTTAGTTACAATTTGGTTAGTTTGGGTTCATATGAGTTAAAGGGTTGACTTAGTCAAAGAGCTAGGTTGACTTGGTTTCACCCAATTTATGATAATTGAGCAACCTAGGATGACCAACAATCTTGTCATGAAGTTTGGATTGGCTTAATTCACTTTGATTTGGATTGACTTGGATTTTGGTTCATGTAGGTCAAATTAGTCACTTTAGGTAAGTGAGCCAATTGGATTTAGTCAACTTGATTTTGGGTTGAGTTTGATTTAGTTAAGTTTATATATAAATTTTGGATTAATATAGAAATCCAATTGTAATTGGTTTGGGTTCAAATGAGTTTTGGTTCATTTGAATATTTTAACTCAAATGGGCTAACTTGGGTTTGACTTAAGTTGATTTTGGTTTGACTTGATGATTGTAGATTTCATTTATATTTGGAATGGTGATTGAAGTTATAATTGATTTATGAGAAAATCAATTGAATTTGGTTTGTTTTAGATGAGATTTTGGCTAAGTCCATGGAGTTGGGTCAAAGGGCTTGAATTGGGTTTTGATTTGATTTTTGATTTAGTTTTGGCTAATTGAATTTATATTTCATTTATATTTGTGAATATAAATGAAGATATAAATGACTTATGAGAAAATCACTTGAGTTTGGAGTGATTTGAAAGCAAAATTGACAAAGCTCATGGAGGTAAGTCAAAGGGCTTAGAAGGAAATCAATTTAGTTTGATTTAGTTTTGGTCATTTGAATTTATATTTCATTGATATTTTTGAATATAAATGAATATATGATTGATTTATAAAAAAATCAATTGAGTTTGGATTGAATTTGGTGGATATTTGGCTAAATTTATAGAATTTAATCATAAGGCTTAAGAAGGATTTGGAACTTGGATTTGATCTTGGGTTTCAATCATTTGGAAGTGAGTTTGGATTTGAATTTGATAGATTGGTTGAAAGATTCAATTGATTTTTTAGAAAATCAATTGAATTTGGATTGATTTGAATTTGGCTAAGGATAAGTCCATGGGATTCAATCATAAGGTTTAAGAAGGGTTTTGAGGTTGGATTTGATCATGGGATTGATTGTGAATTTTGAAATTTGATTTTGAATTTGGAATTTGAATTTTGAGTTTGAATTGAATTTGAGGTTTGATTTGAGAAGGTGAACATAGATTAGATTTAGATTATAGGGTAGGTAAGTTTTCCTAAGTCCCTAAAGCATAGCCTAATTTTGTGATTAACCCTTCTAAATCTCTAGGCTTAGATTAAGTGTTCACCTAATCTATAGAAGTGTCTTATGACTAAGGAAATCTTAGTGTCTAGAAGACTCCTAAGTCTAAGATGAGGAGATTGAGAATTTACTCCAATAGTGAGGTCAACAGTAGCCATCATCTCTTCTATCTTCTTCTCCATTTGAAGAATTTGATCATCCTTTTTTTGGAGTTAAAGAAGTAACTAATGGGTTCAGTTAGATGAAGGACTTTCTCTTATTATAGCCTCCTAAACTTCTTCAGATTCTCTAGGAGATGTCCAAGTATCGATCATGAGGATATGTGCTTTAGGTATTCCAAAGTCATCATCTAGGAGGTCATCTTGGATAATGTTATAGCCCCCTTCTTTGATTAACCTTCCTTCTTCATCTTCCTCTTCCCTAATATGAGCTTTTATTTCTTCTAAAAGCTCTTCGATAATTTTTTCATAATTTATGTCGACTGAAGTATAAGGAGTATACTCCTCGTCATCTAAAATCATGTCGTGTGCCTCTTCTTCTACATTAGTATCATCTATTAATATTTTCTCTTTGTTGTTTACTTCATTATAACTTAATCCCTCTCTCTAAATAATTGGTTGGCCCTCCTGTTTAGGAGCAGCTTCTAAACCAAGTCATTCGTTATCAGTCACCTCATGAGAGTAGAGAGATGGCTTTGGGGAAGCTAATCTCTACTTGATGGGAGATGGCTTCAGAGAATTCAATCTTTCTTTATCAAATGGAGGAGATGATGAAGGTCCCTTTACTTGGAGCTTGACAGGGGATGGTTGGGTTGGGGAAGTGGCTAGTTATTTAGTGGGTGGTGTGTGGGATAAACTGGGTTCTATATATGGTAGACTTCCCTTCACAAGCAAATAAACTTTTTTGGTTTCAGTCTTAGGGGCATCTCTAACTCTTACCTAGCTCACAAGGATAATTCTATTACTATGTCTAAACTTAGGCCTTTAAGAATGTTAATAGCCATCAATGACAATCAAAATTGTCTTAGTATGGTGTTCACTGCTCCTAGGGACTAGCTTACTCTTCCCTCTAAACTTGATATCATTTTCCTTTCTAAGAATTTTTTTCAAGTCCTTAATGCCATTTTTCTTAGTATTTTATCTTTTAAATTCTTAGAAAGTTTTTCCTTGATAATTGTGGAGAAAAATTTTTACACAATGAGTCACCTTTCAAATCTATGGGGAGAAATCAAGAGGAGACCTTATAGAAATTTGTCTTTTTAAGATGCCACGTAGATCTGCAGATATACTTATTCAGGTGATTGGGTACGTCACCAAGAAAATAGTATACTATCTCAAAAGATAGAAATCACTTCCCTTTAATGGAACCAATCACCTCAATAAGGACTCCTAAGGATAATGGGTCTGCATATGTACCAGAGATTCTTCCCCTACTTTACATGGAAAAGTAAAGTATGATTTATTTTAAACTAGGTTCATTAAGTTCCTTACAGGGGTCATAGTTAATTACATCCTAAGGGACGAGATCCCTTAGGAAAACTCTGATTAAAGTAAATGATCATTATCTCTAAAATTTCAATAGGAAAGGACTATAAATCGATTGGTTTTATGTTTGAAGATCAAATGGGATTGATCAAAAAGAGTGAGTTATTATCAAAGCCAAAATGGAAGATAAGTAGAAGATGCCCACGATGCTAGGAAACCTGACAAGTATCTCAAACTATCTTATAGTTTGGCTTTATATTTTAGAAATTGATTTAGTTTTTTTGAGTTGTATTTTTCATTAGAATTTTAGGACTTAAGATTCCTTAACACGAGATTAAGAAAATGCCTAAGAGGTGAGGAATTATGCTTGTCCCACAAAGGGGAGAAGCAACCTCAGAACCTGAATCTAGAGAGCTTTGGCGAGGGCCGAAAGCACAACCTAAATCCAAGGTGAAAATGGTTAATTAGTTTTCCTTTACAAGAAAGGACAAATCACCTGACAACTTGGACTTACAATCACCTAGGGGTGGCTGCCAACTAACTCCTCCTACGATTTTAAATACATGTAGGCAAGTCTTTATGTTTATGCAAGATAGTTAGGTTATTATTATTAGAAAAAGACTAAGTCCTTAAACTCACTCCCTAAAGAGACTAAATCATGTAAAGGGACATGCTTCTAATGACCTAAATCTAATGCCATTCAAATTTTTTTATTTCATTTTGGAGAATTATTTTGACTCAGGCTAATAAGATTTTTATGACTAATGCATGAGAAAAAATGTTATTGGACAAAATCAGCAAGAAGGGAGGAAGTGAGTTTCCACCACTGCCCTCAAAGGTCAAGTCGAGTTCTCTGGCAAAGGTGGAAGCCCTCCATTCAAGAATGAAATAAGATGCATTTATGCATGATATTATAAAGAAATGCTCATCCAGCTAAGTGCTAATTCTTTTTATCTTGATTTTAAACCTAAGCTTTATGTAAGGTTATGAGTTATTTAATTTTAATTTAAGTTATTAAGTTGGGTAAAAGATTTATTTTTATCTAAAGAGCCTAATCCATGCCACTTAATGCAAAAGCTAAACAAATCATCAATCAATTTATAAAACTAATCACAAAAGAATAAGTGGCCATTATGGTCGGCCATCACCACACAAACCTGAAAATATCAATTTGCGTAGCTGAGCTCTACCTTTATACAACCTAAATTACAAATACAATTAAGCAAGAAATTCATTGTTATGGGGGTCTTCAAGCTTTATTCTTCTTTCTTCTTTTCTTTTCTTCTTTCTTTTTTTGGTTCCTTCTTTTGGATGGTTGGATGGTAGATGCTTGAAGGCCACACATGGTGCATAAGATAGGATCTTATGACCAATTCTTATCCTAATCCCCATAACAATCATTCCAAAATTCTAATTATACAAATTTTTACATGTAAAGGAAAATTTGAAATCTAACTAACACCTATAAAATAAAGGTTAGCTAAAACACACCACATAAATCTCAAGCATGCATATTGGACTTATCACCCCACACATGGGTGACTAAGCTCACCTGGCCTATGGATTATGCTTAGGGGTATAAAGCACCTGCAACCAAAAGCATTTATATTTTTATTTATGATAACGCCCCTTAAGCATAATCCCCTGCAGAAAAGAACAGTTAAACTAAGAACATCCTACCATTCATTCTATGAACATACACCCTAACATCCAGTCTAAAATATATATCATAAAACAAAACAAATATCAAACCATGTACTGACCTAACCTAAGGCTAGAAGTGGTGACTTAGGCTAATGTGAGTGCTTTGAAGGTTTGTGTGGTATGCTTAGCTATGGAGGTTCAAATTTTCTAAGTGTGAAGAACATGTTTAACTTAGAAGAGGGTTTTGTTTAAGTTGTTTAAGTGTTTTGGGTTGGTTTTATTTCAGGTTTTAATTTGGTTTAAGTGAAACCAAAATTAATTACTAAGTTATGAAGAGAGGAAAAGAGAAGAGAACTTCTCATTCCTTCCCTAATATTAAGTAATTTTCTAAAGTAGGTTCATATTTTAGTTTGATTTAGGTGAATGTTTTGATTACATCTTTTAATCAATCCTAAGTTTAGATAAACCCTAAACAAACCTATTCAAAAATAAAGTCATTGTAAGATTAAATAAAATGAATCAAAATTCACATAACACACATTACTTGATTTCTTTCCCCAACATATATAACATGCATATTGATGGATCCTAAGCATATCTATACATGCAAATGAGAGTATTTAACACACTTTGATGATGCATGCTAAGTAATCCATTTAAGAAAATTTAGAAGTTGAATATGCATGATTTTTCTTAAGTAGAGAATGTTTTCTTTATCCAAAATTTCACATACATACATGAAAGTAAGAAAGGCATAAGTGAGTACAGCGTCATTGTTAACCAGAGGTGTAAGGTACAAGACCTACTTAGCGCTACTTAAAGCCTCACAACCTTGGGGTTGTCCAGACTAATATACGACTTTCCTTAAATACAAATATGCATATAAAAGAATGAAATAGAAAAGGAAGATGCAAAAGTTGTTTAATAGATTTATTTTGTTTATGCAATTTATGTATGTAAGTGTAGGTAACCATCTTAGGTGGTAGCATAGGTATGAATAGGATATGAAATTAAGTGAGCATTAGGTCCTTCTCAAATGAACCTTATATCTCACCAAATTCCTATTCAAAACTATACCAACATGAGAGAAAAAGGAAACATATACTAAGCATACCTTTATAATATTTCACATGCAAGCTTATAATTAAAGTATAAGTAACATACTTTTAGATTTGATATTTCATTTATAAGGTTTAAAAATAATTTAGATTTAGTAGTGATAATAGCCACTCATATTTTATTTTAGCCAACACATGCACATTGACATAAAGTAAACAATTTCATTTTGGCATTTGAAACATAAAATTATGAATGCATGAAATCACATGGCATACAACTTAACATGTTGGGGAAAGATTCAAAGTAATGAAAGCATGTAAACAAACTCACTTCACTAAAATCCTAAAGGCGTTCTTATAGAATAAGAAAATTTAGAATAAATCAAAGTGAATTTCAAAATAATTTTTGTTTAGTTTGAGGTTTGATTTAATTTTAAAAAGGTGAGATGAGTTTGTTGTTCCTAACCCATTCCCACATGTGTTTGATATTTTGTTTAATTTTTAGGTATTTAGATCCATTTTTATGTGTTGATTAGGTTAATGTATGAATTAAGTGACTTAATTAACCCTTACCTACACCACCTTAGAAGAATTAGCTAAATAATTATGAGCCAATGAGATGACATAAAACCCATAAGGAATTTAAATTTATAATGCACCTAATAATGAAAAGGCCTAATGCAATTTGGCTCACAATTAAAAGTTAATTAAGCTAATGGATTAGCTTAAGTAATTTTAAATCACCCTTTCACACATGTGAATTGGATTTTGATTTCCTTAATTGAACTTAGGTTATTAAACACCTAAGCATCTACCCAAGATAGATTAATTAAGTTCTAGAAGTTTTTAGAATTTTTAGAAATTGATTAATGGGATAATTAATGCATTAACTCTTAATTAAGAGGAGATTAAAGAGAGAAGAGGGAGTTTAGGAATAGCTTAGGGGAAATATCCCAAGATTATTTCATAAACCTTCTACTTATTGGATTTAACCTTAATCAACCCTAATCAGAGGCTAAAATCACTAATCATACCCTAATTATGTTTAATTACATGAGAAGGGGAATTAAGGAAACCACGTGCAATTAATCTAATCAAGCCTTCAATAAATCCCAAGAAAATTAGGGGAGGTAGAGGTCATCCCCTAAAACTTACCCAAGAAATTTGGGATTAATCAGAGTCTAATCAAAGAGTAATTAGCAAAATATACTTTTCAATAAAACCTAAATTCAGAGAAAATCCTAATTCAAAACTCATCAAAATTATTTTTAAAATGTTCTAGGTTTAATTATCTATCCATAGGTTTTTATTTCATATTTTTTTTATTTTTCTATGAAGAGTTACGCATTTTTGAAGATCCATGGATTAATCAAAGATTAATTAAGTATTTTAAATATTCACTAATTAATTCTTAGCTCACAGTGTGATACGTGGCGGCAGTGATCAGCGCGCTTACATGTGTCGCGCCATGAGGGGACAACTTAAGTTGTCACCTCACAAAGGCGGCGGCGGCGCACGTGCTTAAATTTTGTATCGTCCGATCAAAGTTCGAACAACTAAGGATCTCCCTCATGGTTTATAAAGGATAAATGAGATCTAAATGTGCTGAATAATCTCAACCGTCCATCTAAACTTGCACGGATGGACAACTGAGATGAGCCAAGTTCTTCCCTAAGGATCAATGGAGACCATCCATGATCTAAGGGGAGATCCGAGCTCGATTGAGCTTCAATTGGAATGAGATTGTACCCACACCATCTAAGTACAATTACAAACCTATCCAATGGTGGATTTCACATGCCATGAACATTTCTTTCATAAAGGACCAACACCTCCTAAGCTAAGAGGTTGAAAAATTTCATACCTCGCTAGAGCTGATCACTGGTGCACGTGCTCGATGAAGTAGATTCATCTAGTGGAGACAAAGCCCTGTTGAAAGTTTCAAGCCTTGGGGTTGAGTAGATCTCCCTATGGACCAACACCACTTGCTCCCCTTTGCATCTTTGATCCAATTCAACTCTTCCTTGCTTTGAGAACTTGAGGGAATGCTTAGGTGCACTCGACTTGATCCCATGAGGGAGTGTGCAAAGGCAATTGCACTGAATTTTAGTATGGAAGGACTTGGGAATTGAGATGAGCTCCCCTATTTTCTAAGGAAGAAAATCGAGAAAGCTAAGATTCAAATCCCTCTTAGAAAGCTTAAGAATGCTCTTTGATGGCTCTTAACTCTCTCTAGTGCTCAATCGATGTGAGGATGATGAATTCAAATTGAATTAGTGGGAGTATATCTCCCCCTATGGCAATCGGACGGCCGAACCATGAGTTGTCATTTTGATCCAATTGACCATATGAGAGGGGTTGTTGAGGCTATTAGATCTTTGCACATGGTCAATTTGAGGTCTTGAGTGTATTGTTAACCTTCAATGTGCCTTAATTTGAGCTTAGGAGGGAGTTTGAAAACTCAATTTCAAGCTAGGGGGTCTGGTTTGGTCTAGGGACCAAATGGGCTGCCAAACCCATTAGGTTGGGTGCACCAGTGATCACTAAGTCCCCTTGAGCTTTCAGGAAAGCCTCAAGTGATTGTGAAGAGGGTATGACCAAAATACCTATGGGTCAGGCTAAAAATTGTTCTATGGCTTAGGGGTAAAATGGTTATTTTGCTATTTTTCCACTTTGGACATATTGGGTATGTGGAGAAACTATGCCAAGTTTCATTGGATTTGGAATCCATTTGATAGAGTTTGGCTCATGTTGACCCATTTAGGTCAAAATGATTTGACTTGGGTCAAGTTGACCAATTGGTCAAATTGGGTCAAGCTCATATGACCATTTGAAATATTTTGGTGACTTTGGTTTGATTCAATTTGGTAGACATTTGGTTTTGGATCATATGACTTCACTTAGGTCAAATGGGTCAAGTTGACCTGTTTGACCCATTTTACCTATTTGAGATAGGTCAAGGGTAGGTTTAGGTTAGGTTAGTCATATGGAGTGGATTGGTATCTTTGTTTCCAATCAATTTGGGTTAGGTTCAATTTGGCTCAACATGACCCCTTTAGGTCATGTTGGGTCTAAGGTCAATTAGGCTAGGTTGGGTCTAGTTGGCCAATTGAGGCTTTGGTCAAGTTCCACAAGTGATTTGGATTGGACTTGACCCATTGGTTCCAATCAATTTGGCTTAGATCAAGTTTTGACACATTTTGACCCTTTAGGTCAAAATGGATCAACTTTGGTCAAGTAGGCCAATTGAACTAGGTTAGGCTCAAATGTTGGTTTGATCAAGTTCAAACATATAAGTGAACTTAGATCAATGGTTTCAATCAATTTGGCCTATAGTGAATTTTGGCTATGCTAGGTTTCATTTTCAGTTTAAGTGTTGACTTGATCAACCCTTAGGTTTGACTTGGTTTGACCCAATTTGATTAATTGATCATCCCATGATGAGAGGGATATATGAGTTTGGTTCAATCCAATTTGGTGTGGTGTGATAGATAAGGGTGTCCAAAAGGTGTGGTGAGACTGACAAGGAACACCGCATGGATTGGTGTTGATCAAAATGATCAACAACACCAAAAGATCATAAGCACTAATAGAAACAATCTATCCTTAACCCAAGGAAAAGAAAGAATCCAGAGCTTAGTGTAATGTGGCTCAACTTTTGTCCAAGACATAAGAGAGAGGGAAGAAATCCACTAAGGGATAGAGTGTGAACCTTCCACTAGGGAAGCCAGTTCAAGTCATCTACAAGGAGATTAAAGGTTTGATTTGATTTGAATCTCATTAAGGAGAGATCTCCACTGGGGGAGAGGGTTGAATTTGTTTGAATTTTAATGTTTGGATTTTTGAGGTGAAGCCTGTTGGTTTTCGAAGGACTTCACTAAGTAGGAGCCATGGAGGCCAAGACCTAACTCAGATTTTCCAATCCAAAGAGGTAGTCTACTAAACACATAGTAGGACTAGCCAACCAAAGGGATGCCTTTCGGTATGCAGTAGCTGTACTAGGAAGAAAGTGTAGTAGACTTACATCCTCTAAGTAAGGACCATTTGTTGGGGTAATCTATTGGCAAGGCAACAGATTGAACCCAACCTAATGCTGACAATTGAATGAATGCCATTGGGGGACTTAGATCAACCTAAAGATAGTCAAGATTGATTTCATTTTTAGATTTGTCTATTTTGACCGTTGGTTTGTGATGGATCAAACTGAGAAGGAGCTTATAGAAGCCTAGACCTATCTCAGATTTATTGAACCAAAGGGAGTAGCTTCCCAGCCGATGGGAGAACTATTCAACCAAAGGGGTACCTTTTGATTTGCAATAATCAATTTAATGAAAGAAAGCTTGGGGACTCACATCTTCCACTAGAAAAGACCATTGGGGTGATCGGCTGCTTTGGGCAACAAATCAAACTAGACCTGAGGCTGCCCATCGGTTTGCGATGATCATGCTAGAAAGAATGTGTCATAGTCTTATAGCTTTCAAAGCAGAATGATTGTCGGGGTAACCTACTTGTGACAAAATAGATTGAACCCGACCTAAGGGTGACTACAGAGTGAGTACGCCCAGGAATTTATCTCAACTCAGGTAGTTAGGCAATTCCTATAGGGAGTTCTGCTGACACTGGCCTAAAAATAGGATGCATGCTTGGGAGAAGGGGCCCTTTGGGGGCTTGAATTCCTAATCCATGAGCAAAAACTTTTGTTTATTTATTTTATCATGGACCCTGCTAGTTTTCTAGGGATCAAACTGAGAAGGAGCTTATATCAGCCTAGACCTATCTCAGATTTACTGAACCAAGGGAGAATCTATGCATCCGCTGAACAAATTCTCTAACCACAGTGGTGGCTACTAAGAAAGGGGAACTGTCCAATCTAAAAAGTAACCCGATAATGTCTAAATGGGGTCACAAAGGACATGATCCAAATAGCATGCCCACAGGGGATGGGGCTGGTAAGGGCTTAATCAAACACCGTAGAGAAAATAACATGGCTAGTCATATATCCAATAGGTATTCGGTGTCCAACTCAAGGAGAAAGCATGGGAACTCATATCTAGCAAGAGTGGTGTACTCAACGGGTGAGTCACTATCAGCATAACAAATATCAACCAACTTAAGATGCCCATCAATTTACACAATTAGCCTAGGAAGAAAGCTTGGGACTCATAACCTCCATAGTGGAACTTACTGTTGGGATAGTCTGTCTTCGGCTTGACAAGTGCTATCTGACCTAGGGCGACTACTAAGTGAATGCCACTGGGGGACTTATATCAACTCAAAAGTAGTCAAGAGGAAAGGGGCCTCTAGGGACTTATCCTAAACCTCAAATATACTCGACCTAATTAAAACATGATGGCTAGTTCAAGAAGAAAGCACGGGGACTCACATCTTTTTAAACAAAGTCAACATGAGGTAGCTTACTGGCTGGGCAGTGAAGGCTACCATACTAACAAGGCATTCGTTGGTTTGCCATGAATAATTGAAGGGAAGAAAGCTTAGGGACTCACATCTTCCATTAGAAAAGATCACTGGGGTGACATACTAAAGGTATGTAGACCCGACCTAGAGCAGCTAATAAGTGAGTGCCACAAGGGGTTGCTCCCACATCAAAATAACTCGAGACAAAAGATTTATGTTTATTGTTGTATATGTGTTAAAAGAAATAGGATGCCTTAGGGGGGCTCTTACACCTACCTTAAAACACACAAGGGAATTAGATGAAATGATGCCACGGATGACAACAAAGATTCCCACTAAGAAAGGATGTCACTTGGGTTCTCTCACACCTAACTTAGTTATGCTAATCAAAATAGGATGCCTCTCAGGTTCTCTTACACCTATTCTAATAGCCTCAGAAGAGATTGTGTTTGTGTTATGAAAGAGGGATAGGATGCCACTGGGGGATTCTTACACTTACCCTAAACACATCATGGCGTATTCGTAAGATAAGCAAACAACACTTTGAAAGAAGAGAAGATTTGATGAATGGAATTAGATTTTGTTCTTTTATAAATGATTATTTTCAAACAAGTTTTGTTTCATGGGTAATATCTCATTAGATAGAGCTCATTAATTGGAAGCATCGAGTGTTCCCCTTTATAGTCAATAAGTTGATAAGATCCTCCTTGTTAGGTCTTCTCTATGACATAGGGGCCTTCCCAAGTAGGTTCAAACTTTCCTCTCATCTTTCAACGGATAATAATTGGTCTCCTTAGGACTAACACAAGTTCTCCTACTTGAAAAGACCTATGGTGGACTAGCTTGTTGTGAGCTTGAATTATTTTGGCCTTGTATAACTTGAGGTTCTGGTATGCCCGTAGGCGACTCTCTAACCGCAACTTTGCATTCTTCTCTGTAGTGATCTTATTACCCAATGATATCCTTAGTGTGGGAGTTGAGGAAGAACGGCTTCGAACCCATACACTAAGGAAAATGGGGTAGACTGAATTGGAGTTCGGTATATGGTGTGGTGGGCCCACAGGGCTTCAACCAACTGCTCGTTCCACTATCATTTATTATCATCAAGCATCTTCTTCAGTATCTAGATTAGAGTTTTGTTGAATGCTTCTGCTAAATCATTTGCTCTAGGGTAGTAGCTGGTGGAGTATCTCCAATCTATACCATGTCTTCTAGCAAAGCTATTGATCTTCATGCTTTTGAATGCATTACCATTATCGGATATAATTCATCGAGGCACCCTGAACCTATATATGACATGGTTCCTGAAAAACTGAAGCACATGATGAGTTATGACCTCTATGAGTGGGATGGCCTCTACCCACTTGGAAAAATAGTCGGTAGCAATTAAGATGAATCGATGCCCCTTAGAAGAAGGAGGATCGATCGAACCTACAATGTCGGTACCTCAACACTCAAATGGCCATGAAGCCAAAGTAGGGTGTAGAATGTTGGGTGGTTGGTGAAGGACCACATCATGTACCTGACACTGTTAGTATCTCTTAGCTACATCCATGCAATCTGTGACCATAGAAGGCCAGTAATATCCAAGTCTTTTGATCTTTGTCTTCATCTTTGGATTGGAGTGATGCTCCACATAAACTGAGTGTACCTCAATTATAATACCACAGGCTTCGTGTTTGTCCAAACAACATAACCATAGTTGGTCAAAGGACCGTCGGCATAGAGTGCCATTAACAAGAGCATAGGAGAGAGCTCTCAATTTCACCTAATGGGCTTATGATTTCTCTTGAGGTAGTTTGTCGATGTTTAAGTAATCTATGAACGATTGCCTCCAATATGGTTCCTTATCCATTTTGGCGACGGCAACCTCCCCTTCAAGAGAAAGTCTCTCGATGAGTTCAGCATCAATAAGGGATAGGACTTGTCTATTTTAGACCCTTATTGAAATGGACTTATCTTCCTGACATGCCATCTCTTTAGAAAGTTTGGCCAAGGCATCTACTACTATGTTCTTTACTCAGGGAACCTTGTAGATGGTGACTTCGGGAATCTGGGCTAACAGCTTCATGGTATACTCATAGTAATGACCAAGCTTGGGTTTGAGGACCTGGTATAACCCAGCAATCTGGTTGATGACCAACTAAGAATCCCCAAAGGTGTTGATGCTCTTGACACTGATAGTGATGGCTAACTCTAGACCGGCAATCAAAGCCTCATACTCAACTTCATTGTTGGTGTAGGGGTTGAAAAGATAGTATGAGAATCTCATCACATCACTATTTTGAGTTAGAAGAACTATTCTCACCCCTACCTTTTCTAGGAGAATAGATCATGGTGCTTCACCTTTAAGAAAAGAAGCAACACCATCAAAATACATCTCCCATCAGTGGTTGTCGAACCTCCCTAAGTTCAAGATTTGTTCTTTAGGGAGATGCTCACTAAGCGGAGAATCAACAGGAAGTGAGTGTGCTGCTAAGAAATCCACTAATGTCTATCCTTTTATCGCACGGAGGGTATGAATGTGATATAAAATTGTGAGAGTGTCATAGACCAACAAGCCAAATATCCAGAAAGTGTTAGCCATTTCATGAGGTACAACAATGGATTGTTCTTGAGTTCAAGTTCACCTTATGAGAAAGCATGTAGTGTCGTAGCTTCTGAGATGCAAAGATCAAAGCTAGGCAATATTTCTCAATAGGTGGATAGTTTGCTTCAGCTGGAATCAGATGATGGCCAAGGTAGTAGAGAGTGCTTTTCTTCCCCTCATCATTGGCTTGGGCCAACAGAGTGTCAAGAGAGTCATCCAATGTAGCAGTGTAAAGGATCAAGGGTCTGCCAAGGATAATGGCTGCTAGAACTAGAAGCTTCACCAAGTACTCTTTAATGTCTTCGAATGCATGTTAGAATTTGTCATCCCACTTGAACTTGGCATCCTTTTAGACAAGTGCTGAGAATGGTTTGCATCTCCCTAATAGGTTTGAGATAAAGCATCTTAGATATACCAGCCATCCTTGAAAGGATCTGAGTTGAGTTAAACTCTTAGGAGGTGGCATTTCTAAGATAGCTTTGATATTTTTAGGATCTATTTCTATTCCCCGATGTCGAACAACAAACCCAAGGAATTTTCTTGAAGTGACTCTGAATGCACACATCAAAGGATTCATCTTGAGGTCATATTATCTTAATCATTCAAAAACTACTCTCAAGTCAAAGAGGTGGTCTTCCTTTTCTAAGCTTTTGACTACTAGATCGTAGCACTCAACTTAATGATGGATGAGTTCATTGAAGATCTTAGTCATGGCCCGTTGGTATGTACCACCAACATTTTTAAGGCGAAAAGGCATGACCCTATAATAGAAGATTCCAATCAGGGTTCAAAAAGCAGTGTTTCTTTCATCTTCAGGAGACATCTTGATATGGTTATAGCGAGATGATCCATCCATGAAAGAGAAGACTGCATGAGATGAGGCAATGCCAACCATTAACTCTGGTATAGAAAGAGAAACTCATCCTTAGGACATGCCTTATTTAAGTCCCTAAAATTGACGCAAATGCGAATTTGTCCATTTTTCTTCTTAATTAGGATGACACTAGCTAACCAAGTAGGATATTTTTCTTCCCAGATAAAATTAGCATCGATCAGTTTCTTGATTTCAGAAATGACCTGTTGTTCAATTTCTAATCGCATGTGTCTAGGAGCTTGCTTATTAGGGTTAACGCTAGGTTCTATTGCTAGCTTGTAGATTGTTATGTCAGGAGATAATCCGAGCATTTCTTCATAACTCCATGTGAAGCAGTCTTTAAACTCAATCAATAGCCTAACTAAGCCATTGGTTTCTTCTTCATTCAGTAATGAACTGATGTATGTCAGGCAAGGATTTTCTTCTGTCTCGAGGTTGATTTCTTTAAGTTTGTTGATTATTGAATGTATCTCCTCTTAAAATTCTGGCGGTGCCACTTTGACTTGGAGATCATCTAGATCATCTGAAGTTTCTAAACACATATTCTCATAAGAGTTGGGGATGTGAGAGAAGAACCTATCATACTTCAAATGGTGGGTAACACTACAATAATCTTCTTCATCGACCGAATCCACTGTATCGAATCCTAATCCTGCTCTTGATTGTGCTTCCCTGCATGTATTATTCTATAGCTCTTTGAAGTATTCTGACCTGTGCTTAGACCATATGTGGGGAACTAAACTTTTATGTATGATATTTTGAACATAAGGCGAGTAAAAGTCAAAAGGTAATTCCATTAATTCTTTAAAAGTATCTTCCTCAAGTCCTACATCAAGCTCTAGACTTGAGGATGATAAACCTAAAAAGAACCCCTTATGATTCGTGTCACTTAAAGACTTAGGGACTTCCTTAACTACTAAACCTTCAACTTTCTAAGATGTAAGTGAGGTAAGAGCTAAGGTTCCCAACTGCTGCCTAATAGTTTCACATAAATCAGATTCGAATACTTTGCTTTGCTTGGAGGTCTGGTCTTCGTCTCTAGCTGGATCAAAAGTCACCTCCAATGGAACCCACTGAGAGGGATTGGCATGTATACTAATCATATTGGACTCATCCTCTAACCTAGATTCCAAGTCTATGTGAATAGTAAGGGTACTCTATGAATGACCTATATTGGTGAAGGCAACTAGGGGTCTCCCACCTCTGAACGCCTCTATTTTTTCCTCTACCTCTACCTGGTGGAGGTTGAGCCATCATACCCACATGTCCATACGATGGAATGAACTGTGGGTGGAATGTGATATGCTGATCTATTTTTTCTTCAAATCCCCTTTCTTGTGTACTTGGACTTTCCTTTTTTTTTCTTTTCATTTTCTTTTTTCTTTTCTTTTGCTTCATTTTTTTTAGCTTTTGTATTTGCATTTGAATTTTGTCCAAGTTCACAAGAAAGGGTGTTTTGAAGAAGATAGTAAGTTGCATCCTCATAAATCTCAACCTCTCTAACTAAAAATGGATTTTCATCCTCGTTGACCCGGTACTCAATTCCATCTTTTCTGAACTTGATGCACTGATGAAGGGAGGATGGAACAATCTTGTTCTGATGTATCCAAGGCCTACCAAGCAAAGTAGTGAACAAAGTATTCAAATCAATGATGTAGAACTTGGCTTCAGTCTTCCAGTCACCAATCTCCAATCTTCAATCCTTGATCATTGAATCCTCTCAACATCGTTCTATCTCCTCAGAGTGTAGAGATGTTGATCTTCAAATAGGCAAGGGTCTTTAAACTCATAATATTTACTGATGCACCTGAATCCATGAGAACCGTGGCAAGTTTGAACCTATCCATGTCGACTGTAATGTATAGGGGATGGTTGTGCTCCAAGTCCCTTAGTAGAAGGTCTTCATCTGTGAAGGTGATCCCAGGATTCTTTTGCATAATGTGCTTCCTCACTTACAGCAGTCAGCTGAGCTAAGCATATCTCAGGATCAAGGAGGGCCTTGATTAGTGATTCCCTCATCTCTTTGGATAAGATAAGGGCATCATATATGCTTAGCTTAGATGGCAACTTTCTTAAATGAGAAAGGACATTGTAATCCACCTTCGGCTAGTCTTCCATAAGCATATCCAAGGGTGGAGCATCCTGTGGAAGGGCTTCTCGATCTTCAGTACCAATGACTTATTTTCCTCTATCTACAGGTAGAACCTTGCCACTCGTGACTCGATAATCTCTTGAAGCAAGGTGGTGGAAGTTCTACACGCACTTGCTCACCTACTTCTCCTATGGGACTCTTAGAATCATGATTCCAAGTCTATCTCAAGAGGTGAACCCACAATATTGAGAGTTAAGTCCAACTCTCAGAAGGAAGATCATTATTATAGTTAATTAGACTTGAAGAGTTATTGGAATAGAAGAAACTCATCGGAGAGACACGATGTAATTCAAATCGCTTTATTCTTCAATTTCTTGGAAGTATTTGGGGGTACAATGTAGAAGTCAAGTAGAGTGAATGGAGTAAGGGATTTTACCCTTATCTGCTGATACAAGAGTTCTACTAGAAGAAGAAATAGAAGAGCTAGCTAAAATGGTTGAATTCACTGGTGTGAAAGCTTCTGCAGCTAGAGGGTGAACAATTGTGGTTATGCTAAAGTGCTATCCGGGCGACATATATTCTCTTGTTCTTTGAGCTCCACTTTCCTAGAGTTGGCGGCAATTTGCAAACCTTCCTTGGTGTTGGAGGTTTGAGGCTCAGCACAGCAAGGAAAGCTTCTTGATCTTCTAAATTATTTTCTTAGAGGTTTTAAACAAAGAAATGTCTCAACCTTCTTTGATTTTGGTAGGATCACTTGTATCCCCAAGGATTACCCTAATGGAACTGGAAGGTTATTCGATAAGGTATTCTTTTGGGATAATGATAGCACTGATCTTGAGACTGTGTTCAAGCCAATCCTTGAATATGAAGCAATCCTCCAAAATGTGGCCTAGCATATGGTGGGAAGGGCAAAAGTTTGGATCATGAATTTTGCCTACTTCCTCTGGTCTTCTAGGCTGGGTAGCTAAAAATCAAGTTTCTTTAAGAGATTCTTAAAGATTTCCTGATTATCCCACCCTTAAAAAAATAAAGTTTGTTTAACTTATCTAGAAGAGTAGGTTGACCATAGCTACCTGGCAGCGGATATGCATGCCATTGTTGCTAGTGGTATGGCTGAGGTGGTGGCTGTGTTGGCTGTGGAGGATGCGGTGGAGGTCGGTAGGGCTGCCTCGGTGGTGGAAAAAGAGGTGGAGGCTGCTGAGGTCATGGTCTCGATCTCTATGCTTCTCTTGTCAACCATGCTCGGGTTCTTCTAATTGACCTTTTGGGATTTACCTTGGTGATCCGAAAAGGCAACTATTTGGCCTCTCTTTGTAGACTATCTGCCTTATTGATTAGCTTCTCAAATATCTTGATAGTGAAGCCCTTAAGCATGAAGGTGACCAGGCCATGAATATTCTTCAAGAGAATCTCAATGGCATCTTTGTTGAACTTGTTCACACTTCATACTCGGGTTATGCCATCGAGAATATAATCAACAAGTGACTCACTGGAGTGTTGTTGGGCTACAATGAGATCACCTACAGTAACCCTTTGCTGAGCTCTAGTAAATCTCTTGATGAAGAGTTTCTCTAACTCAGCAAATGTCTTTACTGAACTATTGGGCAGTTTAGTGTGCCAATCAAAAGTGATACACGCTAGGCTACTGACAAAGAGTCTAAAGAGTAAAGCATCGTTGCCACCTGTATTGCAATAACTGGCCCTCAAGTGAGCTATATGCTACCTCAGATTTCCACTGCCATCAAAACTTTTGAAGGAAGGAGGCACAAAACCCTTGGGATACTGGATAGCATCAAATTCCTCTAGGTAGGGCCTACCCTTTGGAACCAATGTTCCACCCCAGGCTTTAGCCAAAGCTTCCTTCACCTATTGCTCAACCATAGATTTCAGATCTTTTTCATGTATGGAGGTACTATCCACTACGTTCCTATATAGGCTAGTGCTTCCTTGCTCAACAAAGGTAGAGTCTTAACTGGGTCTAAGACATGCACTAGCTCGTGTAACATCGGAGGATGAACTAGAGGGTCTTATTTCTGAAGCACTGACACTGCTGCTAATAAGTCTTGTAACTATTGTGCCATTCTATCAATCTGCTCATCTTTCTGCCTTAATTGAATATAGGTGATGGGTTGATCCTGCTATGTCTCCTTGATCAACCTCATCAACTTCCATGGCCTGTTGCTCCCTAAGAAGAGAACCTCTGGTGTCAACCATGCATACTCCAGCTGAATCCCCCACCAAGTCATCTTCATTAGGATCAAAGCTGACTCTCTCTTTGTCATACCAGGCATACCCCAAGTTCTTTTTCTTCTCTAAAAAATAGTGTGAAACTATCTCATCTAAGGATCAATCTAACTCGGTATACAAAAGTTTGGGGACTGTGATCACTATCATGCTTGAGGTAGGGACCTGCTTTGTAATGAGTCAATCTGCAAACTATACTTAACTAGAAGAATGATACTCCTAATTGCTCTTGGTAATAGGGGTACAATCTAGGATGATCCTCTACCTTGTTTGTCGATCTAGAATATCTGTGATAATTATCACCATTTTTGCATCCGGCTGTATGGGTGGAGTTGGTGAAGGAATGACCACGATGCTCTTAGGTCTCCACTCCTTCCACCACCAGGGGGAAGGTCGGCGAGAACTCGACCACACCATAATGGGTCATGTAGGAGGTAGGATCCCTGGCCATAGCCGGATCACCAACAGGGTATGTTTTTCTTTGGATGTGACCTTCATGGCCTTAGATGGAATGGGAGATGCTGAAACCTGCATTGGCGATGGTGGACATGGGGCAAAGTGGTGGGGTGGAGACACCACCGACTCTCTATGAACAGGAACTGCCCTCCTGTGGTGGCTGGTCCCCGTGAGAAGAATACTATCAGTATGATCGGTGTGGGTAGCTCACCGAGCTAGAAAATTAACCAAAGTAGAAGCGGCAGACTGTCGGTTGAACCTCCGTCGCTCTCTGCTAGTAATGTGTGATGTATGGGCCTCACGGCCCTCTCTTAACAAATATGCCTCCCCATGTTGGGGATAACATCAAGATCGAACTGGTATCGACTCAAGCATCCAGGTATGCTCCTACACGTGAGAGCAGTCGAGGCGGCAACCTCCTACTCCTAGAGACTGCTGGCTACAAGTGCACCACTAGAGTAGACAATGAACAGATCCTCCTGGCATCCTCTTTATCTAATCTCAAGAGAGGGTGAAATTGGTTTTTCGTAACTAGTGGAGAAGTGATCATGGGAGACTCATCCATGGCTGATCTGGCTAGTGCCTCTAGCTCTCTGGCTATCCAAGTGTAGAACCGTTTGACCATACAGTTCTTGTTCCTATGTAGGGTATGAGTAGGATGAAAAGAGTGTGAGCTAAACCCATACTGAAATGTGGGGGAGGCAAGCCTTGAAACTAGAGGAGCCTTACCCTTGGAGGGTACAGATGGTAGGGTGCTAGCCCTCACCGGAGCAACATGAGAAACTCTAGGATGAACTACAACTAGAACTGGTACTGTCAGCACTGCGGGAACTATAACAGCTAAAGTATGTGGTACTGCCATAGCTTTCCTCTTCAGTGAGAAAACATCTGAATCAAAGGTAAGTTTATCCTGATGACCGGCTTCTTCCTGGTCACCTTCTTCCTGCTAACTGTGGTGAGGGGAATGCCCTCACAAGTGATCCTGGCCCCCTCAAATTTCTGGCCGAAGTGGATCAAGTGGGTTTGGTCTAGACGAGGGAAGTCAGCCTGATCTAAGGCTAGATCCATACTAGTGAGGGAAAGTAAAGATAAATTTTTGAAACGCCATTACGATTGTAGTAACGACACTGTATTACGATTGAAAAGAATCTACAATGAAAAATGAACTTGCATCAATTTCTGTCTCCATAGATTTTTTTTTTTTTGAATTTGAAAATTTGAACCCACACCCAACAACTTTCAAAGTGTTAAATAGGGTTCAAATGAATTTGAAGAGATTGATTGAAAGAGGAATTTGAATATGAATCAAAACTTCAACAAATTTAGGTATGTTGAAATATGGATTCAAAATTTTTGATAGGATGCTTCTATAGGTTCATTTATGTTTTAAATTTGAATTTTGTGATTTTGAGGACCCTTTCCTTTAACAAATTTGGGTATGTTAAAGCAAAGGCCAAATGATTTTATTTTATTTGAATGTTTTGGAATTTCACTTACTTAGCAAATTTAGGTATGCTAAGTAAAGTGTTTGTTTCTTTTTTTGTAAATTTTGTTTTGTTTTGAAAAACTTTGAATTCTTACATAGCAAATTTAAGGTATGCTAGTGAAGAATCTAAGTGTGTTTTATTTAATTTTTGAAAATAGGAACCTTAGCAAATTTAAGTATGCTAAGAAAATCCTAAGTGTTTCATATTTGTTTGCAATATTTTGATTTTTGAAAAGGGTAAGATCCTTAGCAAATTTGGTATGCTAAGGGGATCCTAATCATTTTGTTTTATTTTTGAAATGATTAAAAGTGGAGATTCAACTTTAGCAAACTTGGTATGCTAAAGATGAAATCCCACTTGGTTTTTATGAAATGGAAATTTCACTTAGCAAATTTGGGTATGCTAATATGAAATTCCAAATGGTGTGTTTAAATATTTGATTTCACTTTGGTTTTTGAAAAATTGAAACTTCTCCTTAGCAAATTTGGTATTCTAAGGGAAAAAGTTCCAAAAGGTGTTTGAAAATTTTGATTTTTGGATTTGGAAGCTTCACTTAACAAATTTGGGTATGTTAAATAAAGTTCCAAATATTGTTTGAAATTTTTGAGATATGATTGTTGATTTTGATTTTTGATTTGGAAACTTCACTTAGCAAATTTGATTATGCTAAATGAAATTCCAAATGTGTTTTAAATATATATATATATGTATATTTTTGAATTTTGGGATTTGGAGACCTCACTTAACAAATTTGGGTATGTTAAGGGAGGTTTCAAATGTGTTTAGAAAATTTTGAAATATGATTGTTTATTTTGATTTTGAATTTGGAAATTTCACTTAGTAAATTTGATTATGATAAATGAAACTCCAAATGTAAGTTTGAAAAAAAATTTGAAATATGATTGTTGATTTTGATTTCGAATTTGGAAAGTTCACTTAGCAAATTTGATTATGCTAAATGAAATTCCAAATGTATGTTTGAAAAAATTTTGAAATATGATTGTTGATTTTGATTTTAGATTTAGAAACTTTACTTAGTAAATTTGATTATGCTAAATGAAATTCCAAATGTATGTTTGAAATTTTTTTGAAATATGATTGTTGGAATTTTAATTTTGGATTTGGAAACTTCACTTAGCAAATTTGATTATGCTAAGTGAAATTCCAAAATGTGTTTTTTTTTTTTGAAAAATTTTCAATTTTGGGATTTGGAGACCTCACTTAACAAATTTGGGTATGTTCAGGGAGGTTTCAAATGTGTTTAGAAAATTTTGAAATATGATTGTTGATTTTGATTTTGAATTTGGAAACTTTAGTTAACAAATTTGATTAGGCTAAATGAAATACCAAATGTATGTTTAAAAAAAATTTGAAATATGATTATTGATTTTGATTTCAGATTTGGAACCTTTACTTAGCAAATTTGATTATGCTAAATGAAATTCCAAATGTATGTTTGAAATTTTTTTTGAAATATGATTGTTGATTTTGATTTTGGATTTGGAAACTTTACTTAGCAAATTTGATTATGCTGAGTGATGTTCCAAAATGTGTTTAGAAAATTTTTGGATTATGAATTTGGAGACTTCACTTAACAAATTTGGATATGTTAAATGAAGTCCCAAATGTTGTTTGAAATTTTTTTTGAAATATGATTGTTGATTTTAATGTTTTGAAAAGAGGACTTCCATTCAGCAATTTTAAGTATGTAGAATGGAGATCAATTTTTGTCTTTGAAGTATGAGATTTTTGTGTGTGATTGTTGCTTTTTTTTTGAATGGGAGGAATTCCAACTTAAAACATATGTGGGATATGTTTAAGTGGGATTGAACTAAGCCCATCCAAACCCTATGTCATGATCAACAATCATTCTTGGTTAATCAATTGTCTTGAATTGGGTCAAACCAAGTCAACCTATCCCATTGACCAAGTCAACATTTAGCCCAAATGAAATCCAAAATAGAAAAAACCCATCATATGCCAAATTGATTGAAACCTTTGATTCAAACCAATTCATAATCAATGATTGAACAAGACCAAACCCTCAATTGAGCCAAACCATGTCCAACTGGTCATTTGACCCAATTTGACCCAAATTAGCCTAAAAAGCTAAAATAGGTCAAATCACAATCAAACCCAAATTGATTGCAACTAATAGCTTAAGCTCATTCCAAATCACTTATTGAACTTGACCAAAGCCATAATTGAGCCCAATTTGACCAATTAGTCAACTTAGCCCAAATTGACCTAAAGGGTCAAATTAGCCAAAATCCAAATTAGTTCCAAATTAAATCAAACCAAAGCCTACAATCATTTTCAATTAGTCAATTCAACTTGACTCAACACCTAACCCAACCCAATTTGGTCAAATTAGTCAAATTGGTCAACTTGACCCATTTGACCTATATGAACCCAAATGAGCCATAATCAAATCCAAAGCAAATTGAATCAAACCAATGACACCAATACACTTCAATTGGTCATGTAAATTGACCCAATCCTTGGTTTGACCCAATTTGACTAATTGATCAACTTGACCCAACCTAACCCAATTTGACCTAAATAGGTCAAATTATGTCAAATCAAACCAAATAAACTCTAAACCACTTGAAATTTGGGCTAACCCACATTTGACCCATCCCAAATCTGTCTAAATCAAACCCATAGCCAAATGACCACTTTTTTCTTGGGTCTAGGGCATCCCATGAGATAAAACACATGTATATTTGGTCATTTCCACCCGTTGGCCATCGACAGCCATTCAGAGGTCCACTTAGGCACCTAGGACCATGGCTGACCTGACCCAAAAGTGGTTGAGTCTGCCATAACTTATGAGGTGAAATCACCTCCCCATTCCCATTGGAGCATTTCCAACCACCAAGGACACCCACTACTCTCATGGCAGCCACCTCCTACCCTTCCTCCACTCATGTGAGGCCAAATGGAGTGATTCCCTGCCCAAATTGAGCTCCCCATCTCAGCATTGATCCACCAAGCCGAAACCATCACCACCGTCCAAGCCAAGGAAGGAGGGGATATACCCCCCTCATTCTAACTCAAACTCACGCACTCACATTTGATTCAACCCTAGCATCCAAGGAACGAGATCCCAGAGCCTCCCCTTGCATTCCAGAGCTCCCCAAAATCCCCATTCTCGGTTTTACGTGAAACCAAAATAGGGGAGCAAGCTAGTGATTCTCATTTCCTCATTTCACAACCAAAGTGCAATTAATTTTGCACGCACCAACCTTGCACCTAGATGAGCCAAAATGAATTATTTCTCAAGCTTCTCGATGATCGGAGGGTGGAGTTTGATCAAGACCAATTGCTTATGTGTCGTCGGTTGGTCTTTCAAGCAAATAACACAAAATCAAAGCTCGTGTGGGTCAACAGGGCTTCTTTTCTACCAAACAAAGCTTTGTCAATCATTGAACCATCACAAGCTCCGATGAGTTATGCCAAATTAAATCGATCATTAGCTCAAAATAGGTTGGTCCTTTGTCAAGGAAACTTGTGTCTCATGCGATTTCCACCAATAGATATGCTTGTTATGCTTCCCCAAAGGTGTGAGATAAATTTCATCTCCATCCAAGCTCAACTGAGCTTGGATCGAGCACCAATCGACGGACAGTATCCATCGCTCTCCGCTCGGGAGGAGACAGATCACAGATTGTCCATTCCGCATGATCGGGATGGACAGTCCTGATCTGATCATGCATTAGATCCTCTGATTTCTCCTTTAAACCATAGATCGAATCATGGTCATCCGATCTTAAATCGGACAGTCCATGGAGTTAGCACATCCGCCATATGCAGTGTGACGGTGACAAAATAGCCAATCCCATGCCACTGAAAAGCACGCCATGTCGATTCCGCGCGTCACCATGTGTGGCCCGATGGGATTAAGGCTTTAATTAGTCTTAATTAATTTATTTTTAATGTTGAAACTTTCTAAATTCATAACTAATCCTAGAAAAATCCAAAAATACAAACTTAGGCTCATTTTATAGATATTTCAAAGTAGAATCTAGAAACATTATTATTAATTAATTTAGAAAAGTGATTTTGGCTTAATTATAATTGAAAATTTAATTAGCTAAATTACTCCTTAATCAATCACCCAATTAATCTAAAATTGTGGATGTTTAGGGGGATGACCTCTACCTCCCCTATTTTTCTAGAATTTTGTTGGTTGCTTAATTCAGGAAAATAATTGATTAAGCCTTAATTATTCTCTAAATTTAATTAGCAATAATTAGTGAATGAATAGTGGTTTAATTAATTAATTAAGCCTAATTATCTCTATTGAATAGTAAGGGAGCTTAGTGAATGTGATTGGGATATTTTTCCTAATTCATTTCTTAAGTTTTCTTTACTTTTTGGAATTTGATTAGTTAATGATTAATGAGGTAATTAATTAATTAATCCCCAAGATAAAAATCAGAGCTTAAATGACCAAATATGGGACTTGGGGATTGAGATCAAGATCTCTTTCTTGATCTCTTTCCCTAAGTCAATTTCATTTCATTAATTGAACATACTTCATCAAATGGATTAAAGAGCCTGGTTAACTCAATCTAAAATTCACTTCACACCTAAACAACCTCTAATTAATCTTGGGTAGCTCTTTGGGTGTTCAATAACCCAAAGTGAGAGATGATGAAATTATGGTTAGTTCACAAGTGTGAGAAAATCATAGAAGCAGTTAAGTGAGATCCCTTAAGCCTAATTAATAATTAATCATGAGCCAATTGCATTAGGCCCCTTTCATTTCTTAGGAGCATTGCAAATTTACTTTTCATGTGATTGCATATCATATTGGCTCATTATTAATTAGTTAATTAACTTAAGATGATGTAAGTAAGGGTTAATTAATCCATTTAATTAATACATTAACCTAATGAAAAGATAAAATCAACCTAAATATTCTTCATTAAACTAAGTTAACTCACACATGGGGAATGGGATTATGATTTTCAAACCTCTTTCATATTTCTTAAATTAAATCAAACTCAAAATTGAAAATGTCATTAAAGAACTTTGGTTCATTTTAAATAGCCTTATTTAGTATGATTATCATTAGGAATTAATTGGAATGAATGAGATCATGTGCTTATGTTCCTTTATTTCTTTTCAATCATGTTAAATATTATTTTCCATTTGAAATCATCCATTCATTTCTTTTAAATTTACTAAAATAAAATAGTTTCTTTTATGTCATTGCATGTGTTGATTTAAATTTAAAAATAGGTGTGACAATTATTACTATTAAATCAAAAGTTATCTTCGAAAGCCTATAAATCAATTAAATATATGGAGTGGTGTTAATTACAAGTATCTATAAGTGTGCATGTGTTCATAATCTAAGATATGTAATACGAAGCTCTCTTTCCCTACCTTTTATGGATTTGCATGGGATTTACAAATGTATAGTTCATTTGAAAAGAGCATAACATTTGTCTAAATCTATTCCCATGTATCTCCATCCTAAAACTTAGGAAGAATTTCATATCATATATGTAAATCATATAATCAAACCAAAACAAAATGACTTATTGCATGACTTTTGATTCTTGTGGTTCTTTTTGTACATTCATATGTATATAAGAAAAGTGGTATATTCATCTGGACATCCTGGGGCTGCAAGGCTTTAAGTAGCCCTAAGCAGGTATTGTACCTTATGCCCCTAGTGTAGAACAGTGGCATCGTACCTACTTAAAACTCTTATACATATGTATGTATGATAATCAATGAATAAGAATCATAAATCAAAGAAATCAAATATAATTTTTGCATGGGTTTTCCTATTCTTATAGTTTCCTATACATCCATATGTATATAAGAAAAGTGGTATATTAGTTCTAGACATCCCGGGACTGCGAGGCTTTAAGTAACCCTAAGAAGGTCTTGTACTTTACGCCCCTAGTGTAGAATAATGGCGATGTACTCACTTAAAATTTTTATACATGTGAATATGTACTTAGCTAATGAATGAGAACCCTCATTTTCTATTAAAAAGACATGCATTCATACTTTATTTATTTGGTTGAGTTGATTAGACATGTGATTTAAGGTTCTTTCCTTATACTTTTGCATAAGAATCTAGATAGAGCTTTAAATTAATATGATGAGATCATTCAATCAAATGAGACATTAATTCCAAACACATTTACTCACATTCATCATTTAAATGTGCTAAGATGCAAATTACATGTATAGGTATGCTTAGGATTTAATCATATGCAAGATACACATGATGAAAAGAAATGAATAAGCATGTGTTATGTGATAGTAATTCATTCTAATTAATCTTAAGATGTCTTTCTTATTGAATGAGTTTACTTAAAATAAGCCTAAACTTAGGACTAATTAAAACATATAATAAGTCATTCACTAAAGAGAATTGATTAATTAATTTATTTATATGTGGCTTAAGGTAGGCATAAAAGAGAATGATCCTCTCTTTCTTTCTCTTCATAACACTTAATTATTTTATGTAGGTCAAATGAAATAAAAAAGATATTAAGTAAAATTTACAAATTAATTAAACCATTTAAAGTGAAATCACCCTTTATAATTAAATGTCCTTCATGCTTAGAAAATCTTAACTCTAAAGCCTAGCTAGGATATAACACACAAGCTTTAATACACACATATTAGATTAAGTCACCATTTCTAGCTTTATGTTGGGATGGTGCATGGTTGACTGTACATTTGGTTTTATGATGTATTATTGTAGACTGGATGTTAAGGTGTATTTATGTAGTCTCGATGTTAGGCCGATATTAGCCTAATCATATTTTTTGTAGGGGGTTGTGCTTAAGGGGCCGCTGTAATAAAAATATAAATGCTTTTGCTGTGCAAGTTTCTTATACCCTAAGCATAACCCAAATTAGGATAGGTGGGCTTGGTTACCCATGCATGAGGTGCTAAGTCAAGGTTACTCATATAACTGCTTGGGTTGTATGGTGTGTTTAGCTAACATTTATTTTGTAGGTGCAGCTAGATTTACTTTCCTTCTCTTAATGTAATTTTATGTTAGGATTAGGATAAGTTTTATAGGAGATCAGGATGAGCATTTATTACAAGACCAACTCTTATGTATCATGTGAAGCCTTTGGAGCAAGCACCTTTAAATCAAATTAAAATAAGAAAGAAGAAAGAAGCGAAGAATGAAGAATGAAGACCCCCATAGCATTTATCATTTATAATTGTAATTATCCTCTTGTAATCTGGGTTGTATTAGGGTAGAGCTCGGCTACCCATATTTCTTTTTGGGTTATATGATGGTACCCGACCACATTAGCCACTTATTCTTTTATGATGGCTTTATAAATTTATTTGATATTTTGTTTAGCTTGTGCATTAGAAAAAGCATGTCTCTTTATAGTTTATTTATAATTGATGATTGTTGTATGGCCTAGATTCATTTAAGCTCTTAGGATAAATAAATAAATTTTCTACCCCAATTAACAACTCATAACTAAACTTTTAGAATAACTTATAACCCCATATAAACCTTAGGCATTAAATCAAGATAATAAGATATTTAGTAACCCCTTACCTAGATGTTGTATGTTTAATATCATGCATATCATGTTATTTCACTCTTACTAAGAGAGGGCTTCCATCTTTGCCAGATAGTAAGGGCTTAACCTTTGAGAGCCTATAATGGAAGAACTTCTTTTTCTCCTTTGATTTAGTCCATGATCAATTTCATCACACATTTAGGCATATAAAAATCTTATAGCCTGTGTCAAAATAAAGAGTCTAAAATCTAAGCTTTGATAAATTTTGCATTAGACTAAATCATTATTCATACCACTCATGCTCTAGTCTCTTAGGAAGTGGGTTTAAGGACTTTAGTTTTCTTTCTAAATAATAATAACCTAGCCATCTTGCAAAACATGAGACTTGCCTACATGATCTTAAATCATAGGAGGAGTTAGCTGGCTGCCACTCCATGAGATTATAAGTTCAGTAGTCAGGTGATTTACTCTCTCTTATGGAGGTAAACAATATACCCATCTTTCGCCTTAGATAAAGGTCATTCTTTGTCCCTTGCTAAAGCTCCCTAGATTTAGGATCTGAGGTTGTTATTTCCCTTTGGGACCGCAAGCATAAATTCTCATCTCTTAGGCATCTCCACAATTTTGTATTGTGGAATTAGAAATCCTATATTTCAAATAAAATTTCAACTTAAACATATAATTCTTCTCAATTTCAAACATATAAAGTCTAACCATGAGATAGTTTAGGATGCTCACTAGGCTTCTTAGTATTATGAGCATCCCCTATTCATCTCCTTTTGGCTTCGATAAGATTTTTTTTTGATCTATCCCATTTGATGTTCCAAATATAACCAATTTATTGATAGTCCTATCTTTAAATTCTTTGGAAATAATAATTGCCTACTTTAATCGAGAGTATTTCTAAGAAATTTATCTTTCTTAGGATGTAATTAACTATGGGCTTGCCCTCATAGGGAACTTTAGAACCCGATTTAAATAAACCCTACTTTATTCATCCATGTAAAGTAGGGAAAAATCTCTGGTACATTTGAAGACCCATCATGCCTTAGGAGTCCTTATTTGGTGATTAGATTAGGTCCATCATAGGGTAGTGATTTCTATCTTTCGAGATAGTGCACTATACTTTGATGTCATACCCAATCATCTCAATAAGTATATTCTCAGATTTACGTGGTGTTAATCCCCACCACCTACACAACATACACAATAAACCAAAAAATATAAACACCACATAGACACATTAGTGACACTTGCTACAAATAAGACACATGATAACATCAAACCTCACAAGCAATTGCAATTAGTAAGCAAGATATTAAGACATAACATGTAAGGAGACAATGATCAATTGATCAACACATGTATAGTGACATGTGTATATTAATTTTGAATGTAATAAGTTGATAAGTACAATAAGTACATTTAATAGTGTACTTATGAGATGCTTATTAATTCTTTATATCAATATCAACATGATTCAATCTTGAGGATCATTTATTAAGATAATTACAAATTTACATGACTCAAAGACCCACTTGTAAGTCTTAGTGAAATCAAGATATCTACAATGAACTTAGTTCAATCGATTTGAGGAGTAGCTTGCTTGGCTTAAAAAACTTCCTTAAATTGAAGTTTATTCACCTAACTCATCATGAACTTGTTCATCATGTGGTACACTCATTCGATTTAGGGCAAACATATATGAAGCCACCAAAAGAAAATTGACTTCTCAATATGACCAAATTACTTATATATATTAAGGATACACATCCTTTAGATTATGTAATTTTTTGCTTCTTTTTCATAGCATAATATAATTTTTTTTATTTTTTATGTAGTGCTTAGGCTCCAGCCAAAATTTCATAAATATGGAGTCACAAGACAACTTAATTAGATGGACACCTTTTTTGTACTCAAGCTTAGTTAATAATTTTTTATAGCTTCGCATATAAGATCTCACTTTCTCTCTCCTTTTCTCTACTCTCATTCAAAGAGTCTATTAGTAAGATTTTAGCATAGTTCACAGTTATTTTTTTAATATAAAATTAATATATTTATTTTTTCATGATATGTTAATAACTAAACTACTTAATCATTGAGCAAAATAAAAAATTTAATTTAAATTTAACTAAAATGTGTTAAGTAAATTTCTCAATAAAATAATGTCTACTTATATGAAATATTTATAAAATATATTTTAAACAGAATTCAACAATTGAATTTCATCAGAAAGTTGGTGATTTTGTGGGGATTTTTATTTAAAACACCACATAGATCTCTATAATACTAATTTAAATAATCAAATATTTCATTAAGGGATAAATATATCATCTCAAGAGATAGAAATATTATCCTATAATGGATTTGATTATTTAACAAGAACTCTTAAGGCTAATGGGTCTTCGATGTACCAAAGATTTTTTTCTTTAAACTATATACAGATGTAGAATAAGGTTTATTTTAGTGTAGAGTTTGTATCTATAAGGGAAAGCCACTATAGTTAATTACATCTTAAAAGAAAAGGAATTATTCTTAAGAATACTCTTAATTAAAATAATTGACTTTTATCTCAATAGGTTTCAAAGCTTTTCTTAACAGAATAGTTAATTTAAAAATTCAAAAGAGAACACTCTAATGGGGAAGAGTGCTTTTTGGAAGTCAATCAGGAATAAATAAGAAATATTTTAAATACTGGAAAGCTTAGTGGCCTTATCATTGAGCTTTATAATTTAAAAATTAAAATGATTAAGATTTTGAGTTAATTATTAAAAATCTAGGACTTAGATTTTGACAGCATAAGATTACAGAAATGCCTAAGAACTGAGAAATTATTTTAATATAATACTTCAAAAACTACTTTTAAAGGCACTTCTAACATAAGTCAAAAGCTCGACTTAGTCTAATCCTTGGAAATTATGGATCTTGTATCTTAATTGAGAATAAAAATCAATCGCTTAGTATTTTAGACTTACTTTCTATTTAGAAGGGTTGTCATCTAACACCACCTAAGTGATTCTAAATCTGTGAGTCCATTCTTATGAATGTAAGATACCTAAGTTATTATATTTAAGAAAGGAAACTAAGGGCTTAACTCACTCCCTCACTCTAAGATAATGACTAGTATGTTATGCACCTAACTAATATAACATTTTTTTTATTTTATGTATTTTTTACTCATAATTTGATTTAACATTTTAGGTATAAAAATCATGCCTAATATGAAATGTAATTAGAAAAAGGTTATGGGATAAATTAATAAGAGAAAAGACACTTCCCAAAGAAGAGTGATCATCATCACAGGTTATATGCCCACATATATGCAATGGCTGAAATGCTTAATTCAAAAAATTAAGAAGAAATATGTAAGCATGGTTCATATTTCTAATTGTTTATAGTTGCTTTTAGTTGTTTATATATGGGACTTTAATTACATGAAGTTATGAGTTGTTGGCTTTTATGTTTAAGCTGAATTAATTTAACCCATTTAGGCTTCATCATAGTACAAAATAATTATAGAAAGAAACATATAAAAGTATGTAATTCTATTACGCACCCCAAAATAAATCAAACCAAAATTAGTTAAGTCAAATAGGCCAGTGCGATCGAGTAGTGCTACACACCTCGAAAAAGAAAAAGTGGGCAACCGAGTTCTATCATTATAGAGCCCAGCTTAGAACTAAAAGTTTGATTTATGGAGTCTTCATTCAAGATTGTCACCTTCTTCAATGACCTCCTTAGGCTCTAGAGGAGACCGCCAAATGGGTACAATCAGCTCCTGCTAATCCTAATCCCCATAGATCCTAACCTAATTCCATGATTGAATTATATTTTTAAAATTCCAAGAGAAAATTTTAAGCCTTATAAAACAAAAGTTAGAAAAAATACACAGCACACCAGCAGTTATAATGAAAACATACAAGCATATCACTAATGATTACCAAACCTACCCATCCTATTGGGTTATAGTTAGAGATTTAAGCAACGCCTACAAGCAAATAATATTTCTTTTTTTAATAGAAATTCCTTAAGTACAACCCCTACAAAAAAGGTGTTAGCTTAAAAAAAGTGACATGGCATCTACACTAGTGAGCAATCAATTCCTAACCATCAAGTCTAAAATAGTACATCATAAAATATAATAAAAATATTACATCGCATCACAAATCATCATAGATCATCGACCTAAGCTAAGCCTAGTAGGATGACCTAACAATCTAGTATCTGAAAAGAGGGGCTTGTGTGGTATGACTGTACTAGGCCTTTTCAAGTTTAAGTTTTAATTTGAATTTAGAGTTTAATCAAATTTACAACTAGATGATTTCAAATTAAGTTATTTAGTTGAATTATAATTTTAATTTAATTTTAGATCTATTTTTGTGTTAAAATTATATTTATATTTAAAGAATGAAGAATAATATAAATTCTACATGAGACAGAACTAGTTTTATTTAACATCATAATCCTATAGAATAAAATCTTCATCAAAAGATGAAAATTCATTTTATGAGTCAAACTAAGGTTCGATATATCTTAATTAACCCTTTTATATATTTTTTTCAATGATTTAGTTGAATTGAGTTTAATTTGATTAATTTTTATTTGATGAGAGTTCAAATATCAAGTTTTCTTGGGTTGTCTAACTTCATATGTTTTGATCGTTGAGATTTAGCTTTAAATTTCTTTGGTTATAGTTTGGTTTGATCCAATTTTAATAATTTAATTAATGTTTAACTATTTTTAAAAATAAATAAATAATTAATTTCTTTAGATTTTACTTTACAAATTTTATTAAGATTTATGTCATTTGTATTAATTAAATTGGTTTTTATATTATTTAAATTCTAAATGGTTCATGTTTTCATTATATTTAAGTTAATTAATGTTGATTAAATTAATTTTTATTTTATTATATGACTTTAGTGGCTTTATATTTTTATTTATTAGCTTATTTGAATTAGCTTATGTTATGAATGATTTTTTTTTTAATTTGATCATTTCACTTCAATTTCAATTAAGTGTTTGATCATTTATTAAATTCATTAAATATAATTATTTGAGTTTGTATGCTTTTTAATTTAGTTTAATTTAATTGATTTTCTGATTAAATTTAATTAATTTATTTTATTTGGTTAAAGTTCAATTTTAATTTGTAATTTCAATTTAAAGATCAATAGATTTATTCTCTAATTATTGACATAGCCAATTTTATTAGTGTTTAATTCAATTAATTATTTTAATCAACATTCATTTCATATTTAATGTTTTATTAAGTTTGATTTGAGGTTTATTAAATTCATGAAGTTAAATGATTTGTGTTGATATTACTTGAATTTCATGATTTTATATTTTACTAAATTCAATTGATTTAACTGATTAATTTTTATGCTTAAGTTAGTTTAGAGGGCATTTTGTAATTTATTATTTAATTAGGTTTCTTATGATTAAAATTTTGTTTAACTTTTGTTTGACAACTACTCTTAACTCAAGAAACCTATGGAGATGGAATATCTATGGTGCCAATGACTAAACTAGGTCATTATAAATTTCTAAGACATTTGAATTCTTATGTTATGAATAATTTATTCAATTATTCATTTTATAATTACAACTCCATTATTCATTCAATATTAATCAAGTTTAAAATGATTTTAATTTTAATAGATTCTTACTTGAATGTTGAAATCAAAAATTAATTAACTGAGATTTTTAGTTAATCATTTGATTTATTGTGGATTTCTTAATTTAGCCATAGGATTTAAATAATTTTATAATTATTTAAACTCTTAGTATGTGATTTTTATGATTCCTTAACTTTAGAGGGCTGGTAATTTTTTTTGATCCTTTGATGTTATTGGATGTGTTTTGAGTTGATTTTATGAATTTTTTAAATTTATATGATTTTCTATATTTATTGTTTAATTTAAATAGCCTTAAGATTTGGAAATTTCATAACTTCAGATCTAGAAGTTATTTTTATTTGAAATTTTTATGACAAGTGGGGTTTCTTACCAGTTTCACTTTCCTAAAATTTCACCATATTTAGAATTCATTTTAAGACTAATTAAAGTTCTAATTGTTTTCAACAAAACTCAATTTAAGCTTTTAATTTTCTTTAATTCCTCTCTGAAAGATGAGTTTAAAGAGGATTTATTTGGAATTTTTTGATATTTAGTCATTTCATTATAAAATTTGAAAAATCAACCTAATTGATTGAATTATTTAATTCAATTAATCCACTAATTAGGTCATTTCGGGGTTTAATGACTTTTAGTGAGTTTTGATGTTATTTTTATATTCATTAATGTTTATTATGTTAATTCAAGCTTATTACATTATTTTTCCTAATTGTTTTGGAATTAATATTAATTTATTTCATTAGTTTAAAGTTTATGGATTAGAAATCATATAACTTCCAATTTAATCACTAATAATTTCCCAATTTCTTACTCGAGCTATCTTAATCCTAATTTTAGATCCCTAAAGTTTCAAATTAATTAGATTTTTATTAAAAGTTTAATTTAAGTTTTATTATTTTCAATTAAACTCAAAATTTACCTAATAAAATTATGAATTTTAGGTTTAATAGATTTCTCCCACTGAGATGAATCTATAAAGCCCTTATTTGCATCTGTTAGTTGAGTATTTTATTTTTATAAAATTTTAAAGTTTTAGAGTATTTTTAGCATTTTTTACATCCAAAAAAATTCAATTTTTACACTTAACCCAATCAATGCTGATGCGTGATGACTGGGCACCGCTTTTCGCATTTTAACATAGGATTGGGTCATCAAGATCCACGTGGATTCAGCTTATAAAGTGGCTAGGATGGGGTTTTCAATCAAGACTATTTAATCAAAGGTCGGACAATCTAGAATCATCTCACGTTCCTTTAGGTGTTTAAATCAAATTGTGCTTCTAAATTACAATCATCCATTCCAAATAGAAGCAACAGATGATCATGAATGTATACTTAACCTCTTATTGTAAGCCAAGAGTCGCATGCCATTAAAGGATGATTTTTGGTAATCTAAAAGGAAAAAAAATATGAAATTTTATTTGCAAAATGATCAATGATCAATTTACAACTAATCTATGTGGCTTGATTCTATTATAAATCAAATTGACCTCATAAAGGACAAAACTGAATTAAAAGGAGATTGTCATTAAGGGACACCTTGCTAACATCAGATCTTGACAGTGTTCTCATTTTGAAAACCTTCAAGGGATTAAAACAAAACTCCAGAAAATAATTTATGGCTTTCCTCCCTCTAGATTCGTATGGAGACCAACATGCACTGCCACTCGCTAAAGCTCAATCAAATAGTGGGTTACAGAGGTCAAGAAGTGGGGAAAATGACTTGTTTGAGTTCATTTTAAGCTGTGAAAGTTGTAGGAAGTGTCAAAGGTGGTAATTAAAGGCTCTCTCCCTTTCTTTATAATTGGTTGAGCCTTTTCTTATTGAAGGAGTGGAAGGTGGCTAATCCAAAGAATTAAAATCCCATGATTGCCCTGAAGGCGGTTAAGAGGTCAGGCAGCATGTTTGAGCTTACTAAAGGTGAATAAATGGGTAGATTTTAGTGATGAGGTGACTCAGCTTTACCCCTCCCAAGGATTCAACCTCATCTCCTGACACCTCTTCACCTCATGGAAACACTTTAACTCTTTAGTAGAATGTTGATTTCCTTCTTTAATCAAGCTAAGATGAGCCTTAGATTGGGTTAGAGCTTGATCAAATTGAGTTTGGAGTTACCAGATCAATTTGGGTTCCTTTGAGTTTGACTTGCTCTAAGTGGGTTTGATTGTATTCCCCTTGATAAATTGGATTTATATTTAGGTTACAATTAATATTGATTGTCCTCCATATGATTTATTTGTTAATTTATCCAAACTATACAAGAATTTAGAGAAGTTTAGACAAGCTTGACTCACTTGACCTAAATAGGTCAAGTTGGGTTTTCTAGCCTATCTAATTATCTTAGGTAATATGTGTTTACTTAAGTTCAAATGACTATTTGTGATCATTTTGAATAATTAATTTCATTGAATTTGGGTTAGAATTTGATTTGAACCCAAATTGACCCATCTTAGATTAAATTAGGTTTAATTAAGTCAAATGTCTGATTTGATATAATTAAAAATGTGTTTAGGTTTCAATCATGTTTGATTAAATATTTGCATGTATTTTTTTGACATTTTTAAATCCAAAAAATTTTTAGCATGTATTTTAAGTGGCTTTTTTTTTTTATAATTTTGAGCCTTTGGGATAATTGAATTTGGCCAAATTTTGATTGATTGGCCTTTGACTTAGTGGAGCCCACATGGGTCAACTCAAGTCAAATGACTTGGTTATTTATTTTGAACCTCTTATAGTTTTATTTTTTAGTTTATTTATGTTTGTACATTAGTTTTATATTTTTTTTGTTTGATTTGATTTCAATTTATTTAGATTTTATTTGATTTTTTAGGCTAAGGTGAATTTGAGCATAGATTGGTTAATTGGGTCAACCATCCCAAGTACCTCAATATAGGCTCAATTAAATTTAGATTTCAATTCAAATGTGATTTTATTTAGATTTTTATTAAATTTTATTAAGTTTGTTTGATTTAATTCTCCTATTAGTGAGGTCCACCGGGTGACCTAAATTTTTTCCCTAGGGTTTTAAGTTTAATTTGATTTCAAATTTCACTTTTGGTTTCAAATTTATATTTGATTTAATTTATTATTTTATTTTAGTTTTTTATACACCTGGTCATTAAGTTTAGTGTTTTAAGTGTCTAATTAAAAAGTTCTTAATCTAAGATTAGAGGTCCTAATTAGTAAGATCATGGATGATGTCAATCTCATAAAAAATGAGGTCAATAGATTTAGCTGATTTATAAAATTGTAGCATGTTGAAACAACACTATCAAGTAGCATAATAAAAAATGAAACAAAGAGAGTTTAGTGGTTTATAATGAAGAATTATGATAATTAGTTACAATATGAAAAAAAAATTGATGGTGTGGAATCAACTTTTATTTTATCTAGCCCTTTTGATGCAAAGCTTTGAAGAATATAGTGAATGATTTTAATAAGTTAGTAAGTTAAGAAATATTTTAGAGAGTAACATATAAATTTTGAACAATATAAATCAGTCATAAAAGCATGAACAATGAACAATGAACAAAAGTTACAATCACAACAGGTTATGTTGCATTTAAAATTGTTCGTGGTTTGAGGAAGAGCCTTCTTAAATACCTAGAAAATAGGGTCAAGTAGAGTAAAGTAAAATTAAGAGGTTAAAAGAGAATAAAAGTAAAATGAATTTTATTTCTTGATAATTTAGAGTACAAGTGCTATGACAAAGCAAGAGATAAAAAAATCCCCTTAGGAATAGAGGTGCCTCTCTTTTATATCTCAAGGAAGAGAGGGGTGGGTGAGGTGGCATCTATACATTTATTAAGAACATATATACTATGTCGGGTATAGATAAGAACTAGGTATAAAGATTGACTTGCCTAACCTAATGCGAGCATGTGTGAGTAAAGCATCCGATGAGTATACTATCATTTTGGCTCAATTGCTTGAGTTGGGGCCAAACTGTCAAGTTTATGTGATTACAGCTTTCCAACCTCCATAGTCATGTATCCTCCATGGGAGGAGTAATCCATGGTTGGTTCTCTAGTTCTTTCTATAAGTATTTAACTCTTCTACTTGTTGGGTCTTTATTATCGAGTATACTTTCCTATGGGTTTGGTTGTTTTGGTAGCCTTGCTCGAGGATCATTCATGCTTATTTGCTCTTTTGGGTATACATATTAGTAATTAATATCTAACATAAATATAATAAAAATTAATTGGGATTACTAAATTTTGCATAAGAAAAATAAGAAAATTATGAGTATAAAATAAATGGAGCAAAATAGTGAAAACATTTTGAAAATGAAAGTGATTAATATAATAAAATAGAAGAGAATCAATGAAATAGATGGATCTAGCCTTAATATATCAATGCAAAGACTTTGCTCTCAAATAATTTGATGTCAGATTCTTCAATGAATAGAAAGAAGGATAACTTTGTATTGCTAAAGTCAGGTGGCCAATGTATGACAAGAAATTAATTATTCTTTTTTTTACAAGATAACCATGATTAGTTACAAGCTTTTAGCTTAGATGTAGAAGAACAAAAGTAAAAAACTGATGTTAGAGAGCATAAGAAAAAAAGAAGAACTAGAACAGATTAAGAAAAAAGATGGGTTAGCCAGCAACTTAGAAGAGAAGGAAATAAAAGCCAAAGTTAATTAAGTTTTCATTTCATAAGATATGATAATTTAACTTAAAATATATTTTGGGTAGTTTTTGGAGAGTTTTATTTTTAAAATAGAAACCATGGTCCTCCTTGTAATATCTATCTTGCTACTTTTTAAAAATATATGTGATAAACATAATTTTTATAATAAAATTTATTAGAGTAGTGGCTATAAAAAAATATTGTTTAACCTTTTTAAAAGGGAAAAAGCTTATAATATTCATAATAAATAAATAAAATCTATTTTTTATAATAGTTCTATAATAACTTTTACAAACAACTACAATAACACTAAATAGGCCCTTAAACTCTCCTGAGAAGTTTCTTTTATTATAAGCATCATGATATAATATAAAAAGTGATTAACATGAAGCTAATTATAAAGCATTAATATATCTTCAATGATTGATCTTCATTCTATATCAAGCTTCTCCAAGACTCTCTCTCTCTCTCTTCAACAAGGTGGAAGGGAGCTATAATATTAAACTAAAGAGAGAGGTTAAGCAAAACTTAAATTATTAACTAGGATCATAGTGAATTAGATGCATATAGCATAATATATGTTACCATGCATTACGGTTAAGAGAGCCTCGAGGGATGTAGCTTTAAAAGAACATGTTCCTTTAAGATTTTAAAGAACTTTTTTTTTATATCTCCTAGAAAGCACAAAAAGAAAGTTGGTATATGATTTACAAATGAATAAGTTACATATGTTGAAAACAAAAGTTACTTTACAGTTTAATAATTATACAAATCATGAAGGAGAAAATAAATATAGAGGAGTCAAAGATTTAATGATTTTTTTAAAAAAAGAAGATTAGTCTTTTTCTTATTACCCTAGTAAGGTGTTAAGCTTGGATCTACTTAAGCTTTTAATTTTTTTTTTTACTTAGTACTTAATGGTGGCAATGTTTTATAATGGTTAAAAGTCTTAAATACATTGTTTTAGGAGGTATTTATAAATAAAACTATTTTTAACCTAAGGACCCTGGAAGCCTCCCTTACTTTTACTTTCATTACAACGAATTGACATGTAATGGGTAAGGTTGCCAACTTATGATTGAATTTTGATAACCTGACATAAACCAAACTTGTAAGAAAAGTTATTATTGACATTAATATATATAGAGCAGATTCAAGTCTATTATTTCAACCCATATAATAATTATGTTTGGTTCATGTTAAGTTTATTCAATTTAGGTCACTTTGACCCATTAACTAAAGTTTTAAGGTAAACTAGTCAATCTCTATCAATTATATTCATGTTTAACTAGGGTTGACCTAAAATTCATCATAATACATATAATAATAAGGTTAATGAACTAATTTTAGGTTAATTAGATCAAGTTGACTTATAACCCATATAATTAATGTGTTTAATAGTTTATTTTTGAGTTACTTGTATGTTAGGTTCAAGTTTAATGTTTCGATATATATAATAAATGATTTATTTTTAAGTTAAGGATATTCAAGCCAAGCCAACAAAGCCTACCATGTTGACCCAACTTAGTATGTTTAATGTTAGGAAAGAGTGGGCAAATATTAGTTATCATGTATTTTGCATGTGAAATCATTACCATAATCTACAAGAGTTCTTGATAGGCTACATATGTAGGAGTTGTTGGTTATTAAACCTTAATCATCATTACCAATTATTATTAATCAGGGATGAGAGATCAATCTAATTATATCTTCAGTGCAATTAATTTGATGGGGTTAGGTGATCTTAAGGAAAAGATGAGTGCTTGTCCTACTATATTTTATATAGAAATGATGCATGGCAGCCAAGATTGATATGTGAACTTTTAAAAGGGGTGCATATTCCTAATCCCAAACCTCCCCCTTCCCTTCAAATAAAAATATTCACTGCATATAAAATATAAATTTTAGAATTTTTAACTAACTAAGAGAGCTACTATAAATTTTTTGAGATCAACACAAGCCTTTCAACAAAGAATTTAAAAAAAAAGTAGAATTTAATATAGTAAAAAATATTATGTATAGCTATACACACTATAAATTTCCAAATAAAGGTGTTGCTTTGTTATGTTAAAGTTTAGAAAAATATTCTAGATTGAAAGACAATAACAATATTAGCCATTAAGTAACAATAACACTTTGAATGAGCAAGAAAGCAAGTTGGAAAGTATAAACTTTAATTTTTTTTTCCAAATAAATACAATCTTTTAGAGGAAACAAGTCAAATATTATGGTCAAAATTGAGCGAATTGTTGAGAGTTAATAAAAATATTAAAATTAAAATGACAACATGCAAAATCTTTTAAATAAATTTATGATATATTAATTATTTTAATATTAATATTCAACATATGTTTTAACATAATTTTTTATCAAGAGCTTTGAAATAATTTTATTTAATATTGTAAGGGGTGAAAATAGTCAAGTTTAAATGTTATTCAGCTTGATTCATTATGCAAATATGTAAAACTCATTTGTTTGCATTTTTCTCTCTATTGATTAAGCCTTTAATATTTTGTGTTAAATACAGACATATGTGCTTGCACACACACCCATATACACACATGTACAAACAAATTTATTGGATTCAATCCCAACATTTTAAATTGAAAGGTATGATTGAGATTAATGATCTTCACATGTGTAACCCTCACAATAAATATATAGGATCTAAATCTCATGCTATATATTGTTGACCTTATTTTTACAGTGAGGATTGGTCACTCCCATCCCAAGTCTAGGATTCTTCTAGGAACTTAGGTTTCCTTACTGCTTGGACACTTCTAGTAGTTAAGGAGACACTAAACCCAAGCCTAGAGACTTGTAGGGCATGACCCTAGGTCTAAAGCTTAACTTAGGGCAAATAGGCTCTACCTACCCTAAGGCCTAAATCGGCACTCATACACATCAATTCATTTGAACCTAAACCAAATGATTGAAACATCAACCCCAAACCAATCAATTGATCTTGATCAAATTTGATTTCCAATCCAAGCTCCAATCCAAATTAATTTAAACCTTAGCCCAAGTTAACCCATTTCAATCCTATCACTCCATTCAAACCAACCCAAGCAAATCAAACTCAACTTAATTCTCTCAATCATTATAATTATCCAACAAATCATTTCAAACTATTCCAACACTTACAATCAAGCAAATTAAATCAATTTGACTTAAGCAACACAAGTTAGCCCATTTGACCTAAAAGGTTCAAACGAGCTAAAACCCAATCAAACCCAAATCAATTGTAGTCAAAGTCACTAATCAACTTCAAATTTATCATTGAATATATTACAACCATCCATAGCCTCAATTGGTCCAAATTGACTTGACCAAACCACTTGACCCAAAGTCACCTAAAATGCCCAATTAGACCAAACTTCAATCAAACTCATTGGGTCAAATCAAGCTATCCAATTTTTTCATTGATGATTTTTGGTCACTATTGAACACTCCACTATAATCAATTGGATTTAACTAATCCAATTTGGCCTCTTAACCCAAGTTTATCCAAAGTAAAAGGCCAAATTAGGTTAAGTTATGTTCTAATCCAAAGTGATTGCAACCAATGTCTCTCATCAACCACAAATTAAATATTGAACATGACTCAACCACCAATTAAAGCCAATTTAACCTAACTAAGTCAATTTGGCCTCTCAACCCAAGTTGACCCAATTTGACCTAAATAGCCAAATTGGGCCAAATCAAACCCTAACCCAAATTGGTTGAATTCAATGCTTCTAGTCAATCACCAATTGGATATTAGACATGATCCAACCTTCAATTAAACCTAATTTGGTCAACCCATCCTGATTGATCTACATAGCCCAATTTGACCTAAAGGGTCAAACTTAACCAAATCATTCTCCAATCCAAATTAATCCAAATCAACTCTTCTAATCAATATTATTGTTCAATTGAACATGGACGTAACCTATGCTCAAACCTATTTGACCAGTTTGGTCAAATTGGTCAATATGACTTATTTGACCCAAATTGAACCATATCAACTAAATCAAAATCTAATCCAAATTGAACCAAACTAATTGTACTAACTCATTCCAAATAACTAATTAAACTTAACCAAACTCTCACTTTGACCCAATTTGGTCAAAATAGTCAACTTACCCAATTGAGCCCATTTGACCTATATGAATCAAATTGAGCCAAACCCAACTAAATCAAGTTCAAACCCAACCAAACTTGGCATGACTCATCCCTGGGTCACCATGGGCCTGCCCAGTGAGACCAACCCATGGTGAACCCGGGTTGGGTCAAACCCATTGAACTAATCCCTCCAAATAGGATAAAATCTTCCTTTAGAAGGGTTCTCCACCTCCTAACCTTGGTAGCCATCTTTGGCTTTTCTTCGACAGAGGACCACTGACCCAACCTAACCTAAGACTATTAGGTTCAGCCTTTGGCCAAGAGAGGGTGAGCTCACTCTTGGGCAACGATTAGTCTATCTAAGGAGGAGTTTGCACTCCATGGAAGTCCACTACACTCCCTCAGCCTCTCACACATCCACCTCGAGTCGTGCCACCTCGCCACCTACTGGTCAAATGATCGCCAAAGGCTTCTCACTTATTGGGAAGGAGAGCACACTCCTCCCCATCCATTCAAATTCACAACACACATTCTCCAGGGCATTTCAGGCAGTCCCCAAGCTTTCCCTGAACTCCCCGTGCACCCCATCGCTAGCGAGACCGAGCTCCACCTACACCTGAGAGCTTTGTCCATCCAACCTCACCAAATCTCCATTAAAGCAAATTAAGTTTCCCGCAACTTCACCACACTCCAACAAATGATAATGAATCATTCCCAATCAATTCGACCACAAGAAGGAATCCCTAGGCCAACTCTGATGACTTTCGCGGTGGAACTTGGTCCGCAGACAAATCGGCGAGGAGATAGCTCGAGATCTTCTCAATAGGGCATCATCACTTCAAAATAAAGCTACCTCATTGAAGGATTGCCAGTCTCTAGCTCCAGCGAGATAAAAAATTAGACAACCATAGATTTGTCCATTAAGTGTTGGTCTATTTTGAACGAAATGTGATTTGATGCAATTTTTATCATAGGATCCTCTTAGATCTCTTCCCTGATAGTTTTGGATTCAATTCGCCATCAAATGAGCTCTAGTAAGCTTGGATCAAGCAGCGAAAGGTGGACGGTGTCTATCTTCTGGTGCTCGCGGGATGATAGATCACCCGTCATCTATTCCATGTGATTAGAATAGATGGCTGTGATTAATCACACTAGAAATCTCAATTTTATCCCTTCATAATCTCAAGATTAATCTCAATCGTCCAATTCAAGATCGAACGTCGAAGACGAAATCACGTCTATCGCCACTGAGTCAGCAGTCACGTCAAATGATTTAAATAAACAATGCCATGGCACCATATGGAAAGCAATATCACATCAGCGTCCATGTGGTTTTGATGGTTTAAAATGGCTTATTTAGGTTTTAAAATATAATTTAAATAGGCAAAACTTCAAAAAATTATAACTAGTTATAAAAAAATCCAAAAAAAATGCAAATAAATCCATTTTAGAAAACTTGGACATAGAATAATTTAATATAAATAAAATCCCTAACTTATTTTCAATGAATAGTGCTTAATTGAGTTTGAAACTTAGGCTAATTATCTTAATTAAGGCTAAATTACTTGGCTAATTAATTATAATTTTGGCATGTTTATTCTATGAGATGTCCTCTACCTCCTATATTTTTCTTGGGATTATTTGCCAAGTGATTTGGGGAATTACAAATTTTAATCCTAATTACCCTTTTTAAATGGTTTAATAATTATTAAAATTAATGAATAGTAAAATTAAGTAATTAGAGTTAATTACTTAATGTAAATTGTGGGGATAATATGTGAATTAATTAGGACCCCCTCTTTTAATTATTTACAAATGTATTCCATTAAAGGGCTTAATTAAGATATTTAATGATTAAGGGTAAATTAAGTAGAATTAATAATGAAATATAAGTTAAATCAATTTAAGTAACTCAAGTGCAACCCATTAATCCCTTTATGTGTTTAATAACATAAAGTTGTTAAAGAAATTATAATTTTCCTATTGGTATGGGAAAATTGTAAGAGTATTTATCTTAAATTTTGTCCATCCTTAATTTAATTAATTCTTAAGCATTAGCCTAATTGCATTAGATCCCTTTTAGATGCATTACAAATTTTATTTTTCCAAAGCATATCATTGAAGACTCATGTTTAGGTAGTTAATCAAATTAAAGAGGCTTGGGAAGGGTGATCAAATGGTTATAATTAATGGATTGAACTTAATTAATCCATGAAATATATTTAAATTTCCTTCCTTTAACATCGTAAACAACTAACATGGGATGGAGTGAATTCTAAGCATTGTTTCTCCTCTTTTGGTTTTTAATAACTTGAATTTTAAAATTAAGCATTAAAGAAACTTTAATTAGATTTAAGGGATGATTATTTAACTTGATTGTACTTCTAATGAAATCAAGTATGTTTTGTGGTGATGTTCAATTACTTCCTTTCAAATTATCATAAATGTGCTTTCCATGTTCTTCATGCATTCATATTTTCAAATTAAAAGAATATGATTGTAGTTAAATTGTATGAGTTGGATAAATGTTATCATATGGTGTTGCTATTATCATTAGTAAATCTCAAATTATTTTTAAACTATATGATAATTATGAATCTTTAATCAATGCTTATTATAAATAACTATCCTATGAAAAATAAAATGTTCATTTACTTGTAGTCAAAAGATGACAAATGATGGCTTTATTCCTATGTTCATATTTATGTATTCATTTATTTGAATTGGCAAGTATATAGTCTAGACATCCCGAGAATACGAGGCTTTAAGTAGCCCCAAGGAGGTCTTAGATAATCTGACTTTTCTGGTTTAACAATGGCACGTACTTGCTTAATTTCATTTATGTGTGTGCATACATTAGAACATAAAGTAAAATCCATTTATTTTTGCCATTAAGCTTTACATAAGTAAAATATCTTCATACACAACCTTTTCATGATTTTATCTCTATGTTTATGTATATGCTTATGTGTATTTGAATTGGTGAGTATATAATTTGGACACCTGAGGAACACAAGGCTTTAAGTAACCCCAAAGAGGTCTTAGATAATCTCACTTCCCTAGTTTTATAATGGCATGTACTTGCTTAAATTCCTTATACATGTTTGCATATGCTTAAATATGAGATGAAATCCCTTTTAAATTAAATTCATGCATCAAAATTCATTAAGTGTGCAAAATATGACACACACACACACACTAAACCAAAAATTAAAATAAAAAAGGAAAGAATGTGGATGGTATTGATAAGATTCCTTAAAGCTAATCAAAACTTAGGTCAAATAAAATTCATGAATGGTCTATTAAGAAAGTTAAAGTAATAGTGATCTACATTTATAAATCAACTTCGATTATGGATGAAAGAGTCAAGTTTCTTTCTTCTCTACATAATGATTAGATCTTAAGTAAGAAGTGAACAAAATAAAAAATGCATGTTGATCTCACTTTTAGAGGGAGGACTCATCCTTCCCATATTAGACTTAGGAATCTTCTAAGCACTAGGATTTTCTTAGTGAAAAGACACTTCTAGTGGCTAAGGGAATAGTAAATTGAAGCCTAGAGACTTAGGAAGGCATGCCTTAAGCTTAGGTTATACCCTAAGGCAAATAATTCTTACCTATCCTATGGCCTAAACCAAAACCCATGCTTGTCCAATCACCCAAAACCTAACACAACGAACCTCCAATTGGACTTTTGCTTCATATCCAAGCTAAATTAACTTAACCCTTAACCTAAACCAATTCCACCATCATCCTATGGATCCAACCTAAGCCCATTCAAGTAAACCAAATCTAATTGATTTTCACAAAAATACTCCAACTATTCAATACTCTATTTCAAACCATTCCAATACTTACAATCAAACCAATTGAACCAAATGAACCCAATTAACCCAAGTTAGCCCATTTGACCCAAAAGGTCCAAATGAGCCAAAATCTAATCAAACTCAACTCAATTATAATCAAAGCCATCAATCAACCCTAAATCCATCATTGAACTTTTCTCAACACCCAGTTCAACCCAATTCAACCCATTTGGTCCACTTGACCCAAAGTCACCTAAATGACCAAGTTGATTCAAACTTCAATCCAACCAAAATTGGATTGAATCAAACCATCAAATTTTCTCTACAATGATTGTTGATCATTCTTGATTGACTAATTGCAATCAATTGGGCCAAACCAAACTAATTTATTCACTTGATCAAAGTTGACCTAATTAACCCATATGGACCAAAATGAGCCAAAAATCATTCAACCTCAATTGATTGAAATCAATGACTCTCATCAATCATAAATTGATCATTGAACATGACTCAACCACCAATTGATCTAAACCAAGCCAAATTGGTCTCTTGACCTTGGTTGCCCAACTTGACCTAAAGGGTCAAATTGAGTCAAATCAAATCCAAACTCAATTGATTAAAACTAATGCCTCTAATCAAACTCAAATTAATTATTGAACATGATTCAACATCCAATTGAATCCAATTTAATCAAACCAACCCAATTGACCATTTAGCCCAAATTGACCTAAAGGGACAAATTGATTCTCTAATCCAAATTGATTCAAACCAACATCTACAATCATTCTCAAATGATCAATTGACCCTAAACCAACCCTCTACCCCAGTCAATTTGGTCAATTTCACCAAATTGGACAACTTAGCCCATTTGACCCGTGTTAGCTCCCGCATGGCGTCGAGGGTTAATTAGGTGATTTGAAATGCCAATAAATGGCCAAAACTTCAAAAATTCATAACTAACTATAAAAAATTCTAAAAAATATAAATAAATCTATTTTGGAAAGGGTAAATAGAAGAGAATTTCATAAAAAATACAATCTCTAATATTTGAATAGTGAGTAGTGCTTAATTAGGATTTGAAATCTAGTTTAATTATTCTAATTAAAGCCTAATTACTTTGCCAATTGACCTCAATTTTGGTGGGTTAATCCCATGGGATGTTCTCTGCCTCCTATAATTTTTTTAGAATTTATTGGTCATATAATTTGAAGAATTTGAAATTCTAATCCTAATTACCCTCCTTAATCAATTTAATAATTATTAAAAATGCTAAATAGTACAATTTAAATAATTAATAATACTTAATCACTGTTAGCAGTGGGAATGATGAGGGAAAATAATTAGGGCCTTGTGGGTGAATAAATCTATTATAAGGAGTCACCTTTCAAATCTGTTGGAGAAAAGAAAGAAGAGGCCTTATAGAAATTTATCTTAGTAAGACGCCATGCAGATCCGTAGATGTACTTATTCAGGTGATCGGGTACATCATCAAGGTATAGTATACTATCTCAAAAGATAGAAGTCACTACCCTTTAATGGAACCAATCACCTCAATAAGGACTCCCCTAAGGACGATGAGTCTGCATATGTACCAGAGATTCTTCCCCTACTTTAGAAAAGTAAAGCTAGATTTATTTAAAATTGAGTTCATTAAGTTTCCTACAAGGGCAAGCCCCCATAGTTAATTATATCCTAAAGACAGGATCCTTTAGGAAAACACTCGATTAAGGTAAATGATTGTTGTCTTTGAAGATTTCAATAAGAAGGACTATCAATCTATTAGTTTATTTTTGAAGATCAAATGGGATTAATCAAAAGAGGGAGTTATTATCAAATCCAAAATGGGAATAAGTAGAAGATGCTCATGATACTAGGAAACCTAGTGAGCATCTCAAACTATCCAATAGTTGAGCTTTACATTTTAGAAATTGATTTAGTTTGTTTGAATTGTATTTTTATTAGAATTTTAGGACTTAAGATTCCTTAACATAAGATTAAGAAAATTTCTAAGAGGTGAGGAATTATGTTTATGGCCCACAAGGGGAGAAGCAACCTTAGAACCTAAATTTAGGGAGCTTCGGTAAGGGTCGAAAGTATAACCTCAATCTAAGGCGAAAATGGGCAATTGGTTCGCCTCCACAAGAGAGGGCACACCACCCGACAACTTGGACTTATAACCTCCTGGGGGTGGCTACCAAGTAACTCCTATGATTTTAAATACATGTAGCAAGTCATATTCTAATCCAAGATAGCTAGTCTATTTTTATTTAGAAAGGTACTAAGTACTTAAACTCACTCCCTAAAGAGACTAGATCATGTAAAGGGTATGCTTCAAATTACCTAAATCTAATGCATTTCAAATTTCATTTTATTTCATTTTTGGACAATCAATTTGATCAGGCTAATAGGCTTTTTATGAATAATGCATGATAAAGTTGATTATTGGCCAAAATCAGCTAGAATTTTAAGATGTTAGTTTCCACCATGGCCCTCAAAGGTCAAGTCGGGTTCTTTGGCAAAGATGAAGCCCTCCAACCAAGAGTGAAATAAGATGCTATTGTGCATGATATTATAAAGAAAAGAACTCATCCAGCTAAGGGGTTTCTAATTCTTTTATCTTGATTTTAATCTTAAGCTTTAGGTGAGGTTATGAGTTGTTTAGTTTTAGTTTGAATTTTTAAGTTGGGTAAAAGATTTATTTTTCCTAAAGAGCCTAATCCACATCCAAGTCATACATAAAGCTAAGAAGAAACTAGAAAAAGCATGCCACTTAATGCACAAGTTAAACAAACATCAATCAACTTATAAAATAGTGCAAAAAGAATAAATGACCGTTAGTGAGCGGGCACCACTGCAAAAATCCAAAAATATCAAATGTGGGTAACCGAACTCTACCCTTATACAACCCGGACTACAAATAATTTAAATTATAATTAAGCAAAGGAATTCATTATTATGGGGGCCTTCAAGCTTTATTCTTCTTTCTTCTTTCTTCCTTTTTCTTCTTTCTTTCTTTCTTCTTTGGATCTTCCTTTGGATGGTTGAATGGTAGATTCTCCAAGACTTTATATGGTGCATAATATGGAATCTTATGACCAATGTTCATTATAATCCTCCATAACAAATAATTCTAACAACCTAAATATACAAGCCTTTACATGAGAAGGAAATGCATAAATCCAACTAACACCTGCAAAATAAAGGTTAGTCAAATCACACCACACAAATCCCAAGCATGTATATTGGACTTATCACCCCACACATGAGTAACTAAGTCCACCTGGCCTATGGATTATGCTAAGGGGTATAGGACCTGCAAGCAAGAATCATTTATATTTTTATTTATGATAGCTCCTCTTTAGCATAATCTCTTGAAAAGAATAGTTAGAGTAAGTACATCCTACCATTCATTCTATGATAATACACCCTAACATCTAGTCTAAAATATTCATCATAAAATAAAATATAACATCAAGTCATGCACCGACCTAACCTAAACCTAGAAGTGGTGACTTAGGCTAATGTGTGTGCTTTGAAGGTTTATATGGTATGCTTACCTTAAGACATTAAGTTTGAATTTTCTAAGTATGAAGGACATGTTCAACTTAGAAGAGGGTTTCATTTAAGTTTTTAGTGACTTTGGGTTGATTTTATTTCATGTTTTAATTTGGTTTAAGTGTGACCTACAATTAATTACTAAGTTATAAAGAGAGGGAAAGAGAAGAGAACTTCTCTTTCCTTCCCTAATCCTTAAATAAATTCTAAGGTAAGTTCACATTTTTAATTTCATTTAGGTGAATATTTTATTAAATCTTTTTAATTAATCCTAAGTTTAGATTGATTCTAAACAAACCTATCCAAAAATAAAGGCATTTTAAGATTTAGAAAAATGAATCAAAATTCACATAACATACATTACTTCAATTCTTTCCCAACATATATAACATGCATATGGATGGACACTAAGCATATCTATACATGCAAATGAAGATGATTAACATACTTATGATGCATGCTAAGTAATCCATTTAAGAAAAATTAGAAGCTTTAGATGCATGAATTTTCTTAAGTAGAAAAGGGTTTTCTTTCTCCAAAATTTCACATACATGCATGAAAGTATGAAAGGCATAAGTGAGTACAACATCATTATTAACCAGAGGTGTAAAGTACAAGACCTACTTAGGGCTACTTAAAGCCTCACAACCTTGGGGTTGTCCAGATTAATATACCACATTCCTTAAGTACTAACATAAATATAAAGGAAATGAAATAGAAAAAGAATATGCAAAAGTTTGCTTAATGGTTTTATTTTTGTTTATGTAATTTATTCATGCAAGTGTAGGCAATCCTTCTTAAGTGAGAGCATAGAGATGAATAGGGTTTGAAATTTTGTAAGTGTTGGGTTCTTTTCAAATGCACCCTGCATCTTACTAACTCATATTCAAAGCTATCCTAACATAAGGAAGGAAAGAAAGGCTACACTACACATGACTTTATAATCTACCACATCCAAGCTTATAATTAAATTATAAGAATAGCACATTTTATATTTGATGTTTCATTTATACATTTTAAAAATAATTTGGATTTAGTAGTGATAATAGCCACTCATATTAGCCAACACATGCACATTTTACATAAAGCAACCAATTTCATTTTAAAACTTTTAAAACATGAAATCATGGATGCATAAGTTGCATACAATACAATTTAGCATGTTGGGAATGATCTAAAGCAATGTAATCATATGAACAAACTCACTTTAGTTAATTCCTAAAGACGTCCTTAAAGAATAAGAAAACTTAGAATAAATCAAAGTGAAATTTAAAATGATTTTTTTATTTATCTGAAGTTTAATTTAATTTTGAAAAGGTGAGATGAGTTTGTTATGCCTAACCCATTCCCACATGTGTTTTTATGTTTGTTTAATTTTTAAGATAATTAAATCCATTTTTAAATGTTGATTAGGTTAAGGTATGCATTAGGTGGCTTAATTAACCCTTACCTACGACACCTTAGAAAGATTAACTAAGAAATTATGAGCCAATGAGATGACATAAAACCCACAAGGTATGTAAATTTGCAATGCACCTAGTAATGAAAAGGCCTAATGTAATTTGGCGCACAATTAAGAGTTAATTAAGCTAAGGGGTTTAGCTTAAGTACTTTTAAAACACCCCTTCACACTTATGAAAGGGGATTTAATTTCTTTAATTAGACTTAGGCTATTGAACACCTAAGAATCTACCCAAGATAGATTAATTAAGTTCTAGAGATTTTTAGATTTTTTTTAAATTATTTCTAATTAATGAATTAACCCTTAATTAAGAATAGGATTAAGGAAAGAAGGGTTTAGGGAATAGCTTAGGGGAAATATCCCAAAATTATTTCCTAAAACCCCTACTCACTAGATTTAACTTTAATCCAACTTAATCATAGGGAAAATCTACTAATTACATCTTAATTACCCTTAATTACATGAAGGGGATAATTAGGGCATGAGCTAGCAATTTTCCTTATCAAAGCCTTAATAAATCTCAAGAAAATTAGGGAAGGTAGAGGTCATCCCCTAAAATAAAACCTAGAAATTTCTAGATGGAATTATCTATCCATAACATTTTTCCTTTTATTTTTTTGATTTTTCTTGAAATAGTTATGATTTTATGAAGGTTTCAAAGTAATTGAGAATTAATAAAGAATTTCTTAATCCCTGGCTCACAGTGTGACACGTGGTGTTGGCGATCAGTGTGCTTTACACGCATCATACTGTGAGCCATTACTTAAGTTGTCAAATCAGGAGAGGTGACGGTGGCTCACACACTTTTATTCTAAGCCGTCCAATCAAAGATCGAACGGCTGAGGATACACCCATGGTTTTAAAAGGGGGATTAAATTCTAAAATGTGAGAAATAATCTCAACCGTCCATCTAAAAATGCGCAGATGGATGGCTGAGATGGGCTAAGTTCTTCCCTGAGGAGGAATGTGAGCTGTTCACAATCCAAGGGGAGATCTGAGCCCGATCCTTCATGGATTCAATCAATACTCAACCCACACCATCTAAAGGACCAAAGTGGCCAATCCAATAGCTAAGATCCTATGACATTAAAATCCACTTTGTAAAAGACCAACACCTCTTAGCCTAAGTGGTCGAAATTTCACTAACCTCGTTGGAGGTGATCACCAATGTTTGTTCAATGGTTTAGGGGTATAATGGTCATTTTGCTATTTCTTTTCAATTTGGGTATGTTTGGTATGTTGGGAAAATAAGTTGGGCCAAGTTTCAATGGACTTGGAATCCATTTGATAGGGTTTGGCTCATGTTAACCCATTTAGGTCAAAATGGGTCAGCTTGGGTCAAATTGGGTCAAGCTAAGGGTTGGGTCAAGTTCATATGACCATTTGAAATGTTTGGTTTCTTTGGTTTGGTTCAATTTGGATTAGATTAGATTTTGGCTCTTATGACTCATGTAGGTCAAATGGGTCAGGTTGACCCATTTGACCTATTTGGGTTAGGTCAAGGGTAGGCTTAGGTTTGATTAGTCATATGGAGTGGATTGGTATCTTTGTTTCTAATCAATTTGGGTTAAGTTTAATTTTGGCTCAACATGACCCTTTAGGTAATGTTGGGTATAAGGTCAATTGGGCTAGGTTGGGTCTAGTTGGTCAATTGAAGCTTTGGTCAAGTTCCACAAGTGATTTGGAATGGACTTGACCCATTGGTTTCAATCAATTTGGATTAGATCAAGTTTTGACACATTTTTTCCCTTTAGGTCAAAATGGGTAAACTTGGGTCAAGTGGGCCAAATGGGCTAGGTTAGGCTCAAAGCTTGACTTGGTCAAGTTCAAACATAGGTCATGAGTGAACTTGGATCAATGGTTTCAATCAATTTGGCCTATGGTGGATTTTGGCTATGTAAGGTTTCATTTTTAGTTAAGCATTGACTTGGTCAACCCTAAAGTTTGACTTGGTTTGACCTAATTTGATGGATTGATCATCCCATGATGATTGTTGATCATGATGAGAGGAAAATATGAGTTTGGTTCAATCCAATTTGGTTAGGATCAAAAGTTAGCTCATAAAGGTACTTTAGGTCACTTTGGGTCAAGTGAGCCAAAGTGGATCAAATGGCTTGGTCAAAGCTTTATTTGATTGATCTTGTATATGGACTTATGATTAAAATATAAATCCATTTATAAGTGGTTTGAAGTCATATGGATTTTGATCCATTTGAAAATTTCATATTCAAAGGAAGAATATGAAGGAGTTTTGGGTTTAAATTTTTATTTAGGTTTTGATTGAAGGATTGAAGTTTGAATTTATATATGAGCTCATGATTGTTGGATTGATTGAACCATGAGAGAAAATCAAGAGTTTGGCTTGATTTGAATTGATTTTGGCTAAGTTCAAGATTTTGACTTGAAAGGCTTAGATTTGATTTTGAGTGGATTTGAGTTTGATCTTTGGAGTTGGTTTTGATTGTTTGAATTTATATTTCATTCATATATGTGAATATAAATGAGAATAAAAATTTATCATTAGAAAATTCAAGAATTTGAAAGAGTTTCATGATTTATGGTTAAATCCATTAAAGGAAATTTAAAGGTTTTAATAGAATTTTTAATTTGAAATTTAATTTTTGGGTTGGATTTGATTGATGTATATTTATATTTCATTTATATATGAGAACATAAATGAGAATGCAAATATATTTTTAGAGAATTCCATGAGTTTGAATGAGTTTGATCAAAGTTTAGATTAAATCCATTAATGAAAAATTACATGATTTAAGGGATTTTCAAGCATTTTTAATTTGAAATTTAATTTATGCCTTGGATTTAATTGGTTTATATTTATATTTCATTTATGTATTAGAATATAAATGAGGATATAAATTGATTTTGAGAAAATCCCAAGGTTTTAAGTAGGTTTGTTCAAGGTTTGGAGTTAGTTTTGTCTAAGTCCTTTAATGGAAAATTAAAGAGACTTAAGAAAATTTTCATGAATTGATTTGAAATTTTGAATTTAGTTTGATGGGTTTGAATTTATATTTCATTTATATATGGGAATATAAATGAGAATATAAATGATCATGAGAAAATCTCAAAGGTTTGAATAGGTTTAGATCACAATTTTGGCTAAGTCCTTAAGAAAGGGTTAAGGACTTAGGAAATTTTGACTTAGGAATTTTGTTGGATTTTGATCATGGGTTTCAATCATGGATTTCAACCATGGATTTCAATCATGGAATTGAATCATGGAATTAATTTGGAGTTTGAGAAAATAAAAAATAATTGATTTGGAGTTTGGCTTGAAAGAAGGAAAGTGAGGAAAGGTTTAGGCTAAAGGTAGGAGATTTTCCTATCACCCCTAAGGCATGACCTATTCCTATGGCTAACTCTTCTAAGTCTTCTAGGGCTAGGTGAGAGTGTCCACCTAATCACTAGATGAATCTTAAGACTAAGGAATTCTTAAATTCTAAGAGGAATCCTAGGCCTAAGATGGAGGTGTTGAGAGCTCAATCTAAAAATGAGATCAACAAAGGGCATCCAATAGGTGTGGTGTGACTGACCAGGAACACCGCACATATTGGTGTTGACCGAAATGATCAACAACACCGAAAGATCACAAGAACTAACAGAAACTATCTATCCCTGACCCAAGGGAAAGAAGGAGTCTAGAGCATAGTGCAATGTGACTCTACTTATGTCTAAGACATAAGAGAGAGGGATGAAATCCACTAAAGGATAGAGTGTGAACCTTCCACTAGGGAAGCAGGTTCAAGTCATCTATAAGGAGATGAAGGGTTTGATTTAATTTGAATCTCACTGAAGAGAGATCTCCACTGGGGGAGAGGGTTGAATTTATTTTAAATTTTATTAGGTTTACATTTTTAGATGGAACCTGTTGGTTTACAATGGGTTGTACTAAATAGGAGCCATGGAGGCTAAGACCTAATTCAAATTTACCAATCCAAAGGGGTGTCTACTAAGCACATTGTAGGACTAGCCAACCAAAGGGATATCTTTTGGTATGCAGCAGCTGTACTAGGAGGAAAGCATAGTAGACTTATATCCTCCAAAGTAGAGAACGGTCGCTAGGATAATCTATTGGCTAGACAACATATTGAACCCAACCTAGGGCTGACTATTGAGTGAATGCCACTAGGAGATTTAAATCAACTCAAGGATAGTCAAAGATTGATTACATTTTTTAAATTATTTTATTTTGATTATGATGGATCCTATAGGTTTGCAATGAACTGCACTAAGTAGGGCAATGAAAGCCTAGACCTAACTCAGATTTACCAATTCAAAGGGACTAGTCTACCAACCACAAGGTAGAACTATCCAACCAAGGAGAAATGCCTTTTGGTACACAATGGTCAAGTCTTAAGAAGAAATTATGGGGACTCATATCTTCTAGAGACAAGGAACTATTGGGGTGATCGCTTTGGGCAATAAATCAAACCTGACCTAGGGTTGACTATTGAGTGAATGCCACTGGAGGACTTAACTCAACCCAAATATAGTCAAAGATAGATTTCATTTTTAAATTTATTTATTTTTATGGATTCCATCAGTTTGTGATGGATCACACTGAGAAGGAGCTTATAAAAGCCTAAACCTATCTTAGATTTATTGAACCAAAGGGAGTAGCTTCCTGGCCGATGGGAGAACTATCTGACCAAAGGAGTGCCTTTCATTTTGCAATGATCAATTGAAGGGAAGAAAGCTCGGGGACTCACATCTTCCACTAGATAAAATATCACTGGGGTGATCGGTTACTTTGGGCAATAAATTAGCCTCGACCTAGGGCTGCCTGTCAGTTTGTGACAATCATGCTAGAAAGAATGCATCATAATCTAATATCTTTCAAAGTGGAATGATTGTCGGGGTAACCTTCTTATGGAAAAATAGATTGAACCCTACCTAAGGGCGACTATAGAGTGAGTACCGACCAGGGGATTTATCTTAACTCAAGTAGTCAGGAAATTCCTATAGGGAGTTCTATTGACGCTGCCCTAAAGATAGGATGCCTGCTTGGGAGAAGGGGCCCTTTGGGGCTTGAATCCTAATCCATAAGTGAATTAATTTTTGTTTATTTACTTTAATTATTTTATCATGGACCATATTAGTTTGTGAGGGATCAAACTGAGAAGGAGCTTATATCAGTCTAGATCTATCTCAGATTCACTGAACCAAGAGAAAATTTGCGCATCTGCTGAACAAATTTTCTAATCACAGGGGTGGTTACTAGGAAAGGAGAACTGTCTAATCCAAAGTAACCTAGGTAGTGTCTAAATGGGGTCACAATGGACATGATCCAAATAGAGTGCCCATAGGGGATGGGGCTAGTAAGGGCTTAATCCAACACTCTAAAGAAAATGACATGGCTAGTCATAAATTCAATAGGTATTCAGTGTCCAACTCAAGCAGAAAGTATGGGGACTCATATCTACTAATAGTGGTGTACTCATCGAGTGAGTCACTGTCAGCATAATGAACATTAACAAACCTAAGGTGCCCATCAATTTGTAACAATCATCCTAGGAGGAAAGCTCGGGGACTCACATCCTTCTATAGTGGAACTGATTATCGGGATAGTTTGTCTTCAGTTGATAAGTGCTATCCGACCTAGGGCGACTACTAAGTGAATGCCATTGGGGGACTTAGATCAACTCAAAAGTAGTTAAGAGGAAAGAAGCCTATGGGGGACTTACCCTAAGCCTCAAAAATACTAAACTTCTTTAGAATATGGTGGCTAGTTCAAGAAGAAAGCACGTGCTCCTATCTTCTTAAATAAAGTCAACATGAGGTAGCTTACTGGCTGGGCAGTGAAGCAGACCATACTAATAAGGTGCTCTTTAGTTTGCAATGGTTAAAATAGGAAGAAAGCTCAAGGACTCACATCTTCCAAAAAAGTAACCACAAGGGTGACATACTAGCGAGATAGCCTGTAGACCCAACCTAGAGCAGCTAATGAGTGAGTGCTATAGGGGGCTTGCTCCCACATCAAATAGCTTGAGACAAAAGATTTGTGTTTGTGGTTGTGCATGTTCTAAAAGGAATAGGACACCTCTGGGGGACTTTTACACCTATCTTAAAATATGCTGGGGAATTATGAAATGATGTCATGGATGATAACAAGAATTCTGAATAAGAAAGGATGCCGCTTGGGTTCTCTCACACCTAACTTAGTTATGCTAATCGAAATAGGATGCCTCTCGGGTTCTCTTACCCTTATTCTAAAAGTATCAAAGATTATGTTTGTGTTATGAAAGAGGGATAGGATGCCACTGGGGGACACTTACACCTACCCTAAACACGTCATGGCAGATTCACAAGATAAACAAACAACACTTCGAAAGAAGAGAAGATTTGATGAATTGAATCAAATTTTGTTCTTTTTATTAATGAATTATTTTTAAATAAGTTTTATTTCATGGGTAATATTCTTTAGATAGAGTCCATTAATTGGAAGCACGGTGTTCCCCTTATAATCAATAAGGATAAGATCCTCCTCTAGGCGCCTTCTCTATGACATGGGCCTTCCTAAGTGGGTTCAAACTTGCCTCCCATCTTTTGACGGGCAACAATTGGTCTTCTAAGGACTAACACAAGTTCTCCTACTCAGAAGACCTAGGGTGGACCAACTTGTTGTGAGCTTGAATTATTTTGGCCTTGTATAACTCGAGGTTCTGGCATGCCCATTGGAGACTTTCCTCCAAACCTTCGAGCTCTTCTAACCATAACTTCACATTATGCTTGGTAGTGATCTTGTTACCCAATGTTATCCTTAGTGAAGGGAGTTGAACTTCTAACGGAAGAATAGCTTCAGACCCATACACTAAGGAAAATGGGGTAGACTGAGTTGGAGTTCGGTATGTGGTGCGGTAGGCTCACAAGGCTTCAACCAACTACTTGTTCCACTATCATTTGTTATCATCAAGAGTCTTCTTTAGTATTTGGATGAGAGTTTTGTTGAATGCTTCTGCTAAGCCATTAGCTCGTGTAGATGGAGTATCTCTCCATCTATATCTCTTCTAGCAAAGTTAGTGATCTTCATGCTTTTGAATGCAATACCATTATCGAATATAATTCATCAAGGAACCCCGAACCTATATATGATATGATTCTTGAAAAATTGAAGAACATGGTGAGTTGTGACCTTTCTGAGTGGGATGGCTTCTGCCGACTTGGAAAAGTAGTCGGTAGCAACTAAGATGAATCAATGGCCCTTGGAAGAAGGAGGATCGATCAAACCTATAATGTCGGTACCCCAACACTCAATGGCCATGAAGCCAAAGTAGGGTGTAGACTATTGGGTGGTTGGTGGAGGACTACACCGTGCACCTGACACTGATGGCATTTCCTAGCTACATCCATGTAATCTATGATCATAGAAGGCCGGAGCATCCAAGTCATTTAATCTTCGACTTCATCTTTGGACAGGATTGATGAGCTCCACATAGACCTGAGTGTACCTCAGTTACAATGCCATGGGATTCATGTTTGTCTAAACAACATAACCACATCTCGTCAAAGGACCGGCGATACAGGGTGCCATCAATAACAGCATAAGAAAGAGCTCTTTATATCACCTGATGGGCTTGAGATTTCTCTTGAGGTAGTTTACCGGTGTTCAAATAATCTATGAACGGTTGCCTCTAATCCATCTCCTTGTCCATTTTGGCAATGGCAACCTCCCCTTCAAGAGAAAGTCTCTTGATAAATTCTGAATCAAAAGGGATAAGACTTGTCTATTTTAAACCCTAATTGAAATGGACTCACTTTTTAGACATGCCAACTCTTTAGAAAATTTTTCCAAGGCATCTACTACCATGTTCTTTGCTCGGGGAACCTTGTAGATGGTGACTTCAGGAATCTGGGCCAACAGCTTCATGGTATACTCATAGTAATGATGATGCTTGGTCTTGAGGACCTGGTAGGATCTAGCAATCTGTTGATCACCAACTGAAAATCCCCAAAGATGTTGATGCTCTTGACATTGATAGTGATGGATAACTCCAAACTGGCAATCAAAGTCTCATACTCGGCTTCATTATTGGTGCAGGAGTTAGAAAGATAGTATAAGAATCTCATCACATCACGGTTTGGAGTTAGAAGAACTATTCCCCACCTTTTGGAGAATAGATCATGGTGCTTCACCTTTAAGAAAAGAAGAAGCACCATCAATACATCTTCCATTGGCGTTCGCCTCCCCAAGTTTATGATTTGTTCATCGGAGATCATCACTAGAAGAATCGAGGAAGTGGGTGTCTTGCTAAGAAATCGCTAATTGTCCTTTTACGCATGAGGTACAAAAGTAATATCAAACTAGTATCATGGACCAATGAGCCAAACATCCGAGCGTTAATTGGTGTCATGAGAAGTGGATTGGTTTGTGAGATCAAGTTCACCTTATGAGAAAGCATATAGTGTCATAGCTTCTGAGATGCAAAAATTAAAGCTAGGCAATATTTCTTAATAGGTGGATAGTTTGCTTCAACAGGAATCAGACGATGGCTGAGGTACCAGAGTGGGCTTTCCTTCCCCTCATCATTGATTTGGGCCAACAGAGCACCGATAGAGTCATCCAATGTAACAGTATAAAGGATCAATGGCCTACGTAAGATAGAGGCTACGAGAACTAGCAGCTTCACCAAGTATTCTTTAATGTCTTTGAACACATGTTGGCACTTGTCATCCCACTTGAACTTGGCATCCTTTTTGATAAGTGTTGAGAAGGGCTTGCACCTTCCTGATAAGTTTGAGATAAAGTGTCTTAGATACTCCAGTCATCCTTGAAAGGATCTGAGTTGAGTTAACCTCTTAAGAGGTGGCATTTCTAAGATAGCTTTAATCTTTTTAGGATCTATTTCTATTCCCCAGTGTCAAACAACAAAACCAAGGAATTTCCCTGAAGTGACTCCGAATGCACACTTTAGGGGATTCATCTTGAGGTTATAGTATCTTAACTGTTCAAAAACTACTCTCAAGTCAAAGAGATGGTCTTCCTTTTCTCTGCTTTTGACTACTAGATCATCAACGTAGCACTCAATCTGATGATGGATGAGTTCATTGAAGATCTAAGTCATGGCTCATTAGTATGAAGCACCAACATTTTAAGGCCAAAAGGCATGACCCTATAATAGAAGTTTTGATCGGGTTGAAAAGTATGTTTCTTTCATCTTCGAGACATCTTGATTTGGTTATAGGATGACCCATCCATGAAAGAGAAGGCGCATGAGATGAGGCAATGTCCACCATTAACTCAGGTATAGGAAGAGGAAACTCATCCTTAGGGCATGCCTTGTTTAAGTCCCTAAAATCAACACAAATGCAAATTTGGCCATTCTTCTTCTTGACTGGGATAACACTAGCTAACTAGGTAGGATATTTTTCTTCCCTGATGAAACCAGCATTGATCAGTTTCTTGACTTCAGAAATAACCTAATGTTCAATTTTTAATCGCATGTGTCTAGGACCTTGCTTAATAGGGATAACGTTAGGGTCTATTGCTAGCTTATGGACTGCAACGTCAGGAGATAATCTGGGCATTTTTTTATAACTCCATGCAAAGTAGTATTTAAACTCAGTCAATAGCCTAACTAAGTCATTGGTTTCTTCTTCATTCAATAACAAACTGATATATGTCAGGCAAGGATTTTCTTCTATCCTGAGGTTGATTTCTTTTAGCTTATCAATTGTTGAATGAATCTCCTATTCAAACATTGATAGTGTCTCTTTGACTTGGAGATCATCTGAAGTTTCTAAACAAACATTCTCAGAAGAGTTGGGGATGTGTGAGAAGAATCTATCAGACTCCAAATGATTGGTAACAATTAGGCAATAATCTTCATCATCGACTGCACCCACTGTGCCAATTCCTAGTCCAACTCCTAATTGTGCTTCCTTGCCTGTATTGTTCCATAATTTTTTAAAATATTCTTACATGTACTTGGACCAAGTGTGAGGAACTAAACCTTTTTGCACAAGATTTTGAACACAAGGCGAGTAAAAGTCAAAAGGCAATTCCATTAATTCTTTAAAAGTATCTTCCTCAAGTCCTACATCGAGCTCTGGACTTGAGGATGATGAACCCAAAAAGAACCTCTTCAACTTTGTGTCACTGGAAGACTTAGGGACTTCCTTAACTATCAAACCTTCAACTTTTTGAGGTGTAAGTGAGGTAAGAGCTAAGGTTCCCAACTACTGCCTGATAGTTTCACATAAACCAGATTTGAATACTTTGCTTTGCTTGGAGGCCAGGTCTTCATCTCTGGATGGATCAAAAGTCACCTCCAATGGAACCTGCTGAGGGGTTAGCTGGTATACTAATCACATTAGACTCATCCTCAGAGATGGATTCCAAGTCGATGTGAATAGTAAGGGTATTCCTGAATTGGAACACAACCTCTATTGGCTGAAGGCCAATTAGGGGGTCTCCCACCACTGGAACTACCTTTGTTTCAGCATTGCCTCTACCCGATGGAGGTTGAGCCATTCTACCCACATGTCCATATCATGGAATGAACTGTGAGCAAAATGTGATATGCGGATCTACTTCTTCTTCAATTCCCCTTTCTTGCTCACTTGGACATTTCTTTTTCTTTTCATTTTCTTTTATCTTTTCTTTTATTTCTTTTTCTTTTTTCTTTTGCATTTGCATTTGAATTTTGTCCAAGTTCATGAGAAAGGGTGTTTTGAGAAAGATAGTAGCTCGTATCCTCATAGATCTCAACCTCTCTCACTGAGAATGGCTTTTCATCCCCGTTGACACGGTACTCAATTCCAGCTTTTCTGAACTTGATGCACTGATGAAGAGAGGATGGAACGATCTTGTTTTGATGTATCCAAGGCCTACCAAGCAAAGTAGTGAATGAATTATTCAAATCAATGATGTAGAACTTGGCTTTAGTCTTCCAGTCATCGATCTCCAATGGTAACACTATGGAACCTAAATCCCGCTCGCCTTGATTATTGAATCCTCTCAATATTATCCTATCTCCTCGGAGAGTAGAGATCTCAATCTTCAAATAGGCAAGGGTCTTTAGACTCATAATGTTTACTAATGCACCTGAATTCGTGAGAACCCTGGCGAGTTTGAACCTATCCATGTCGACTGTAATGTATAAGGGACAGTTGTGCTCCAAGTCCCCCAGAAGAAGGTCTTCATCAGTGAAGGTGATTCCTTGGGCTTCTTTTGCATAGTGTGCTTCCTCACCTATAGTGGTCAACTCAGCTAAACATATTTCAAGATCAAGAAGGGCCTTGATTAGTGACTCCCTCATCTCTTTGGATAAGACAAGGGCATCATATATGCTTAGCTTAGATGGAAACTTTCTAAGGTGAGGAAGGATGTTGTAGTCCACCTTCGGTTGATCTTCCACAAGCATATCCAAGGGTAGAGCATCCTATGGAAGGGCTTCTCGATCTCCAGCACCAATGACTTATTTCCCTTTATCTAGAGGTGCTTCCCTAGGAGGTACAACATTGCCCTATAGAGGTTGACTTCGATAATCTCTAGAGGAAAAGTGGTGGTAAGTTCTACCTGCACTTCAGGCTCACCTACAGCTTCTCCTATGGGATTCTCAGAATCGGATGATTCCAAGTCTATCTTAAGAGGTGAACCCATAGTATTCAGAGTTGGAAGATCCAACTTTGAATTAGAAAGAGGAAGATCAAAATTATTATAGTTTATTAGACTTGAAGAGTTATCTTAGAAAGAAGAAGACTCATCAAGAGACACAGAGATGTAATTCAAATCGCTTTACTCTTCAATTTCTTGGAAGTATTTGGGGGTACAAAGTAGAAGTCAAGTAGAGTGAGTGGAGTAAGGGATTTGATGCCCTTATTTACTGATACAAGAGTTCTACTAGTAGAAGAAATATAAGAACTACTTGAAATGGAAGAAGTCGACGGTGTGGAAGTTGCAATGGATGGTTGGAGTTTGACAGGTCGTGGCTAAGGGCTATCTTGGGTCACATCTTACTCTATTGAGCTCCCACTTTCCTAGAGTTGGCACTAGCAACTTGCAAACCTTCATTGGTGTTGGAGGTTTGAGTTGACTCAAGCACCAGCAAGGAAAGCTTCTTGATCTTTTGGATTATTTTCTTAGAGGTTTTAGATAAAGAAATGTCCCAACCTTCTTTAATTTTGGTAGGATCGCTAGTATCCCGAAGGATTACCCTAATGGAACTGGAAGGTTGTTCCACAAAATTCCTTGGATAATGACACGGTCTTGAAACTGTGTTCAAGCCAATCCTTAAATGTAAAGCAATCCTCCAAAATGTGGCCTATGGTAAGGGTAAAGTTTGGATCATGACTTTTGCCTACTTCCTCAGTCTTAGGCTGTAGCTAAAATTAGGTTTCTTTAAGAGGTTCTTAAAGATTTTCCGATTACCTCCCTCTTAAAAGAATAAGGTTTGTTTAACTTATCTAAAAGAGTAGGTGGACCATAGCTACTGGCGGATATGCATATCATTGATGGTGGTATGGTGCGGCGGTGGTAGTCTTGGCCTTGAGGTGGAGGCCGTATGGTTTGCCGGTGGTGTAAAGAGGTGGAGGTTGTGGTCACTCATGATCTCTAGTACTTCTCCTTGTCAACCTTTACTATTCTAGGTTTTTTCATAAACCTTGGGATTTGCTTTGGCGATCTAGAAAAGGTAACTGTTTGGCCTCTCTTAGTAGACTAGTCGCCTTGTTGATTAGCTTCTCAAATATCTTTTATGGTGAAGCCCTTAAGCATGAAGCATCAGTATATTCTTCAAGAGAATCTCAATGGCATGTTGTTCTTAGAAGTGGTTCACACTTCATACTCGTTACCATCGAGAATATAATCAACAAGTGACTCAACGGAGTGATGTTGGGCTACAATGAGATCGCTAATAGTAACCCTTTGTTGAGCTCCACCAAATCTCTTAATAAAGAGTTGCTCCAACTCAGCAAATGTCATAATTGAAATATTGGGTAGTTCAGCATACCAATCAAAACAATACAGGTACTAACAAAGAGTCTAAAGAGTAAAGTTACTGCATTGCAACAATGGCCTGAGTGAGCTATATGTTGCCTCAGATTCTCACTGCCATCGAAGCTCTTAAAGGAAGGAGGCACGAAACCCTTGGGATACTGGATGGTATCAAACTCCTCTGGGTAGGGTCTACCCTTTGAAACCGATGATCCTCCTCGGGCTTGAGCCAAGACTTCCTTCACCTGCTACTCAACCATGGTTTTTAAATCTTTTTCCTGTATGAAGGTACTATCCACTACCTTCCTATACAAACTAGTGCTACCTTTCTCAATGGGAGGTAGAGTCTTAATTGGATCTAAGACATGCACTAGTTCAGGCTGACTGACATCAACTGTGCTAAGATGAACTAGAAGGGCTTGCTTATGAAATCACCGACGCTAATAAGTCCACCACTCTTGTGTGTCTATCAATCTATTTTCACTAAATCCGAGGTGATGGGCTAATTCTACTATGTCTCCTTGATCAACCTCATCACCTTCCATAACTTGTTGGTCCCTAGAAAGAGAGAACTCACACCGAATTCATCAAGTCATCTTCATTGGGATCGAAGCTGACTCTTTCTTCATCAGACCATGCAAACCCTAAGATATTTTTTTTCTCCATAAAATAGTGTGGAACTATCTCATCTTAGGATTAATCTAACTCTACAGGTACAAATAGCTTGGATTGATCGGTGTGATCACTGTTGTGAACTAAGAGACATCGGACCTCACCTGAAGTTGGGGAGTTAATCCCATGTGGACTGTACTCGCTAGAATAATGGTAATCCTAACTGATGCTAGCTGCAATAGGGGTAACAATCTTAGAATGATCCTCTATCACTGCTGCCATTGTACTATCATCTCGAATATCCATAGTAGTCACCATCGCCACATCTGGCTGAATGGGTGGAGTTGGTGAAGGAATGACCATGATGCTCCGGGGTCGCCACTCCGTCTGCACCATCACTGGGGTAGAAGGTTGAGCAGGGGAGCTCGGCCCCACCACAATGGGTGGTGTAGGAGGAGTAGGATCCTTTGGTCATAACCGGATCACCAACGGGGTATGTTCTCCCCGGATGTGACCTTCATGGCCTTGGATGGAATGGGTGATGCTAGAACCTACACTGGCGATGGCGGACATGGAGTAGAGCGGTGAGGTGGAGACACCACCGACTCTCTATGTGCAGGAGCTACCCTCCTGATGGTCATGAGGAGAATACTATCGGTATGATGTCATGGGTAACAGCTGGAAAGTTGACCAAAGTAAAGCGGCACTGAACCTCCATCACTCTCTTAGTAATGTATGATGTATGGGCCTCGGGCCTCTCTGTCAGATCCCTCCTCACATGTGGAGATAATAGATCATAAATCAAGCGACCACCAGACTCAGCGTCAGTATGCTCCACTGGCGAGACATAGCGAAGGCACATCTCCTAGAAACTTTATTCTGGATGCACCACAGAGGTGATGACGATCCTCTAGCATCCTCTAATCCTGAGAGAGGATGGAATTGGTTCTCTGTAACCAGTGGTAATGTGATCATAGTAGACTCATCTGTGGCTGACCTAGCAGCTGCCTCAAGCTCTCTAGCTATCCTGATATGAAACCGTTTAACCACACAGTTCTTGTTTCAACGCTGAGTGCAAGTAGGGTGAGAGGAGTGCAAGCTAGACCCATACTCAAATATAGGGGAGGCAATCTCTAAAACTAGGGGAGCCTTACCCTTGAGATAATAGGGTGCTAGCTGCAGCAACAGCAACTGAGGATGAACTTCCTATGGAATATGATCTTGTTGGTAAAAATCAAGGTTGTGGTACTTTCCGCTTTCATCTTGATGAGGAGATCTCATCATGGGTAAGTCCACGATGACCTTCTTGGCCGATTTCTGTTGTAGGGGAATGCCTCACTGTGATCTTATCAAAGCCATGGCCAAAGTGGATCAAATGGTATGTGATCCAAATGAGGAAAGCTGATCAAGGCTAGATCCATGTCGTGAGGGAAGGTAAAGACAAATTTATGTGATCCTGTCATTGCACTGACTAAAATTGTCAACTAAAAACTACACTAACTGAAAGAAATCTACAATGAGAAACGAATCTTGTATCAATTTTCTATCTCCATAGTTTTTGAATTTTTGAATTTTGAAAATTTGAACCACATCCAACAACTTGGAAGTGTTAAGTAGGGTTCAAATGAATTTAGAAAGATTGATTGAAAGAGGAATTTGAATATGAATCCAAATTTTCCACAAATTTGAGTATGTTGAAATATTGATTCAAGATTTTGGTAAGATGCTTCCATAGGTTCATTTGGTTTTGATTTTAAATTTTTGTGATTTCGAATTTGGAGGACCCTTCCCTTTAACAAATTTGGGTATGTTAAAGTAAGGGTCAAATAATTTTGTGTTGTTTATATGTTTTGGAGTTTTCACTTACTTAGAAAATTTAAGTATGTTAATTAAAGTGAAAGTATTTGCTTCTTTTTGAAAATTTTATTTTATTTTGATTTTGAAAATTTTGGAATTCTTACTTAGCAAATTTAGGTATGCTTAGTGAAGAATCCAAGTGTATTTTGTTTGATTTTGAAAATAGGATTCTTAGCAAATTTAGGTATGCTAAGAAAATCCTACGTGTTTCATTTGTATAGAAAATTTTGATTTTTGAAAAGGATAGGATCCTTTAGAAAATTTGGTATGCTAAGGAGATCCTAAGGTGCTTTGTTTTGTTTTTGAAATGATTGAAAGTGGAGTTTCAACTTTAACAAATTTGGTATGCAAAAGATGAAATCCCACTTGGTTTTATGAAATGGAAATCCCACTTAGCAAATTTAAGTATGCTAAATGAAATTCCAAATGGTGCGTCTAAAATTTTGATTTCATTTTTGATTTTGAAAATGGAAACTTTTCCTTAGCAAATTTGGTATGCTAAGGGAAGAAGTTCCAAAGGTGTTTGAGAAATTTTTTGTTTTGAGTTTGGAAACTTTACTTAGCAAATTTGAATATGCTAGGTGAAGTTCCAAAATATGTTTTGAAAAGTTTTGAATTTTTAATTTGGAAACTTTACTTAACAAATTTGGGTATGTTAAATGAAGTTCCAAAATGTGTTTGAAAATTTTGGAAAAATTTTCAATTTTGATTTTGGAAACCTTACTTTAAAAATTTGTGTATGTTAAATAAAGTTCCAAAATGTGTTTAGAATTTTGAAAATTTTTGGATTTTGATTTTGGAAACCTTACTTAACAACTTTACATATGTTAAATGAAGTTCCAAAAATGTGTTTAGAGTTTGGAAAAAAATTTTGGATTTTGGATCTGGAAACTTTACTTAACAAATTTGTGTATGTTAAATGAAGTTCCAAAATGTGTTTGAAATTTTGAAATTTTGATTTTATTTGGAAACTTAACAAATTTGCATATGTTAAATGAAGTTCCAAAATGTGTTTAGAATTTTGAAATTTTTTGGATTTTGATTTTGGAAACCTTACTTAACAAATTTGTGTATGTTAAATGAAGTTCCAAAATGTGTTTAGAATTTTTTTTGAAAATTTTGAAACTTTACTTAGCAAATTTGACTATGCTAAGTGAAATTCCAAATGTATGTTTGAAAAAATTTTGGAAATGTGATTATTGATTTTGATGTTTTGAAAACAGGACCTCCATTCAACAAATTAAAGTATGTAGAATGGAGATTGATTTTATTTTTAAAATATGATATTTTTTTATTTTGTGTGTGATTGTTGCTTTTTTTGAAAGAGAGAAATTCCAACCTAAAACATGTGTGAGATATGCTAAATGATATTTTATTTTTAGTTGGAGATGAAATCTTCATTTAATAAACCTAAGCATATTAAATAAAGATATTCATGTGTGCCTTTTGAAAATTTTGATTTTGTTTACAATTGAACTTTCCATTCAATAATTATGAATGTATTTGATAGAGGAGTTCATGTGTGCTTTTTAAAATTTTTTTATGATTGTGATTATGATTTTTGGAAAGCGTGAGTGTTCATTTTATTTTGAGAATGAAATCTTCATCAAACTGAATTGAAAGAAGATATTTATTTGCACTTTTGGAAAATGTTATTAGTTTTATTTTGAGAATACCTACATGTAACAATTATATGAATTGTTAGATGAGGGTGAGAAATTTTAGGAAAAATATTTTATTAAGTGCATTTTTGAAAAAGGTGCTTTTGAAAAGCAAAGTTCTTTATGGAAGATTTATTTGTTTTTAGGGTGAACCTTTCCTTATCATGAAAAATTGTAAAGAAGAAGTCTTTAAAATGTTTTTTTATTTTAGATTTTTTTTTACCCATTGGAGGAATCCAACGGGGATTTTAAGACCAACAAGGAATGCGGTCCTAAAACCTAAAGATGTTGGCCAACTCAACTCAAAAATGAAATAAGCTAAGTGCCAACGGAAAGAAGGATAGTCTTGGATTTATACTAAAGTATAAATCCACTATTGATACTCAAAGACAACGATCATTTACCAAAGATGGAGAGAGGAACCATCCCTAGTGGAGTCGCTAGAAAAATCTGTGGGTGAATAAATCTCTTACAATGAGTCACCTTTCAAATCTGTTGGAGGAAAGAAAGAAGAGACCTTATAGAAATTCATCTTAGTAAGATGCCATACAGATCTGTAGATGTACTTATTCAGGTGATTGGGTACGTCATCAAGGTATAGTGTACTATCTCGAAAGACAGAAGTCACTACCCTTTAATGGAACCAATCACCTCAATAAGGACTCCTAAGGATGATGGTGCATATGTACTAGATTCTTCCTACTTTACATGGAAAAGTAAAGCAGGGTTTATTTTAAATCGGGTTCATTAAGTTTCCTACAGGGGCAAGCCCCATAGTTAATTACATCCTAAAGGATAGGATCCTTTAGGAAAACTCTCGATTAAGGTAAATGATCATTATCTCTGAAGATTTCAATAGGAAGGACTATCAATATATTAGTATATTTTTGAAGATCAAATGGGATTGATCAAAAGAGAGAGTTATTATCGAAGCTAAAATGAGAATAAGTAGGAGATGCTCATGATACTAGGAAACCTAGCGAGCATCTCAAACTATCCAATAGTTGGGCTTTATAATTTAGAAATTGATTTAGTTTATTTGAATTACATTTTTCATTAGAATTTTAGGACTTAAGATTCCTTAACAACAGATTCAATGCTAAGAGGTGAGGAATTATGCTTATGGCCCAAGGGAGAAGCAAACCTAAATCTAGGAGCTTAGGGGCAGAAGCACAACCTAAATCTAAGTCAAAATGGGTAATTGGTTTGCCTGAGAGGACAAACCACGACAGCTTGGACTTATACACTTGGGGTGGCCACAACTAACTCCTCTTACAATTTTAAATACATGTAGGCAAGTCTTTATGCTTATGCAAGATAGCTAGCTATTTTATTTAGAAAGAGACTAAGTCCTTAAACTCACTCCCTCAAGAGAGTAGATCACGTAAAGAGACATACTTCAAATGACCTAAATCTAATGCATTTCAAATTTTATTTTATTTAATTTTGGACAATCAATTTGACTCAGGCTAATAGGATTTTTATGACTAATGCATGAGAAATTCAATTATTAGCCAAAATCAGCTAGAATTTTAGGAGGTGAGTTTTCACCATGGCCCTCAAGGTCAAGCCGGGTTCTCTGGAAAAGATGAAAGCTCTCCAATCAAGAGTGAAATAAGATGCTATTGTGTATGATATTATAAACAAAAGAACACATTTAGCTAAGGGGTTTCTAATTCTTTTATCTTGATTTTAATTCTAAGCTTTAGGTGAGGTTATGAGTTGTTTAGTTTTAGTTTGAATTTTTAAGTTGGGTAAAAGATTTATTTTTCCTAAAAAGCCTAAACCACATCCAGACCATATATAAAGCAAGAAATAAATTAGGAAAAGCATGCCACTTAATGCGCAAGTTAAACAAAATCAATTAATTTATAAAATTAGCACAAAAAGAATAAATGGTTATTTGTGGTCGGGCACCGCTGAACAAACCCAAAAATATTAAATATGGGTAGCCAACCTCTACCCTTATACAACCCAGACTACAAATAAATTAAATTACAATTAAGCAAAAGGAATTCATTGTTATGGGGGTCTTCAAGCTTTATTATTCTTTCTTCTTTCTTCTTTCTTCCTTTTCTTCTTTCTTTCTTTCTTCTTTGGATCTTCCTTTGGATGGTTGAATGGTAGATGCTCCAAGGCTTCATATGGTGCATAAGATGGAATCTTATGACCAATGTTCATCCAAATCTCCCATAACAAATCATTCTAACATCCTAAATATATACATGAAAGAAATGCATAAATCTAACACACCAAAATAAGGTTAGTCAAATCACCACACAAATCAAGCATGTATATTAGACTATCAACCCACATGGGTACTAAGTCCACTATGGATTATACTAGGGTATAAAGCACCTCGCAAGTATTTATATTTTTATTTATGATAGCACCCCTTTAGCACAATCCCCTGTAGAAAAGAATAGTTAGACTAAGTACGTCCTACCATTCATTCTAAAAGCATACACCCTAACATTTAGTCTAAATTATTTATCACAAAACAAGCATAACATCAAGCCATGCACCGACCTAACCTAAAGCTAGAAGTGGTGACTTAGGCTAATGTGTGTGCTTTGAAGGTTTGTATGGTAGCTTAGACTTTAGGTTTGAATTTTCTAAGTGTGAAGACATGTTCAACTTAGAGGAGGGTTTCATTTAAGTTGTTTAGTGACTTTGGGTTATTTTATTTCATGTTTTAATTTGGTTTAAGTGAAACAATTAATTACTAAGTTATAAAGAGAGGGAAGAGAAGAGAACTTCTCCTTCCCTAATCCTTAAGTAATTTCTAAGGTAAGTTCATTTTAATTTCATTTAGGTGAATGTTTTGATTAAATCTTTTAATTAATCCTAAGTTTAAAATTCTAAACAAACCTATTCAAAAGAAAGGCATTTTAAGATTAAGAAAAATGAATCAAAATTCACATAACATTTCAATTCTTTCCCAACATATATAACATGCATATGGATGGACCCTAAGCATATCTATACATGCAAATGAGATAATTAACACACTTTATGATGCATGCTAAGTAATCCATTTAAGAAAATTTAGAAGATTTAAATGCATGATTTTCTTAAGTAGAAAAGGTTTTCTTATCCAAAATTTCACATACATGCATGAAAGTAAGAAAGGCATAAGTGAGTACGCCATTGTTAACCGGTGTAAGGTACAAGACCTACTTAGAGCTACTTAAAACCTCACATCGGGTTGTGACTAATATACCACTTTCCTTAAGTACTAACATACATATAAAAGAAATGAAATGGAAAAGAATATGCAAAAGTTGCTTAATGGTTTCATTTTGTTTATGCAATTTATTCATGCAAGTGTAGGCAATCCTTCTTAGTGAGAGCATAGGGATGAATAGGGTTTGAAATTAAGTAAGTGTTGGGTTCTTTTCAAATGAACCTACATCTTACTAACCCATATTCAAAACTATGCTAACATAAGAAAGGAAAGAAAGGACTAACACATGACTTTATAATCACATGCAAGCTTATAATTAAATATAGAATATACTTTTTAGATTTGATGTTTCATTTATACATTTTAAAAATACTTTGGATTTAGAAGTGATAATAGCCACTCATATTAGCCAACACATGAACATTTGGCATAAAGTAAAAAAATTCCATTTTAAAACTTTGAAAACATGAAATCATTGATGCATAAGTCACATGGCATATAATTTAACATGTTGGGAAAGATCTAAAGCAATGAAATCATATGAACAAACTCACTTTAGTTAATTCCAAAAGCCGTTCTTAAAGAATAAGAAAACTTAGAATAAATCAAAATGAATTTCAAAATGATTTTTTTGTTTGTTTGAAGTTTGATTTAATTTTGAAAAGGTGAGATGAGTTTTGTTCCTAACCCATTCCACATGTGTTTTGTATTTTATTTTAATTTTTAGATAATTAAATCCATTTTAAGTGTTGATTAGGTTAAGGTATGCATTAAGTGACAATTAACCCTTACCTACACCACCTTAGAAAATTAACTAAGTAATTATGAGCCAATGAGATGACATAAAACCCACAAGGTATGTAAATTTGCAATACTTTTAGTAATGAGGCAATTAAGAGTTAATGAGCTAAGAGGTTTTAGCTTAAGTACTTTTAAAACACCCCTTCACACTTATGAAAGGGGTTTTAATTTCCTTAATTATACTTAGGCTATTGAACACCTAAGAATCTATCCAAGATAGATTAATTAAGTTCTAGAGATTTTTAGAATTTTTTAAAATTATTTAAAGGGGTAATTAATGAATTGGAGAAGCTTCATCTGGTTGAGACGAAGCCTTGCTTAAGTACTTTTAAAACACCCCTCCTTAGCTTGAGTTTGGCTTTGATCCAATTCAATCCTCCCTTGCCTTTAGAACTTGGGAATCAACTTAGGTGAGCTCGACTTGGTCACCAAGTTTACAAAAGGAATTGGGCTAAGATCAAGTGTGAGGAACTTGAGAATTAGACCTCCTTTGCAAAAATCAAGAATGGGAGATCTAAACCTTGGGAGCTCTATGATGTTTTCTAAAGCTTCCTAGACCTCAATTGAGTATGAGTCAATGAAAATAGAAGTGAATTAGGGGGAGTATATCTCCCCCTATGGAAATCGGATGGTCGAGCCTAAGCTTACCGTTTTGATCCATTTGTCACCATGGGATGGGTTGTTTGGATGGTTAGAGGTGTGCACATGGTCAGTTTGGCCATAGGAGTGGAAGCCTAACTCCCAAGTGCATCCAATTGAGGTTTGGGGGGAGTTTGGAAATTCAATTTGGCCATGGGTGGTCGGGTTTGGTCCATGGACCAAATGGGTTGACCCAAACCCATTGGGTTGGGTGCACCACTCATCATTAGGTCCCCTTGAAGTTTTAAGAGTGCCTCAAGTGATTGTCATGAGTGCATGACCAAAATACCCATGGGTTAGGCCAAAATTTGTTCTATGTCCTAGGGGTATAATGGTCATTTGCTATTTTTTTTTCAATTTGGGTATGTTTGGTATGTTCGGAAAATAGGTTGGGCCAAGTTTCAATAGATTTGGAATCATTTGATTCGGTTTGGCTCATGTTGACCCATTTAGGTCAAAATGGGTCAACTTAGGTCAAGTTGACCAATAGGTCAAATTGGGTCAAGCTAAGGGTTGGGTCAAGTTCATATGACCATTTGAAATGTTTTGGTACCTTTGATTTTGTTCAATTTGGATTAGATTAGGTTTTGGCTCATATGACTCATTTAGGTCAAATGAGTCAAGTTGACCCATTTAACCCATTTGACCTATTTGGGTTAGGTCAAGGGTAAGTTTAGGTTTGGTCAGTCATATGGAGTGGATTGGTATCTTTGTTTTTGGTTCATTGGCTCAACATGACCCATTTAGTCATGGGTCTAAGGTCAATTGAGCTAGGTTGGGTCTAGTTGGCTAATTGAGGCTTTGGTCAAGTTTCACAAGTGATTTGGAACGGACTTGACCCATTGGTTTCAATTAATTTGGCTTAGATCAAGTTTTGACATATTTTGTCCCTTTAGGTCAAAATGGGTCAACTTGGGTCAAGTGGGCCAAATGGACCAAATGGGCTAGGCTAGGCTCAAAGGTTGACTTGGTCAAGTTCAAACATAAGTCATGAGTGAACTTGGATCAATGGTTTCAATCAATTTGGCCTATGGTGGATTTTGGCTATGTAAGGTTTCATTTTTAGTTAAGCGTTGACTTGGTCAACCCTAAGGTTTGACTTGGTTTGACCCAATTTGATTGATTGATCATCCCATAATGATTGTTGATCATGATGAGAGGCAAATATGAGTTTGGTTCAATCCAATTTGGTTAGGATCAAAAGTTGGCTCATAAAGGTACTTTAGGTCACTTTGGGTCAAGTGAGCCTAAGTGGATCAAATGGCTTGGTCAAAGCTTGATTTGAAGTTGATTGATCTTGTATATGGACTTATGATTAAAATATAAATCCATTTATAAGTGGTTTGAAGTCAAATGGATTTTGACCCATTTGAAAATTTCATATTCAAAGGAAGAATATGAAGGAGCTTTGGGTTTGATTTTTGATTTAGGTTTTGATTGAACGATTGAAGTTTGAATTTATATATGAGCTCATGATTATAGGATTGATTGAACCATGAGAGAAAATCAAGAGTTTGGCTTGATTTGAATTGATTTTGGCTAAATTCAAGATTTTGACTTGAAAGGCTTAGATTTGATTTTGAGTGGATTTGAGTTTGATCTTTGGAGTTGGTTTTGATTGTTTGAATTTATATTTCATTTATATATGTGAATATAAATGAGAATATAAATTGATCATGAGAAAATTTTAAGAATTTGAAAGAGTTTAATCATGATTTAGGGCTAAATCCATTAAAGGAAATTTAAGGATTTTAATAGAATTTTAATTTGAAATTTAAGTTTTGGGTTCGATTTGATTGATGTATATTTATATTTAATTTATATATGAAAACATAAATGAGAATAAAAATATATTTTGAGAGAATCTCATGAGTTTGATCAAAGTTTAGGTTAAATCCATTAATGAAAAATTAAAGGATTTAAAGGATTTTTAAGCATTTTTAATTTGGAATTTAATTTTTGCATTGGATTTAATTGGTTTATATTTATATTTCATTTATATGAGAAAATAAATGAGGATATAAATTTATTTTGAAAAATCCCCAAGGTTTTAAGTAAGTTTGATCAAGGTTTGGAGTTGATTTTGGCTAAGTCCTTTAATGAAAAATTAAAGAGACTTAAGAAAATTTTCATGAATTGATTTAGAATTTTGAATTTGGTTTGATGGGTTTGAATTTATATTTCATTTATATATGGGAATATAAATGAGAATATAAATGGATCATGAGAAAATCTCAAAGGTTTGAACAGGTTTAGATCATAATTTTGGCTAAGTCCTCTAGAAAGGGTTAAGGACTTAGGAAATTTTGACTTAGGAATTTTGATGGATTTTGATCATGGGTTTCAATCATGGATTTCAATCATAGATTTCAATCATGGAATTAAATTATGGAATTGATTTGTAGTTTCAAAAAATCAAATAGAATTGATTTGGAGTTTGGCTTGAAAGAAGGAAAGAAAGGAAAGGTTTAGGCTAAGGGTAGGAGATTTTCCTAACACCTCTAAAGCATGACCTATTCCTATGGCTAACTCTTTTAAGTCTTCTAGGGCTAAGTGAGAGTGTCCACCTAATCACTAGATGTGTCTTAAGATTAAGGAACTCTTAAAGTCTAAGAGGAACCCTAAGCCTGAGATGGAGGTGTTGAGAGCTCATTCTAAAAATGAGGTCAACAGGCCTCTTCCTTGGTTATTTTCCTAAGTGTAATTTTATAGGAGGGTTAATTAATGCATGGTTCAATTAAGGATTAATTAAGTAAATTAATGATAAAATAAAATCAAATTAAAATGGTAATTATTTTAGATAATTTAAACTGAATTCATGGGCTCCTCTTTATGTGTTTAATAATATAAAGAACCTTAAGGAATATATGGTTAACCCATGGGTGTGGGAAAATCATATAAGTACTTAATTAAATTCTTCTTTAATCTAATTAACCCTTAAGCATTAGCCTCATTGCATTAGGTCTTGTTAAGTGCATTGCAAATTTTAATTAATCATTAGCATATTACTAGAGGCTCATGGTAAAATAGTTAATTAAATTAAAGGAACTTAGAAATGGGAAATTAAATCGATTGCTCAATAAAATTTACTTAGTTACTTTTTGCTTAAACATGTTAAGTTACTAATGTGGGATGGGGTAAGATAGAAAATGTTTTTCTCCTCTTTTAGTTTAATAATTAAAATCCAAAATCAAACTTCATAATAATTTTAGTTGATCTTAAATGGTTTTATTTAACTTGATTGTTCTTAGGAAGTAATGTGGTTGAATGTATCATGTGAAAACATTTAATTATTTCTTTTCAATCATTATAAATTTGTATGTCATTTGATATTATGCATTCATGTTTTTTAAATAAAATAATCAAATGAATATAATTATATATGTGTAAGTTGCATGTGCTGGATTAATCATATTATATGGCATGGATATTATCACTAATAAATTTCAAAATTATAAATTAATAATGAAGATTTAAATTGATGTTTTCTATGAATATTACATATGATTTACATTTGCTTATAGCTTAAACATGTTAAAGGATTGTTCTATTTTTATGATTCATGTGAATGTTTATATGTGTTTGAATGCTAGTAAGTATATAGTCTGGATATCCCGAGAATACGAGATTTTAAGTAGCCCCAAGGAGGTCTTAGATTACCTCACTTCCCTGGTTTAACAACAACATGTACTTATTTAATTATATTCATATGTTTATATACATTAGAATTTGGATAGAGCTTTACTTTACATGAATAAATAAATTTGCTAACATACAATCTTTTGCATTATTTTTATTCCTATGGTTATGTGTACATTTTTGTGTATTTAAGATAGCTAGTATATAGTCTAGATATCTCAGAAATATGAGGCTTTAAGTAGCCCCAAGGAGGTCTTACATTTCCTCACTTCTTTGGTTTAATAATAGCACGTACTTGCTTAAATATATAATACATGTGTATGTATACTTAGCTAATGAATGAAATTCCTCTTTTATACTAAAAATATATGCATTAGAATCATTCAAGTGTGCCAAAAATACATTGCATGTATATGAATGTTAAGTTCAAAATCATATGCATGCTATTGATGATGAAAAGGAATGATGTAACATTATCCATGTGATAGTAATTCAATTTCATTTATCTTAAGATTTCATATTTGAATAGAATTTTTTAAGATTTACCCAAACCTAGGATTAATAAAAGTATTTAATAAACCATTGACTAAATGAAACCAAAAATCATAATAACATGCCTTTAGAAAATAACTTAGGGTATGGATGAAGAGGGTCAAACCTCTTTCCTCTCTTTATAACAATTAGATGCTAAGTAAATATCAAATAGAACAAAAGAAAATACAAATTAAATTAATCAATCCTTTTAATCACTTGAAGTGATACCCTAATGTATAACTTAAACAATTACAAACTTATATGATCATAATCTTAAAGCTTAGCTAAGACATACTACACTAAGCTTAAGCACACATATTAGAATACTAAGCCACCAATCCTAGCTTTAAGTTATGATGGTGTATATTATAATGTTGTGTTTTATTTTGTGATGTAATATTTTAGACTCAATGTTAGGATTATTCATGCATAGACTGGATGTTAGGTCGCTATTTTCCTAATGTTATTTTCTACAGGGGATTATAATACTAAAGGGGCCGCTAAAATGATAAATAAATATAAATACTTTTGCTTGTAGGTTACTTATGCTCCTTGTATAATCCTTATTAAGATAGGTGGACTTGGTTACCCATATGCAGGGTGCTAAGTCCAAATTTATGGATCATAACTGCTTGGGTTTGTATATTTGTTTAGCTAATATCTGTCTTGCATGTATAGTTAGATTTTATTTTTCCATAAATATGTAATTTTGTAATAGGAATTAAGCTTAGTGTTATGGAGTTTAAGATGAGCAGTGGCTAGAACAAAGTCATGGGAGGCCCTGTGAAGCCTTGGAGTAAAACCAAATCAAATGGAGGAAAGAAAGATGAACAATGAAGACCCCATAGCATTCATTCAAATCTAATTGTAATATTCTTTTGTAATCTAGGTTGTATAACTATAGCTCGGCTACCCAACTTCTTTTATTTTTTGGATGTACAGTGGTACCTGGTTGCATCGGCCTCTTATTCTTTATGAAATTTATGAAATGTTTGGTTGTCATGTTTAGTTTTTATAATAGAAATTGCATATTTTTTATAGGTTTCTTAAGTTAGATGGTTAAATGTATGGCTGGCATGTGGTAGGCTCTTTAGGATAAAATTAATTTGTCTACCCTCACTAACAACTCATAATTAAATTTTAAATATGACTCATAACCTTACTTTAAAGCTTAGGTTATAATCAAGATATTTAAAAGATTTAACAACCCCTTAGTTGAATGATGTATGTGACAATAATCATGTATATCATCTTGTTTCGCTCTTGAATATGGAGGGTCTCCACTCTTATATGATAGATGAATGCTTGACTTGTGAGAGAATCCCTTATAGTGGAGAACATCTCCTCTCACTGATTTAGCCAATAACTTTATTTCATCATGCATTTAGGCATAATTGTCCTAAGCCTTTGTCCAAATCAATGTGTAAAAATGATATAAAAGATGATAAAATTTTGCATTTAGCCTAAGTCATGTCTTCATACCAATCATGATCTAGTCTCTTAGGGAGTGAGTTTAGGACTCTAGTCTTCTTCCTAATTAAAAATAGCTTAGCTATCTTGCAGTTACATAAGACCGACCTGCATGGTTTTGAAGTATATGAGGTGTTAGCTGGCGGCCACTCCAAGTGGTTGTAAGTCCATAAGAGCAGGGATGGGTTTATCCTCTCTAATAGAAGTAAATCATTATATCCCATTTTTCATTTAGACTTAGGTCGTGCTCTTTGCTTGTGCTAAAGCATCCTAGATTTAGGATCCGATATTGCTTGTTTTCTTGAGCTACAAATATAAGTCCTCACCTCTTAGGCATTTTCATAATCTTGTGTTTATGGACTATACGCCCTAGCATTCTAATGAAATTTTAACTCAAACTAAAATGAACTTTCTCTTTCAAATATATAAAGCATCATTATAGGGTATACTAAAGCACTTGTTAGGCTTCTTAGTAGCATGAGTACTCCCTACTTATCATCTCTTGGAATCCAAAATAAGTTTTTCCAAATTGAACTTTCCCAATTGATTTTCAAAAAAATACCAAACCCTTTGATAATCTAACCTTGAAATCTTTGGAGATATTTATTGACTACTTTAATCAAGAGTTTCTTAAGAAATTTTTGTGGATATAATTAACTATGGGAGCTTGCTTCCATAAAGAACTACAGAACCTGATATAAAATAAATCTTATTTTACTTTTCCATATAAAGTAGGAGAAAGATCTCTAGTATATATAAAGACTCATCTACTTAAGGAGTCCTTATTAGGTGATTAGGTCTATTGTAGGGTGATATTTCCATATTTCGAGATGGTACATCATACCTTAATATCATACCCAATCACTTCAATAAGTGTCTCTTAAAATCTATGTGGTGTCAATGACTCCAAATTAAAACATCATAATGCATAAGTTTAAATTCAATCAAGCTATTAAAAGATTGAAAGTGAAACCACCTTTAATTTGTAATTTAAACAATCATAAACTTTAGAAAATCCTACTTCTAAAACTCAATCAAGATATATCACACTAAGCCTTAACACACACATTAGAATATTAAGTCATCAATCCTAGTATTAGGTTAGGACAATGTATGTTGTGGTGATATGCTTTATTTTATGATATAATATTTTAGACTAGATGTTAGGATTTTTTGTGCGTAGACTAGATGTTAGGTCGTCATTAGTCAAATGATATTTTATTGAGGTGATTGTACTTGAGGGACCGTTGTAATAATAATAAATATAACATTGCTTTTACTTGCAAGTGTTGCTTAAGTCCTCAAGTATAATCCAATTAGGACAAATGGGCTTGGTTACCTAAGTGCAGGGTGCTAAGTCCAAATATGTGAAATATAACTACTTGGTTTGTATGTTTATCTCTCTAATATCTATTTTGCAGGTATAGTTAGAATTTATTTTTCATAAAGATGTAATTTTTATAGTAAGATTAAGATTAGTGCTATGGAATATAGGATGATCAGCGATTAGAAGGCAAAGACTTGTGAAGCCTTGTGAAACCTAGAGCAAACTAATCCAAAGAAGAAAAGGAGAACAAGAATTGAAGGCCCCTGTTGCATTCATTTCATTTGTAAAATTTAATTATAATTGGGGCTGTATAAAGGTAGAGCTCGGCTACCTAATTTTTTTTTCTATGGTGTACAGTGGTACCCGACTGCATAGGCATTTTATTCTTTTACAAAAATCTAAATGTTTGATGGTTATGTTTAGATTATACAATATAAATAGTATGATTTTCATAGGTTTCTTAAAGTGTGCATGTTTGGTGTGTGGCATGGATGCCATAGGCTCTTTAACCTAAAATTAAATTTTTTTTATCCACACTAAATAACTCATAACTAAATTCTAATATAACTCATAACTTTACTCTAAAGCTTAGGTATATAAACAAGAAAATAAAATATTTAGAACCCCTTAGCTGAGTGGTTGAATGCTATCACATCATGCATATCATATTATTTCACTCTTAAAAAGAGAGGATCTCCACTCTGGCATGATAGGAGACAATCTTGGCCTTTGAGAGTGGTCCCTTGTAGTTGAGAATACCTCTTCTAGCTAATTTATCCCACAACTGAACTTCATCATGCATATAAGCATAATTTTCCTAAGCCTTGGTCCAAAATAAATGTATCAAAATGCTTCCAAAAACTTATAATTTTTTAGCATTAGTCTAAGTCATGTTTGCATACCGAACATTATCTAGTCTCTTAGAGAGTGAGTTTAGGATTCTAGTTTCCTTCCTAATTAAATAACAGCCTAACTATCTTACATCTACATAAGACTAGCTTATGTGATTTTAAAGCATAGGAGGTGTTAGCTAGCAGCCACTCTAAGTAGTTATAAGTCCAGAAGAATCGGGATGTATTCATTCTCTCTTGTGGAGGTGGACCACTGTATCTCATGCTCCCCGATTAGACTTAGGTCGTGCTTCTAGCTTATGCTAAAGCATTTTAGACTTGGGTTATGAGGCAACTTATTTCTCTTTTGCTACGAGTATAAATCCTCACTTTTTAGGCATCTCCACAATCTTGTGTTGTTGGGTTATAAGTCTTAGCACTCTAATAAAATTTCAACTTAAACAAAAATAAATTCCCCACTTCAAAATTATAAAGCCTCATCAAAGGATAGATTGGAGCATTCACTAGGTTTCCTAGTATCTTGGATGCTCCTTACTTATCTTCCTACAAAATCTATAAATAAGTCTTTCTATTTAAACTTTCTCATTTGATTTCTAATTACAACCAATTCTTTAATAGTCTAGCCTTGAAATTTTTAAAGATATTTATTGACTACTTTAATCTAGAGTATTCTTAGGAAACTTTCATTTTCTAGGATGTAATTAACTATGAGGCTTGCTTCTATAAAAAATTAAAGAATCCGGCATAAAATAAACCCTACTTTACTTCATCTATGTAAAGTGGGGGAAAGATCTCTGGTATATGCGAGACCCATCTATCTTAAAATCCCTTATTAAGTGATTGAATCAATTGTAGAGTGATATTTCTATCTTCAGAGGTAGTACATCATACCTCATTGTTGAACTCAATCACTTCAATAAGTATCCCCTAAGATTTGTGTGGTGTCCCTATGACTCATATATATATGTGCATTTTCACAATAATTTATGATCTTATTTTTTAATTTTAAAAATAATCAAACTATTCATTTTTTTAGTGCAAAAATATGCTAAATGTATTTTTCATAATTTCTTCATCTTGAATTAAAAACTTTCGTTATTACATATAGATGCATATAGATGTAGCATCATCTTCAAATTATGTTTGATCTAAAAAAATGCCAAACTTCTATATGCATTGAAGAGATATTTGAACATGAGATTATTACATTAGTAGTCATTGAATTGACATACTTCTAGGAATTAACTCTTATAAGATAATATTTATTCAAGTGTTTTGTGTATCATTAATTATTGCTTTCAACCCCAATTGATATATAAAGAATTATTATATTTCACTAATTTATTAATTTAGTTATATCATAGTGGTGTAATTTATATTTTTAATGGATGTTTTAATAATAAATCACTAATAGAACCACCATCATTTACATCTTAAATATTCATAACACCACCTTCATCAACTCTTAAATTAGGCTCCAATACTTCCATAGAAGAATTTGGGATGTTGAAGATAAAATAAATGAAAATTTATATACATAGCACACAATTTGTATTTACATATCTAGCATCTAAAGTTTGATATTTATGAATATTATATATATATATATATATATATATATATATATATATATATATATATATATATATATATATATATATATATATATATATATATATATATATATAGAAAGGAGTATTTCAATTTAGAAAATTAATGATGATATTATTTTTAATGTAATATTAAAGATTTGGATACTCTTTATATAAATATTAAAATTTAGATGTCAAATATATAAATATATAAGAATTATGTGATCTCTATGTAAATGCTCCTAAAATAAATTTAAGGTAAATTTAAGGTTTAGTTTCTTGGGATCTTTGATACTTTTTTTATGAGATTTAGAGAATAAATCAAATGACATTGATAACATATAATCTAAGTCGATAACATATATGCACTAAAATTTAAATAATTTACAACAATCTCAAATTAAATCTGAAAGTAAATTTTTGCAAATCTCTTATTTACACAGTAATATAACTACAAAAAAGTCCGAGTTAAGCTGACTGCTGCACTTGCTATGATGTTCCGGCTACAGGCGGCGCAATCCCTTGGCCGCAGAGGCTGTGTCCTCTCCTACTGGTCGTCCTCCAATAATCGTTTCCCTAACCCACCCCAAATGCACTCCGCTGATCTCGAGCCACCGCTAGGATTAGAAAATCCTCCAAAGCCAAGCTTACCCCCTATCCTGCCTTCCGATGACGCCGACGCCCTATCACATCTCCTCTTCCAGCATCACAACCCCTTCCACGCGATGGAATCATCCCTCCAGATCGCCGGCGTTCGTCTCTCCCCGAGCCTCGTTCTCCAGACCCTCCTACGCCTCCGCAACTTCTCCAAGATTGCCCTCGGCTTCTTTGTTTGGTCGCGTGACCAGGCCTATCATTCGCATGATGCAGACGCCTACGACCTGATGGTTGACATCTTGGGAAAGGTCCGTCAATTCGACGCCGCCTGGCAGCTCATTGTGGAGATGGACCAGCACGGCGTGGCCCCATCGCCCCGCACATTCGCCATTCTTGTCCGCCGATACATTGCTGCGGGACTTACGAGGCAGGCCATCAGGTCCTTCGACGATATGGAGGCATTTATTGGAAGGGAACCTGGCGCCGCGGAATTCAACATGCTCTTAGACACCCTTTGCAAATATGGGTATCCCAAGGTTCACTCTTTAACTTCATTTGTAATTCTTCTTCTTTTTTTTCTTTTCTTTTTGTTTTGAATTATATCATTTTTTACCCTAAATGTTTTTTTGTTTGCAAAAATGTTTTAAAATAAGGCGTTATTTAGATTATAGAATTACCTAAATCCAACCATGTAGGATCGATCGTGCTGAATGCATTTCTATGTATTATAGCTGTAAGTGATTCGAGATGTCGGTTGGCATCTACACTGCAGCATTCTTGACATGCATGAGCTGAGCGGATGTTTCGGAAAAATTGGTGGAGCTCAAAATTTTTGTTATTACCTATCTGTAGGCTTTCATTAAGTTTGATAGGCTGGCTAGATAGGAAGATAAAATGAAGATTTTTGGCATGGAGGAGCTGGCCAATCGACCTGCTTTTGAAGTTGAGAAAGTTGTCTGGCGCTTTCTCGGATGCCCAAGCTATGTTGATACGTTGATGAAATTGTTCAGCTCAGATATGAAATATACAATAACCTGAAGGCCAAAGCTAGTAAAACTTAGGATCCTCTCAGCACTCGACCCGAGGACCTTATTCTCTTAACCTTGAATGGACTACCTCCATTCTATGAAGCATTCAAAATAGTCATTAGATTGAACCTTCAAACCTTGATGATCTCCCCTCCTCACTTTGCAGCAAAGGGGTCAAACTGATCATAGAAGCTTTTTGTGAGCTCCACTCCCTCCAAATCGATGACTTGCTTGTATCCTCACTGCTACTCATGCTCGAGATTGTTCTTGACCTCCACATCCATCATCCAACTAGGGTCACCATAGTTCCAATGCAACAAAATCAGGACAATTTTCGTTCACTAGCTACAAATGAGACAAGCCTCCTTCACATAATCTCATATGCCAAATATGTGGCAAACCTAGTCATTCAATGGTAAAATGTTAGTATGGGCAGGATCTCACATACAATAGCACATCACAATCAAGTCTAGCCTTCTTTATTGGTTCATTTCCTTCTCTGAATGACTTGTACTTGGACACAGTAACAATACCTCACAAAATGTCTGACTTCACTCACCTTACCACTCTCATTGTTACCATAGTTAGTAGCAAGTCATTATTAGCCATGGTCATACACTCCTTATCTCCAACACTAACCAATGCATTCTACCTACACCTATCAATAAACTTCTTTTCTCTTACATCGTTCATGTCCTATATATATTATAATCTCCTCTCAATTTCATACCTTGCTAATAACAATTCTTGCTCCATCTCATTTGATGCCAATGGCTATATCATAAAGGATTTGAAGACCAACAAAACACTTCTTACATGGCCATGTCATAAGAGACTCTATCCTAGTAGTGCTCACTCATGCAAGGCCTCTGTTGCCACTCTTGTTCTCATATCAACTCAATCAATTAATTACATATGGCATTGCTGTCTTGACCATCCCTCCTCAATTATGTATCTCTTATCCAATAACAATTTTATTATATGCACTTATCTTTCAAATAGCCATGCACTCTATGTTGATTATCAAAAAGTAATCATCTTTCCTTTAAAGCTTGTCCATCTCACATTTATAAACTATTAGAACTTATTCACGTGGATGTTTAGGGACCTTCCCGCATAGTTTATCTACATGATTGTAGATATTGTGTATCTTTCATCGATGATTTTTCACTCTACTATTTGGTCATTCTAGTATTCAAAAACCTAATACAACCTCCAGATTTGTTCAATTCAAAAATTATGTGGAAAACCAATTTTGAACCTCCATAAAAATTCTTTGAATTGATGCGATGGTGAATATAATAATGTGAACCTTAAACATCTCTTATCCACTTAGGGGATCCCTCATCAATATACTTGCTCTTACACCCTCAAGCAAAATTGCATCATTGAGCGCAAACTTCACCACTTTATTGAAACATTTGACACTCTTTTATTTGATGCGAACTTGTCACACTCATTCTAGGTAGATGCTTGTCTAACGATTGTATACATTATCAATTGCCTACCATTCCCTACCATTGAATGACTATCTTCCTATGAGCTCTTTCATCGAAGACACCCTCCATAGAACCATCTCAAAGTCTTTGGGTGTAGTGCTTTCCTTGGCGGCACCAGCACTTCCTCAACAAGCTTTCTCTTCATTTAGCTGGATATATTTTCTTAGGCTTGTCCCCTCACATAAAAAGATACAAATACTATAACCTTACCTCTATAAAACTATACATCTCTTGGCAGATTCTATTTAATGAACTCAAGGTTATAAGCAAGAATATGTCATCCAGTGGCTAAAATGTCAACAATTCACATCCCCCAAATAGCCGATTTTACGCAATTGATTTGTCACTCAATTAAATATTTTCTATGAATTTCTTCACAAGTAATTTCATGAAATTGTATGCATGGAACGATCCCAATGATTCAAAGACCACAACAATCATGTTTGTCTTCTCAAAAAAGCTATTTATGACTTCAAACAAACACCTCACCATTTGTAACCTTTACCAATCATCTACGACACCATATATTTGTTTTTAACACAACTGACCCATCACTATTCATGTACAACAAGGACAACATTATCATGAGCATTATATTTATGTCGATCACATCCTACTTATAGGTAATAATTTCTATGCCATCTTTGACCTTATTCAATAGTTCTAGTGATGCTTCTATATGAAGAACCTTTGCTCCCGCTCCCCTCTCTCAATTCCTTGGCCTCCGTGCAATACTACATACTTATGGATAACACTTCAACTGCAATATACATTTGACCAACTCAATCACTCAAGTATGAAAGGCTATAAACCTTGCTCCAATCCTAATCTAACCACAACCTCTTCATTGCAATCCTCGGTTTTAGACTTTAATAATCCAATAATATACCATCACCTTCGTAGGCTCACTTCAATATGTGATTGTCATGTAGACATCACCTTTGTTATCAATCAACTGGCAATGTACTATCGACATCTCAAGCAACTAGTTCACAATCTCAATTGTACCATATACCAAGACATTCCCAGCTACAGAGGTTTGCAGCAAATCACAACATATTTTTACTTTCACTGGGCCTGCGACCACAGTGATAAAAGATGCACTATGGGATGCTATACCTTTTTGGGGAAAACTTATCTCTTGTTATGTTAAAAAGCAGATCACAGTACTATATATCCTACAAAAGCCAGATGCCGGGCTCTAGCTATAATTGGGACATATATTATATGGCTATGTTGCCTTCTACATGAATTTAATATTTCCACAATTTCCCCAATTCCTCTAACTGCGACAATGTTGCAGCCTCAACCATTGACAACAATCCAGTCTTTCATGCTTGTGCCGAACATATTGGGATTGACTACCACTTTATTTGCGAATGGATAACCTCCAAGTCTATCTTGATCAACCATATTACCTGCCAAGATCAAATTGCGGATATCTTCACCAACGGCTTTACTACCTCATGCTTCAGTCAAATTCATGACATGTTGATGCTCCTTAATGGGACTCTCATCTTGAGGGAAGATGATAACTATACCTGCTAGTAATCATGTGCTTATACACAGGATTATATTTTCTTGTTGTATCATCATGTAAGTCTCTTGTTCAAAACTGTAGCAATAATCATTGTTTTTCTTTTATAACATTTTGGTGCTGTGCTGCTTCACTGTATTCACTTCTATACAAACTGACTGAAATAAGTTGAATATGAATCAGGTACAAGCGAAACCGGATCGGAGAACTAAGTATATCATTCATTTGGACTGAAATAAACTTTTCTCTGAAATGTTGGAAGGTGAAAATCATAATGGAGATGGCATAGATGGATGGAAGATAGAATAAAGAACGGCACTGCGGTACAGGAAACATTAGTTGATTTGTAGGCTTTGACTCATAATAATCATCAAAAGTCATTGATAACTCAACTAACTGAACAAAAAACAATAAGGAGATAACAATAGTACTTGTTGTACAGATTATTATAGCGGTGATTGAAGCAGATTGAAATCCCCAGAAGCACCAAATGAGTTAGCAAATTAATAAAAATCACCACTTGTTGCTAAAAATGGAACAGCTAATGAAAGCTCTGCTGAATGAGTTGTCTTTGCTTCATTTTTTTTCACTTCGTAGATGATGGAATAAATAAGCCTTCAATAGTCTTTTGAACTCTATCATGCCAAAGTTGACTTGTTTTTTGGAGTTAAAATTTTGCCATACCAAGTTTTTTTTTTTTTTTTAATTTGAGATTAGCAGAAGCAATTTTTGAAATATCAGAATAATCATAGATTGAAATGTGCTCCAATTAACAATCTAGTTATCAGTTACCTCACGTAAATGTTGTCATCATGGTGAAATAACTCCAGTTTTAAGTCCATTTTAAAGTGATAACAGTCTTTCTCTCCCATTGATGTTTGAAGGGACATCTCTTCTTAATGGCTCGATCTCCTCCATATTTTGATGAGATAATCTGAAGCCTTTTTTTCTCCATTTATTGGCTTGGTTTATTGTGACTCCATGGTTTTGCCAAAATGGAAGGTGTAAAAGGCGTGGAGCTTGATATGATTGTGCACACTTTATTAATAAACTTAAGAAGGACGTGTTTTTATTTTTCCATTCTTCCTTTCATTTTAAGGTTTGGTTGGCCATAGGAGTCTTCTTCTTGGTTTGGTTCTAAAAACTGTAATAACCAAAAGAAATGACAAAATACACCATGTCCCAATAGACTAAATAACCCAAATAAAATAACTAATAAGTCGCTATGCCTTGACACATTAACTAAATCATCATGCTGAACGTCTTCTAACTTGCTTTCTAGGCCTGTGATGAGCATAAAACTCTCCTTTTCCACTCTTAAAACATGCTAATGTTAAAATTCTATCCTTTGCATCCGCCTGTTGCCTGAAGTATAAGCGCCTTTGGAACTAATTCTGTATTGCCCACCTTTATCCTCTTGTATGATACATCTAGTTATTGGTATTACCAGTAGTGACTATCATATGTATCTCAATCATATTGCGAGTTAGATGATGTTATATCTATTATTTTATGCTCAGAACTTTGGTGTGACATTCATCAATTTTATTTGCCAAAACCATCAAAATTGAACTTCTTCTGTCTTGCAAAGAACAGCCATATAATTAAAAAATTTGATTTATATATATATATATATATATATATATGTATGTATGTATGTATATATTCCTCTCCCGATTATTTCTGTTCAAAAAAAAGAAAAAACTGCTTATTCATGTATGCATCGATGGGAACTCAGAAAATTAGTTGAAGTCCCTTTGATAAGTATGCATACAGCATACTTAATGCCTCATCTTATATCATGCTATGTTTACTACGTTTTGCAAGCAAGCTGCATATGCACTACTGTTCCATCATCTTGTTCTTAACGTGAACATAAAAAGGGAATGCTTTCAAGCTCTGGCTATCACTTCAAATATTTTGATATCATGCTTACTTAGTTTTCGTTTTAAGTAGATCTAAAACTGAATATATGGAGTGTAATTTTAGTTGTAGAAGTTCTAGTGGTAGTGTTGTGATATTAGGTGAACAAGTCATTGATAAGAGTGAGTGATTCAGATATTTAGGCTCTATTGTTCAAAATGATGGTGAAATAGATGGAGATGTTATTAGTAGAATTCAAGTTGGATGGTTGAAGTGGAGGAATGCATCTGGCTTATTGTGTGATAGAAAAGTTCCACTTAAACTTAAGGAAAAATTTTATAAGATGGTGGTAAGACCGCAATGACTTATAATGTTGGAAAAAAAGAGAAGCAAAGACTAAGTTAGAGATATGAGGATGCTTATGGATGAGTGGCTTTACTCTTAGAGATAAAATGCAAAATGAGTATGTTCAAGAAAAGTTGGAGTAGCTCAGGGCGATAAGAAGAGAATCACCTTAGATGGTTTGGCCACACATAAAGTTGTCCAATGACCAGTTAGGAGAGTAGATGCATTAGATTTTCTTATGTTAAAAGGTAGAGTAGACCTAAAAGACTTGGTTAAGATGTATAAAAATGACCTTAAGATACTTGAATTAAATAAGAATTTGACACATAATAGACATAATGGAGACGAAGGATTCATGTAGGACCCCAATTTATTCTATTGTTATTGTTATTGTTGCTTACTTGGTTTTATATAACACTGTCTTTGTCAGGTCCCAAGTCCCGGATGTGAAAAGTGGAGGGTTGCATTAGGCAATTGATAGCCAGCGTATAACTTGTTGAAATAATCATGACATGAATCACTGAAAATATTGTGTTAATGCTACAGCGTCCCATGAAAGAGATTATATGGCGAATACAAAGTGCGAAAATGACACACCCGCGCAATTTTAAATAAATAAGAGTTCCACATTATGGACAGGGAATAAAAATATAAACTAATTAGGTTAAGAACTTAGAATATATGTACTCTTACAAGTAAAATAATGGAATTAATAGATATTATGATTTATAGGAAGATAAATATTTTATGTACAAGAAACTAAATAGGTTGGGGAGAAGATCAATGAAATTGATAGTTTAGATTTTAAATTTTGGTATTCAGGTAGGACTCAGACTAGAAATAATATAAATGTGATTATAGATAAAGGTTTGAAGGATAATGTTATAAATATTAATAGGATTTTAGATAGAATTATAACTTTAAAAATTATTGTTAATATTAAGATTATTAATGTTATAAGTGTTTATGCTCCTCAAGTAGGTTGAATGTAGGTTCACAAAAAAATTTTTGAATGACTTAGAGGAATTAATACAAAGGATACATCTTGAGGAAAAGATATTTATTAGAAATGATTTAAATGGACATGTTGATAGAATGATAGAAGATTTTAAAAACATTCATGATTGCTATGAGTTTATAGTGATTAATGAAGAAGATAGGATTATATTAAATTTTGCTTTAGCTTATGATTTTATAGTTACTAATACTTTATTTAAGAAAAGAGATGACTATATTATTATGCGTAATAATGAACTTAGTAAAACACAGATTAATTATTTTTTTGATAACAAAAATAGATCTTTATATATTGAAAAGTTTTGGGTGACTCAAAGATCGACACTAATTTTATATTTTAAGATGAAGAGTTAACAGATGAAATATATATATATATATATATATATATTGTCCTAAGATTAGATTGGGGTATTTAAAGAACACTAATAAAATTATTTTTAATAATAAGCTGCAAGATCTTAAAATTTGGGATGTTCAAGTGAATATTGATGTTATGTGAAAAAAAATAAGAAATGAGATTAAGCAAATTACATAAAATGTGTTTGGATAATAAAAAAAATTTAATAAAAATAGTTGATGGTGGAGTCAAAATGTGCAAGAAAAGATAAAAAATAAGAAATTTTGTTATATAATTTGATTTAAATGTAAAAATTCAAAGAATTGGTAAAGATATAAAGTGGCCTATATAGATTCTAAGAAAGTAATATGTGATGCAAAAAATTTATCTTTAGTGATTTATACATTAGATTGATATCAAAGAGAGCGAAAGTTGTATATATAAGTTAGTTAATCAAAGACATAAGAGGAGTAAAGATTTAGTTCAAGTGAGATATATTAAGGATAAAACTCATAAAATTTTTTTCTTAGAAAAAAATATGAAATATATGTGGATGAAATATTTTGATACATTTTTCAATAAAGGTTGTGAAATTACGATTAACTTTAGCGATTGTAATACCTTAAATGAAAATTAAAAATTTTATCTTTATCATCGTATTAGTAAAATTAAAGTTGAAGAGGCTTTAGAAAAATGAAGTATAAAAAATTAGTAGGACTTGATGATATTTTAATAGAAGTGTAAAAATGCTTAGGAGATCAATGAATTTTTTGTCTTATTAATCTTTTTAATATTATTTTAAAACTAAAAATATGTTAGAAGAGTTGAGAAAGAGTTTGTTGGTTCATATTTTTAGGAATAAAAGTCATGCACAAGAGTGTGCAAATTATAGATTAATTAAATGAATGTGTCATAAATTAAAATTATGGGAGAAAGTAATTGAGCATAGGTTATGATGTGATACAAAAAATTCTCAAAACTAATTTGGTTTCATGCCAAATAGGTCTACTATGGATGCTATATATTTGTTGAGAGGTTTGATGGAGAAGTATAGAGAAAGTAAAGTGGATTTACATATAATATTTGTTGATTTAGCGAAAGCATATAACAAAGTTTTAAGAGAAGTGCTTTGGAGAGTTCTAGAAAATATAGGTGTTAATATTGGCTATATTCAAGTCATTAAGGATATGAATACTTGAGTTGAAACACAAGGAGGATTGATCAAATATTTTTCTATTTCAATTGGATTACATCAAGGATTGGCTTTAAGCCCATATCTTTTTGCTTTAGTTATGGATGCTCTTACTAGACATTTACAAGAGATGCTTTTTGCTAATGATACTCTTCTTGTTGATAAGACTAGAGAGGGAATTCAAGAGAAACTTGAATTATGGAGATCAACTTTAGAGTCTTAAAAGTTTTCATTTAAGTAGATCTAAAATTGAATATATGAAGTGTAATTTTAGTTGTAGAAGATATAATGGTGAGATTGTGACATTGGGTGATCAAGTCATTAAAAAGAGTAAATATTTCAGGTATCTTAGATCTATTGTTCAAAATGATGATGAAATAGTTGGGGATGTTATTAATAGAATTCAAGTGGATGGTTGAAGTGGAGGAATGCATCTGGCCTGTTGTGTGATAAAAAGGTACCGCTTAAAACTTAAGGGAAAATATTATAAGATGGTGGTAAGACCTGTAATGATTTATGGGGCAGAATGTTAGCTAGTGAAGGAGAAGCATAAAATTAAGTTAGGTGTTGCAGAGATGAGGATGTTTAGGTGGATAAGTGGCTTTACTCTTAGAGATAAAATGTGAAATGAATATATTCATGGAAAGGTTGGAATAGTTCCATTGGCAGATAAGATTAGATAGAGTTGTCTTAGATGGTTTAGTCACATAAAACGTCGGCCGTCCGATGACCCAATTACGAGCGCATATGTATTAGATTTTGCTTATGTTAAGAAAGGTAGAGGTATACCTAAAACGACTTGGTTAGGATGTATAAAAAATAATCTTAGTTTATTAAAATTAAATGAAAAATTGACACTTAATAAGACACAATAGAAAAGAAGGATTCATGGAGCCGACACCATATAGTGGGATAAAGGCTTCTTGTTGTTGTTGTTATTATGATTTGGTTTCATATGCAAATATGAATTATCATTGCCAGCTATTAATTCAATTTTATTTGTTCTGTTTTCATAAACTGAATGCAGGTTGCAACAGAATTTTTTAACAAGCGGAAAATCTCAATTGAACCAGATGAAAAAGCATACACAATATTGATATATGGGTGGTGTAAGATCAAGAAAGCTGATATGGCCCAGAAGTTCCTAAAGGAGATGATTGAGCGGGGACTGGAACTAAATGTGGTAACATATAATGTTCTGTTAAATGGAATTTGTAGAAGAGCAAGCTTACATCCAGATGTTTGCTTTGGTAAAACAATTCATGAAGCTGAGAATCTTTTAAGGGATATGCGTAGCAGAGGTATTGAGCCTGATGTCACAAGTTATTCAATTATCATCCATGTTTGTAGCAGAGCCCATAAACCAGAGCTATCAGTTTGTATGTTTCGCTCAATGAAGGAGAAAGGAATCTGTCCCACAGTTGCAACATACACCTCAGTGATTAAGTGTCTTGCATCATGTGGAAGATTGGAAGAAGCAGAAGAGTTGCTTAGTGAAATGATGACCGATGGAGTGTGCCCATCGCCAGCAACATACAATTGCTTCTTTAAAGAATATCGTGGGAGGAAAGATATCAACAATGCGATGAAACTGTACAAGAAGATAAAGGAGATGGGTTCACTGGGCGTTCTTGATATTCATACCTATAACATATTGATTGGGATGTTCTCCAGGCTAAGCCAAATGGAACTTATAATGGAACTATGGAATGATATGATTGAGAAGGGTGTTGGTCCAGACATGGATTCATACACGTTGCTGATACATGGGTTGTGCGAGAGACAGAAATGGCAGGAGGCGTGCCAGTTCTTTATGGAAATGATTGAAAAAGGGGTGCTTCCACAAAAGGTCACTTTTGAGACTCTTTACAGGGGACTGATACAAGCAGATATGCTTAGAACTTGGAGACGGCTCCAGAAAAGAGTTGATGAGGAGTCATTGAAGTTTAGTTCCGATTTCCAGCAGTATCAGTTGAAGCCTTATAAAAGGTGATGACTTTGTTCTCAGTTTTTGCCATACTTGTTGGAATCTGCAAGTTATCAACTAAAGTGAAGTTGAATGAAGTCTTTGAAATTTTACTTGTTGAATGCCGGAAGCAGCGACTTGTTCTATCATAATGAAACTCCAGTTAATTAATTGAATCATGAGATCTTCCCCTGGATTGTAAACAATAACAATGAGATTTGTCAGTTGTGGGTGAAGTGATGGCACTGTTTGGAGCATACATGGATTAACATCCATATGTTTTATTATTTGAAGGTCGATATATACTTTATTTTTCATTGGACTTTAGGCCTAAACCAGCAAGGGAAAGTAATACAAGATCTGAATAAGTGTTGCAGATGAAGCTGTCTGTGATAACAATTCTGCTTGGAGTTAATCCGTGTTAAGAAATTTGGGAGCATTATGTTATATCTATAGTTTATAACTGCATCTGAGAGTTGGTGCTGGGCTTCTTCAATATGCTCACGATCATGTTTTGATTAGTTATTGTTAAGTCACTGGGCACCAGATGTCCTATATGATGTCTTGATGGATGCTCCTCGAAAGAATGTGAACCAGGTCATCGCTATCAGGCTTACAAGTTGAAGAAAGAAGATTGTAATTGTCTCATCAGTTCTACTATGAACTCTCACACAATTTCAGTTGTTGGATTTGAGGAGTAGTTTCATTTGATTGATCTATATAAGATGACGTGTTTTAGCTTTTGCATTAAGGGAATGCTATAATTTTGAAGTGTAAAAAAAATGTATCCATTAGGTGGATAAATAAAGTTAATGTCAGAGAATTAGGAAGGAGAAAGTTATGTTTTAGATAGTCAAAGAATAAGCTTAATATTTCAGGCAAAGCTCATTGGGAAAAAATGAGTTTAATAGATTAATAATTCTACTTTGCGAGTACAGGTTTTTCGTATTTTTAAAGAGGCAAACAAATCAGATGATTGGTTGGCTAATGAAGGGCGAAGCCTTAAATCTTCCGGAGTATTCTCTCCTTCAGAACTTTGTTTGGATATCATTGGAATTCTTCATCTGGATATGCAGAAGTATACATATATTGGGGCTAATAATTCAAGAGTTCTCTCATGCTTGAAATATTACCTATCTGTTCATTTTGGGTGGCTGTGATCTAAAGACTGCTGATTTGTAATTTCTTGGTTGAGGATCTTTTCTGTATTGAGTTTGTTTTAGATGCTTTGAGATTGGGATGTATTGCTAATTAGTAATAAAGAATGAAAACTGCTGTATCTTGCAGTGAAAGACTGAAGGGATCTATTTATTATTGATGTTGGTATATTTGACCTCAATATGGGAGATATTTAGACATGATATATCATTATTTGTTTCTGTTTGGCTGCTGAAGCTACCAGTCATTTGTAAGTTAGGGCTATATATAGAGGGTTAGCAGATTTTTTTTCTTTGCTTGGATGCAGGTGTTTTTTTTCTTGGTGTTGGGACGATGTGACTGGTTTTGTTGTGCAGTGACTGGTGTTTTGTTGGATTGTAGCAGGATCTTGGTTCTATGTTTTTTAATACTTTCAGTGTTGGAAGTTCACATAACTCTAAGGTCTTATTGATTTGATGTTGATTGAAGCTTTGTCAATGGATCTCATTTCTCATTATATAGTGAAATTTCTTTCTTATGGATTGACATAAAATTTCATTCAGCTAGAGATTTTTTTTCTCAGAAGCTTGTGATTTTCTGATGGTAGATTGGATTAGAGTAAGTTTCAAGATTAGAAATGCATTTATTGCTGAAGTTGAGCTGATTTCATCCTTGTGGGTGGTCTTCATTCTATTCAAACGTTGGTATTCTAGTTGAAGGTGTGAGATAGTTACTTTATCTGTTTATTCTGAGGTTCCTTGGTTGGAGATTTTATTATTTTATGATTGTGTTTTCAAGTGATTCTCTCCTTCAAAGTTGCTTTTCCACTGTGAATTGCGGTTGAGATGTCTTCTTGCATGTTCGTTCTTAAAGATAAAATTCCTCTGGTCACATCTTTGGTTCTTAGTTTGTAATCTTTTACTTTATTTTGTTTTGATGCTTGTCTGCCCAAGCTTATTTGAATGGATAGATTCTGTTTTAATAGCCTACATGCGGCCGAATAGGTGTGTTGAAGTAGGCTGGGCCAATTATTACACATCAAAATAAAGGATAGAATAATGAAAGAAAACACTGACATCTATACCATTAAACTGACCAATTATTATATGAGCATCAATTAATCTAGTTGATAAAACTCTTAAAAATTATTATCAAGATTTTAAATTTTTAATCTCACTTGCATCATAATAATATCTCATTTTATGAAACTTGGGTGAAAAAAAATCAAATATTCATACATAAGCAGTTAAAAGCTGAATAAATAAGTTGTATGGCAACACATTTCATAGTAAAATAAATATGGAGAATGAAGAATTGGCCAACTTCAATTCCTGGGTTTGAATGCTTTGTCGAAGTCTCTTACATCAATCTCGGAATGATGAGGAAAATCATAGGGTAAATCTTCTGGCCCAAGGCCAGCATTGTACAAGACGCCCATCACTTCTTTGTAGACAACAGCATTTCCTTCTGTAGTCAAGTGCAGGCCGTCACTGGCACCCAAAAAAATCAGAACATACCACAGTTATTATGTATTTATGTATCAAATACTTATATTTTAATATTTACATAAATAATGCTCAAATTTTTAATACTATATCAAAAATAGCATCATCATTATTCTTTTAAAATAAAATGCATATTTTTAAGTATAAAAAATATGTTATATTTATAAATATCAAAATTTACAAAAAATTATGTGGTATGTAAATATTTCTAAACAAAAATGTGTTCTGGCTGCTATTAACACAATAATGGATAATATACCGCAAGAGCAGCATAAGGTAAGATAGGCAATATAAATATATATATATATATATATATATATATATATAATATGATGGACTTTCATAGCTGGAAGAAGCATTTTTCTTCCAAACAAATTTTAAATTGTGCCAAGCATTTTAAATGAAACAAAACATAAATGAGAATGACAAAAAGGACTATAAACCTTGGTTAAATGCACATAATCTTATGTTTACTTGACTAATCAGTTGCATGTAAAAACGGTATATGCATATTATATTCAGTATAATACATTTCCATTCATTGTGCTTTAATATGGCATATGAGCACTATTCTCATATTTCCCTTAAATGATAATTATAGTTTCATGCCATTTAAATATAAAGTTGTTGAACTGTAATTCATATTAAAGAGGTCCAGGAGAATATGTTAAAGTAGAAAAACAAGATGTCAAATTTTGTGAGGTTTTTAGGTTATTTGTGATCAGATCTAAAAAATGATTATCTGAAGCTCAAAAATATTGTTTAGATCATACCTTAAGAACTTCCTCTGCCAACCTACAGTTTCTTGCATGCGAGACCACAGATCAACGTAAGGTAAATTCAATTCCTGCGCTAGCTCAACGCACTTATTTGCATAAACTCCAGTCATTTCATTTGTCCTTTCAGGCAGCACTCTGGCCTTGTCACCATACAGTGATCTAAAAATAAATAAATCTTTATTTAAAAAGAAAAAAATTTCTGTGATGAATCTAGTGAATGTTTAAAGAATTAAAAAAAAAATCTCAAGAAAAAAAAATTTATAGTAAATAAGTCGTCAAAAGAGTACATAATACCAACAAAAGGTTACTACCAAAGGGATTGATGACCTTGTCAATAGAATTCAAGAAATTATACTGTAATCTTATGCTATTAGCCGATTAGGTAATGCTAACAGAAGCTATAATCTTGTACCTAGGCTAACTAAGGGTTAATTTATGCGGAAGAGGTTAGTTAACTATTAATTTTCAATGCCTATTCATTTGTATGAGTGATTGATTATGGGCTAGTATTATTTAAGACTTTTAAGCTGATATTTGTTTATTGTTGTTCCCCTAATTCTCAATGGAGTTTTAGACTTTAGACATGCACATCATGAGCACGAAAATTTTATTTATTGGAGGATACATGCACTCTTCTTTACTAGGGACATTATATTTGATGATTGTAGTAGGTTCCTTAGATATTTGGTGCATTGTCTATCATCCATATATTTCATATTCATTTATGTTTGTAAATTTTTGTAGAAATTTATTATGCATATCGTAATGCTATTTAATGTGAATGATGCCATCTTAATTGTTGCACAAATTCTTATGAAATTTATATGCATGCCTAGGTTGAAGAGAAATAAATCTTAATCATACAAACCAAGGACTATGTTCAAATGTAACATATTTTGATCATAATGATTATAAAATCTTCATTATAAAACCTTCCTTATAAAATAATACTTATATAATATATGCTTGTTTGAATAATATATGTATTTTTGATAAAAACCCTTATATAATTGGCCAGCCAGGTCAACTGGTCCATAGAGTGACAACTTTGTGGAAATTATTGGATTTCCATGAATTGATGAAAAACATTTCTGGTTCATGATATCTTAGCAGACCAACTATAGATATAAATATAAAAGTGATCATTGATTGTATATGAATATACCTGATGTGGTTAGCCATGTTGGCATATAAATGTAGTGAGTATTATTTTTATGATCATAAATATTATTATACTATAAGTCATCATAAAGCAATTGACACTTTTAGTCATTCATATCATACATTATTATTCTAGCTGATGTTATAATAGCATTCATTACATTGGTATTACATTATAAATCATAAATCTTCATGCACCATGCCTTCTCATATTAAGTTTACATACTAAGCTCATTTGTGGCAAGTCTTTCTTTTAATGAACTTTACTAGATTATTTGATAGATTATCATTGGAAGAGCAGATCTTTCAACAATAATTATTTCATTATTTTCTACATTTAGTTCTCTGTTTAGACTTTAGACTTATATCAAGTTTTGGATTACTTATTGTATATGTAGTTATTTTTTTCATTTTCTTTCCATTAGTTGATGCTTTTCTTTTTCTTATTGAAATATTATTAAATACTTCTTAATGCAATAAAATGTTATTCCTCTTGCTTAAACATTTGTTTGCAAGTATTCATATATGAAAATTTTCTTCTTGAATTTAAAACTGCTTTATTTGATCTTGACTCTTGAGATTTATCTCATAAGATGACATAAAGCCCTTCATCATACCCGATTTTGTCAAGATGAGGCTTCTAAACCTAGGGTGTGACAGTCAATTTTTTTGCATCATTTGCCTTTATAATAATGCTAACATGGTTCTTATGTCTTTTAATTTTGTTCAAAAATAGGATATTAAGTCTAGCGCATAACATAACATCTATTAAAAAGCCAATTGCTGAAGTAAAGGAACTTTGCTTATAAATTTGTTCTCTTTATTAGTTTCAAATAATTATTGTTTTGAATTTAAAATAGCTTGTGAAAAGAGTACTCACAAATTTTGACTTTAACATATTAAATTTCATAATAATTTCTCAATATAATCAATCTGAGATAACTTAAGCGTATAATTCTCATCCTAAGAATTTTTATTGCTTCTTTCATGTCAAACAATTTCCCTTAATGATGTTTGATCTTTCAATGAACAAATTATCCATATATACAAGAAAAATGATACAACACTTCCCACTCGTTTGATGTTAAGAGTAATGATTTGCATTGAATGTAGTAAGACCTTTTTGATGCATAAATATGCCAAATTTATGACCTGACTAATGATGAGCATGTTTTAATCCATAAAGACTTTTATCAACTTCCAAAAAAGGCTTTCTTTACTAGTGCTTAAAAACATCCATGTTTCATTGCATAAATAACCTCTTCCAAATAGTCATAAAAAAGATTTAAAGACATCTAACATTAAAAAAAAAAATTCTACATTTACTACACAACTCTAAACTAATAACAAGGGTTAACTATAGGAAAAAAGAACTTGTTAAAATAGACACCTTTATTCTGTTGAAATCCTTTTACTATAAATTGTTTTATACATTTTATTGCAATTATGTTGTTCATTGAACTTGAAAGTTCATTTAGTTCACAATGTCCTCTTATCCTTCAAATATCTTATTTAACATTCAAGTGTCATGTTTATATAGAGACTTCATTTCCTGTCCCATTGCAATCTCCCACTTAAAAGAATTTTTACTTACAAGTTAATAAACAATTTAGGTTGCACCGATACGGATACGGATACGGAGACATGGATGCAATACGATACAACACGGAATACACAACAACAACAACAACAACAAGCCTTAATCCCACTAGGTGGGGTCGGCTACATGAATCCTTCGTCTCCATTGTGTCCTATTATGTGTCAAATTCTCATTTAATTCAAGTATACTAAGATCATTTTTTATACATCTTAGCCAAGTCTTTTAGGTCTACCTCTACCTTTTAACATAAGGCAAATCTAATGCATCTACTCTCCTAATCGTCATCGGACTCGACGCTTTATGTGGCCAAACCATCTAAGGCGACTCTCCTAATCTTATCTACCACCTTACTCCAACTTTTTTCCTAACATACTCATTTTGCATTCTATCTCTAAGAGTACTCATCCATCGAGCATCCTCATCTCGTAACACTTAACTTAGTCTTATGCTTCTCTTAATTGGCCAACATTCGCACTATAAGTCATTGCGTGTCTTACCACCATCTTATAAAATTTTCCTTAAGTTTTGGAAACTTTTCTATCACATAATCGGCCAAATGCATTCCTCCACTTCAACCATCCAACTTGAATTCTACTAATAACATCTCCATCTATTTCACCATCATTTTGAACAATAGAGCCTAAATATCAATCGTCACTCTTATTAATGACTTGATTACCTAAAGTCACAACACTATCACTAAAACTTCTACAACTAAAATTACACTCCATATATTCGGTTTAGATCTACTTAAACGAAAACCTTTAGACTCTAAAGTTGACCTCCATAATTGGACTCCCTCTAGTCTTATCAACAAGAAGAATGTCATGAAAAGCATACACCAAGGTACATCTTCTTGTAAATGCCAAGAACATCCATAATAAGTAAAAGATAAGGGCTTAATGTTGATCCTTGATGTAATCCAACCGAAATAAGAAAATATTTTGTCAATCCTCCTTGTGTTTGGACACAAGTTTCTAGTATACATATCCTTAATGACTTGAATATAACCAATATTAACTCCTTTCTTTAGAACGCTCCAAAGAATATCTCTTGAGACTTTATCATAAGTTTTCTAAATCAATAAATATCATATGTAGATCCTTCTTACTTTCTATGCTTTTCCATCAAACCTCTTAACAAATGTATAACATCCATAATAGATCTACCTGATATGAAACCAAACTGATTATGAGAAACTTCTGTATCACATCGTAACCTATGCTCAATTACTCTCTCCCATCATTTTAATGTATGGCACATTAACTTAATTCCTCTATAATTTGCACACTCTTGTGCATCACCTTTATTCTTAAATATAGAACCAACAAACTCTTTCTCCACTCATCCGCATCTTTTAGTTTTTAAAATAACATTAAAAGATTTGTAAGCCAAGAAATTCGATCTCCTAAACATTTTCACATCTATTGGAATATTATCAGGTCCTATCGCTTTTCCACATTTCATTTTCTTTAAAGCTTCACTAACTGATTTACTAATACGATAAAATGAAATATTTTGTTTAGGTATTAAGGTTTGCTAAAATCAATCGACTTTCGGATCCTTCATTGAAAAGTTTATCAAAATATCATCCATCTATTTTCAATATCTTTTCTAAAAAAAGCATTTTATTATTTTCATCCTAATACCCTCACTAACTATGTCTTTACTTCTCCTATCTCTTTGATTAACTTATACATCTTTCACCTTCTTTGGTATCTAATCTATCTTTGTATCTAATCTATCAGTATAAATCACTAAAAGTTTTAATTTTTCAGATCATATATCTTTCTTAGAATCTCTACAAGCCACTTTATATCTTTCCCAATTCTCCAAGTTTTACATCTAAACCAAGTTTTATAAATCTTCTTATTTCTTATCTTTTCGCACACTCGACTCCACCACCAACTATTCTTATTAAGTTTTCCTTTGATTCTCCAAGCATCTTTAGACTTAATTTCACTTGATATTTTTCCCACATAACGTTAGCTTTTTAACATCACAAATTCTAATTTCAGAGCTTGCTTCTTAAAAAATATTTTATTTGTATTCTTTAAGTGTCCCCATCTAATCCTGTGACAATAATTTAGTTTATTTTTTCTCTTACAACCTTTCATCTTAAAATCTAAAATTAATAGTCGATGTTGAGTACTTAAAATTTTACTTGGAATGACCTTACAATCTTTACTATCTAAACGATCTTACACCTTTAAAAAATATAGGACACAAATATGCTTGTAATATGGTATAATAAATATATAATTTATATAATTTATAAATTTTGAATAATATATAATAATTATATAAAATGTATAAACATTAAATAAGTAAAAATAAAAAATTATAAAGGTATAAAATATTGACATTTAATAATGCAAAAAATAATTAAAAATATTATATATTAATTTAAATCATGATAATTAAAAAAGAGTAAAAATCATAAAAATTAATAAATATAATAAAAAATAAGAAATCAAATTCTAATAATAACTTAAAAATATTTATCCATCATTAATTTTTAGGGTATTACATGCAAACACAAATATAAGTTATTTGATACAATATAAATTATCAAAATATAATATTCAATTATATATTTAATTAATCTTTATAAAGTTTAAACTTAATTATTCAAGACACGAGTGTCGGACACGTGTGTCTACAATTTTTTATTTTTTTTTTAAGTTGAACACACCACATACATGTCTAACACCTAAATTTAGAATAAAATATTCAGTAAATAATGTAACTGAACAAACACTACATACTTCTTTCCTAGGAAGTATTGATGCATCATAGTAAGCAATCAATAAAATAATGAGGGAGAATATTTATAAATGAGCCTAAACATTCTTTAAATTCTTCTCAATTGTGTCACTGACATTCTTAGCTCTAGTTGTACCTCATTGCTCTCAAGAATACGATGACCACTTTTTTTATACCTTCTTAAGAAATCTTATGTAACTTAGCTTATTTATAGAGGCCTACTTATTAGCATTATAATACCTATCCATCTTTTGATTTTGATCATATCCTGTGAAAAAATATTTATAGATTTATGATATAGCTTATCCTTGTTAATGAAATCTATATGAAAAAATTATAAAAAAACATTTAAATCAGAACTTATTACCTCTTGACAATCCAAACTTCTTTATGTTGTTTATAAAATAAAGGAACAAAAGTTTCTCTATTAATCAAACACAAGGTTCTTACAGTTTTAGTCTAAAAAAATATTGAACAATAACGCATGTAACATTGAACTTGTGGCTTTTTTATTTAAAGTGCTATTCATTCGCTCAATAGTTTCATTATGTTGTGGTGTTCCAAAAATGAAACTCTATATATGTAATAACCGGAAAATTCAAACAAAAAAAGGGATTCAAGAATGAGAAATTATTTGGAAAACCGAGAAAGCATTCATATGATAGAAGATTTTAAAATTCTCATACTTTTAAAACTGAGAAAGCATTATTTGAAAACCGAGAATTCTCATACTTTTAAAACCGAGAAATTATTTGAAAACTCTCTATATGTTGTGGCTCTAATGAAGAACTTCAGTTAAGGAAAGAAGTGTAAAAGGAAGGAGATTCAAGAGAAAGCTTCACACTAAAGTGGATAATTATATTCTTATATTTATGATAAAAATATACTTATTTTTCATGTGATGAAATGCGTTTGTTTATAGTTATAAATTGTCTCTGTACTTCAAAGTATGATTTATTTTTTCAGTTTCTCCACATTAAATGAACAACCTGAATATTAGATCATATTACTTATTTCATTATACAGAAATAATTGATTTACTGTTTTAAACTGATATTAATAGTTTTATAAATTCTATGTTATAAATGTGTATGCTTGAAAGTGGAGTTAAGGATCTTGGTAGAGCCTGATATACGTCTTGCGAAAAGGTAAATAGAAATGGTTACTTATCCTTTGGATGAGTTATGAAAAAGGTTTCTTATGGAAAAGATTTATTGTGAAAAAGGTTTAGACGATGTCTCCTGAAATGGTTGATAAATTATAAAATAAAGTTTCTAAGAAATGTTCATTTGTATCTACCTCTTATATGTTTGATTGTTGAATCGCAGGTTACTCAAAGTTTATGTTTATGTTTATAGTAAAACCTATCATGCATATTAATTCTGCTTTCTAAGAAATGTTCATTTGCATCTACCTCTTATATGTTGGATTGTTGAATCGCAGATTACTCAAAGTTTATGTTTATGTTTATAGTAAAATCATATGCGTATATTAACTGCTTGTTTCTTATAGTGTAAAACCATAATTCTTGAAAATTTATTCAATTCTGAGTTGTTATATTTTTGGGTAACCCCAAATGGAGGATAAAAGAGAATTATGTCATCATTAGAGGATTTGAGATAGGTATTATGTTAGTTTATGTTTTAGACTGTGTTTTATATGATTTCTGTTCGTGGACATTTTATATGTATGGACATATTTGTTAAATGTGATTTGGATTTGTAGTGGCTCATATATGACTTGAAAAATATTATGTAGTTTTTATTTCGATTGGTGGTATTAAGTAAAATTTTCTTTTTATCCGTCCAACCGTCCGTTCTGTCTTGGTATTCCAAGCTTCTAAGCCGGATCGTGACAAGAGTAGTATCAGAGAGATTTTACAATTAAAGATATAAGTATGATCATAATCAAAGAGCCATTAGAAAATAATAAATTTTATGAAGATATTTATATATGATTATATTAATTGATGCATAATGATTATAAATAAGTTGTGTTTCTCAGGCCTACGGAATCAATTCAGGAAGATGCTAAGGGTGAAAATAGAGAGGCACAAAGTGTTAAGCATCAGAATTTGGTGCAACCGCCTTCACTTGCTATAAATACATTTATTCAAATGATGAAAACAATGACATAAATGATACGAAATAAACAGATTCAGGCTAGTGGAAGTGGTGGGAACCCTATGGACAAATATCTTAAATTATTTCAAGATATGAGACCACTACTTTTCTCAAGAATAGGAAGGCATATATAAATAAAAAATTGGTTGATGCAGATAGAGAAAATTTTAAAAAGTATGTCATGCCCTCCTGAAAGAAGAGTTGCATTAGCTTCTTTTGCTTTTGAAGGCGAAGCTGAGAGATGGTGGCAAAGACAATTGCAAGAAAAGTTTAAAGAAAGGTCTTACAATCTTGTTTCATAAGAGGATTTTGTGAGGGCCTTTAGAGATTGGTTTGTACCCCTCTCAGCTAAGAGATAAATGCAGGACAAGTTCATCAGACTTGTACAAAGAGATTGATCTATCATATAGTATGAAATTGAATTCATAATGCTTTCAAGGTATATACACCAGTTAATATCAGATGCATAGGAAAAATATCATAGGTTTCTATCCGGACTGAAGAATATAATCATACATCCCTTGATCCCTCTGGGTATTTATGACTATTTTGTACTGGTAGAGAGGGCTAGAAGGATAGACTTAGATTTGCAAGCTACCCAAAGGAGGAATGATGATAAGTCAAAATCCGAGCAGAATATTCAAATTGAAAAATCAAAGTGGAAGAAGCCTAAGTCTAATAATATTACCAGCAGTAATAGTGTTACTATATACCCAAAATGTGGAAGAGCACATAAAAGAGTGTCTCTTGGCATAAATATTTTCTTTTGGTGTCATCAGCTAGGACATATGGCAAAATCTTGTCCTACCTTGGATCAGAGATCTTCAGTTGATACAGGACAAGTGTTCAACCTCTCAAATTTGTTGGTAGACAAGGATGGCAATCAATGCGTGTCGTCAAAATTAGAACACATAGCCTCGAGTATATGCACTCACACAACAGGAAGCAAAATATTCGTCTGACGTCATTACAGGTATGTCTTTATTTAAATTAGCAATGTTAAAAAAAAAATCATTTGTGCTAGATATTTTTTTATATATATCTACTCATTTATAGATATTATCTATATTCAAAATAAATCAGTTAAAGTTTTATTTGATACTAGAGCATCACATTCATTTATAACTGAGGAATGTGTGAGAATTTTGAGATTGAAAGTTATGAAAATGCCTGTAGTATTATCAGTTGCAATGTCAAATAGGTCTCATATGAATGCTAGAAAATTTTACAGTGTGAACTTGAATATTTATGAAAGAAGCTTAGATGCAGATTTAATAGCAATGTCTCTATAGAAATTTAATGTGATTTTAGGAATGGATTACCTATCTAAATATTATGCTACTATAGATTGTTACAAAAAGATAGTCAAATTCAATATACCTGGAGAAGAAAAATTCAAATTTGTGGGATATAAGGGAGTATTATCTATGATGATGTCTTGCTTAAAAGTTCAAAAGATGTTAGCACAAGATTATGAAGGTTTTCTTGCTGATTCTTGATATTCTTAAAAGGTAAATAAGTTAGAAGAAATCTTGGTGAGGAGTATCAGAAATTTTTATGAATGATTTCTGGGTTTACCTCGATTAGAGATGACTACATTGATCTAATTAGAACACACGCAGTAAAATACCATATAAAATGGCGATCAATGAATTACAAGAGTTGAAAAATCAGTTGCAAGAACTATTGGATAAGGGCTTGATCAAACCTAGCACATCCCCTTAAGGAGCTCCTGTATTATTTGTGAAAAGGAAAGATGAGAGCTTAAGGCTATGTATAGATTATAGAGAGCTTAACAAACTCACATTAAAAATAAGTATCCATTACCAATGATTGATAATAATTTTGATCAACTAGAATTAGTTTCAGTATTTTCAAAAATTGATTTAAGATTGGGTTATTATCAGCTAAGAATCAAAGAAGAAGATATATCAAAGCCTGCATTCAGTATAACATATGGCCATTATGAGTTTGTAGTGATGTCTTTCGGCTTAACCAACGCTCCAGCTATATTTATGGATCTCATGAATAGAATCTTTAAACCATTTTTGGATTTATTTCTGATTGTATTCATAGATGATATTCTAATATATTCTAGCTCATACAAATCATTTTCACATTATTTTGCAAACTCTGAAAGAAAATGAATTATATGCAAATTTTTCAAAATATGAATTTTGGTTAAATATCATCATATTTTTGGGGCATATGATTAGTAGTGAAGGTGTTTCAGTGGATCAAAATAAAGTCGGCGATAGGAATGACCTGCTGTCGCAAGTCGAAGTTTCTTGGGATTGGAGGTATTACGGAGATTCATTGAAGGATTTTCTGTTATATGTTATCTAAACACAAAATCAGTCAGTTTGAATGGTGGTCGATGTGAAGAGGTTTTGGCGAATTATTTAATGGTATCTTGGTATTAACTATTTAAATTGAGGGACGGAAGGATTTGATTTATAATGATCTTCATTAAGAGGTTTGAGTTGTATACATGGAGAATGGAAGAGTGATTCTTTATCTTGAATAATTGAAAAATGTGAAAATAATTATCCAATTATGACAGAATTAGCGGTGGTATTTGCATTGAAAATTTGGATGCATTATTTATATGGAGTAAGGTGTGAAATTTTCATTGATCATCAAAGCTTAAAATACATCTTTACTGAGAATGAGCTAAATTTAATGCTTTATCCCAAGATGTTGACTTTCAAAAAATTTTAAATTTGGTAAAAGTAGGTCATACGGAAGATTTTGAAATTGATGAGGAGGGATTATTGAAGTATCAGAGCAGAGATTGCATTCTAGATATTGAAGATTTAAGAAGAGATATCTTATATGAAAGCATATTTTAATTATATAATTCATCCGGCGGATTAAATGTATCAGATTAAAAAAAAATATTTTGATGGCAGGATGAAAAAGCGTAAATTTGTTTTGATGCAAAAAATCATACCAAATGGTTAAGGCTGAATATCAAAAACTAAGTGGACTTTTACAACCCTTGCTAATACTTGAGTGAAAATGGGTTGATATTGACATGGATTTTGTAGTTGGCTTACCTATATCCAGAAGATATTGTGATATTATTTGGATGATTATTGATAAATTGACTAAATCTGCATACTTTCTACCTATTAAACAATCTAAGCTGTTGAAAAGTTAGCAAGGAAGTATGTTGATGAAATTGTAAAGTTAAATGGTGTGCCAAAGTCTATAGTATCTAATCGGGATTGTCGATTCACATCCAGATTGTGGAGAAAAATTCAAGAAGCTTTAGGTACCAAACATACTTTCAGTACTGCATTTCATCCTCAAACTGGTGGTCAGTCAGAAAGAACAATTCAGACACTTGAAGATCTGCTTAGACTTTGTATACTTGATTTTGAGAGAAATTGAGAATTATACTTGCCTTTGATTGAATTTGCCTACAATGATAGTTTTCAAGCAAGTATTGATATAGCTCCCTATGAAGCATTATATGAAAAGAAATGTAGGACACAACTTTGTTGGGTGGAAACTGGTGAAAGAAGAATCATTAGTGCAGATGTAGTAGACGAAGCGAAAAGATTATTAATTAAATTGATAGATTAAAAGGCTTGAGATAGATAGAGAAAATATTATGATCTTGACATCGTAGGTAGAGTTTGAAGTGGGAGAGTTTGTATTTCTTAAAGACAGCCACATGAAAGGTATTAAACGTTTTAGCAAAATTGTAAACTTAAGCCCACGCTATATTGGTTCATATGAAATATTGGAAAGAATTAGGAAAGTGGCTTATAGATTGGTTTTCTTCTAATATCGAGGAGTCAATGTGTTTCATATTCTTACCTATATTGATGAAACCAACAAAATTATTGCTGGTCCAATTGATGTTCAACCTTATTTCACATTTAGGAAGGAGCAAAAAAGGATTATAGACTATGATGTTAAGCATCTCAGGAATAGAAAATTTTCATTTATCCGTGTACTGTGGGAACATGGATTAAAACGAAAAATAATGTGGGAGAAGGAATCAGAAATGCGAGGACTTTATCCTCATTTGTTTGATTAAATGTATGTTTATTTCTATTTTTGTCATTAAATTTTGAGGACGAAATTTTTATAAGAGGGAGCGGTTTCGGTAAACCAAACTCCCAAAACACGGGTGAGAGGGAGAAGGAGAAGGGAAGACTCTACCCGTGTGTGCCTAGAGTGAAAGCTTGCAGCGTCGACAAGAGAGAGGAAGGAGGAGAGCCTTTCGTGTGACAAGCGAGAGAGGAGAAAGCGGTCGCGTCTTGAGCAGGAGGCAGCCTTGACGAAAGGGAGCTGGTGTGTGCGTGACTTTGGACAAGCCGACGGCTTGTTGAATCTTAGGGCAAATTGCGAAAGCTTATGTTATAAGGTAAAATTTTTAGTTATTATAAATAGAAATTTTACTTTTGATTTAATTGCAAAATAGAAAATCCTAAGTCGATTTTCAAATAATGATTATTAAATTTATTAAGGATTGATACAAATGGGAGAGATTCAATGAAAATAGAAGTTTCTAAATTTATACGTATGATTTAATGATTTTAATTTTACATAACCTATATTTAATCATGTAGACTAATCATGATTATAAAAAATAAAAAATAAAGAGTTTATGAGAACCTATAAATGAAATGCTAGATTTGAAACTTATGATTGAGATGAATGTAATAAAAGTATGATTAATTGTATTAATAGATGGAGAACTTAATTTTATCTTTCATTGGTATATCTGAATTAAAAGCAATTATTTAAACTTTTACATCTACACGTACAAAATATAACTTAAATATTAGCAATATTGACTTTTAATAAATGTACATAAATATAACATACTTTATAGTTTATGATAATACAAAAAATTAGTTTTTCTTATGAATCGAATAAAAGAAAAATGAATTAATTTAAATAATTAATTTGGAAAAGTAAAAGAAAATATATAAAACTTCTTACAAATGATTATATTACATGCATATTAGTAGAACCATAATTTAAATTTAATAATGAATAAAAAAATTCATTGTCATATTTTACTACCAAAAAACCTTTTGCCATCTTCAAATTAAAGATTCCTTTCATTAAAAGTACTTAGTAGTTGATGGATTGTCATACATATTGAAAAATCTTACATCACAACACTCATGACCTTCTCATGTAAAATATTAAATGAAACATTCTTGATAAATAATAGTCAAACAAATCTTAGTGCCTATCTAGCTAAGAGATACCTTAGTGGTTAAAATGTTGGCTTTGTCTCAAAAGGGGTGGATTAAGTTTCTTCTTGTCCAAGGAGTCCTTTATTACATTTGCATCTTTAGAAATCAAAAAAGTTTTTTTCCCATGAAAATCACAGCTAGCACTACTGCAACTTATCAGGGGAATAACATTGAGAGAAAAAATGAAGAAGAAAAGAAAACTGTGGAAGAATTGACATATAAGTTAACTACCATCCATTACCAAATAAAGTAAATATTCCAATTTAATAGAGATGAGTACATTAAAATTTCACACGCAAGCCTTTAACTACTGGGAGAAGGATAATAAAGAACCAAACATCTAAAAAAGTGACTTAGAAGAGAAGATATCAAAGACCTTAAGTAATTTTTTTCATAACAATAGAATATTTTTCAGCACCATTGAATCTGTCTTCAGCAACGGTTATCTATAACACCACCATGCCCACGACGTGTAATTTTCCTCCTTTTCATGTTTTCCCTCTCTTTATCTTAGCTTTACTTCTCTCTCATATTTTTTATTTTCTCTAATTTTTTTTCTTTCACTCTCTTGCAAGAGAAGTCCTTCAGAGTCCTAGAAAAGAAAGGAGTTAATATTGGTTATATTCAAGTCATTAAGGATATGTATACTAGAGCTATTACTTGTGTCCAAACACAAAGAGGATTGACAAAATATTTTCTTATTTCAGTTGGATTGCATCAAGGATCAGCTTTAAGCCCAATCTTTTTTGATTTAGTTATGGATGTTCATACTAGGCATTTATAGGAGGATGTACCTTGGTGTATGCTTTTTGCTAATGACATTCTTCTTGTTGATAAGACTAGAGAGAGAGTCCAAGAGAAACTTGAATTATGGAGTTCAACCTTAGAGTCTAAAGGTTTTCATTTGAGTAGAGCTAAAACTGAATATATGGAGTGTAATTTTAGTTGTACAAGTTCTAGTGTTTGTGTTGTGACATTAGGTAATCAAGTCATTAAAAAAGAGTAAGCATTTCAAATATCTCAGTTCTATTGATCAAAATGATGGTGAAATAGATGGGAATGTTATTAGTAGAATTCAAGTTGGATGGTTGAAGTGGAGGAATGCATCTGGTCTATTGTGTGATAGAAAAGTACTGCTTAGACTTAAGAGAAAATTTTATAAGATGGTGGTAAGACCTGCAATGATTTATGGTGCAGAATATTGGCCAGTAAAAGAGAAACATAAAACTAAGTTAAGTGTTGCAAAGATAAGGATGCACAAGTGGATGAGTGGTTTTACTCTTACAGATAAAATGCAAAATGAATATCTTCAGGAAAAGGTTGGAGTAGCTCTAGTGGCAGATAAGAATAGAGAGAGTCACCTTAGATGGGTTGGCCACATAAAGCGTCGACTGTCTTATGTTAAGAAAGGTAGAGGTAGACCTAAAAAGACTTGGTTAAGATGTATAAAAAATGACCTTAATTTATTAGAATTAAATGAGAATTTGACACATCATAGGATACAATAGAGAATAAGGATTCATGTAGTTGACCCCACATAGTGAGATAAAGGCTTCTTGTTATTGTTGTTCTCTTACAATTCTCTAAATCAGTAAATAAACTAACCCCATCCAAGCCAAAAGAATTGAAAAAAAAAACTATTTGTTATTCTATTTATAGGAGCTAAGAAGGCAGAAATCTAAAACAAAAATCAGTTCAAATTTAAATTTGAAGTTAATCCATAATAATATAATTTGCAATAAACATATGAACCAAGTGTGAAAATAATTCAGATGAATTTTGATTTATCCATAGAACCACTTGTGTTGAACACCGATGACAAAACAGTTACTAGAATAGTAGTTGAAAGTATCAAGAGTTTGAGGGTTTTGGATTGATGAATTTCTTTGAAACTGATAAGAAAGTTTAAACAAGAAATCCCAGTACAAAGAATCACTTAAGCTAAATATCAGGCAACAAAACTTAGGTTAAAAATTGTAATTTGAGTGTTTTTAAGTGATAGAACCAGTGATGACAAGAAGTCAAATGAATGCTTTCTTGGTTGAGAGAAGAAAAGAAAGAGAAGAAAATGCAACAATTAGATGAGCCGTAAAGATGTTCTTACATGATTATCAACGAAAAATGGTTTTGAATTTGTATGTTTTCTTCGGTGATTCAACAACAACAATCTTTATACCACTACATGGGATCAATTACATGAATCCTTTTTCTTTATTGTGTCCTATTAAGTGATAAGGCATGATAATATAAATCTAAAAGTAAAGACTTTACAAAACGGTACATGACTAAAATTTGTAAAAAAGATTTGAATGAAGTGAATTTAAAACATAATGCAACACGCACAAGAAAAAGACTGAAAATGAGAACTCATAAAGCCAACCCTAATGGAATAAGGCTAATGATGGGGATGATTATCATATTTCTTTTATGAGAAGAAAAGTTGTTCAAATGTTAACAAAGTTTAACTAAATAGAGAATTGCAAAATGACCAGTCTTAATCAGTTCTGGATAGTGAAACCATATTATTAAAAAAAACTAACAGTTTGATTAGAGTTAGCATTAATACCATAAAAAAAGAGCTTCAAAAGTTACATTATTTCTTTTGCCAAGCAAACTACATAACATGAAAACAGTAGTATTTGTAATGTTCTCCTACAGTTATTGTCATGTGTTTATTTTGCTTGCTATAATTCTATTATAACTGTATTTTGAGTTCCCAGCTCTAAAAACAATGTATGATAAAAAAATATTATGTAAAAAATATAAATAAAGAAGAAAAGGGGCTTTTACATACACTATTACCCTATTCTTACATATTTACAAATTAACCACCCTTTAATATCAAAATTTCAAATTGACATTCAAATATTGAAATTCATAACAAAAGCTCAACCCATGTTTTTCATTTTCGTAAAATTCATAACGATTTGATCGTGGCATGCGCAAATACATGGGTCTCATAGTTCAAAAAAATGATGAAGGTGGTCAAATTGTAAATGCATATGTTTTAGGTGGTTGATTTGTAAATATCCCAAAAAAAAAAACATCAAACCGTGCATATTCATTGCGTCCATTCTCATCAACTGGCGGAGGGGTTATTAAAATTATCAGCATAGTAAACGAACAGTCCTGCATGGACATAAACATACAAGGTGAAATCGATCTGGAATGCATGGGAAGAAATAATGACTTTAAAGACATGATGCGTATAAATAGAAAAAACTCCCAGTGAAGAACACAATATTGAAAAGAAGATGTACACCTCTCTCTAACCAATTTACACTTGAAACCTTGAATTTCTTCTTTCTGAAATTGGCAGTTGTATGCAATACCACTGAAGTGAAAACCTCAAATAGTATATCAATTATTTTTAAAATGTGAAACATTCAGAGTACATTGATACACAGTTATAAAACGAGGGTGTGAGGCAGGGAGTGCCATGGTCGAGTAATCATTACCTAGTTCAAAGCTTACTGACAAAAATTATCCATATAGTAGTAGCATAACTAAATACACACAAATTTATAAACTTCCTTTTCTAAATTTCTGCATTACTGATTGAAAATAAAACGCTGCTATAATACCAACTGTCAGAACAAACTTGTTCCTACAAAAGTTGCTATCCGGAACAAAAACGTAAATAGAAATAAACAATATTTAATCCAAGAAAATAATATTTAGGTAATTTAGTTGTAGCCTACATCCATGGGCAAGACACATAGGTGGACAAATATATATCAATGAGGCAAAAGCAATCTTCTCCAAATTCGAAAACACTCCAAATCTCATTGCCCAGAAAAGTTTCAGATATCCCGAGACAAAGAAATAGATAAACCTCCAAACATCTCACAATTTTTTGCTTGAAGAATAGTGATGATCGATATGGAGAGCTCTCACACAAGGATATTCATTAAGATATTTTAGAACATTGGGTTCAATCTAGTGTTGGAAAACTAAAAAACTCCATTGGTGGAGGAGTTTAGTGATTATCCCTCAACATCACATCTATAGGCTTAAATCTTTTGGGTTAAAAATGGTTTGCCTTTTGATGAATCATGCTCAACGTCAATCCCCTTCATTCACATTTCCTAGCAATACGAATGCATGCTTCCTATTATTTCTATTGGTGAATTATGCGGGAGTAATACATTCACATATAGGATGCTCTTAAAATTATAGTTATTATGGCCTGACCACTCAACTTCCTAAATCCATACAGTGATTCCAACACGCATTGTGGCCTTATACCACAATCCTCGCTAGGCTATCACATGACTTTATGTAACTTGTTGAGATGATTTAAGGATGAAACGCCCTAAAAAAATATGGACATGTTTGTTAATGGCCTTAGTGTGGTGGCAACTTGGAAATGGTGCGGCAAAATGGTACGATACTTGGCCACTCTTCACAAACCCATAGCCAACTAATCGATGTTCTGGTTTGGAGATAAGTCTAGAAGGGATAGAGAAGATTAACAGCCATTTTTCCAACCTACAGTGGACTGGGAAAAGAAAAGGACAAAATTAAGTAATAGAAGAAGCTTCCTGGCAAGGATATCCTCCAGGACCCAAACTAAAATTATTGTAGGTTGGGGGAAAAAACGGACATAAGACAAAAAACAGTTGAAGTATAAATAGACCTAAATAAAACCAATTTGAACAATGTTGGAAAGTAATCACCCTTTTCCTGAAAGCAATGTTATCTTTTTTGACCATATGACAGGACAAACTTTCTAACAAGAATGGCCTAATTAACATTTTTAATAAAAATGCAGAGGTAGACAACACATATTCAAAGCCAAGAAAAAGTGTAGCATTCACAAAATTCCATGTCTAAGCTGCAATTAAAGAAAAACAGAACTATTGATAACTGCAGTGAATATATTTTTATTGACATAGTTTGTACAATGACCTTTAAATGATGAACAATCTTCCGTAGGTTTTCCTTGTACTCTTCAATGGGTACATGTTGTTTTTCACTAGTTCTCCCCATGATAGCAGCATCATTTGCCCCAAAGAAAATAGTAGTAACAGCAGGAGCACCGGTGCAGTTCTAAAGGGAAAACAGATGTAAGAACATGACAAAGTAAAAAACAAAAAATTAAACGTAGTGAAAATCAACTATCTGTGAAATCTCTCTCTCTCTCTTGGTATGTCTTTCACTCTGCCTGGATGTGTGTGTGTGTTTTGAAATTCATGCCCATGATTGAAAGAATGGATGTTCACCAAATTATATGACCTGAGAGTAATACAATAGAGGGTATAGAGGGTTATATAAGGGTTGAAATTTATAGTCACTGAAAACACTGTTCAATTTTGTAGCATTTTTATTTTGCGTTTGAGTGATCATTCAGTGAGGTTTCTATTTATTTAGTTCAAGGTTCAATATTTTTGAGTGATCAATTTATAGTCCATCATGAACAATGGAACATTATAACCATCTCACGATTAAATTAAAAAGATGAGAAAAGTTATTGTTTGCCTTCCATGGTAGTATTTAAGGTGCATTCCATGCAACATACCTTACTGTAAGTGCATCATAAGGCTTAATCAATATAGTTTTAGACCCAAATTTATAGGCTTTGTTTAATTTTAAATTGGTTCCATCCAACTACAAAGACGAGGTCATTTTTCTATATAAATCACCGAACTTGGAACATTTATTTAAGAGAAAGTCCCATTTGAATGTGAAGTGTATGCTGTTCATGAGTACAAGCAGGAAGCGCTAGTGAAATTTTAGGCACCAATTCGACTCTCTGTCCTTTTCACTTTTATCATGGTCATATTCTAATATATTCCCTTTTCTCTTATTATATAGTGAATTGGTTGTGAATGTGAGACTGGATTTATTAAAAAATTTCATATTTTAGGTTATATCTTATTATATGAAATCTTTAATACTTACTGTGCATTTATATTTTGTTAGATCTTATCTAGCAAGAAATTTTCCTTGGGGTATCTATTTACTGATGGCATTATTCTTGTTGATAAGACTAGAGAGGGAGTCCAAGAGAAACTTGAATTATGGAGGTCAACCTTAGAGTCTAAAGGTTTTCGTTTGAGTGGATCTAAAACTGAATATATGGAGTATAAATTTAGTTGCAGAAGTTCTAATGGTGGTGTTATGACATTGGATGATCAAGTCATTAAAAAGAGTGAGTGTTTCAGATATCTCAGCTCTATTATTCAAAATGATAGTGAAATAAATGAGGATGTTATTAGTAGAATACAAGTTGGATGGTTGAAGTGGAGGAATACATCTGCCCTGTTGTGTGATAGAAAAGTACCTCTTAGACTTAAGAGAAAATTTTAAGTGTTGCAAAGATGAGGATGCTCAGGTGGATGAGTGGCTTTACTCTTAGAGATAAAAAGAGAAATGAATATGTTCGGAAAAAAAGTAGGAATAGCTCAGTGGTATATAAGATTAGAGAGAGTCGCCTTAGATAGTTTGGCCATATCAAACGTCGGTCGTCTGATGGCCGATTAAGAGAGTAGATTTGCCTCATGTTAAGAAAGGTAGAGGTAGACCTAAAAAGACTTAGTTAAGATGTATAAAAATGACCTTAGTTTATTAGAAGTAAATGAAAATTTGAGATATAATAGGACACAATGGAGAAGAAAGATTTATGTAGTTGACCCCACATAGTGGAATAAAGGCTTATTGTTGTTATCTAGCAAGGAATCCGTTAACTATTTTATGCAATCTTGATCCTTTTATTCTTCATTTTTCATTGATATTAGTATTTTTATATGATAGATGCCTCGCTTCCAAATGAATTTACAAAAATGTTGTGCACCCTGTTTACGCTAGGTCATCATTGTACTAAAAAAGCCTAACATTTTATTTGGTTGGGCTTAGGTCAAGCTAAGCAAAGTGATGGAATCATGGAAAGGCTCAAGTCCCAAGCAGTGATAAGTTATTTGGTGCTGAAAAAGATGAGTTGTTCTAAGTTGAGATATGCCAATGAAACTATTTGGTTGCTTTTTGATTTAAGCTCATTTTCTTAACTCATCATGATGTTCTAAATACTATATAAATATGAATTAATTTACAGCTAGAAGAACTTATTTATTATTACAAAACTAAAGATAATTTAATTTACTTTAATAAAGCTTCAAAAAAATATTTACAAATGTTTCCTCATAAAACATATGATTTTCACAATGTTCAAATCATTAAAAATATCCAAACACTTATGATTACAACCAAATGGCAACATAAATGTTTTATAAGTTTTACAGAAATATAAGTCATGTCCTGAGATTAGTTATATCGATTGTTTAATTACATTAATCTGGGAGAATAAAAAATGGACAGAAAGGAGGCAAAATGTGTAAAAAACATAAAAATAAATAAGTTAGGTGCGGTAACTAGCAAAGCCACTTCTCACACTGAGAAATTGAATTAGAGGTATTTGCACTCAATGACTAATAGATGTTGGTGATGAGAAGAGGTTAATTGTGACCATGTGAAGAGGATGATAACAAGTAGTAGATGATGCTTGTGTGAAGTGGGCAAAAGTTGTAGGATCTGAAAATTTGCGCCCAGCTTCTGAATGAATAGAGTTATGATTTATGTCAAATTAAATTTTCAAAAGATAGATTATATTTAAGATAAGACACTGGCCAGAAATTTCATCCTTATTTTTGTGAGAACTTTAAATCTGGTTCCAGGTTTACTATAGGCGCAAACACTTTTAGCTAATTACTCATGTCAGTGATGAGAGAGTGTTAAAAGGCTAAGGCACCCAAGAGGAAGGTGAATCGAATATTTTAAAAATCTTCAAGTTACACTTAATTTTAAACTTTGTAAAAAAGTTATTTACAAATATTTTTTTTAATGAAAGAGCAAAGCAACAAACCAAACCAAGTACAGAAAAGTAAATGCAGAAAAGTAAAAGATAGGAGGCACAGAGATATTTATATGGTTCAGTTAAACCCAAAAACTGGCCTACGCTTATGCCTAGTCACTCTGATTAAGAATTCACTAATTAAAACAAGATTGTAGGGAATCTCTCATATTTTTTTTTATCCTTGACAAATATAACTCCAACAACGTACTTTCCTAAAAGGGGTGAGTACAACCCCAAATAAAGTAGTACAAGAAAAAAAAAATACTAAAATAAAATTTGTCTCTCCATTTTAAAACAATTTTGTCCACAAGCCCAACTATAAGACAAACGAAAGAGAGCTCACAATATATTTTTTCCTTTTTTATTTTAAAATATGTAATGATATGAACTTGATGCAAAGCACTTGAAACAAATTAAACTTTGAAAATGCATGCACAAAGTAAAATACAAAAAAGCCTAGAAGATTAAATCACTTACTCAAATCATTATGAATTGCCTTTAAGATGTTTGGATATCAAAATCATAAAATAATGGTAATTAGTGACATTTAAAAACATTTGAGAAATATGATTGAAGATTGAAAATAAATTTGAGAAATGAAGATCAAATCAAATTCAAGTTAAGATCAAAACAAATTCAACCAACTTGACTTTATATTAAAATGAACTTAATGAAATTTCAAATTGAAGCCACTTTAAAAAGAAGTGGAATTCAAAAGCCTTGAATTTGAATATTTGAAAAATCAAAGTGACAAAATTTGTAATATTCGACCTTTGAAATATAAGACAATTAACATGAAGAATAAATCATGATATTATGTAAGATTTGAAACACTTAAAAGTCGAATAAGAAAGGATTATAATAATTTTAAAAACTTAAATCAAATCTTTTTCACTCAACTTAAAAGATCAAAACAATAAGCACATTAAATATGAAAGTTTGAAATGATCTTAGTTAAGCCCCTTGAAAAAAGAAAGAACATGAAAGAATAGCCTTGAAGAATACTCTTCCAAACCAAAGAGAGTGCTTGAAGAAGATGTGAAATTCTCTTCAAGTAAATACTTTAAATGAATACAAAGCGGAGAAGAAATAGCCTTCTATACTTGAAAAAAATTTGCAAGGAGTAGGCCAAGGAGAATTTTTTGCGGGAGAGAAATAAGTCACAAATGCAATCCCGTAAATAGAAAATGACCATGTGTAGGGTTGGCCAAAGCAAGCCAAAATAAGAGGGAAAATAATATGGAAAGAATTTAAATCAAATTCAAAATTCATATAAATAAATTTGAATTTAAATCAAATCAATTTAAGCATATGTGGGACATTCAAGCATGGAGGGAAGAGGTTTAAATGCACTTTACATAATTAAATAAACTCTAATTAATCATGAGATTAATTAAAAAATGAGTTTAAATAATATTGAAATAAAATAAATCCAAAATTCAATTATGAAAAGGGTGGCAAAGACTTTCAAAATAAAAATTAATCTCCGATTAATGTGATTCTATTAATAAGAAATCAAGGGAGAGTAATTAAGAAGAAATTTGAGTTTTAAGCATAATTTAATTTTAAATAAGAATATTAAAGGAGGTCGGCCAAAGGAATTTCCAAAAATAGAAAATTATAAAGGGAAAGTGCATTAACTTTTAATCAATTTAAATTTAAATTTAAACTAATTCAGATTAGATCATATCTAATCAATTAAAATAATTATGAAGCCAGCCTAAACATGTCAAAATAAAATAAAATATTTTTGGATACAACTCAAGGCAATATACAATTGACATGCAAAATTCAAATAAATTTGAATTTTAAAATCCATAAAATTCAAATAAATTTGAATTTTAAAATCCATTAAATGATGGAAAATAATATGGCACTAAATTAAATAAATCACATTAAATTTCTCATCCCGAAATTATCAAAAACTCGATCAAATATAAAAGAATATAAAAAATCAAATATAATTATTGAAATGAAAGAGAAAACAAGAATAGAAGAGAGAAAAAGGATAATCTGGATCATTTAATAAGTAAGCCATGTCACATGCTAAATTAAATGGATTAAAAATTAATCTAAGCATGAAAATTAATTAATGAAGTGATAAAAATATTAAACTGAATTTTAGATGCAATGAATAAAGTTTAATTGAATTCAAATAGTCAAATTATCCAAAAATGATAATTTCAATAACATTAAAAATGATACAAATAAAATATAGAAAAATATGTAAAAATTCAAAATAAATGGGATGAAAAATTTTCGTAATTATTTTCATATTTATAAGATCTTATGTCTTATATTGCAAATCCTAGAAAATTCTCAAACTACTCTAATCCAAGATGATTTAACTTTTTTGATTTAATTGAATTAAGCTGAGTCTAGAAATTTCCTGAAACACTCGAATAAATCATTAGTAGATTCAAGTATAAATATTTGTTATCAATAAAAATCTAAATTAATAATGATAATCATATTGTTTTATGCAAAGAATTTAACCTGTAAAAAAATTGTTCATCTACGTCATAAAGGATTTGTTATTATCAAATCAAATGATGAGATGCACAAAGTGTATACTAGACAAAAAAAAACTTGATTAAGATTGATTGTTAGGTCATTAATGACTTATCATATAATCGCAACAAATTAAGCTTAACGTTTGAGAGATTCACCATTATTAACTTTAAAAAAAAAACAAAAGTGACGTGAATAGGATGATTGCAAGTAGTAGATGATGCTAGAGTGAAGTGGACAAACGCCAAAGAAGATCGAAGACCTGATGAAAGGAGGGCATGCGATAGAAAAAATAGGCCAAGGGGCATAATCACATAATCACTTCAAGAGCCAAACCTTTTTTTTTTTTACTTGCTTATCCCAAAACCAATAAAATCAACACTACCATTGTCGGTCCTAAGTTTGGATGTGAAAAGTGGAGAGTTGCGATAGGCAGTCGACGGTCAGCATAAAACTTGTCAAAATAATCATATGAATCCTTTAAAACATTGTGTTAATGCTATGGCATTCCTAGAAGCGACACGCTGTATGGCCTGAATACAGTGAAAAGTGTGCAAAGGCCTTTGCATCGACACCCGGTTGTAGTGCTAAATAAGCAAGGGTTCCCACATTATGGACGGATGCAGGCAAAGAAGTTAGTCCATAAAACTAGAATTACGTTAGGAACTTGGAATATAAGTACTCTTACAGGTAAATTAATAAAATTAAAAGATATTATGGTTCATAGGAAGATAAATATTTTATATATTCAAGAAACTAAATAGGTTGGGGAGAAGACCAAGGAGATTGATAGTCTAGGTTTTAAACTTTGGTATTCAGGTAGAAGTCGAATTAGAAATGGTGTAGGTGTGATTATAGATAAAAATTTGAAGGATAATGTTATAAATATTAATAGATGTGGAGATAGAATTATAGCTTTAAAGATTATAATTGATACTAAAATTATCAATATTATAAGTGTTTACACTCCTCAAATAAGTTTGAATGTAAGCACAAAATAAAATTTTTAGAATGAATTAGAGGATTAATCTGAAGATCATAGAAGAAAAGTATTTATTGGAGGAGATTTAAATACATGTTGGTAGAGATAGAAGATTTTAAAAGTATTCATGGTGGTTAAGCATTTGGAGTGACTAATGAAGAAGGTAGGACTATATTAAATTTTAGCCTATGATTTTATAGTTGTTAATACTTTATTTAAGAAAGAAATGAGCATATTATTACTTACAAAAATGGATTTAGTAAAACACAAATTGATTATTTTCTGATAAGAAAATAAATCGTTTAGATTATAAAGATTGTAAAGTCATTCCAAGTGAGTTTAAGTACCCAACATCGATTGTTAGTTTTAGATTTTAAGATGAAGGATTAGAAGATAAAAAATAAATTAAATTATTGTCTCAGGATTAGATTGGGGCACTTAAAGAATATTAATAAAAATATTTTTAATAGCAAGCTACAAGAGCTTAGAATTTGGGATGTTTATAAGGAAGTTAATGTTATGTAAAAAAAAGTAGTAAGTGAAATTAAGCAAGTTGCTAAAAAGATGTTTGCAAAATCAAAAGAAAAAACTTCTTTTAATAAAAATAGTTAGTGATGGAGTCAGAATATGCAAGAAAAGATAAAAAATAATAAGCATTGTTATAAAATTTGGCTTAGATATAAAAACTTAGATAATTGAGAAAGATATAAAATGGTATGTAAATATTCTAAAAAAGTAATATATTATGCAAAAAATTTAGCTTTTAGTAATTTATACAATAGATTAAATATTAAAAAATGTGAAAGATGTATGTATAAGTTAGTCAACCAAAGAGATAGGAGAAGTAAAGATCTAATTCAAGTGAGGTGTATAAGAATGAAAATCATAAAATATTTTTCTTAGAAAAATATATTGAAAATAGACGGATGAGATATTTTGATAAATTTTTCAATGAAAGATCTGAAAATACGATTGATTTTACCAACCTTAATACCCTAAACAAAAATAAAGAATTTTATTTTTATCATCGTATTAGTAAATATGAAGTTAGAGAAGCTTTAACGAAAATGAAATGTCAAAAAATAGTAAGACCTGATGTTATTTTAAAGACAAGATGTCAAATGAGTGGACAAAGAGTTCGTTGGTTCCTATATTTAAGAATAAATGTGATGAACAAGAGTGTGCAAATTATAGAGGAATTAAGTTAATGTGTCATACATTAAAATTATGAGAGAGAGTAATTGAGCATAGGTTATGATGTGATACAAAAGTTTCTCAATCGTTTGGTTTCATGCCAAGTAGATCTACTATGGATGATATACATTTGTTAAGAGGTTTGATGGAGAAGTATAGAGAAAGTAAGGAGGATCTACATATGATATTTATTGATTTAGAGAAAGTTTATAATAAAGTTTCAAGAGATGTTCTTTGGAGAGTTCTAGAACAGAAAGGAGTTAATATTGGTTATATTCAAGTCATTAAGAATATGTATACTAGAGCTGTTATTTGTGTCCAAACACACAGAGGATTGACAAAATATTTTCCTATTTCAATTGGATTACATCAAGGATCAGCTTTAAGCCTTTATCTTTTTGCTTTAGTTATGGATGTTCTTACTAGGCATTTACAAGAAGATATATCATAGTGTATGCTTTTTGCAGATGACATTATTCTTATTGATAAGATTAGAGAGGAGTCCAAGAGAAACTTGAATTATGGAGGTCAACCTTAGAGTCTAAAGATTTTTGTTTAGATCTAAAACTGAATATATGGAGTGTAATTTTAACCATACAAGTTCTAGTGGTAGTGTTGGTCAACATTAGGTGAACAACTCATTAAAAAGAGTAAGCGATTCAGATATTTAGGCTCTATTGTTCAAAATGATGGTGAAATAGATGAAGAAGTTATTAGGAAAATTCAAGTTGAATGGTTGAAGTGGAGGAATGCATCTGGCCTATAAAAGTACCGCTTAAACTTACAGGAAAATTTTATAAGATGGTGGCAGGACCTGCAATGATTTATGGTGCAGAATGTTGGCCAACAAAAGAGAAGTATGAGACTAAGTTAAGTGTTGCAAAGATGACGATGCTCAGGTGGATGAGTGGCTTTACTCTTAGAGATAAAATGCGAAATGAGTATGTTTGGGAAAAAGTTGGAGTAGCTCCAATGGCAGATAAGATTAGAGAGAGTTGCCTTAGATGGTTTGCCACATAAAGCGTCGATCATCCGATGACCCGGATAGGAGAGTAGATGCATTAGATTTTCCTTATGTTAAGAAAGGTAGAGGTAGACCTAAAAAGACTAAGTTAAGATGTATAAAAAATGACCTTAGAATACTTAAATTAAATGAGTTTGAAACACCTACATGTGTGATCCACAAATCAAATTAAACATAAGAAAATCAAAATTTTGCAATTAATTGAAGGCGACGCCAATGGATTGCACGTGAGATACCCTAATCGCAATAGGATTCAATTAAAATCATCTCAATTTAAAAATTTGGCTTCGTAATTGTGTTTAAAATATCAAAATTAATTAAATGAAAAATATCAGATCAATTAATAACCGATCATTTAATTAAAATCAAATTTTAATGAAATTACACGTGTATCGAGGTCAGGAGGCCCCGACGACGTCCGACGACCTCATTAAGAAATTGATCGCGTCGTTGTAAAGCCACGTCAAATCATCAACGACACATTCGATCAATTTGGCAAAGTTTACCGAACATCGGCGATTGATCGTGTAATTTAAAGATTTCACAATCGCCGATATGGTCCAAATGATTTCGATCAGCGGGCATCGCGTTCCGATATGTAAATACCTAAAATTGATACCCATATTGATATGATTCATCGTACGAAATAATTTCATAATATTGGGCATGAAATTATTAATTATTAATGTTGTTATTTTGTCGATTGCAATTAAAATGACTAATGGCTACTTAAATCCCTAATCTACGCTTTTTTAAATGCATCGTCCCTCCGACCTCAATTAGCCAATCAAATCTAAAATAATGCTCTAAACCTAATTGGTTTGCTTCCACCAATTGGAATGTGCACCCCAAATGTTCGAACGAGCCCCATTCTTTCTTTCTTCTGATCTCCTCTCGAGCACTCCCAACTCCCCCTCTCGTTCTCATTTCATTCATGCGGTAGACGAGTTCCCCTTCGTCCTCTCGATCTCCTGTTATCGTTGTCCTCTCGGGGCTCCATCCTTGTCCCCGTCTCAAACAGAACCAGAACGATAGCATTTAAACAAGCAATCTAAATCAGTTTCCTCCTCCTCCTTTTCTAGCAACCGAGATCTCCAAGTCGTCTCTATCTAACCCTAAGCATATTTTATGCATTTGGTTTTCTTTGGAGAGTATAGTTTGATGAATCTCCTCTTTCACAAGCTTAAAGTGATGTTGAGATTTTGATTTCAAGCTTAGGATGATATATGGCCCAATGCTCGTATTGTTTGCAATTATTTGCGTATTCATATTCTTTTGGCTTCTTTATGATGGAATGATCTTATAGATCTCTCTTTTATATGCTTGAAAAGTGAGTAGGGATTTTTATTTAAGGTTTGGAATGATGTATGGCCCAATGCTCGTATTGTTTGCAATTATTTGCGTATTCATATGCTTTTGGCTTCTTTATGATGGAATGATCTTATAGATCTCTCTTTTATATGCTTGAAAAGTGAGTAAGGATTTTTATTTAAGGTTTGGAATGATGTATGGCCCAAGCTTTATGCTGCATGCAAGCATTGGTGTATTTTCATGCTTTGGATCTCTCTTGAATGGCATTATTTGATGATTCTCCCTTCACCGTTTTCTTTCATTTGTGTTTGTCGCAAAATACATGAAAAACAACAAGCACGATGGACTATCCTATTGTTTAAAATGGTCAAGGAGTCTTTCTTTGCTATGGAAATTCAATACTTGCTTATGTTTCATTGTTCCAAGATTGTTCCAAGTGCTGAATTTGAAAAAAAAGGGGGAAAATGAGGTGATGGCTTTCATTTTTCATGCAATCAGGTTAAAGGAGTATGCTGAAATTAGGTATTTGGGTTTGCTATAAAACTATCATGCTATTGATACTCCTATTAGATCAAAAAAGAGGGAAAGGTTTATGCATGATTAGCCTAGTATGGTTGTTTGCTTTCTTCTTTATTACTACTAATTAATGATCGGCTTTATCCTTAATGGATTCTATTAACATGCAAATATCCCTCCTAACTAAATCTGAGATTTTAAGTCTATGTGTAGGAGTTTAGTATGACATCAACCCTCTTGCACTTGTTAATTAATGATGAGTTTTACTTTTACCTTATTTCATTAATATGGAAATGTTCTCTTAGTCAAATCTGAAATCTCAAATTAATGTATGTTATTTCTTTGATTTATCAAGAAATTGTTTAAGAACTATCATTCATGTAGGATTATCTAGTCTTGCTTTGGTCTCTTCCTAGCATTTGACAACTTTCTATCATGCAAATAATTGTTTTGGGTTGGTTGAAAATTTCTTATGCTTGTGATCATGAGTTGGCATGATGGTTTACTTTGCTTTATCCTTGCTTCTTTTCATTGTTTGATGACTTGTCATCATACAAATGAATGTTTAACTAAAGAGAAAGCTTTCAGATTTTTGTCCCCTTCACCAAAATCTGATGTGTTTGATTATCCTATGGGGTAGGGATTTGTTTTGACAATCATGCAAATTACTACCTATTTAAAATGAATTTTTTTTTGAAGTCTCTCATTGAAAGTTTAATAAGGTTGCTTACTTCTTTACGTTACTTACTAATGATAGTCTTTATCCCTAATGAGTTCCATTGACATATAAGCATTTCCTTTAGGTCAAATCTGAAATCATAAGTTTATGTTATGAATTCAGCATGCTATTGGTCCTTTTGTATCATTTGCTAATGAAGCGACTTTGCTCTTAATTTATCTTATTGGCATACAAACTTACTCTTAACTAAATCTGAAATTGTAAGTCCATGCATATGAGTTTAGTATGGCATTGATCCTCTTTAAATGTCCCCTTAATCAAATCTAAAATTTCATATTAACATATACTAAGTAAAAAAAATGGGATTTGTAAAGAGGTATCATTTGTGTAGAGTTGTCTAGCCTTGCTTTAGTCTCTTCCTAGCATATCATGCAAATAATCATTTCATTCACCTAAATATTTCAGATTATGATGTTGAGCTTAATGTAGAGATGTCTTGCATTGTTCTCACTTCTCTCCATCATTAGGTCTAAGTCAACATTAACTAACATAGGACTTTTAGCCCAATCAAATATACTACATAATTCACAGCTCAAAGAGCGAAATCATTAATAAGCATGTGGGTTGCGACCGTGATTTAGTAGTGTCATATCGCGATGAACCACCCAATCAGAGGGCTCTGATCGTAACCGCAATTTGTGGTACCACTTAAGGCAAAACTACACGTACAGAGGACACAGGTCACGTCCTTACCGACTTAGAATTATTTGAGTGTGAAAATAACTATGTATTTGATTTGACATTGGCTCTTTGTGAGCTAAAGTCTTCCTAATTTATCACCCTCGAAAAACCGTTACAGAGGGGTGGATGGATTTTAACTTTAAATTTAAATAATTAATTTCATTTATTTTTTTTATTTGAATATTTGATCATTTTGATTATCTTGTAATTGATTTAAATTTGAATATATATAATCATTAATCATTTAAACTTTAATAATGATAGCCTTTTAATGTTAGTAGACATTGTCAACTCTGTCTGCTTCCTTGTAGATGATCGGATCTAAATTTATTGCTCCTATATTTATAGTCCTCCAAACATTGCCAACTCTAACTTGAGCATAGAGAATCGGATTTTGGACTTTCCTCTTGAGAGTTTGAACTTGAGAAGTGTCAATAGATTTATCTTTTGTAATTATATGACAGAATTAGCTTCTCAGATTTTATTAGATTGAAATTCTTATAATATTATAATCAGATTTTTAAGTTTTGTTAACCCGGACCCAGTCTAGACCCATCAGGGGTGTGTAGTATCTGTTCGTTTATTTTTGCATATGACTTGCATATTTTTCTAAGTATTTGACTTAGTGGACACTACAACATACATACATGTATCTGTTCTTTAAAATATTGTATGGGCATTCAGATGTATAAGTTGAAGTAACTACATTTGGCCGATATTTGTGTCAAATTGTAAGCATAAGTTTTGATAACAAACATATATTTTGATACCTAAAATCATAAATCAAATGTAGATTTATTCTATTTTGTAAAAATAATGAGAATTTCAACTCATTCAAACATTTTTTTTGTAAATCAAGTGAGTATCTATTCTTTAAAATATGAGTTTAACGTTCTCAAATACTTGTTGCAAATCAAGAGAGTAGTTGTTCTTAATGATCAAGCATGTATCTACACTAGAAGATATTAAATATTTATTTGCAAATCAAGTCTAGATCTGTTCTAAAAGATTCAAGTTTAAACCTTTCTAAACTTGTCATAAATTAAGTGCATCTATCTTTGAAAGACATACATTTAATTCTTTTAAACACATGCTAAGTATCAAGTGTAGTATCTTTCTTATTAAAGTTCTCGTAAAAGTTTGGGGGGATATCATAGATTAAGTATGAATCTATGTGATAGAACAATATGTCATAAAATATATGCAAGCTTGTTTTATTCAAATACTCACACATGGAATCAAGTACATATGATTTTCCTATAACATATACCACATATCAAAATCAAGAGAGAACTGAGATGTTATAATATACACATGAGAGCTAGCCACATTTAAATCTCTTCATACATATTAGAATTTGAAAGTATGAGAGATTAGTTCAATTGTAAGCTCACATACAGACTTGGGCCCAATGGGCTTCTAGATTTAAAAGAAAATTATAGACATAGAGATGTCATGAGATGGGTTTTTTTTTCTCTTTTTTTTTTTTTATAAACTCATTTGAAATAAAATGGGATTATAAACTTAAAGGTTTCATAAGATGGGTCCTCTCTTTTATAAGCCTATTTATAGACTTAGGCCAAATGGGCTTTTAACTTTAAAAGAAAATTATGGGTATTCTTTTTATAAGTCCATTTATAGATTTGGATCTAATGAGCCTCTTGAAATAAAAGAACATGGACTTCATAATTTCGAGTAGGCTAAATTATTTTTGTAAGCTCACTTAAGGAAATCAAGATGGGTTATGAACGGAGAAAAGAGATTTCAAGCTCTTATGTCATCATCATCATTTTTTTATCATGACACCTCTCTTTCTCTTTTTTTTTATGTATAATATTTTTTTATATGCATTTCTTTCTCACTTTTTTTTTCTGTCATGACATGATCCATAAAGAGGAGAAAGAGGCTTCTCCTCCCCCTTTTTTTATGACACCCATTTAAGGGTAATTTATGGAAAGGGAAAAGGTTTCAATTGATTTTCTCCACACACTTCTCATTTTTCATTTGCATGACATAATCCCATTGAGAAAGAGAACTTTCCCTCTTTACATTTTTCTTTGCTTTTCTTACTTTTCTTCTTAAATTCATGCTCATTTCATAAGTAATTTGAAAGGAATGACAAAAAAATAAAGGAGGATGCTGAATTTTCTCACATTTCCCATTTTTCATTTGCATGACATAATCCTGTTGAGAAAGAGAACTTCCTCTTTACATTTTGTTTTACTTTTCTTACTTTCCTCCTGAAATTCATACCCATTTCATGGGTAATTTAAAAAGGACTGACAAAAGAAATAAAGAGGATGATGAATTTTCTCTCCCTCTCTTTATCATGCATTTAGATCTTTATCTCATAAGGAATATTGCAAGTCTAAAATTTCTAAAGGAGCTTGCCAACAATTGGACTTGATTTCAAACCGCATCACATCAACCCGTAAATCATGTTTAACTTGATGTTCTAAGTTTAATATCAATTTTCAACTTAGGATCATGCTCTTTTCTTTTTGCATAGAGATTTCATTGAACATCTCTAGGGTTATGAGAGTGAGAGAGAGAGAGAGAGAGAAAGAAAGATAAGTATTTCTCATATTCAACATTAAGGTGTAAAGTCAAACTAATATTTGAAATTGTTATTTGAAATGTCACTAAGTATTCTATAAAAGTTCAAATACTTAAAATAAATTATATTAAATTAAAGGTTTTAAATATTGCAAAAAAAATTCGGCAACTTCCCAACGCCATCTCTGCATAGGGGGCTACTTCGGGAGACTGGGCCTTCTCACCATGCCAACAATGGCGTACATGATAGGGTGTCGTGAACCGCATGGCCATCACGCCGAGAAAGCGTTCATGGGTTTTAAATAAGATTTCCTGCCGCGACCGCGCATTGGAACAAGATGAGTGAGTACTTATTTTAAAGGATTCTTTCTTGCGTTGAACAATGTAAACAAATACTGACAAGTTTCACCGTTGGAACAATGAACGGGTACTTATTACAAGTAGATTTTCTTCTCGCGTTACGCGTGAGCAGTATATATTACAAATTTCTCGCCGTTAACAATGTTAGACTTATCATAATTTCCTAGCCACGTTGGAACAACGTGAGCAAGTACTTATAGCATAAATTTCTTCGCTGCATTGGAACAATATGAGCGGTTACTTATCACAAAGCATATTTTCAAACTTGTATTTGCATGTGTATGTACATATGATTTTCTCATTTGCAAGCAAAATTTGTTTGATATAAAATAAAACCATCAACTTTATTCATTTCATGTCACACACCAACCTAAGATTGGATAGCCTTATGCATAAACATTTGCTATATTTTCCTTCTTCTCTAAATCAAAAGGAAAGAAAAGGCATCACATATTAGTGGCCAAGGTTGAATCAATTCTGATGTCATAATGAAATCCTAGAAATTACAAAGTGTCTTAAAATTCATTCTCCCATTTCATATTAGTTTCATAATGAAGTGGTAGCTTAATAATCTTGTCATAACATATATGAATAATATACTCAAATGAAGTATAACATAAAATAAGAGAACCCCCAAACCATATAAAAGGATTTTGAATTGATGCTAAACTCATATACTTTTCATTTCATATTAATTTTGCATGGACAATAAGAAATTTCAGCAAATTTATTCAAATGATTCTACTTACAATCAATCAAAGAGTAAGCCAACTATTCATTTTAATCACCCAAAGAAAGATCATTTTGAGATCGCATGCCAATAAGGTTGTCTTACCTTTTCCTTTTTCATAACTCTACTTGCATATGATACAATACCACTTTATGCTCAACAAAGTAGAGAGTAAAAATTTCAGATTTAATTAAAAGAGAATTATATAATCAATGTGATTCAAATAAAAATCAAAACTGATATGAACACATGATCACAAACTGTTCAAATGATGCACAACAATTATTTCAAATTGAATTTGATATAGCTTAAATCTGAAATCTCATGTTTTGGCTAAGCATATGCTCAAATGATAATGAAATTCAAATAGAACACAAGTTAAATACTTGCCCAAGAATAGAGATCTAAAATAAAATCAAAAGAATTTAAATTCAACCCTTCGATTAGGCTAGGTAAGCTTTCCAAATTCCAAAATTCCCCACACGTGAAAGACTAAGGGTAGTTGCATCAAGTCATAAAGAGCTTTTCAATTCCATGTTAATATAGAAATAGATTCAACATTTGAGATCAATTATGGTTGGAAGAAAGGAAAGCAAAGCCAAAGAGGAATTTTATTCCATTCTTCTCTCTTTCTCTTTTTTTTTAATAACTTTAATCACATGAACCATAAAGGAAACACTTATACCAATAAACTCAAATGAGATCAAAACCTATAATTAGCAACTAATGGCAAGAGACAAACAACATGCTAAACTCATATGCATGGGTTTAAAGTTTCAGATTTATTTAAGGAATACGCTTGTATGTTAATAAAATCAGTTAAGAGAAAAACCTACAATTAGCAAATAGTGACAAGGAAGTAAGCACATAAAATGGCATCACATAAGAGTAAGCACACATATTAAGCTTATATGCATAGACTTGAACTTCAGATTTACTAAGAATGCTTGTTTGCAAAGCATATAAGCTAGTTTCAATCCAAATAGAGCAAGCAATCATATTAGATTGTAATAGAAACAAAGATCTGAAATTTCACTTAAACTAGACAATTGTTTGCATAATAGCAATTTATCCCCTTAGACAAACTTCACCCCGGGTCTACAAGGATCTGAGCGGCGTAACTATGTTCTTGGCGAGATCCTTCGATCAGTTATTCTCTCTTACTAAGTGGACCGACCACCGGGATAATGACCATGGGATCTTGATCGAGCGCATCATCGTTCCCCCAAACAAAAGCTTTAAATTAAAATAATAAATCTCATAATATTCAAACTCCACTCACTGCTATTATACACTTGTTATTTAGCGATTCATCGACTAGCCTTAATCGAAAGTGTTCTCTCAATATTGAGAGGAGTAATTAATTTTAAGTGCTTGCGCCTATAAGAAACCTGGAACCATATTTAAAGTCTTCGCAAAATGAGGGTGAAATCTTTGGGTAGTGTCTTATCTACTAAAATCTCTCAAAATTTCTAAACACTCTCTCTTCATTGGAGACGATGTAATTTTGAGCCCACACATAATAGAATGAGAATGGAGACAGATTCATTGTACCCTTAGTGGGATAAAGGTTGTTGTTATTGTTGTTGTATCTCAAAGCCAATAAAATCCATGCTTAAAACTAAGTGACATAAGAGGTGTGCATTTAGTTTGTTTAATCAGAATTATGTGCTTAAGTTCAACTTAAGTCCCAATGGCTTCCACTATATTTGCATTAAAAATCCTATTGCTTAATATGTCTTACATTAAAGCATTGATTAAAATTGCAAAATAAAAACCCACCTCAGTATTTTTTTTTTTTTTTGAAACAATCGCAATGAGGCTTACACCTAAATGAGGGCTTACGCTTCATATGATATGAGGCCCACCTTAAGTCACACCTCTTAAGGAGTGCATTTTTAGATCTAGGTTAAGAAAATTTAAGTATAAATTTTAATTACCAAAATAACACACACTCTAAAGTGCACACAATCGATCTCAAGATAGGTATTACCCAAGTATCTCTCATCTCGAGCTCTCCACTCCTCACGCATAGTACTGGCCATCACCATTACATTCCTTATAATATTCTTACTTTGATATTGGATAATTAGAGTGAGAGAGAAACACTTATTATTTTAAAGTTATTTTGAATTATTATGTCGCTAGTTTTTATTATAATATCTTATGTTACTTCAATGATAGAAAAACACTCATTACTTCATGATTTAATGTCAAAATATTAATATGTTACTTGATATTTTCAACAATTTATTACTTTCTACTATATTAGGATGTTATTATGTTACATTATGTTAATAGGTTAAGAGACTTTTTGCTTTATATTTTAATGTGTGTATAATACTTTTTACACGCAGTTGTAATTCTAAGACCTACACTTCAAAATGCTTTGAGACCTATGCCTCGCCTCATGGATGAAAAATACCTCAATACCCAATTGTCCAATTTTAAACTTTGTGTTAAAGGCAAAGTTATTCAAATGCAAAAATACATTATTAAGTGAGATCCATAAATCAATTTCATAATCTAATCATCCTATTAATTTGAAACTTATAGAGAATAATATGGTCATAATTGATAATCAATATTAAAGATGTGGTTTAATACCTTAGATTATTTGATTTGCTAATTAGCAACCAACTTCTATAAGTGATTAAGTCCAATCTTTCCATATGTGTACGATTAAGAGCATATAAAGAACTTGATTTTCTTATATATTTTTTTAATTTTTACTAATTGTTAATGCTATTGCTATATTCAAAGTTCTTTTATACATTGACCAAATCCTCCCACTAGACTTGTCCAAAGAATAGTGTCGATGGTGGAATTACAATTTTTTTCTTAAAAATAATGATGCAAAATCTTGAAGCATTTTTGTTGCCTTAAATGATAAAAAAAATATTTTTAATATAAGTAAGACTATAACAGTCAATAAAAGGTTCTCAAAATTTTAAAAAAAGACACTTAAAATATTTTGTAGGCTCTTAGAAAGAATTGCCATTCTAGATTCTAGAGAGAGATCGATATATCAAGAGAAATAGGTTAAAATAATCACCAAGCTATTTGTAGGAGGCTATTTTCTATTTTAGTCCCAGATTATAAATTTGTTCAACTTAATCCATGGACTTAGAAAGCTCGGTTTCAATGGCATAAAATAAATAAATAAAATAAAATAAAAACTTAATCCATGGACTTCTCAAATATGATCTAAAATAATCCCCTTATTAGATTATTTTAAGCAAATTTGACGAGTTAATAGATTATTTTGGATCTGATTTGAGTAAATAAGATACCAAAATTAAATAAATTAGATAGTTCAGAACAAAAATAACTGCTCATAAATAGTTAAGGGACTATTTTCATCTTTTTCTCTATTAGCGACAATCCAATATAAAGATCACAGAAAGACTCCATGGAAGTTCTTCATGAAGAAACTCAAAAAAATACATGAAGTGTTGCCCCTCACATTTATTTGGTAAATCAAAGGGGGCACATGCTACGAGATTGACAAATGACGTCAAGTTTAGAAGCATCCTAATTACGATCAGAATCTCCTAATTGACACTCATTCATAAAGTAAATTGTGTCGACAAATTCAAAATGCCAAAATTACCTTCATGTGAGACCTACGAGGCGTAATTTGAAATGTGCGACGATAATATTCGCAAGAATAAACGATAAAATCATCTCACTGTTATCTAATAAATTAAGGTGTGTGTGTGTGTGTGTGTGTGTGTGTGTATTGTATATATATATATATATATATATATATATATATATACACATATATATAATACATTATATAAAATAATAACAATCCAAAATTTTTATTTTAATGAAATATATACTAAGCCCTTATTAAATTTAATCAAAATAAAAATATAATGTATGTATATATGTATGTGCATATATTAATTGCTCGCTTATTAAAAATATTAATTGAAATCATTATCACCATTAAATTAAATTAGTTTGAAACAAGTGATATATATATATATATATATATATATATATATATATATATATTATACATTGTATAAAATAATAACAATCAAAAAAATTTATTTTAATGAAATATATACTAAGCCCTTATTAAATTTAATCAAAATAAATATATAATGTATGTATGTAAGTTTTGAATCCCATATCTTCCGTATAACTACATACATGCTTTGTCCATTCTTATTTATAGATTTTATCCTTCGCTAAGAGAAAAGACAAAAAAATAATAAATCCTTAATAACAAAACCTCTCTCTCTCTCTCTCTCGCATATTCACGTAGAGTATCTTCTCCCTCATCCCCACTATTCTCTCCTGCTACATCTACTCCCAAGTGAAATCTCCTCTCCATTGACCTCCCTGCAACACCCTTGCTCTTGCTACTAGGCGAATCCTAGGTTTGTTCAGCCCACTTTGCCCCAACTTTTACTCTTGGTGCATGACCAACCCACTCATTCAACAACCCTCCTCGTCGATCCCAAAATCACCTCATCAAGCATACCTTTGTCGACCTACAACACTACCTCCAATACTTCGCTCCCATGCTCCCCACAAAGCACCAAACTTCCCTTCCAATCTCTCACTCTCTCATGAAGAGCACCACACACTGCTTGTACGCTTCTCACACATCATCTCAGCTCCTCCACTCCCTCGCCAATTTCTTCTCTACCTGATCTCTATCTCGAGTTGCTGCCAAATTCGATTGGCCTGACCACTCCCTCACTTCAGCTCCCATCAGCCAAATCCTCCGCACGCCAAGCCCTCTCACATCTCGTTTGACACTAACTCGAACCCCATTTCCTGCAGTAGCTTCCTTCTTGTCTCAACCCCAATCACAGTCCAAATAGATTCTTCTCCCCTCTTCTAATGGCCTAGCCAATTGCTCCATCATAATTTCTCCCTCCACTACTTTTTATTGTTCAAACAGCTAGCTCTTGACTTAGTCTAGCTGAACACTGCATCATCCCTTAGAGAAATTTCTACCATTACCTTAACCGACTTCAACAAATCTCTCCAACCAGCCCACTTACAATAATCCACTATCTAGCACCAATCGACCACCATTCATCTCCCACTTATCTCTCTCTTCCATCTCTCTCCCATTTCTATGTCTAAAAAATAGAGACATTCTTTCTCACCCTCTCTAGAAAATAAAACAAAAAAATTAAATCAATCAACTTGTCATTGGCAATCATTCACAAAGGTATAATGCCTAAACTTAAAACTAAATACTCGCATATGTCAGAGCTTGGCCTCGCAAAGAAAAACTACAAAATTAAAGTACTCGTATGTGTCAGGACCAACCTCGCGAGAAAATTTGTTGATATTCGTGCAAGTGCTTAAAAATCTCGTTACGCATATAGTATCTCAAAAGACCAACCATCACCTAAATTGGATTAACGGATATGCCTTTAGCAACCTAATGCAACCCTCTACACAGGGATAATATCAGGATGCTCCTAAAACTTTGTCGAATTTTGAGCTGATGCGGAACTTAAAAAGGACCAAAAACTAACCCAAACAACACAAAATAAATAACCTAAAACAAAATCTAAAAATAATAAAATGAATAAATTTGCAAAGTAAATATAAATATGAATATCAAACTTGCAATAACAAGACTTACAATAAAGTAGCAACACTCACTTTCAAAAAAAGCAAGCATAACATCCGCTGATTTCAAAGCTTTCAAAGTCTCTCCAAAAGTCTCATAATAACTCAAATGAAATGTAAAATGAAAAGGTCCCTTGGCCTCTAATTTATAGAGTTTGAAAAAATCATTTTGGGGCCCACCTTTAATTTAAAATAATAATTAAATATGAAGCAGATACGATATATGAAAAATATGTCATACCCTTACCTAACTTTACTCCAAACTTGTCATTGAACCTGCAACACTCAAACGCAAGCAAACATATGGTGTTATTTAAATGATTCAAGTAAGATATTGTGTGCAATTTAATAAAAGTATTCACACAAATATTTTAAACTTTGGATAATTACAGAGCTTGCAAGTCTTAAAAAATCATTTTAAATCTAATTGTAATATCCTAAAGTCATGCAACTATTATGATATGCACACCAATGTGCAGTGCAAATGCATAAAAAAAAAGTGTTGCAATTGCGTCGCATAAGTGCATTGAAAGGAGTGCTAACAGAATGCAATCATGCTAAAATTAATGTAGGTGTGATAAATAGATGCACCAAAAATCATATATGTAAATATTTATGTATCAAGATTGTGCCATTATGCAAAATATACCACATAATTATGCTAAACCGTATATAAATAGCTCCAAAATGAAAACACATATGCATTATAGAGCTATCTTCAATATAAATTAAGTGATCTCACAATAAAAATAATAAATGTAACTGCACTCTTTACAAAAAAATCGAAATTCATCAAGAAATTTGATGCCACGAGAAGCATGTAATTCGATCAATTGTATAGATCATTTGAGGTAAAAATGCTTAGATGTGCTCGAACTGAATGATTCACAATTCTAATATTTGAAAAGGTTGTGCAGGCTAAATTTTGGATTAAAATAAAAAAAAATGCAAAATGAATCTCCAATTCAAACTTAAAATTGCCAAAAATTATAAAACCTTGTATGTGCTACAACCCATGTGTTGATTGCTCAAACAAATAGTCTCAAAATACTACACAAAAGAATGAAACTAACTTGAGTTTTCTACAGCAAAATATTTGAAAATATATTGCAATTCTAAAGTTTTATTTTAAATCTAGAGATACCTGCATGTGCCCCGACACAATGTCAAATACCTAGATTAAGTGTGTGAGAATGCAAAGCGTGTTAAAATTAAATAAACTTAGAATTTATTTTACTTTTAAAAACTATAAAAGCATGACAATATCTTACAAAATTTCTAAAATTCAAATTCATTTTAAATTTAAAATCACTGCATGTTCCCAACATAGTGCTAAACTCTCAAACAAGCATCTAAGAACGTGGGTTAAAATTAAGTTAACTTAAGTTCTTAATATTGAAAAGCACACAAGTATTTTGAAAAGTCATCTATCATTTTAGAATATTAATATTTTCTAAATTCAAGGCACAAGCAATTGCAAAACTGTAAAGAACAATTATAGATTCTGATTTATAGATTTGATCCTTCTACGAGAGTAAAGTTGACGAAGTCCATGAAAAGAGAAATTTCAAAGTTAATTAATCATATATAATTACAGAGTTGATCCTCTGTTAGCAACTAAACAGAGTTAATAGGGTCTAGAACTATATAATAAATTCAATCAATTAAATACCCCGATGATCATCATGTTGATTGGAGATTTCAATCGAAAATGTTTGATCTCAAATAAAATTTTCAAATTATAACTCAAACAATTCATACCATAATGGTGCCTATGAATAAAGATATCAACCGAAGGAAATATTTTCATTAAAATATTTCAAAGTTTCAAAATAAATTATCTCAAGTTTAAATCCCAATTAAATTCAATGATCACTAAATATTTAAATAAAAATTCATTATTTAAAAACTTAAAAGCTAAATTTAATCAATCAGTTTTCCTCAACTATTTGTCAAGAGCAACAAATTTAGTATTAACTTAAGCTTACAAAAGCTAATGTTATAATAAATATACTACTATATTCACACTCAAAATAGTCCCGGTGACATGTCTTTGTGCTGGTTAGCTCATCTATTATGTAATTACAATCAAAGTCCTTTAACCGGCGGTTTGATCAGTAAGCTCCAATATATTACGGTCATAGTTATAGCTCATATGATCCCGAATGATTTTCTACCATTTTGAGTTGAGAATCATAGGATATACTTGATAGGGCACAATACCCTATATCAGTTAAGGTGGACTTAAAATTATCCTCTTAGATAAATATCAACTAGATCTACAAGGTCTCTTTAAAGCGGCGTTAATTCGCGATAAAGATCATTGATTGATTTGGTAACTACTATCCTTTGACTAAATGGGTAGGGGCATACAAGACGGATCCATGAGATCTTGATCGAGAGCATCACCATTCCCCCAATATATGCTTTAAGTTGATAATGATAAATTTAAAATCCAATTTGCTATTACCATACACTAAGTAATTAGTGACTTACTGACTAACCTTAATCAAAAGTTCTCTCATTATTGAATAGAATAATTAACCAGATATAAAGTCCTCACGAAATGAGTGTGAAATCTCTAAGTAGTATCTTATTTATCTATAAATAAAATCATCTGTCTTCTAAAAATTTCACTGCAATTAAATCTAAGACTCTCTTTATCGAGAGGCTAGGCGTGAGTTTTTGAAGCCCGCATAAAGCAGATAAGAGAAAATGTTTACAAGCCACATGGAGCACGATGAGGAAATTGTGCAATAAAAAATTAAAAAAAAAGAAGAATATCTATAAATTTCAATGAAGGTAATCAAAACTAGTACCTAGTAAGTGATTGCATCATAGTGCGTTTGCATGGCTATGGATTTGGTATCTTGGAAGAATCTCCCAGATAACAACCTTTTTGAGAGGATAATAATAAGAAAACATCACCTAACACTATTGAAGAAATCGGTAAACAGGCACATTCTAACCAAAATGGCCTTTAAAAAATCAGATAATAAAAGCATGATGATGATACACTGTAAAAGTTGCCTAGTTTACAATAGTAATGAACATATGAAAAGTCCTAGAAGATGGAAGCAAAAACAGATGGAATGAAATTAGAATTTAGGTGATGAAAAATTAGATGTTAAGTGTACATGCATCAAGTTCTCTACTCTTTACTGCACATTTACTTTTCCAGTTTTGACAGGAGAAAATCATCCCGAGAATGGCAACTTCAAGCCCCTCATATAAATTGCAAAGTTACTTACAAAGCTAACAACAAGAGTGTCTGACAGCTCACATTGTCATTCAAACTTACCCCAAGCTTAATGATATAAAGAATCTTTGATCAGAGATATCAATTACCTAAGTTGTGCTTTAAACTTGATGAGATGGTGTATAATCTGTACATGCAAGGAAGCAAATAATAAATACTATTATATATAGAAGAAATGCGAGAATGGGATGCATGCCTTACCAGTGGAAATATGTGATTAAGCAGAAACAAAGCCCATCTTGTGTTATATCCGCCATAGCCTCTAACAATTATATCAGCCTAGCATTATATGTAATAATAGCATGAGATAAGCAAGAAGGAAAATGAACGCTTATCAAGCATAAAACTGAAGATTTAATGGAATGACTAACCAAAAATAGAAAAATACTTAAAAAAAGCATTGCAACTTGATCAAGTATGAAACGGAATATACTTAATTTAGTTTGAGTTAGATTGTCATTTTAATTGAAATGAGAACAAAAAGTAAATTGCATCTTAACTCCTGTACGGAGTACTAGAATAATCTACTTGAAATGGAATGATTATGTGCATGTTTTGTAGTTTGTATAGCACAAAGAGATTCCACTCATTTTCTGATCAATATACGAACTCTAAAACTAACGAAAGACCAAAGACTACGTCAACTTCTCATTTTGTATAAACGAAAATCTTTGAAACTCGGAGTATTCCTGAAGCAACTTTTTCCGTTTGCTAATCATAACTGAGTTACCAGTGATCCAAAAAAATAACATGGAAAAAACTTTTTTAATGAAATAAACTACATATCAGCAAATTTTTATCCACATACAATGTTGAGTCCGTACTGCATCCAACTAAAAGATAACAACAGCAATAATCAACATCTCAAACCCTGGCTTAGTTAAGGTTCTCCAAACATATGTCTTAATGCAACTGATTTAGAGGATCTATGACCAGTCATATAAACTCAAAGCAATCAAAGCTCAACATATTCAAGTCTATAAAACAAATTTTCAAAGAAATACAAAGCAGAGGTTTAAGAATAGTTAAGAATCTAATATTCAAAGTCAAACATTGCGGAACATCATCGACAAGGAACAAAAACTTCATCCCTATTATCCTGACATGGCCACGCTGCATATATAACAGATCCAATCTTAGTTTAAGGATTAGCATTGATCTGATTCCTAGTCCAAGCTAAGTTCTGATTTTCTTCGAGATTGTATTGAGGTAATTCTCACTCGGCTATCAAAGAGACAAATTTTTCGTGCAAAACTGATTTTTTTTTCCTGTTAAAAATGTTGTTGAACAGTTCCTAAACTTTCAGTCTGTAGGGCTGTGAAGGAAACGTAGAAATGGAGGAAAAGGGAAGAACCTTTCTGGCATAAGCGTTAGCAAGGGCCGCTCCCCATCCACCGGACCTGAGGGATTGCTCTGTGATTGAATCACCAAACAGAACGAAGCGAGACCTTATCTGATCCATATGGAGTGTGCTCGTCCTCCCTCCGGTCTCGCGCTCTGCGAATCGGGAATACTTGTACGAGAAGACGACCGCGAAGAAGAGGCCTAACTTCTTGATTTGAATCTGACGAAAAGGGAAGGAGCTCCACCGAAAGCGATCATAGAAAATGCGGAGGGGAGCACCCAAAATCCATCGAATAGTGGTAGTTGTAACTTGTAAGACTCCATCGCACTTTCTTTTTTATTTTTTATTTACTTACTTATTTATTTTTTATTTTTTTTTAGATTTACATACATAGCACAGGATTCTTATATATTTATATATATAATACTTAAAATTAAATATTTATTTATTTAATATTTTTTTATACTTAAAAATATGCATTTTATTTTTAAAATATGAGTGATTATGATATGTTAATATGATATTGAAGATTGTAATATTATATATGTAAAAATTAGAGTTTAGTTATTAGATATATAAATACATAAGAATTGTTTGGTATGTATATAAATCACCCCCACATCCTTTTTTTAAAAAGAAACATGGGACAAATAAGGTTGTTAAAGAATAATTTTAAAAAAAAAAATCATCTTAAACTAGTAGTTGAGAACTTTATTTTCAATTAAAAGGTCTAGAATTCAAGTTTTACGCATACATTATGTGTGTGATTTTACCTTTAAATTGACTCAAATATCTCAAAAAAAATTATTTAAATAATACCTAAAATTTCTATCAACTAAATCAATTTATACTTATAAATATACTCTCTCTTACTTTTATTAAATTAAATTAAATACATAAAAATTTATAATGAGAACATTTAATGACACTTGAAATCTCTTTATATTAAGAATAACATAATATTTTATATAATATTTTATTTTGCTTTTTTTCTTAACTATCTATATTTTTGTATTAGAGCACTTACCATCATGTTGATTAAAAGTTATTCATCAAATTTGGATCCTACATAATTACGACAAGAATGAAATAGGTGCAATTCTCTAATCTCAATCACATAACTTCAAAAATAGAAGTTAGAATTCAAACTCAAACAATAAATGTAAATAACCTAAACCTAAACATATGCTATTAGGTTAGGAATTTACATGTCGCAATCATATTTATAATGTCATAAAATGGGCTTAATCAACTGCTCTTGAGGTAGGGTCTTGTAAGAGGATGCATGCTCTATAAGAAAAACTATATTTTTGTTGTATGTATAAGTGGGCATCGAGCTATAGGGTCATGCTTTATAAATTTTAAATTGGCTCAAAATTGTTTGGGAATTTATTTATGCTTAACTATATCTAATAGTTAATCCCTTGGTTGACTAAGTAAACTTGTAATTTCCTAAATAAGATGCAATCTAAGTGTGAATATTAGAATCTTGCAAAACTTTTTTGATAAGTTCATCCCAAGAGGAAAAAGAGTTGTTGGAAATGAGCAAAACTTATTTTATAAGGAGACAAGTGCATGGTAGTCATATGTACATTAAATACAAAATATTTATGGTGTTTTGGTCTTATAACATATATCCATTATAATGAGAGTTAAGGAAAAAATTAACTATATAGAATATAGACACGGATTAGAATAATCACAGTCTCTCTTTGACGGGTTATAGAATTGTTTGTGCAAAATTAGGATAGAGAATTATATATATATATATATATATATATATATATATATATATATATAAGATAGATCAGTCAACAGAGAAAGAGAGAATAAATGTTGAATCCAGCATGCATACCTCATAGAAGTATGTTGAACTCATTCAAGCTTGCATGTTATTCTTGAAGGTTGATGCAGTGAAATAATAATAACTAGAAATACAAAGATTGTTATGGGTGAATTACCACCATGAATACTTGATAAACACATATATTATGTTGTGGGCATTAGCCTCCTATGATATAAAGATTCACATTGTGAATGCAATCTAAGTGCACTCAAATTTTAGTAACATTAAACTCCCATTGTGAAGGGTGCTTAAAAAGAGGTTCAACCATATCCCAAAAAGAAAATCCATATGTTTAATGGATTTTTAAATGAAGAAGACTAAAATTCAAGTATAATGATAATAGTAATCATAATGGTGAAGTTGAAACTAAGTGGAAATGAGATTGTTGAGAGGATATACCTGATGGGCTCTTCAACAAAAATTTGCAATTAAATATGAAGAAATGGTACTAAGTTTATTAGAATCAGCCATATGGGTATAATGAATATAATAAATTAATGCTAAGAATATATTTGAAGCTAACATTTTCTATGAAAATTTAATGAGTGGTTGAATTATAATATCACAAAATTTTGGAAATTTAGGTGTTGCTTCGACATGATATGAATGAGGTGTGGTACATGAATAGGTGTCTAACTCATATTGCACTTTAGTAGATATTACAAAAAAAATCATGACTAGAGTTCAAGATTTGTAGATAAGATAATTAATGTTATGGGCACTTATATTTAGAGATTTGTAGCAAACATTTTCTATGGAAATTTAATGAGTGGTTGAATTATAATATCACAAAATTTTGGAAATTTAGGGGTTCCTACAACATGATATGAATGAGGTGTGGTTCATGAATACGTGTCTAACTCATATTGTACTTTAGTAGATATTACAAAAGAATCATGGCAATAGTTCAAGATTTGTAGATAAGATAATTAATGTTATGGGCACTTATATTTGAAATAAATAATTGCACCATGTTATTGTTCCACATGCAAGATATAGATGACTTTAATGGGCAACACTAATATTGAGAACAACACCAGTTGAATACAATTTAGTTCCTCAAATATGAATATTAAAGACCACAAACTTTCTTAATTTATAATATAAGATATATCTATACACATGATATAAATAAGATTTAAGATGCCTAGTATATTTTAACTTTAATCAGACGAGCTTTAGTTATAAAATCAATCACTTAAGATCTAATTAATAGCATTAGCTAAAATTTGCTTAAGCTGAAAGTGTTCAAATGACTCGATCATGTTATAATTCAACTCATTGACATCACATTTAATCAAAAGAAATAATAAAAATAATTATTCATTATTAAGATAATTTTCTGATCATCAAGAATCTCTCACTCTCTTAGATGAAATATCTTAGCTTGCTCTCAAGAAGCTGGCATATATGTGTTAGTAAAGCATAAAATAAATAAAAAAACAAAATAAGGTTAGTAATGTTTATGATCCAAGTGTTATGTTCTACATGATCAACAATCATTATGTAGGTATGTGAGTATAGGCTCTTAATGATAAGCTTAACATGTGCCCTTAATTTGAGTAAATCTCTTCATGTAAAACAAACCCTTAGTTTGTATGAGAAAATTCAAACAAAATGCATTCATCTATGTTGGAGATAAGCTTACATAATATTATAAATATAATTAAAGTATCTTTTCTTCGCCTTCTTGAAACTATAAATATAGGAACCATAAAGACTCTTCATCTAGTGAATAAATATAAAGAAGCAATTTCTTACCATATTTTGATTGCTATTAATTTCATATCATTTCTTAAAGCAATCTTACTCTAACTCCTTTCTGACTTAATGATGCCAATCTAACTGATTCATATTTAATACTTTCATTGAAGGATATTAAAGGCAAGAAAATAAGAGCATAAAGATCAAGATGAGTCAAAATAAAAGTCTCTTTAACAAAAATTGAATGCCAATAATACAAATAAATTTATGAGTATTTTTTAAAGTTTGCACCAAGACTAGGTCAAGCTGCCTAGTTTTGACTAATTTTTGTTTACATTGAAGTATGTGACTATGAGATGACTCTAATGGTGGCTTTAAGGGTTAGAAAGACTATGAAAATATACTCAAACATTCTTATCATTTAATATAAACAAAGTAGATAATTGATAAAGTTCAACTAGAGTGTCACTAATCATAACTACGAAGAATGTTATGTTATGTCTTATCACGTATATTTCATGCTTGACACATTAATATCTGTTGAAATAGTATTGCATTTGAATGATTAATCATATTCATTTATATGAATCATAAATTAAATGTTTGTGTTGCGTGCTAGAAAACCAGTTGCGAGTAAAAGTTTTCGCCTTAGCTTCGTTGTGAAATCCGGCACACACACAGGTATTTAAAGAGTGAACAATAAAACTCCATAATTTTTACATGAAAAACCTCAAAGAGGAAAAAACCACGCAGCCAGTAAAAGCTTCCACTATGTATCTATTTGAGTACAAGATCTTCCGATCGGATTACAGAATTGTATATGAAAGAACAACAATGTGACAACGTCGTTGTAACGATTCTTGGTAGTAGCAGATGATAGTGAACTGTGCGGAGCAATCACCGGTGAAAATGCGGGGAATAATTACTGGCAGAAATGCAAGGAACAATCACTGGCTGAAACGTAAGAAAGAATCACTGGTAGAAGTCATCATGATGGAGACCGACAGAGATTGACGACGACAAGGATCAACGGCGGCAATGATGGTTGACGGCCGTCAGTGGCGACGCATTGTGCTTGGAGGATCTTTAGAGCTCTCTCTCTCTTGCTTGACTCCCCTCATATGAAATGAGGGCTATTTATAGATTGGAGGAGGTGGCGTCTCGTAAATACATGCAAAATCCAACCACTCCTCTCCATCTGACTCATGATGATTCCCTTGATCATATGATGTATTTTGTGTATTTGAATGCTCAAATGAAGCTCGGAATTGTAAGATCTTTGGCTTGTTGGAACCGGTTCATCGAGACGCTCGATTTGACTATAAACACTCTATATTTGAGAGCTTTTTAGGAATTTAACTGATGTCTCAAAATTTTCAATGATATTTTAAGTGCTTGATCTCGATCGGTTCAATTCGATTAGCTTGCTTTCGCATCAAGATTATTAGAGGAATTTTCGGTCATATCGGTTGCCCCTATTTTGGATGATATTATCTCAATCATCAAAAGTATGTGCCAAGTATTTCAAAATAGCAAATTCTTCAATGAATCAGGTCCATTAACCACACATTTTGAGAGCAGATCTTCATATAAGCACAAGATTATGACTACAGCCACACCACAAATATGTGTAGGTATATGAGTGCAAAATTTGAGGTTACTGGACCCATCCGGTCTTACGCTGCAGACCCTGAAGCTTACGCCGCAGCGGCCTTCTGGCCTGGCATGCGGGCGGGTTGGCGCGTAAACGGGAGCGCTGGTTCTGATTCAGTGAGCGGGTCGTGTCTGGCAGTGTAGCCGCTGGCGGAAGCGAGCCGGAGTCGTGACCGGTCAGCGTGGAATGACGGCCGTGGAGAGCGGGCACACCCGGCGTATGGCGCGCCGATGGCTGTGGCGTCGCCGAACGCAGGTCAGCGAGAGGGTTTGTCCGTTTTGTCCGCTTTTGCGCTTTTGGCTTTTGAGGGTTTTGCTTTGACTCATTTGGCGGTTTCTCTTTGATTTTTACCTTTTGTCCCTATAGGTCTATAAAATCCCCAGCGAGGAGAAGGCACCTTCTCTTCTTGAGAAGGTGGTCGGAGGTGATCAGACCCGTTGTTCATACGGAGACTCCGCTTTTCCTCAAAAGAGGTGTTAACTAACCTCGTCGGACCGACCGGGATCGGAGGCGATCAAGACCCGTAGTTCATACGGCAAGGCTCCAATTTTCCCTTGAAAGAGGTGTTAACTGACCTCATCGGACCGACCGGGTTCGGAGGCGATCAAGACCCGTAGTTCATACGACAAAGCTCCAGTTTTCCCTCGAAAGAGGTGTTAACTAACCTCGTCGGACTGACCGGGATCGGAGGTGATCAAGACCCGTAGTTCATACGACAAGGCTCCAATTTTCCTTGGAAAGTTAATTGTCCTCGTCGGACCGAGAGTTGAGGCGTCGAGACCCGTAGTTCATCTGAGGCTCCGATTTTCCTCGAAAGAGGTGTTAAATAACCTCGTCGGACCGGCCGATTAGGTGATCAAGACCGTAGTTCATACGGCAAGGCTCCGCTTTTCCGAAAGAGGTGTTAACCGACCCGGCCTCGGACCAACCGGGTTTTAGGCGATCAAGGAGGCGATGCCGGAGGGTTGGCAAATGCTCAACGATGGTGGCGGCGATGGTGATGCGATGGTGGTGAGGATAACCGCGACGATAGTGGTGACCGACGAGATCGGCGATGGTGGCAGCATGGCCGGCGGTAGTAGTGTAGTTAGTGGCCACGAGTGTGGTCGGCAACGATAACGAAGGCAGTAGTGGCAGTAGCGGCGTGTCAGGTGAAGATGCCGGCGATAATTGTGCGATAACCGGCTGGCGGTGTCGCTGAGGGTTGGCCAGCAGAGGTTGTCAGCGGCAATGCTAGCGGCAATCGTAGTCAGCGAGATGACCGGCAGCGTTGCGGTAACCGGTGAAAATTACCGGTGATAATTATGGTGCGATAATGGTTAGCGGATGCCTGATGGTTAGCGGCCAGCAGAGGTGTGGTCGCAGCGGCAAAGTAACAGTAGTTAGCGGTAACGCGGCGTCGGTAGTCGACGAGATGGCAACGGATGGTGTGGATGGAATTCCGGCGATGGTGGCGCGGTGATCGGCGGCGATGAAGATATTTGGTATCGAGTTGTTTGTCGAGTGTTACCGATGGCGTTAACGCTGTGGAAGAGGTTGAATTGAATCAGAGATTTTGACCCATCCGAGGTTGTTTGTCGAGTGTTACGATGGCGTTAACTTATGGAAGAGGTCGAATTGAATCCGAGAATTTTGATCTATCCGAGGTTGTTTGTCGTGTTACCCGATGGCGATGCTGTATGGAAGAGGTTGTGGGAAGTCCACACGACCTTTTGACCTATCTGTTGTTGTCGAGTGTGACTTCGATGGCGTTAATCTATGGAAGAGGTTGAATTGAATATGCTGAGAATTTTTGACCTAACCGAGGTTGTTTGTTAGAGTGTGACTTGATGACATTAACCTGTGTGGAAGATGTTGAATTGAATCCGCTGAGAATTTTTAACCCATCCGAGGTTGTTTGTCAGAGTGTTGCCCGATGACGTTAACCTGTGTGGAAGAGGCCGTTGGAAGTCCACTGAGAACCTTTTGACCTATCCTAGGTTGTTTGTCATAGTCTTTGCTCAATGACGTTAACCTGTGTGGAAGAGGTCGTAGGAAGTCTACCAAGGACCTTTTGACCCATCCTAGGTTGTTTGTTAGAGTCTTTGCTCGATGACGTTAACCTGAATGGAAGAGGTCGTAGGAAGTCCACCAAGGACCTTTTGACTTATCCTAGGTTGTTTGTCAGAGTCTTTGCTCGATGACGTTAACTTATATGGAAGAGGACGATTAAAATATCGTTTGTGATTGTAGCCAAAGTTGCTCCTTAACTTTGGCCTTTTTTCGGTAATTCGACTTGCTTCTCGATAATCAATTAGATATCCAGAATAACGATTTGGATAATCTTTTGAGATTAAGATTCACCCCCCAGTTTCTGACAAAATTTGAAGGAACGAAGTTTGATGAATTTTCATTATTCGCTTGCGCTCCTTAAAAGCTTGAAATCCTACATCTCGATGGTGGTTTTGATCTTGTTGGGGAACTTGATCGCCATACAAGATGATATAATGAATCGATTTCCGGTGTCAAGCGTGCGTCTTGAAAACTAGTTCGGTAGAGTAAAAGATTTTTTAGCCTTTGAAATCGCACACAGTATTTAAAGAGTGAACAATAAAACTCCATAATTTTTTACGTGGAAAACCTCAAAAGAGGGAAAATCACACGGCTAACCCGATAAAAGCTTCCACTATGTATCTATTTGAGTACAAGATCTTCCCGTCTCGGATTACATTGTATATAAGAAAGGAACAACTATGTGACAACGTCAATTGTATAACGATTCTAGTAGTAGCGAAGATGGTGAACTATGCGGAGCAATCCGGTGGAAATGCGGGAACAATTCGCAAAATGTAGGAACAATCCCTCGCGAACGCAGGAACAATCACGGTAGAAATGCAGAAATCATTGGTAGAAGTCATCATGATGGAGACCGGCAAAGATTGCGACGAGGATCAATAGCGGCAACGGCGTGGTTCGGCCGTCAGTGGCGACGACGATTGTGCTTGGAGAATCTTTATAGCTCTCTCCTCTCTTTTGCTCGGGCTCCCCTCATATGAGGAATGAGGGGCTATTTATAGATTGGAGAGTGGCATCTTAAATACATGCAAAATCGAACCACTCCTCTCCATCGGACGGCTCATGATGATTCCCTTGATCATATGATGTATTTTGTGTATTTGAATGCTCAAATGAAGTCAGAATTATAAGATCTTTGGCTTATTGGAATCAGCTCGTCAAGACGCTCGATTTGATATAAACACTCTATATTTGAGAGCTTTTTAGGAAGATGTCTCAAAATTTTCAATGATATTTTAAGTGCTTGATCTCGATCAGTTTCAATTTCTGATTAGCTTACTTTCGGCATCAAGATTCGTGCTTCGACTAGAGGAATTTTCAGGGTCATATCAGTTTGTATTAATTAATGGAATAATAAATGATTCATAATATAGAATAACATTAATTATCAAAATGTAAATCCTTAAAATATTTCATCATATTCATGGATCATTAATTCTAACTTTGGAATAAAAAATAATGTATAGTCATATAATAAATACTAAACTCCATTTATATTGAATACATACTAAATCAAAATCATTATCATGGTGACCATCAATAATTCTTCCTATACTATAATATCATTAGTACCAATATCAATCAATCATATCTTATCATTGACTTAATAAACACAAATTGATAGGCTTAGTGCCAGTCCTGCATACTAGGTCAAGTTCTTATATACTTGAGTGCTCTCTCAATCATATAAGATAAGTTTATATGCTTACCTTATAGAAATATCATATATCATATAATGGCCTAATGGATTGGTCCATTGGTTTTCTTTCCATGCACATGTAACATAATAACATAAATGACTAGAATGTCCAAGAATATCATTCATCATAACATAAATCTATGCATAATCAATTTCATAGATAAGATTTTTGTAAATTTAAGCAAACAAGTGCTATGATATGCTTTTTTTTATGTTCACAATTATGTAGAGAATGTCATTGTTACGAATCACACCTCAACATTATTTAAAAATTATGTCATAACCCAACCCGCGGATTGGAATTTTCAAGACGAGAACTGATGGTTGGATGGTGGAAAGACAAAAATTTACACTGTATATTAACATATCAAAGAGCCACTAAAAGTTAAAAATTAAATTTGAAGATTTTAAATATACCTTTTTTTTATTTTGGACTCGTCTTTATAAATATTTTCTCCTTTATTTTTTATTTCTAAATCAAAATTTTTGTCTTAGATATAAAACCACGATGTGCTATAACCGGTGAATGCTCATATATCTAAATTACATTAATGCAATAAAACATAAACATTATGCATGCCAGTTGGACAATATAAATTAGTATACGAGCAAATGACAATTCACATTCAATTATGAGCCTTTCAATGTTTAACCACCTTCTAAACTATAATGCAATATCTATTATATATATATATATATATATATATATATATATATAATTACATGTGTCTGTGAGCTATACATCTAAAGATGTACCATTTAAAGCACTCAATATCTATAACATTTTTCATATCCTTTTCCATATGTGTGCACAGGTACCTTAGCGTCTCTATCTAATACTATAAGAGGGCGAAGCTCCATCAGCATCATACATATGCAAGCAATCTATCTAATTCATGTCATTCATGTGGTCCTTTTGCATGCAATGTCTCTCTATAACATGTAAAACTTGAATAAATATTAAACACTAGTAAGTTTGGCACAAACATTTCAACATCATCAATAATTCAAAGAAAAGATAATTCAATGAAAATATTTTAGTCATAATCAATGCAAATATATCTATGACATTGCAAATAAACCATTTAGAAGAAAGTAATGAAATTACTATAACTTAGAAATATGAGTACTCACCTTAAATTTAGAAGATTCCAATTTCGGCCTTTCTATTTAGATTCATTCTCCTAAACTTGATAACTACAAATAAACGAAGATATGTTATTAGATTTACACAAATTTCCTTTAAACAAATTAAATCAACCTCCATTAATTAATTTGATCCATCTTCTAATTAGCAGTATTAATCATTATCACTTCTTAAATCATTTAATTATCAAATAATCTTATTAATAACTCTTATGTTAAATTATCTTAATTAACTTGTTATTAAATATCACCCTCTCCTTTCATTTACTATACTCATAGCTAATAACTTTATATCATAGCTTATACACTAAAATAGAAAATTTCTTATTCTAATATCTTATGTCGTAACTATAATTGAAAGATATTTCATTTAAATCCTAATTTATGAAATTCTTAAATTATATTTCTCACTTACTCATGTATATAATAAACATATTTTTATACATTATATTTAATTGGGTAAATAACTATTTAATCTAATTAAAAAATGTTGAGACTACAGTAAATATTAGAAATATCATTATTCTAATTATTATTACTCAACTAATGCTAATTCCCTATCTAGTCTAATAAAATGTTATGATTGCTGAACTAATATTATTTTATTTAATATAATAACTCCTTAAAATTATCTTCTTAATGTAAATGTATAATTTTTTTTTGTTCAGCTTAAATTTTACAAAAAAAAAAAACTTAAGTAATGTACTTTTAAGTTTTAACTATTTTTATGACATTAAAATAAATATCTGATTATATATTTTCATTTGAAATATTTTCTTCCCATAGAAAATATGAGAATAACTTTTTTTCTACATATAAATATAAAATAAACACAAAAAATTTTGCAAAAAGAAGACAATAAAATTGTGGATTTTATTCTAGCAAGAACAAAGAGAAAGAAAACTTATTAACATAAATATCATATCTAGTTTATTCTTCACTATCAAGTTTGTCACCGTTCGCAAAAGAAGGCAATGGTTTGATTTGACACAATAAACCTTTCTTCTTGTTTGATTCGTTAGGAAAGAAACCCCACACAGCCTATATAACCCCTCCGAAAACCTTCTTCCATCATCGTTGACTTGCTAGTCATTGGCGTCGACTCAACGCTGTTCGTACTTGGGCACAACACCCATGCCAAAGACACCACCATTGCCCTCTCTCGTTCTCATGAGGCTGCTCGGTCTCGATAAAATGACAGGGAGAATCCCCATTTTGTTCTAATAAGGAGAACCGGCCTTAGTCGGTTAATTTTTTTTAAGAGGATATTACATATTACACTTAAATTTCATAGTGAGTCATCAGAAATGTTAATAAATATGTATAAAAAACACTAAAATTACAACAACAAGTGCATGATACTTTCCAATCAATATGAAGACTATAACATATGCATTCAAACACATCATCCATTATTATTATAAAATGATTGCTTATTTCACACATAGATCATACAAATGAGAAGGGATATATACTTTTTAAATTAGGATGAAGATTTCATGCCAAAAAATTTAGATGAAATCATTTATCTCATATTTAAATTAATCCCTCCTAACCCTTTTCATGCTGTAATGTATAAAAACTAAATTGAAGGGTGATTAAGAAATTATTCTAAACACTAATCTTGGATCTCATAAATGCCATCTATCTGTAAAGTGTAGGGGCATTTTGGTCATTTGACCATATAGTATTTAAAAGAAAATAATCATGAGTTTTTTTAAAAAAAATGTCTTTAAAAATATTTTAATTTTACAATTACTAATAAAAAAAATCAAATAAATAATAATTAAATGACATGTAATAATATTGATAAATGCTTGATCACATAATAGGCACATCATGATATAAACATGAAAAATTATAAGAAAATACTTTATATTTAAGAAAAAAAAAGAATGAATCTTTTTTTTTATAAAAAAAGTAGATATACCAAAAATATTATAATTAATATAAAATCTCATTTGATGATTTGAGGCAACATAATTAAGTAATCACTGAGATAGATGAATTACTCTACAAAATTATCACATATATTTTTAAATCATTGAAGAAACACACATTAATCATATTGGGGCTTTTGTTGCATGCTTATCTCCTAAATTTAAATTAAATAAATATACAAAAAATAATAACAAAACTATTGATCTAATTATAAGTAGAAATCTTGAACTAAAGAAACTAAATACAATTTACCATATAAATTAAGTAGGAATTGGTATCCAACCATAAGGCCATTAGAACTTGTATTAAGAAATACATCATTCTTTCAAAAGAAAATACTTCACACAAAATTAGTTTTTCACAATAGGCTTTCATAATATCCACAAAGGATACCTTTGCTACAAATGTGAATGCTAGAAAGACAAAAATAAAATAAAATATTAAATAGCTTAGGGTTTATATTGATGATAAATATATAATCTTGAAGCTATTAATTGATTTAATCTAAGTGGTGTAGGAAATTCTTCCAGCCCAAATTCTTTAGTAAAATTTGGAAGGCTAATGTTGTTGGACTTGAATTGGTTGAGAATTTTCTAGAACTTACAATAATAAGGCAAATAAGAGCTCAATAAAATATAATTACTGATTTAATCATTTCAAAATAATTTATTTAAATTATTTTATATTTTTCTGCATATCAAAATTGCACTATTCTTTGATTTATCCATTTTGGATAAGATGAACTAAGTGTATGAGTTAAAGTATCATTTATTGTGCCTTCAAATATGATGAATTTATTTCATACTTCATTAAATTATTTTCATACTTAACTACAATATTTATTTTATATTTTTAGCATGAGAATAAAATTATTCTAGAATTATTCTAATTATCTTTTTCTCACTCCTGTTCTTTTATTTTCTCTCTCATACTATCATTATCATCCAAGTTATGTTTTTGCTGAATTTTCCATTTGATTTTTTATTAATAAATTATGTGAAAATTATTCAAATTGTTTTCATAAGAATTTTCTCATTATTTAAATTTTAAAATTTTATTCATTTGAATTTTTGAATGCAAAATTAGTTCTAACCATCTATGTAATGATTTTACTGACCCTAACATGATATATTTTATCTAATTAGAGTTTAATTGAATTTTTTTAAGTCAATTCAAAATTGATTTCAAATGAGCCATGTATTTATTCACTTTCCTATTTTAATTTTATCCTTTATGAAATATATGGTTGGTCCCCTTTTTTATTTTATTTGGAGTAAATTGATTTGTTTAAATTAATTCAAATCTTTTATAAATTGATCTCCCATAATTGGTTCATGATCAAATGTATTGAATGGAGATTGAATCCATGTTTGAAAACTATGTTCGAAAATCCATCTTGATTTTTTTTATTTTTTATTTCGTATAACTTATCTTAATTCTTCTAAGAAATCTTAGTTAATTTAATTTATATTGATTGAATCCCTATTTGGAATCCTTTCTTGGCCATTCCTACATGTGATTGATTCAAATTCAAAATTATTTTGAATTAATTTCTTGTTTGATCACTTGGCTAATTTGATTTGAGTTATTTATGCTAAGTGCATTTTTCTTTCCCTCTCTTTAGCTTTGGGTGACCACTCCTTAATTAAATTGTGTTAGATTCAAATTATAGTCATGTAATTAGTTATTTGGTTTCAAATTTTTTGCCAAATTAATATTCCCTCTTTTATTCATGCTTGACTAGAAATCTTTGATTTATTCTCTTGATTTTATTTAATTGGATTGATTAATTTTCTTCCCTTCTCGCTCTCTCTCTCTCTCTCTCTTGGTCAAAATTCAAATATCCTTTTTTGAATTTATTTTGCATATGTTGATTTGTTTGAAATCAAATAATTTCCTTATTAATTTTTCCCTCTCATTATTTCCCTCCTCTTCTCCATTGGCTTGGTTAAAATTCTCTTGATTCTAACTCTGTTTAAAGAGATGATCTCACGACTTAATTCCTCCACTAGGCCGACCCTTTGCAATTTGATTTTGGAGACTCTTTTGGATTCTAAGTGCTAAAGCTCTCAACCATCTTCTATTCCTCTCTTTCTCTCTTGGCCGAAACCTCATTTAAGGTTTTGACTGAAGCAAAGTGCAAATAGATATTATTCTTGTTTACTTCTTCTTTGGCCGAGACTATTGCTTGAAGAATTCTTGAAACTTTGGTGATTAAGGCGATCATACTCATAAGTTTCAAGCCTTTTCCAAGCCTTCAAAAGTTCACATAAAGTTAATTGATTTTATTGCTTACATACAAATGTTTCAGTAAGAGTATATTTCATTTCAATCTTTTTAATCATTGGTTTTATTAGTTTGATTTAGATTAAAAGATTTATGTGCTTTATGGTTAAAGTTTTCTATAATTAAGTTTCATTCATCTTGAAGTGATTTGAAATAATATCTTTAAGGCTTCATACATTTATTGTATTTCATAAATTTCATATTCAAAATATTTATCATTCATGTTATGTTAATTAAAAAGGATTTATTTTAACATTGGTAAAGATTTTCTATAATCATTTTTAAATTCATCTTTCAAGAAACTTTCAAGTCATAGATCTCTTTGCATACACATAAAGGATTTGAGTAAAAAAAATGCTTTCATTTATTCCCTTAAATATTTAAGTTCATTGGTTTGATTTGAATGAAAAGTTTTATGTGTTTTATTGTCAAAATATTCACTTGATCTCTTTTCATTCTTTTAAAATATTTGAAAGATTTTATTTTGGTTTTATTAAATTGATTTTACAAAATAAGAAGTAAATATTAGATTGTTTGTTTAAAAATATTTATTGCATAACTTATTGAAATTTCATCAAATGTTTTGATCATCTATATGATGTGATTTTATATAGCTCTTCAAGTTCTTTCATTTCAAGAATTCATTTCTTTTAAAATAAAATATTTTTTTAAGACTTGTTTAATTCAATTGTTTCATATAAAGTTCATATTATTACTTTAACTTTAATTAAATAAGAAATTTAATCACTTTGAGCTCTTTTTATTGTTTGTTTTAATATTCTGTTAGGTGGGTTGTGAGTGTAAATATCTTTTCATTTAAAGTTAGATTTTTGTATCTCTTATCTTCTTTATTCTTGTTCGTTGTTGGGGTTGTACTTGCCAGTGTAAGAAAGTATAGTGTTAGGTTGTACTTGCTAGTATAAGAAAGTATAGTATTTGGTTGTACTTGCCTATGAAAAGCATATATTGGGATTGTACTTGCCCGTTGTAGGAGAGTACGGGAGATTGGTTGTAATCTCATATGATTAGTGAATTTCTAGTCATGGTGATTAAGCGTGGACGTAGACCGATTTTTGGTTTTAGCCGAACCACGTGAAAATCCCATGCCTCTTGTCTCCTTTCTTTTCTACATATAGTTTGATTGTTGCTTTGCTATTTCATTATAAACAATCTTATATAATTTTTGCAACTAACTTTTCTATAAAGTTTTAAAAATTGAGTTTTAATTTGATAAGATATTAAAATACCCAATTCACCCCCTCTTTAAGTGATTTTCATATAAAAATATTATAATTCCTCTTATTGTTGTGTTTAATTAATTGTGAGACTACAATGAAAAAAAAAAAAAACCCAAGATAACCTCACTCTTTAGATTCTACACACAATCATCCTAATACCTTGAGTAAAAATATGCAAAATACACAATTGAAATGTATGTAAATTTTAATATGATGAACTCATCCATAATTTGAATTTATCTTTTAAGGGCCCAAACATTTTTGTCTTATATTTTTTGTTCTATTTTATCAATATTATAATTAAAATAAAATATATTTGATATCTTTTAAAATATATTATTTTTATTTTTATATAGTGATGGTGGTGACCAGCAGAGTATCAGTGGCCAAAAATGATGGCAATAGTGATTGATGTTGTCAGATAGTAGGTGACCAAAGACAGTGAATGATATCACTAGTGATTTTTGGCGGTGATGGCCAGCAGTGATAATTATTTTTAAAAAATTCGAGACATTTAACTTTTATTTTAAGTTATTTAAAAATAATCTAATTTATTTAAAAAAAATTATGACACATAAAAATACATCACATGAATGTATTTTTAATTTGAAAAAAAAAAAAAACTAAATGGGCCTTTTAAAATATTTTATTTTTATATGATGGTAGTGGTGGATGTTGCTGGCTAGAGCAACGAGAGAGGTATGTGTGACTATTGATAAATATTTTTAAAATACTTAAAATGTCTAAACATTATTTTAAATATTTTAAGCAAAATTTAATTATTTTTTAAAGGGGGTTTTTATGTACACAATCACCATATTCTCAACCACTTTCAATCTTAATTTTTTAAATTGACATTCAAATATTGAAATTCATGACAAAAGTTCAATTCATATTTTTAATTCTTATAAAATTTTCAATGATTTGATTGTAACACACACAAAATGCATCAACCTGATAGTTTAAAAAAATAGGGAAGTTTATTAAATTGTAAATACATATATATTGAATGGTTGATTTGTGAAAATCCCCTTTTTTAAAAAAAAAGTGTAAGATTTAAATACATACCATATAATTCTTATATATTTACACATCTAACACTTAATTTGATATTTTCATATATAACATTTTTTATTTGAATGAAAAGCATATTAACTTTAAAAAGGGTTCCTTGTCTCAACCACTTGGTTGAGGTCTTACTCCTTCTTGAAAATCCCTGATTTGAATATTTGGGAAGGGTGTATGTGTTTGCTATAAAAATGGCCCAAATACTCTCTCTCTCTCTCTCTCTCTCTCTATATATATATATATATATATATATATATATATATAATAAAAAATAAATTATAGAGATATTTTTGATATGATATTAATGATTTAAGTTATATTTATGTAAATATTAAAATTTAGGTGTTAAATATATAAATAAATAAGAATTGTGTGGTATATGCAACCCAATGAAAAACTTTAAAAAAATAAGAATACATTAAATAAATATTTTTATAAAAACAAATTAAAAATAAATACACAAAATAAAATCGAACCCTCCAAGGCTTTTCACCTGGGGCACTTAGGCGAGTCGACTCGGCTCACTTAGCGGCAAAGCTAAAAACCTCCAGAGCCGGAATTTTCTCTAGACTGTTATTCCGGTAAAGCTACTCTAGACTGTTTCTCTTACGTCTTCATAGAACTTGTTACGAAATGGTAAAAGCCAACATCTATTTTGCTGATAGCAGCAAGCCAGTGTCCACCGATCAGCCATTGTAGATCCTTTCTCGGTGAGCTAACGCTTTTGGAATCGATCTCCTTCTCCGCTTCTCTGCTGCATTTTTTTTTTATTGGCGATGAGCTCTTGTATTCACATTTCATATGGATTTACTGTTTCACATCTCCCCTCCTTCGTCGAGTTCATCTTACAAGGGTTCTTACAATGAGGCGTTAGCACTTTTTAAAGATTAAATATCAGATTTCATTTTGGCAGGATTACAGAAATTGGTTTGGTCTAATCTAAACGACATAACTAAACTGCCCCTTAGTATATTTGGCGACTTTGTTTTTATTTATTTTTTGATGCGTGCGGAGGAGAATGCTTGATTTGATTGAGGATGAAAGTAAGTAAGCGTCTTTAAAGATTTTGGTTGCGATCAGCCATTCGGAAAATTGTGCTCTGGCACAACGTAGCATTGGATGTGAAAGATTCTGGTTGAATGAAGTTTTTTTTTTTGGGTATTTTCATTAAACAATGCTGAATTTTTTTGAATTCCTGTGGGCTGAAAACTGGGCGATTGGTTTGTGCTTTCGAATCCATCTTCAAGTATGTCGCTCATGATCGAATGCAGTTTTTGATTTTTATGGCTTCAACGATTATTATGAACAATATATTTGGTATTATGTGGAATGTAATTAAAGTAAATATGCCGAAGGGCTTTGCTAAATGTTCTACCGACGCTTTCAAAAACTTATTTACTGTTGATCTTTCTAAAGCTACAAAATTGTTTTTGTTTCTGTTGGCTGCTGTAGCATCTGTTGTATTATAAATCTATAATAAAGTACGGATTTGCTAGAAATTCCATTTCTTTTTTATTTTCAATCGGATTCAGTAATCATATGTATATTGGATGTCTTCATCAGCGAAAAAGTAGCCCAAATAATGCAATGTCATACTACTTCATCTGCCACCTTCAGAATCCTTCCGGTTTGGCTGTTATCCTCATAAATGCAGGTCATTAGGTCAACATCTAGGTTGTGTTGTTGTGCTCCATCAAGAGATTTTGCTAGCGGCTCAAACCTCTTACCTAAGTCGGAGATTAGCATTTAGAATTGCTTAGATAATCTGAGAATGGAATATTAGGATAAAGAGTTGCCGGTGTTTAGGTTTTGTTTAAAAGTATAGGAAGAAAAAGGAATGTTGAACTTAGGTCCCTATCACAAAGGATACTTTTTTTGTTATTCTTTCTTCATTGATTTTATCTTCTTTCTCTTTATGGCCACAAAAGATATCGATATAGCTTCAGCAAGAACAAAAAGGTCTCCTTGACTATTTTCCCTATTTATATGCCCGCTGACAATCTTTAACTGCACTCTATTTATGTGTAGCTTTTACGTGTCATCACCCCTTTTCGATCCTTGCCTCCTTTGCTTCTTAAGTTCACGCTCTGCTTGATAGTTATTAGGTCATGTGAAGGCATTGTTAGGTAATTGCCAGGCTGATTGAAGTCTCTATTTAGTTACTATAGAACTACCTTCTTCAGCGTTACGTTATTGTGCTTGGTCTTATCCTTTTTCTGCTATCACAGAGATTAATGTCCTGGATTGGGGTCTACATTGCACTTCTATTTATTGGTATGGAGCAACATGTTGTTGGGTTTCAATTGAGGGATTCTTCTTTGAAAAGTTTATTGTTAAGTTATTATTGCTGTAGAATCATTTCAAGAGCCTGTTAACGTTTAACTTGATAAACTAATGAATCTTTTGTGCATATCTTTTTCCCTATTGTTTAAGTTTTTGAATAAATTGTTTACAGCATAGTTTAAATTGATATTGAGAAATCTCTGCAAAATAATCTCACTTCAGTAAGTTGGCAAACCATATTGGCAAGTAATTGATAACAGTTAACAAATGTACAGGCTTTCATTATGTCATTTCATTGTGTTGCTTATTTTGTTCTTCTTAGTAGGTCGATATCGATAGATCATAATGTCCCGAGTTTATGTTGGTAACTTGCAAGCACATATACCGGAGAGGGACTTGGAAAATGTGTTTCAAGTTTTTGGAGTGCTGCGAAGGTAATCTATGAGGAACTTAGCATACTGTCAGTAAAGTAATCCTTGATGTTAAACAAAAAAAAAAAAAATGGTATTTTGCAATTATAGATGGTCTTGGAGGTAGAGTGATCTTCAACTTTTCATTCTGGTCTTACAAACTATAAAAAATATGCTTTTGTCTGATTTTGTATGCTAGAACAGATTCATTATGGAAAAGCTTTTGTTTCCAATACAAGATACAGTTTTGCAATCATTTCCATCCATTTATTTCTGTGCCTTAGCCTTCGTGTTGAAATGGCGCTTCTTGTGTTTAAAGGCTTTTTGCATCTTATTTTAGAGTCTTGAGTATTGGAGACTGATTTATTATAAAGATATGAGAGAGCTTAGAAACCATGGTTAGTTCGGAGAAAATCTTGCAGAGGTCTCTCCAAGTTATTAGCTGATTGTTTAATTTAAAATGTAGTGTTTTGCGCAGATGAATTTTAGAGTATTGTTTTTTTTTTTTACAATTAAAGTAATATCACGAAGATGAATATCTGGACAATATGTATTCATTGTTCAAATTTTCTGTCACCGGCACTTCAAATCTCTCTACGATCAGAGTTACCAAATAGATTGATATTTCATTACAGATCTTGCTTAGAGAAAAAGCTATCTCGCTATAAATTAGAACTTAAGGTTTCATTTTTCAAATTTTTTTTTTCAGATATACTTTTTTTTGATAATGTAAATGATATTAAACTAACATTAATGATAAGCATTTATTATAACAAATATAGTGATTGTAATTGCCCTGGCAATACCATTAATTATAGGCATCATCAATTGCCACTTTTACTGCATATTGCTGTTGCACTCCATTGTTAAGCAGTTGATGCTTTTTATGTGGAAATAGCGTTTGTCATATACGATATAAATAGAAAGCTTAAACCTGATGTTAGGCATATGGTTGGTGTTGCATATCAGGATTGATAATGTATTGCGATAAACTTGCTGTGTTTTATGTAATTATATTTTTATAGCGTCTTATGCTTGCTAGTGAAATTTTTAGAATGGGAAAGCATTCTAGAGTAAATGATGCATGCTTCTATTTTTATACTTGTACTGTTCATGCAAGAATATTGAGGTGATAATCTTAAAAAAAATGTCTTTTAGGATGTAACATCTATACAAGGGCTATTATAATTGGATCCTTGATGTGATTACATCTGGCACTGATGGTCTGATAGTCCTCACAATGTTGTATCAATATTGGATTGTGCAAATAGCAGCCTAACATATGAGCCTAAATATGAGCACATTGTAGATCCTTCTTAATATATTGTTTGTGTTCATATGAGATGCATGTTTAGTAAAATGTTGATTGTTTTGAAATTTTAATTGAGCTAAGTGGATACACTTAGGGGTTGTTTCGGATCAATTTTATTTATTTTATTTTATTTTTATATTTTGATTTGAAACTAATATGTTTGGTGGTGATAAGAAATAAAATACTGATAAATTATACTAAATGAATATATTTTAAAAATAGTAATAAAAAACACTAAATAAATTGATCCCAAACAGACCCTTAGTGTTTGAGTTAAGCACATCAATAGATAGCTAATTTTGGTTGATGGTTGTGTAAGTCCTTTTTAACTTTTTTTGACAGTATACTGCAATGCTATTGATTGACATATTTTTGGGTACATGCACAGTGTTTGGGTTGGTCGAAGGTCTCATGGTCCTAGATATGCTTATGTTGAATTTGATGACCGCAGAGATGCTTTAAATGCTATTGAGACATTGGATGGTATGTTGCACCGTTCAACAGAATACTACTGTTCTCTACTGCTTGTTGCATTCAAATACTTGCTCTAACTATGTGGAGGTAACTTTCTGATGCATAATTTAATCATATAATATAACATATATGTATCTCGGTGTTTTATAATGTACTTTTGTGCATTATGCTGAGAGAGGTCAGCAAACTAATGAAATTGCAATTAATTATGATTAATCTAGCTAACTCAACATTGATTAATTCTTTGTTAGATGAAAAGTATGCACATTTTAGTGCAAAGAGATTTGATTATATTGGCCATGCCATGATTGAAACTAGCATATAAGTTGGATGTAAGGTTGGGAACTAGCTGGTTTCTGTCAACATTGTTTGATCCATCGATGCCATCAATCTAGTTGAGTCTTCTTCTAATCCACTATTGATAAACCAAGTTTATCTGAAAGTAATGGTTTTTTTATTGATCGCCTTTTGTGAAACAACAATAAGTCTTTATCTCACTACGTAGGGTTAGTTACATGAATAATTTTTCTCCATTGTCATATTAAGTGTCATATTCTCATTTAAGTCAAATAAATTAATGTCATTTTAATACTTCTTAACCAAGTTTTTTTTTTAAAATCTACCACTATCTTTCTTAACTTTGGTTGAATCTAATACATCTACTCTTCTAACTAATCATCAGATGACTAAAATGACTCTCTCTAATCTTATATACCATTGGAGCTACTTTAATCTTTTCACATATATTTATTTTGCATTTTGTCTCTAAGAGTAAAGCCACTTATTCACCTGAACATCCTCATCTCTGCAACACTTAATTTCACGCTTCTCTTTTATTAGCCAACATTCAACGCCATAAAGCATTATAGATCTCACCACCATCTTATAAAATTTTCATTAAATATAAATGGTACTTTTCTATCATATAACATGCCTGAAGCATTTCTCCACTTCAACCATTCAACTTGATTTCTACTACTAACATCCCCATCTATTTCACCATCACTTTGAACAATAGACCCGAGATATCTAAAACATTCACTTTTTTAATGACTTGATTACCCATTGTCACAACTCCGAAGTAGATCTTCTACAACTAAAATTACACTATATATTTGATTTTAATTCTACTCAAATAAAAGCCTTTAAACTCTATAGTTAATCTCCATAATTCAATTTTTTTTTAAACTCCCCCTTTAGTCTTATGAATGAGAAGAATATCATCAACAAAAAACATATACTTAAGTACATCATCCTATAAATGTCAAGTGAGAACACTTATAACTAAAATAAAAATGTATGAGATTAAAGTTGATTCTTGATGTAATCCAACTGAAATAAGAAAATATTCCATCAATCATCCTTGTGTTTGAACACAAGTAACATCTATGGTATACATATACTTAGTGACTTGAATATAATCAATGTTAACTTCTTTCTTTTTTAGAACTTTCCAAAGCACTTCTCTTTAGAACTTTATCATATACTTTCTCTAAATCAACAAATATCATACATAGATTCTCCTTACTATGTATATACCTCACCATTAAACCTATAAACAAATGTATAATATCCATAGCAGACATATCTAGTATAAATCCAACTAGTTTTGAGAAACTTTTGTATAATATTGTAACCTATGTTCAATTACTCTCTCCCATAATTCAATGTAAGACACTTTAACTTAATTCCCCTACAATTATCATACTCTTGTGCATCATCTTTATTTTTAAAATTGATAACAATAAACTCTTTCTCCACTCATCTCGCATCTTTGTTATTTTTAAATTAATATTAAAATAATAATAAATCAAGAAATACATTGATCTCCTAAACATTTCTACACTTTTATTAGAATATCATCATGTCCTATTAGTTTTTCACACTTCATTTCATTTAGATTTTTTTTCTAACTTTGATTTTATTAATATGACTATAAAATATAAATCGTTATTTTCATTTATGGTAAGCTTGCTAAGTCAATTGCATTCTCACAACTTTCATTAAAAAATTCATCGAAATATCTCATCCACCTCTATTGAATATCTTTTTCTAAGAAAAGTATTTTATGATCTCCATCTTTAATGCATTACACTTGAATGAAATCTGTAATTCTCTTATCTCTTTGCTTAACTAATTTATACATACTTCTTTTGTCTTCATTAATATCAAATCTATTATATAAATCATTAAATGCTAAATTCTTTGCATTATATATTGCTTTCATATCTTTCTCAACTAATTGAGCTGTTATATTTAAATCAATTTTTAAAAATAAAACTTCTTATTTTTGATATTTTCTTGCACATTTTAACTTCATCACCAACTATTTTTATTAATAAGATTTTTTACAACTTGTTTAATATCTATTTGCAACCGAAAAAATATAAATAATAATAAAAAATGAACATCTCAACTCCAATGTTGTGGCGCCATAACCTCGACGCCTAGGCGCTAGCTCATAATAATTAAAAAATGAACATCCCGACTCACCGCGTCGTGACGCTACAAACACATCACCTATGCGCTGTCTTTGCTACTTCTAAGTTTAAAAGCTTGGAAAATGCCAACCTCTCCCACCAACAACCATCCCATTAGTGATAAGCATCTGAGAGGGGAGTGAGCAATTTTGGGAGGAGCGGGAGCAGTTAGTTGGGAAGTGGAGCGGTTGAGAATCGACTCCTGTAAGAAGAGAAGGGTTGACCCTCATTCTTCTTCTTCTTCTTCTTCTTCCATTTTTCTGCCCGCACTCTCTTCTCTTCTGGTGCTGTTGATTCCATTATAAGTTCCTCCTCGCTACATGATTTTTCCATTATGCAAGGCAAGATTTGAAGGTAAAACTCTGAACAAAAAATATCTTTTATGTGATTCCTCGCTCTATAGGAAAAATCTTGAAGAATTCCACCGTTGATCTTGGATTTGGTGTGAAATAAAAATACTCTCTCCGTCGATCTTGGGTCTATAGCAAGGGAGAAGAACTCAATTATGTTAAATACATTTTAGGCATTCCCAAAATCCAAATCTTAAGAATCTTGAAATTTGAAGATCTCCACCGTCGAGTTTAGTTCTGATGTGTGTTGAAAATTCTCACTTTGTTGATCTTGTATTCAGAATAAGGGAGAATGGTGCTTTTGCACTAAAAAATTAAGAAATTTGGTACCGCTAATCTGTTATGCTGATGAAATTTCTAAAAAGAATCATCAAATTCCCCAAGAAATTGCCCAAGAACAGAGTCTCCCGACTCGTAGCGCCTCAGCACTGGGGTACAGAGCTCTTGAGAATTTAAATATTGGGCATCCTGTTTTGCGATGCCATGGTGCTACATCTTAGCGCCGCAATGCAATCTTCTCAAGTTGCAGAGTTGAAATATCCATTTCCAATGCCATGGCGCTACATCAATTTCATAATATTTAAACATTGCTCTATCTAATTCTTTTTAGCCTAAACCTTGTTGCTTGACAACAAAATGACAATACTTAGTGCAAAAGTGATGTCTGGTTGGCCCCGAGGTGCTACGATCTTGGAGCCGCAGTGCCACCCTCTTAGTTTCATAGAAATGAAATATCTTCCTATAGCGCCGCAGTGCTACCTAGTCAGCGTCAATGTGTTGATCCCTCTAAATCTAATTTAAGTTCTATCCACAGCATCGCAACAATATACAGACAATGCTGATGCACTGACCTCTCTGATTTTTACGCGTAAGTTCCATCACAGAGCACCACGATTTTATCTTTGCAGCACCAAGGTGCTGATTCTTTTGCATATAGGTGTTGATCTCTGAAATTGTCATTTTGAATTTAAAATTCATTATTCAAGTAAAATTTTAGCTTTAATCCTGGAACAACCAAATAGTAGTGCAATAATAAAACACAAAACATGAAATAAAAATATTTCATTTTGAAAAATTTAATTAAAAATAAATTACAAAATTAAATAAAGAAGAAAAAATTGGTCTAATAATCATAGTCATCATCCTCCTCCTTTTCTGGCTCCTGCGGGGTGCTAATATAGGGTTGGTAGTGAGGCACCTCATAAAAAGGAACTCTATTTGAGCCGATGTTAAAGGTGCAGTTTTCAAACATTTGAACGAGTGTGGAGTTGAACTTGTTCATGTAAGAAAATTGCTGCTATTGCTTTCCCATATGATAATAATAAATTTTCTCTAGTTCCTGCTGTCGTCGACTACTTTTGCCCACCCTTTCTTTAACTCAAAGACTTCTCCTCTAATGACTTAGACTTGCTCAATTAACGTCTTAGAGGATTTATATGGATTGAGGAGCGTGTGAACTCTCTCATACTTTCGTCCTTGATCCAAACCTTTTAATCATTCTTTTCGTCAGGTGAGCCCTTTGTACAAGGACTTCTTCCTCCGGGCCTCCTGACGCACTGGTCGCAACACACAAAGCATAAATAAGGGAATGATAACCAAATCATACAGTAGTACTACCCTTATGCATATTACAAATTGATTTGTAAATAATCTTTCCAACATATATAATAAAGCCCTTTTGAATTGCAAAATTCAAAATGACTCTATGCCTTGTTACCTCAATGATATTACCAATGAGCATCAGCTTGTCGGAAATAAAATAATACTAAGCTTTAGCCTCGGCAGTGAAGCCGGCGACAGAAAAATTGATAATTTTTTCGTCTCGCTATTTCCACTGGACATTTGCATTTCTAATAGTGAGAAAACTAAGGATTTCATTGAAATCAAGAAGATCATTGTAGTGCAAAAGATGTTGATCATACACAACATCTTACAAATTATAATATGCGTTAATCGTAGTACTATCAAAACTCATTAGTTTCCTTCGTAGAAAAACTCTATTATTTTGATGTTCCTTTGTGTTGCCAAAGAACGCACGCATCAAGAGGATGATGTAAGATACATTGTTATAGGTCAGCTTCTCCCAGCCTTGCTCGTTGATGATTCTCTCTACGCTTCCACCCAAAATGTAGAACTTCTCTTAGGAATGAGATATTTGTGGATGAGGGCATGATACCTCTCCTCCGCTTCCACGTTGATGAATCGGTTGTTGCTCGAAACTTCGCTCTTCTTATCCTTTTGGAGGTACTTGATAGGCATATTTGTTGTCCTAAAATGAATAAAAGTTGAGAAGAGAAGAGGGGAAGAATTAAAAAAAAAGGAATCAAGGTTTTAGAATGAAAAATTCGTAGCCTTTTTTTTTTTAGACTGGACCGAGCACCGCAATGTTGATTTGATAGCGACAAGGCGTTGGCCACTTGGTTTCTGAGATTTAGGACTAGTGCTGCAACACTCCACATGTGGCGCCTAGACTCTAGTCACCCAGTCAAAATGGATATTGTGTAAGTAAAAAAACACTTATTACTATTTATCACCATTACTTTTATAATCAATTAGAACTGAAAAATGTGCCAAACATTGATGGAGTGTCGCGACGCAGGTCAAAAGTTATATCAGTTTTATTAAATGCACCTGCCAGCCTATCGACCTTTGAATGACATTTTGACTAGCACCACGATGCCACTTTTGCAGTGCTTTAGTGCTGGTAAATCCATTTATGTTATTCTTATGTCGCTTCAGCGATACGACAACACTGGGTTTATAGTGTCAAAGTGCTACCCTCTCTTGTTTTGAGACTCATGTTCCTATTTGATGACGTTGAACAATTATATGGTATTATATATATGGAATATATATATATATATATATATATATATATATATATATATATATATATATATATATATATATATATATATATATATCGAATCAAACTCTCAATCTATGTGTTCACCATGTGAACACTCTAATGGCATTCCCAAGAGATGTAATCCCAATCTCTATGTTCGCCATGTAAACTTCTAAAATATAATGACATTCTAAGGGATGTAAGCTCAGTCTCTATGCTAGTCATGCAACTTCTAAAATATAATGGCATTCCAAGGTATGTAAGTCCAACCCATGTGTTCGCCATGCGAGCACCCTAATGACATTCCAAAGGATGTAAGCCCAATCTCTATGTTTGACATGAACTTGTAAAATATAATGGCATTCCAAGGGATGTAAGTCCATCCCATGTGTTCGCCATGTGAGCACCCTAATGACATTCCAAGGGATGTAAGCCAAATCTCTATGTTTATCACACAAACTTCCAAAATATAATGGCATTCCAAAAGGATGTAAGTCCAACCCATATGTTCGCCATGTAAGCACCCTAACGACATTCGAATAGATGCAAGCCTTATATATATCTGCAACACAGACTTCATTGAATTATTAAATAAACTTATAAATTTAGTTTAGTCTTAATTCACTCAACACCTAAACAACACCTCTAGTCTGCCCAGATATATGAGACGTGTAAACCCATGGCTGTTAATCGGACTCCTTGGATATTATGACTAATAGTCCTCTGATGTTGGTAGATTGGAATAACAATAGTCCCAGGATGACGAAACCATGAGATCTTGATTGGGACTACCCTCATATTTCTTTTAGACAATCATTCACATTGAGTCATATCAGAGAGATATGTTTATTTTCAACCTTAATCGAGAGTGCTCTCTTATTGCAATGAGAGGGTAATTAACTATGAATGCTTGTGTTCATAGGAAGTAGGACCTATATTTAAATAAACCCTAACATAATATTAAGAGAAATCTAGTTAAATATATATTAATCTACCTCATGAAGAACGAATTCCTTGAACATCCTATAAAGATTGCGCGGAGGTTCGCAAAGAGCATTTTTTTTTGAGTGAACATATTTCTGCGACTTTGCTTGGGATTACTTCTCTCTCAATCTCTGATTATAAAAAAATTAAAATATACGGTATCATTGTAGATTTAAATATTGGGTCATTTTCTTCTTTAAAAGTTTAGGTTCTTGAGGCATAGTAGAACCTTAATTCAAATCTATGATAAGGTGTGAAAATCTCAATGGCAAACCTAACAAATTTAATGACTGTCAAGTTGAGAGGGATTACTGTTAGATTCCCTCAAGTCATGATCAATGCTAGTTCTGCTGGAGCCACTCTCCACTTCAGAACAATCTCTGAGGTTATACAGTTTGTACTTGTTGGACCTATGACCATCATCACTGAAGGCAAAAAAATGCCAAAGACATTCAAGAAGCTGCCATATAATGGAAAAAGACTGAATGTATTCATCAAGCAACTAAATTTACTTAGGAAAGAACTTTTAAGAAGGATTTCGAGAAAGAACTCAAGATTTGGTGATGAGGAGATGACTCAACCTAAACTGAAATCTATCATTATTGATCCACTCAATAATCTGTCATAGGAGCCTATCATTCCACAAGGTACTGCCTTTGCTCAAGGTAGTAATGACCACGAAGCATCTTCTTTGGGCACCAAAATATCTAAGAGAGCTCGATGAATATAGACAATGCTTATCACAGAGCTGCTGAATTACCTATACAAATTGAATAGTAGTACGAACCACTGGTGGAAGCAAACATATCCACTAATAACAATTTTGAGCCGTTCCTATAGGTCAAAAGAAATAGCTCTGGAGGAGCTATAAAGAAGTCTTTTTGCGATAAGCACATACATCCCATTTCACAGGATCTACCACGGAAGGATGAGATTATCTCTCCAAAATCTACAAAGTTTTGAAGGCTGTTAAAAATAGAAACCTTCAAAGAAAAATTAAGAAGTTGGTGATCTATGTTACCAACCCAACAAATTCCTATTCTAAGAAAGGTGGAAATATTGAAAAATATTGTGTTCGGCTTGAGAATAGCTCAAGACCTAAGGTTTTAATAATCGATCAACACCGATAACACGGCATTCGGTATGAAAATATTAGGTGGCCAGTTGTTGAAGATTCTGACAATCCACACAAAAAAAAGGGAATATCATTCGTCTCATCCTAACCTATTCAGAAATACTAGGGTGTGACATCTATGATGTGTTCCCAGAGATCCACCACTGAGAGGTCCTGATCAATCTGGGTAGCTAAAAAACCCTAGCTTATCAAGAATGAAATAATCCAAGCTTAGCTAGATGATGAAAATGCTGAATCGCCCATCATTAATTGGAAGCATTGATCCAAATGCAGCCAATCAAAGGTTGATGTGAAGGTAATCAACCATTTTGGGAAGAAGATGACTTATTGATTGATGTAGAACAGCAAGTCTTGATTCCCGAGATAATGACAATAATGATTGCATGGAAGTTGAGGTTGTTTGTGTGGTCGATACACGTTTAAGAAAAAAAAATGTGATGCTCGAACATCCAAATGAGGAATAACATTAGGATGGACCAAGTAACCAAGTGCCCGAAGGTGAAACTCGAATGGAGGTTGAAGAAATTGAAGAACTAACCGATGTTGTAATAAGGTTATAATAACATATGGGTTCTTAACTCCAAAGAAGAGACTAAGAAATTAGCCAATTGAACAATCATCTCGATGAGATGAGTGGGCTAATGAAAGAGTTATTTTGTTAGTTTAACTTAATAGTAATTGCAACGCAGCAAGTACCTCTTAGAAATTCTCTAAAGATGATCAACCCAATAGCTGAAATTGGGGATATACAAAATACTTCACCTAATTTGCCAATATCTTCAACACAAAGGTAAAAACCTTTAGAAAAGTTATGCTAAATGCTCACCAAGCGGTTGATATCATTAATAAATCATAAATAGAGGATCTTATTAGCCAGATGGTCAAAGCAAAAGAGAGGACTTGCTCGACTTCAAACACTTTAGCATCCATCTGTGACTAGTCTGCTTCTATAGCTGTGACAACTTATCTCACCATAAACATTCTCTCCAATAAATATTGTCTTCTCTACTGTAACTCTCTCAATTCAGCAAATATATCAAGAAACTTTATCTGTGCTCTAGAGAGTTCTCTCTAAGGTTATGCTCGAGATCTTGATAGATTAGAGAAACTTGCTGTGAAGTAGTGTCGAGCAAATTTTTTGCTCAACGAGTGCGTTTGATAAGAGTTCCTGGTAAGTAGTTCTTAGTGAGAATTATCCTAACTCAACATCTCGGCATAGGGACTCCCAAAGTCGTAGCTCACTTGCTTCAAGGCCCAAAATGGTAGTACAATATAATAAAGAGTTTGTCTCTACACAAAAGTTAGAAAGCTCAGACAAAACTTCTAAGTCAACACCTAGAAGTGGGTGGCGTAATGCCATCACTATATGATGCAAGCTCTTTGAAGAGTTGTAACGTGATACTCCTGAAGGTTTAGAGTGAATCCTAGAGACAAAGCATAAAAGTTCCAAACTAGATAAGCATGTTTGATGTATATCCTTTAAATCAGAAGTGGGGTACCTCTCTCCATTGGGAGTCAAAATCTTCTAAGGAATCATCTTGGGTGGCACTCACTATCACCTAAGTTGAGCTTGATAGGAATGATTCATCATCGATTTTAAAGCACTAGATTCTTTTGTACATGACTCTTCTTCGATATGCATATGGTCATTATTGACAGGCTCAGTAGAATGAGAGACTGGGGAAGTTCTATTGGTGTTTGTCGATATTGCTAGAGTGAGCTCACTCTTTACTTGTTCTGCTGACAGTTCAACCTCTACTGGTGGAGGTGGAGCATGAATAGAGTCAGATGTTCCTATTACTCCTATATCATAATTAGCTAGAAGAGGGCTTCTAGTATTCCTTTCGGTGCTTGCATGAATAGTGAAGCTCTCGATGACGCTTTTTACCACTATCTCGTCTACTTGATGATTTCTTATAAGTATGAGCTGTGTGTCGAGGGGAATGAAAGTGTCAAGTCGGCATGGATTTTTGAGTCTACTACTGTATATGCAGAATCTCAATTTCAAAAAGGAAGAGAAGGTGTGATGAATCCATAGGGGTTGTTTCCTGTGTTAACCTCCTGTGGTTCCACATAGAGTTAAGATCCAATCCCTAGGTGAAGCAAAAAAGCCCAAGCCATAGAAGTTGCCTTAAAGCAAATAGATAGTGATAACGTCCCTAGGGAATGAGTATTTATTATATCAAGTATCTGTGGTACTCCGTATATATGCATAGCTTGAGTAAAGCCATACTATAGGGTTATTCTGTTGGGATTATATCCCTCTAAAATCATAAACTCATGATGACGAAAGGAAAGCCAAGCAAGTCTCAACCCAATGAGCTATTCTACAATGCACCTATACCTCGACTTTGATGATAGTAAGGGTATGCCTCTATTAGCAACAAAATCTGTGAAATTTTGTCCCAAGCTCTGATTAGGTATAAAAAGATGATATGAGAATAATCTGAAATCTATCCATCATACATGCTAGCACAAACATAAATTTCTGGATCTAATCTCTGTTAAAGTAATTGTCACCTTGCTCAGCTGCATAATCAGTGGGAAGTGCCGCTCTCTAAAGTAAAGAGGTGTTTCGGGACAGGTGAAGGCTCCAGAAATATGTGCGTGAATCCATCCATGTATGTAATACCATGGAGCCTCTACATCACTGCGACATGAGTTGGACATGACCCTCACTCTGTCCAATCCATGACACAAGTAAGCTAATGCTGCAAGTGTTAGTGCTATCCTATCGCCACGAGCAAGCAAACTAGCCATCAATAGGGTATAAAGGCGAAAGAATCTACTGCACCCTAGGAATACGAAGTAGCACAACCATGCAACAATAAAGACCACTAAGGATAGCTTATTGTCGATGTCTCGTGCTAAAACATGCCGATAATTGACTCTCTTTTAGGGCTCAAATCTAGCGCTCGAAGACTCCTTGAACGAATGAAAGCCAATGTCAAATGGATCATTTAATCGTGTAGAATGAGGCAAGCATACTACTGGATGGAGGAAACTCTCATACCATACATTGAGAGTAACAATATCACGTCATCTAAGGCCTACTTTTAGTTTTCTGAACAACGTTTGAAAGAATATACATGACCTTCTCCCCTTTATTGATCAACTGATTAACGCTGAAAGAGCTCATGATTTAGAGGGACACACTCCTTATATGGAATGCCTAAAATAGTGAGGCTTGCTATATTCTGCATAAATTCCAAAGTAATCGCGTCTCATGTGGACCAATCTAACAAATATTGGTGGTCCTATCCCAATGCTCTGCTATGCCAAGGATCCAGGTGAAAGGAAGACAACTATAGTTGAAGAGTGATGCATAAATGACATAGTATAAGACAACTCTTTTGAGAATGTCATCATGCATCTATAAATGATGGTGAACCTAATATATGTAGCCACCGATAGCTGACAGAGGTGTGATTAATACTGATTTTGAGTTCCAATCCTATGGAATTTTAGATTTTATCCTCTTGCCAGAGCCTCTTAAACAATTGAGCTTGAATGTTTGATTGTATAGGTTGAACGTTATCTTTAACTAGCTTCTTTAGAGCTGATGAAAAGTATTAAAGATTATTATTGAAATATCTTCTTCCTCAAAATCATCCTCTTCAAACAACATTTGTGTGGGATTTGCGGTTTTCTTTTGTCTTGTAGAATATGATCCCAAGTTCATTGTAGCCTCTTCTAGGAGGGACATCGAAAGTTTTCAACTATTATATTTTCTCATTTCTTGAAGCTGTTAAGGCTTTTATATGTGCCCTTGGCACTGTAATTATTTTTATAGCCTTATTGGAGATTTAAGACTCGGGTACTCGTATTAGAGAAACATTGGTTTTCTCTAATTGTTTAGTTATATCACCAGTACTAGTTCCTCCCTTTTTTGGGTGGTTAAGGCTTTCTAGGTTGATAAAGTACAAACTCTCCTTCATCGTCTTCAGTATGTTTTCCAAGGTGGGGAATTACTTATGTTGTTTTGATTTGTTAGCATTTTTGCTTATTGAATCATCCTCTTTCAACATTATCTTAATAGGCAGGACTTCTTGCTTTTGGATATTAACTTCCCATACCTCTTAGGCATGAAGTACTTAATATCATCATAGATCTTGATTTAATGTATCAAGAATGGATTCATATTGCCATCAATTCGACACTCTTCACCATTTTGAATGTATTTCAGGCATTGATGGAGAGTTGAAGGTACTATACTGTATTCATGAATCCACAGTCTATCCAAGATTGCTTTGTAGGAAATAGTAGCTTTAATCATATGGAATTTAGCTTATGTGTATAATTTCCTAATGAATATAGATAGAACAAGAGACCCTAAGATTTGTTGTCCATGTTTATTGAATCCCTGAAGGAATACTATACTTTTATCGAGGTAAAGAGCATCTAAGGCTAGTGCTTGATGCATTTTAGCTATTAAGAGAATGCTTGAAGCACCTAGATCGATCAATATTCTTTATTTATGTGGGTAGAATTGAATTCAGCTGTAATATAAAGTGGTTAATTATGTTTGATCATCCATAACTATAAATCATCATCACTAAACATGATGGTTGATTAATTTTAAGTTACTTCTTCTATGAATTCTTCTTTATGAGAGGAAGTTTTTGAATTCTATGATTTTTCAAAATTTTTAGAGCTCTTAGAACTACTGCCTAGCTTAGGACACATGTTCTTTGAGCCAGATTTAACCTTCCTCTTGATGGGCTTTTCTTTGGGAAATCATAGCTCTTCCTTAGAGTCAGTTCCTATTGCAATCGTGACATACATCTCTTTGATTTTGAAAATTAGAATTTTTACATATCATGACCCAACACGTTTCTTTTGAAACCTCTTCTTGATTTTTTTTTTTGTGTCAAGTTGCAAGTTGGCCATGTACTCCTTCAACTTAATTGGTTTTCATGGAGGTCACTCATATTCATCCAAAGAGTCGATCACCTTCTGTGTCTTAGACTTTGGTCTTTGAGTTTTCCTCCCTTTCTTGGATTTATGGGGGTTTGACAAAGAATTCTGGTTAGTTTTCGATTACTTCCTTTCATTATATAAAAATTGTCCCCTATTGGGTAAGAATATTCTCGAATCTATTTCATGTTCCAAATAATTCTTCCACCGCATGCCCTCCATGGCTAAAAGAATGTTGATCTTTTAGTTTTCTTTGAGATGAAGGTCTCCTAACCACCTTCTTCCTCCACTAGTGGGGCTTTTCCTTTATTATAATCTACGTTCTGCATTTCTACTCGCTGAACCTCTTTGTCCTTTGTATTCTAGTTTGGAGATACTATGATAACATTTAGTTTTTCCTTTTTAGGATGTACCAATATACTAGATAGAGTGAGCTCCCTATTATAATAACTCTTTTTCTACCCAGTCTTTAAAGATGAAATAGTCTTTGATTGTGTGACTTATAAGTCCGTGGAATAGACAATAGTTGGGATCATTGATTTTGTCCACTTGATCAGGTCGACGTGGTTCTAGCAATTGCAATCCCAACTTTAAAGCATGCTTGAAGGTTTTATTAGTACATTCTCTTTTAAATGAATACTGCTTGATCATCTTCTCTTGGAGGGCATGACCTTTTTTTTATCCTCCAAGTGTTTTGCCACTTATCGCGAGGTTGTTACACCTCAAGTGCCTCCTAGCTGCATGATTTCTCCCTCGCAAGGAAAGATTCAAGGTAAAACTCCGAATGAAAAATATCTTTTATGTGATTCCTCACTCTACAAAAAAAATATTGAAAAATTCCACCATTGATCTTGGATCAAGTGCGAAATAAAGATCTTCCTCCATCAATCTTAGGTCCAGAGCAAGAGAAGAACTCAAATATGTTAAATACATTTTAGGCATTCCCAAAACCCAATCCCAAGAATCTTGAAGTTTGAAGACCTCTGCCGTCGAACTTAGTTCCAACGTGAGATAAAAATTCTCTCTCCATTGATCTTGGATTCAGAACAAGGGGGAAGTGTATTTTTGCACTAAAAAATTAAGAAATTTAGCACTGCTAAGCTGTTACGCTACCGAAATCTCTAAAATGAATCATCAAATTCTCCAAAAAATCACCAAAGAACAGAGTCTCCCGACTCGTCGCACCTCAATGCTGGGGTGCAGTGTCCCAACGCTGAGCTCTTGGGAATTTAAATATTTAGCATTCCGCTTCGTGGCGCCCCAGTGCTCTACGTAGTGCCAAAGTGTTGATGTAAGTGCTGTGATGCTAAATCTTGGTGTCGTAGCTCTATTTTCTTGGATTACAGAGTTGAATATCAATTTCTAGCGCCATGGTGCTGCTCTTGCTACATCAATTTCATAATATTTAGACACTACACTATCTAATTCTTTTTAGCCTAAACCTCATTGCTTGACACCGAAATAACAATACTTATCGCAAAAGTGATGGCCGGTTAGTGTCGAGGCACTACTATCCTAGCACTGTAGTGCCACCCTCTCAGTTTCACAGAAACAAAATATCTTCCTATAGTGCCGCAACACTACCTAGACAGCGTCGAGGCACTGATCCCTCTAAATCTAGTTTAAGTTCTACCCATAGTGCCACAACACTATACAAACAACACTGATTCATTGACTTCTCTGATTTTTAAGTTTAAGTCATATCACAGAACACCATGATTTTATCTTTGTAGCGCCAAGGCGCTGATACTTCTGCATCGAGGCGTGATCTTTGAAATTGCCATTTTTAAATTTAAAATTTATTATTTAAGTAAAATTTAGTTTTAATCCTAGAACAACCAAATAGTAGTGCAATAATAAAATACAAAACAAGAAATAAAAATATTTCATTATGAAAAAAATTATGACAAAGATTTTTTACAAATAAAATTACAAAATAAAAAAAAGAAGAAGGGGAAACTGGCCTAATAATTATAGCCATTCTTCTTCTTCTTCTTCTTTCTACTCTTGCAGGATGCTAACATAGGGTTGGTAGTGAGGCACTGCATAAAAGGAAACTCTATTTGGGCTAGCATTAAAGGTGTAGTTTTCAAACATTTGAACGAGTGCAGAGTTTAAGTCATTCATAAAGGAAAACTATTGTTGACTCATATGATAATCAAATATCTTCTCTAGTTCTTGTTGTAGCTGACTACTTTCACCCACCATTTTTTTAAAAAATTTTGAGACTCCTGCTCAAATATTTTAAAGTTGCTTAGTTAATGTCTTGGAGAATTTGGACCTAGATTGAGGAGTGTGTGAACTCTCTCCTACTTCTATTCTAAATCCAAACCCTTTAATCATTATTTTTGTCAAGTGAGACCTTTGTATAAGGACTTCTTCATCTGGGCCCCTTGACGCTCTAGCCGCAATACCCAAAGCATAAATAAGGGAAAGATGACCAAATTCCTACAATAGTACTACCCTTAAGCACATTATAAATTGAATTGTAAATAATCTTTTTTGCATATATAATAAGCCCTTTTGAATCACAAAATTCAAAATGAACTTATCCTTAGTTACCTTATTGATATTAACAGTGGACATTAGCTTGGTGAAAATAAAATAATGCCGAGCTTTAGTCTCTCCAGTTAAGACGATGGTAGGAAAATTGAAAATCTTTTTTCTCTCGCCTTTTCCACTAAACATTTGCATTTCTAATAATGAGAAAACTAAGGATTTTATCGAAATCAGGATGATCATTGTAGTAGAAAAGATATTGATCATACACAACATCTTACAAATTTTAATATACATTAATCGCAGTACTATCAAAACTCACCAGTTTCCCCCGTACAAAACTCTATTATTCTAGTGCTCCTTCACATTGGTGAAGAACTCTCGTACCACGAGAATGATGCAAGATACGTTGTCATATGCTAGTTTCTCCTTGCCTTGCTCATTGATGATTCTCGTTATGTTCCCACCCAGATTATAGAAACTCCTCTCCTGAATGAGATGTATGTGGATAAGGGCATGCTGATACCTTTCTTCTGCTTCCACACTAACGAATCGACTATCGTCGCTCGAAGATACCCTCTTCTTACCTTTTTGAAGATTCTTGATCAACATATTTGCTGTCCTAAAATGAATTAAAGTTGAGAAAAGGAAGATGATAATAATTTCCAAAAAGGAACCAAAGTTTTAGAATGAAAAATTCGTAACCTATGAGTCATATTTATAGACTGGAGCCAGCACAGAAGCACTACTTTAACAACACTGAGGCACTGGCCTCTCAGTTTCTGAGATTCAGGACCAGTGCCATAATGCTCCATATGCGACAGCTAGGTGTTGGTAACCTAGTCAAAATGGTTATTATGTTGGTCAAAAAGGAGCACTTATTACTATATATTACTATTAATTCCTGATTGCTAAAAAAAAACACCTTCGAGGTGAGAGTATATTTTTTCATGGCGATTCACATATATTCAATCAGATTTCCCCTCACATTATGTTAGGGTTTATTTAGATCTAAGTTCTACTTTCTATGGACGTAAGCCTCCATAGTTAATTACCCCTGCTACTGCAATAAGAGAGCATTCTCGATTAAAGTTAGAAACATATATATCTATTTGATATGCATTGGTGTTTCAGAGGTATAGTGTGGTTCAGATGAGCATCTAAAAGGAAATATGAGTGTAATCCCAATCAAGACCCCATGATTTTGTTATCTTGGGATTACATTATTCTAGCCTACCAATATAAGACGGACACAGTCGTAATGTCCAGATAATCTGATTAGCATCCATGGGTTGCCTCGTTTTAGGTATCCCGAGTAGACTTAGAATTTTAATGTTAGTAGTATAGGAGTGTTCATGTGATGAATAGATTATAAGGTGTTCACATTGCGAATGAGATGATGTTCACATGTTGAACGAATAGGATGCTGGCTTACATCCTTTTGGAATGCCAAAATTTAGGGTTGTCCACATGGTGGAAGGATATAAATTTGTTCATGTAGTGAACGAATTATGTGGTCTCCACGTGGCAATGAACATATATTCACATGGTGAACAAATAAGAGGTTAGGCTTACATCCCTTTGGAATGCCAAAAATTATGGTTGTCCATATAGTGAACATATGGTAGGTTGTTTGTATAGAAAACATATAGAAGACTGGGCGGGTTTACATCCCTTTTGTAGAATGCTAGAATCATGTGGATGTTCATATAATGAACATATAGAGATTGTTTATGAACAGATAGAAGATTTATGTGATAGTAAGGCATATTGTCACTTTTATTTGGAATTTAATTTTTTTTTTAAGGGAGCAGCGCCTAGGTGCTGTTATGATGGAGCCCATTGCCTAGATGCACAGATGAGTTGTCGGGTCCAGTGCCTTGACACTACATGAGTAGCACCATGGCGCCATCATTATTAGTCATTTGGCCGTTTGAACAATGCCACAGTGCCGTATAGACAACACCATGTCTGGTTAAGATTCTTGACACGTATGCAACGAGTTTTAAGGGGTAACAACAAATAAGCATCGTGGCTCCGGGTTAGAGCACTATGACGCTACGATCTTTTTGTGCATGTCAATTATGAAATTTATTATAATTAAATCTATCCTTTTAACTACATAGTAACTGATGGGATGGTAGACCCGATCGGCCGATGTGGGCACGCTAGTCGCATTTTGCAAACTAAAAGGCCGACTAGTATGGGCATTGCGCGGGGCTGATTTATAAATAGGCCGGTAAGGATTATTCATTCAACAATCTCTTCTAATAATTATTTCCTTTCTCTCCTAGCTTTCTTTGCTTCCTAAATTCTATTTTAATCATGCCTCCTAGAAGATTGGTGTGAAAGAGTATGGCATCCATCGATGCCAATTGCTTTCATCAACCTTGATGCCGAGCGGTATCAGCATACTCTCCTTCACAAGCACCTGATTCTGGAAAGGAGTTTCCAGAATCCCAACGACGGTGTGGAGGGGGTGATTTTAGAGCAAAGGTGGATTTAGCTGGCCTATGAAAACAGCTTGTGCATCATCCTAGTTGTGTGTGAATTTTTTATAAATGCATGGGAATGGCCAGGACAACAAAGCATATCCTGGGGAAGCTAGTAAGACAGAAATGCATGTTACGATCTTCCCAATATTGAATATGATCAATATCTCTCTTATTACAATGATCACCCGATTTCGACGAGATCATTCATTTTATTTCTAGCGAAAATGAAAGTGTGCAATGGAAACGATGGGAGGAAAGGATTATCAATTTTTTTGCCGCCGGTATGAGAGCCGCTTCTAAGGCTTGAAACTATTTCATTTATGCTAGGCTTATGCCCTCTGGTAACATTAGTGAGGTTACGAAAGATAGAACTATTTTAAAATTTTCTATTCATAAAGGGTTTCTGATTGACATCGAGAAAATCATTTATAATTCTATTTATAGTATGCTGAAGAGCACTACTGTCGAGTGCGGCCACCCTTATCTTATTTATGATTTATGTGTAGCGGCGGGTGCAGTAGGGGGGCTTGATGAGGAGGTACTCTTTCAGAAGACCCCTCTAATGAAGAGGGTGATTAAGGGATTCAAGAATCGATTTGAAGTGGGAGAGAGTTCACATCCTCCTCGATTTAGGCCCCAAACTCCCAAGTCCCCGGCCAAGCAAGAAAGAATTTGTTAGCTAGGTCACAGACTTGTGAAAGAGGGTGGACATGACTAATCGTAGGCAAGAGATGCTGGAATGCAAGTTTGACCATCATGTGGGTCAACAATAGATACAATTCTCTTACATGGCTCAGTTTAACACTACATTAGGCAACATATTTTAGAATTGCAATCGTGTAGATCCAAGCCAGGTCTCTTTTCCTACGAGCCTCAGTATCAGCCTTGTGTGATTACTCTACCGATGCCAGAAGAGGAGGAAGATGAGGGTGGCGATGAATACAACTACTAGTTTCCCTCATTTATATTTTTCTCCTTTTTTATCATCTTGTAATTTTATTTATTTGGAAATAAAGTTTTTATATATATAATCATTTGACGTTGTTGTATGCTTGTACAATTGCTCTAAGATAATAATAATAATAATAATAATTTCAATGCTTATGTAAAAAGTCATATCAGGGGTTGGCGCCGCGGCGCTGATATGCTACGCCTCTGTGCTTGGGGACGAAATGAAAACCCGAGAGATAGGCGTTGTGGCATTGACCTACGACGCTATAGCACTGTGGGGATATTATGTTCCCTCAACAAAAAAAATGTTTAAGTCATTCTTTTTTACATGCATGTAGGCGATATAGTGCTGTGATGCTATCCCTACGGATGACATTGTTAGATTTTATTTATTTATTTTTTATCAAAAAATGTTCTAAGTCATATTCCAAGTGACACGTAGACATCGTGTCGTGGCACTAAGGTGTCATTTTACTTGTATTAGGACAACACGGCGTTGTGCCGATCTTATGGCGCCATGGTGTGATATGATTTCGTTAAAGCGTTGCAGCATTGATTCTTAAGTGCGGCGGCCCCATTCTTATATATGAATACTTGAGAGCATGACATCGTGATGCCAATATTCAACAACACAATGTTGTGAGCTAGAATTTGAATTTAAAGCATGAATCTTCATATTTTTTTTTAGAAATTTCGATAGCATTTCATCTTAACAATGCTAGATTTCAAAATTGTATAGTGCGGAGCACTCTTCTCCTTTATTTCGGATCTAAGATTGATGAAAGGGAGGGGATTTTCATCTCACCCCAAATGAAATTCAATGACGGAGGTCTTCAAATCTCCAGGTTTTCCACACCGATAAAAGATCAATGGTGAGATTTTTATCAAATATGCCTTTTCAAAAGCAAAATGACATAAATTCTTTACTTAAAGTGAGAGGATCTTTGAGTAAGGGATGATCACTAGTTCAGTGAGAGAGTGGATTCAAATGAAAAAAAGTCCTTGGAGTGAACTTCTCACTCCTATTTATAGTAGTAAGTTGATAACTATTTTCTCTCAACAGCTGGTGCAGCGCCGCGATGCTGTATCGTAATTCGACATCTGGACTGTGGTAGTTATCCTTCTAAAAGGTTAGGGTAGTGTCATGATGCCAAGAACATAGTTCCGCGGCGCAATAGCCAGAAAAAAATATTTTATTTTATTTCACTTTTTTTCTTTTGATGTAAACAGTTTCATAACCGACAAGAACTGAAAAGTGTGTCAGACATTGATAGAGCACTGTGATGCTGGTAAAAAATTCTATCCTTTTATGTTAAATGCGTCTGCCAACTTGTCGGCCTTTGAACAACTTTTTGATTGGCTTCGCGACACCAATTTTGTAGCGCCTCAATGCTCATCAATCCATTTATATTATTCTTATGGCCAATGCCACGACGCTTGGTTTACAGCGTTGAGGCGTTGCCTTCTCTGGTTTTGAGGCTCATGTGTCTATCTGATGGCGTTGAGCTTCAGGCGTTGAGATACCAATTTTTCGACGCCATGGTGTTCTACCCCTAGTGCTGTGGAACCTATATATAACACTCAATCTATGTGTTAGCCATGCGAACACCCTGATGGCATTCCCAAGGGATGTAAGCCCAATCTCTATGTTTATCATGCGGACTTTTAAAATATAATGACATTCTAAGAGATGTAAGCCCAATCTCTATGTTTGCCATGCAAACTTCTAAACTATAATGTCATTCCCCGGGATGTAAGTCCAATTCATGTGTTCTCCATGTGAGCACCCTATTGACATTCCAAGAGATGTAAGCCCAATCTCTATGTTCGCATGTGAACTTGTAAAATATAATGGCATTCCAAAGGGATGTAAGTCCAACCCATGTGTTTGCCATGCGAGCACACTAACACCATTCCAATGGATGTAAGCCCTACATATGTCTTGAACGCAGACTTTGTTGAATTATTGAATAAACTTATAAATTTAGTTTACCCTTAATTCAATCAGCACCTTCACAACACCTCTAATCTACTCAATATATAAACCTAGCTCATTTTAAAACTCAAAAAATACAAACTTTAATCTCAAAATATAAACCTAGCCGAAAAACTCATCATTGATTCATCTTTATATTTAAATTCTCAAATCGAATATTACCCAACAATAAATAAATAAAATAAAAATTATATTAAATTCAGGTTAACTTTCACATTATAAGAAAAAAAGTAGCCTCCAATTTTCCTAAACGTCAAATCAACATATCTTTCATGCTCAGTGCTGCTACTGGCATCTTAAACAACATCTTTGATTGATGGTATTACTGTCTTAGCACGCAAGCTCGTTGAGTCTACTTTCAAGCTTGACACACTTGGTCTTGATCTTCTAATTTCTCAAATCTCATCTACTCTCTCTCTCTCTCTCTCGCTTTTAGTTTAGCCGCACAAGTTTCCCCTCTCTCCATCTTCTTTCTCTGCTCAATAAATTGTAATGGCTGAAACTCCCTCAGCCTGTCTCCTTGCTCTCTATTAGCATGGGAGCTTACGCTCATTTGGCTTCCCTCTTTATCTTTTCTACCCTCTAACATTAGTTAGTTCATATTATTACCATTATTAATTATTTAACACAAAATTTCACAATCTTTCCCAATTATAAAAATTTCATTACTCAAATTTAAATATCATAATTCAATAAATTTAACTAATATAAAACATTGTCATAATATCCTCGATCAATAAAATTAAATATTATTTCATAATATCATAAATCATACATAATATGCATCAATAGCTAGTGTGTATATATATATATATATATCAAACTACTTGAACAAAATAGTTCATATAGGAAAACTATTATTTTGACACTACATCAAACATTTTCAATATTATTTTTCACTGCAATAGGTTCTTTGACTCTTGTTGAGTTAGGACAAACTCATGGTCAAATAGGCTGTCTTAACTTTTTTTTGAGGAGTTGAAACATCTAATTTTATTATTCTTTATCAACTTATAGTCTTTTGTGAAGGAGCTCCACTTAGTTTTTGTTTCTCATAAGTCTTCTGGCTAAACATGGGATAATATTTAGCTAAATGACTAGGCTGACGACACCAATAATATGTGTTGGGGCCTAACAAACAATCACCCTTATGTTGCTTCTCACATTTAGCACAAGATTCTATGGTACGAGCCGTACTACTAAAATTATTAGAATCAAATTTAGGCTTCTTCCATTAGATCCCTCTGATTGAGCCACATGATCACCTTCATCCATACACTTCTTCTTGGGCATCTCTTTATGCTTTTGAGTAATTTAGAAATCTCTTTTGACTCTTTTAGTCCTCTCCATTAATATAAAGTAATCATTGATCTCCAAAGGCACCAACAACTATTTAATCAAATTCTTTAATCCAGATAAAAATCTATAGCACTTCTCTTCTATAGTTGATATTAGCTGTGGTGCATAACTAGACAATTTGGTGAATTTTGCCTCATATTATATGACCGTTTTCTCTCCTAGAACCAATTGAATGAACTTATCTTGCATTTGTCTTCGTACAAATAGTGGCACAAACCACTCTCTGAATAATTTAACAAAATCTTCTCAATTAATCATCATATTTGATTTATCTTCTAATCTATCCTGGTTGCTCACACCACCACCTTTCTGCTTCTCCATCCAAGACAAATGTAGTTAGTGATATCCTCCTTTCATTAAGGTATGTAATGTCGTTTAATATCTTTTATATGCACATTAGCCTGTTCTTTGATTCAATCAGCCATTCACTTCCTTTGAAATATTTCTATGCATTATAATCTCATATCTTGATTTTAGATTATTTTACTTAATGAGCCTAAATTATTATTTAGTTAATTATTATAAGTGAACTATTTTTTTCCTTTCATTTAACATTTTAAAATTCATATAATTGTATGAATAATCATATTATTTTTTTATATAGTACTTTTAAAATATGATTATAACACTTGTAAAATTTTCTATTATACAAACTTTTTATTCAAATTAATAATAATTGCTCTCATTTTGTACTAATATTTTCTTCTCTTTAACTTTATAAATCATATTTAACTATTTTTACTTGTTTAAATGAGTCTTGGAAATCTTAAATTCCTAATTACAACTAACAAATTCCTAATTTTTCATTTTCAAATTTATCTATAACTTTATATCAATGAATTTAAATTATTATCTCTTCCATAACCTACAAATATTCCTAATTTATTTCATAATATAATTACATAAATTTTAAATCAATATTTATCCTAATATATTTTTATTTATCTTTATAAATAAATTTACTCTTAATCTCATTATAAAAATATTTATCATTAATGTTTAAATTTGTATAATATTTTTTTCTTAATTTAACTTTAAAGATAAAAAATATAAAATAATATTTATCACTTAAATATTGTAGATCTATTATAAATAAAATACATAAATTTCTAATATATATATATGTTTTATTTTTGTAAAACCAATTGTTTAAACACTCACAAAATACAAACTCTAGTATGAAAATATAACCCTAGCCTATAAACTCATTATTGATTCATCATTATATTTAATTTCTCAAATCTAATGTTTCCTAGAAACGAAAAAAAAAAAAAAAAAAATTTAGGTTAACTTTCACAACAATGGCTTCCAATTTCCCTAAATCTCAAATCGACATACCTCCCATGCTTAATGCTAGCATCTTAAACATCTTTGATTGTTGTTTCGACATGCAAGTTCACTTCTTACTCTGGCCCATTCTCAGGCTTGCAATCGTTTGCTCTCAGTCTCTTGATTTCTCCCCCATCTTCTGCTCTGTCTGACTCTCAGTTTTGCTGCATAGGTCGCCCCTCTCTCCATCTCTCTTCTCATCCTTCGTAAATTGCACAGGTTGAAACCCCCACTCCTCATCTCCTTGATCTTTGTTTGCATGAGGGTCTGCTCTTGTTCAGCTCTCCTCTCTTTCTTGTTTCCTCTCCAAATAATGGAACTGACTAATGTCATTTTAGTTCAATTCATATTATTATTATCTTTTTTTGAACATAAGATTTCACACTAATAGAGGTAGAAACTCCTTTTTTCTAAATAATTTTTGTTCCACATCTTGAGGAGGTTATCCAATTGCAATATCATTGTATAACAACAACAATCCTTCATCCCACTATGTAGGGGTCGGCTAAAAGAACTATTTTTCTCCATTGTGTTATATTAAGTGTCATATTCTCATTTAAGTCTAATAAAATAAGGCCATTTTTATACTTCATAACCAAGTTTTCTAGGTCTATCATTATCTTTCTTAACATGGGTCGAATTTAATACATATACTCTTCTAATTGGGTTATCAGACGCCTAAAATTTTATGTGACCAAATCATGGAAGGTGATTCTCTCGTCTTATTTGCCACTAGAGGTATTCCAATCTTTCACATATATTTTTATTTTGTATTTTGTCTTTAAGAGGAAAATCATTCATCCACCTGAGCATCTTCATCTCTGCAACATATAACTTAATTTTATGCTTCTCTTTTAGTGACCAACATTTAGTGTCATAAAGCATTATAAGTCTCACCACCATCTTATTAAATTCTCCATTAATTCTAAGAAATGCTTTTCTATCACACAAAAGGGCCTGAAGCATTTCTCCATTTCAACCATTTACCTTGAATTCTACTAATAACAACCCAATCTATTTCACCATCATTTTGAACAATAGACCTGAGATATTTAAAATGTTTATTTTTCTTAATGACTTGATCACCCATTATCACAATTTTGTCAGTAGATCTTCTACAACTAAAATTACACTCCATGTACTCGATCTTAGATGTACTCAAATAAAAGCCTTTAGACTCTAAGTTTGACCTCCATAATTCAAGTTTTTCGTAAACTCCATCTCTAGTCTTATCAACAAGAAGAATCTCTTTAACAAAAAATATATACTGAAGTACATCATCCTATAAATGCCAAGTGAGAACATTCATAACGATAGTAAAAAAGATATGAGCTTAAAGCCGATCTTTGATGTAATCTAACTGAAATAGGAAAAATACTTGATCAATCATTCATGTATTTGAACAGAAGCAACAATTTTAGTATATATATATCTTTAATGATTTGAATATAATCAATATTAACTTCTTTAAATTGTTTTAAAATAAATCATTATCATATACTTTCTCTAGATCAACAAATATGATATATAAATACTCCTTATTCTTTATATGATGATTTTATATTTTGAATGTGTTATAGTAAGATGTACTTTTGTATGCATGTTGAACAAGTTATTATATTTTTCTGAATTTTTGACAGGGAGGAATGGCTGGCGTGTGGAACTTGCTCACAACTCAAGGGGTGGCAGGGGGTCCCGAGCCAGCAGTGAGGACATTAATTGTTATGAATGCGGTGGACGTGGTCATTATGGTAGGGATTGCCACCTTCGCGAGTGTGGCGGGTTAGGATGGAGAGAACGTTCACGTAGCCCTAGTCCTGAAAACCGCCATAGCCTGCGCTATCGATGCAGGTAACTTAAAGAAGGCTCTTTTAAAAAGTTTCTATTACTATATATATATATATATATATATATATATATATATTTATATATATATACCTGTTTGTATGAAAAAGGCATGCATTGCATGACCTGGAGCGACAGACCCGGACCTTTTGTGATTATCCTTCCTCTTCGGGAGAGCACTTAGCTTTGTAATTCTACCTAACCATGGGAGAAAGGAGTTAAGAATAATGTTTGCCATTTTAACAAAACACTGTTGATTTGTACTTTTATCTGGCCCTGTGTATTGTTAAAATCTTTGTTCTGGCAGGAGCTATAGTCCCCCGGGAAGGTCCCCGCACCGTCATCGTAGTGGCTCTCCTTATGGTACCGGCGACTCTACTTACAGTCGAAGATGTCGTGGCCGGAGCAATAGCCGATCTCCTGCACCTCATGGCAAATCGACCTCTCATTCAAGTTGGTCAGTTTAGCATTTCTTTCATGCTCCAGCACTGCGTCTCAGGATGCTTAAATGATTTCTTACTACAATTCCTACATGCATTAGCAGGTGGAGAATCCAGAACTGAATTGATATGATGCCTAATTTGAAATTTCCACTAGTACCTGCATTATATGCAATAAGATGAGAACCTTTGGTTAGTTGATGTTTTGATAGTATATAGTCTAGACCAAATTTGTTTTTGAGTGCCGTTGGACTCATCTGGACACTCTTCTGAACTTGCTTCCCCTTGGAGAGGTTACATTATTTCATTTAATATTTGCATTAATATGTTATCTCAATCTCTATGGTTCTGCTGCATATGCTGTTTTTTTAACCTTGGGCTGAACTCTTAGATCTGATTGTTGTGAAGTTCTTATAAAGATCTACCCTTTGTCTTTGTTTTGAGGTGGGGTTTCTGCTTGATCATAAGAAGATCACTTGATAGAATACTTTAGATTTAGATTCTTTAATTGTTTGTTCATGGAGAGAGGTTCTTATTACAATAAAGCAAACTGGTCACCCTTCTTGCTGTCCTTCAAATTTTATTTTTTTATTATTTTATTTTATTTATTTTTATTTTGTAAATACTCGGCTTAGCCATCTATTTTATCACCATGATTCAGGTAGATATAAGGTCCTCTTCTGCTGATATAATGTAAGGCAAAGTCTCTAAAAAGTTCTAAGTTTATCTTCTATATTTTCTACTATTTGTTGTACATTCTTAACCGACTAAATTTACTTTTTTTATGATCTCATCTTTAATAGTTTAGTGCTAAGGTGGATGAGTGGTTTTACTTTTAGAGATAAAATACGAAATGATATGTTCGGAAAAAAGTTGCAGTAGCTCCAATGGCAGATCAGAGAGAGTTGCCTTAAATGGTTTGGCAGGCCGTCCGATGGCCCAATTAGGAGAGTAGATGTATTAGATTTATCTTGTGTTAAGAAAGGTAGAGATAAACCTAAAAAGACTTAGTTAAGATGTATAAAAAATGACCTTAACTTATTATAATTAAATGAGAATTCAACATAGGACACTAAATATATCTTTACCCACATAGTAGGATAAAGGCTTGTTGTTGTTATATGACTATATAAATATCATTCTTATATGCAATAGATCTAAGATATTTAGTTCTACCACATATAACCATCATTGTTTAGGGTTTAGGGTTAGTTTAGGGTTTAGGGTTTAGGGTTTAGGGTTTAGGGTTTAGGTTTAGGGTTTTTTGGTTTAGGGTTTTATTTTGGTTTAGGGTTTAGGGTTTTTTGGTTTAGGTTTAGGGTTTGGTTTAGGGGTTTGGGGGTTTGTTTGGGGTTTAGGGGTTTAGGGGTTTAGGGGTTTAGGGTTTAGGGTTTAGGGTTTAGGATTTAGGGTTTAGGGTAATATCAATTGATAGTTATTAATATTATATCAATTCTAGGTCATCTATTTTCTACCATTTATTCATCTTTTAAGTTTTGTATTTATTTCATTGGATGACTCATTGATTAGAATTCTATTATATTCGAAAAATAAGCATTAAGATACCTCACTTTGAATATTCTTTACTATTATCTTCACAATCAATACAAAGGGTTGAAATCAATGTTTGATTTCTAATGTAATTGTATTAACTATTATAATTGAGGACTTTTTAGGCATTCCATAAATACTTTTAATACTAGTTAATATTACATTATTAATATCTTAATAACTTCAACATAACTTTTACACATTTCTTCCTTCATAATGTGTACAAATTTCTTAATATAATAATTGCTTTCATAGTATATATATATTTATCATGAAATCATATTAATTCTCCAAAACTCACTCATATCTATGGCAATCATTGAGTTATCTTCATATATAATTATCATAATCTTGAATATCTCATTTTTTTATTAATTAATAATAATAAAATATTTTTTAATCATTAGGCATTATTTGTTTGTAAAATAATAAATTATATATATATATATATATATATATATATATATATATATATATATATATATATATATTAATCTTAAAATATTACGGTATGATGAAGTACATCATGCACGATGTACAAGGTCTATGATAATGAGTAGAATGATCATGAGTCAAATAGTTGTAATAATTAGTTATTTAAATTCATGTGTTGATGTATTAAAATAATTATTATTATTATGCTAGTTCGTAATGATAGAGAAGATTTCATGTCTTAGTTTTGTACAAGAGTCCAGCACATATATAGATAATAAAGAATAAAATAGGAGACACCAGAATTTTTATGTGGAAGCTAAAATATTCGACTATGTTTTAAAGTACAAAGTTTCAATCTTTCCAATTATGGGATTATAATACTGTATTTGAGAAATCAAGAAAATGTGAGTTTCAAAAAAACATCTATGTGATGGAAGTTGGGCTATAACTGTTATCCATGATGGTCGGCGACGCTTGTGGAGATGATAGACTTCATGCTTCTTGTTTCTCTGTAGTTCTCTCTCAACTTTCTCCCAAGTACTATTCTAGCTTCCTCCTAACTTCATGATAAGAATGAAGTTTTATTTATCATATTCTAAGAGGGGCATTTTGATAATTGTATCCAAAATATCAAAATATTCCACAAGATGGTTCATATTAATTTTCTTGATTGCAGATATTTTTTTGATGATTTGATCATCCAAAAGGCCTCCAATTTGAGTGGTCTCGGGCTCGTTGGATTCGTCTTGTCGAGCCACTTGATTCAACTATAAACACATTAATTTGAAGATCATTTGACCATCCAACAAGTATCTCAAAATTTTTATGGATAGTCTTTGGCCTTGATTCGAGCTCATTTGGACTTAGTTTGATCCATTTTATGTCGATAGACTCGTCTCGTTGAGTTGTTCAATTTGATTGTATATTTTATCGCCTTGAGATTTGTGTTTAATCTAATAAATTTTAAAGTAACATTTGCCCCCTATTTTGGATGGTAAAAATTATTTTGTCCAAAAATATATTAATTTTTTATGAGTCTACAAATTCGCTTAAAAATTATGTAAAAATCAAGATTATTATTATTTTTTTCCATCCAAAATTTTGTAGATCTACCCAACTATATTTTGGACAATTAGTTTTGCCTCCCAAAATTAGGTAAAAAATCAAAATTAATTTTCCATTGTACAAAATAGTTTTCATAATACATATGCAAATTAATACATGTATTAAAAGTTTTAGTATGTTCATCATTATTTATTATTATTGTATTTAAGAAAAAAGTAGGGCAAATGCCCCCATATTAATAATTAATATCCATATTTATATTTATTTTTAAAATTTTCTATTTTAATGCTGCATCTAAAGTAAGATTGGGGCAATCATTAATTTAGTTATTATTATTATTGTTATTATTGTTATTATTATTATTATTATATTAAAAGTTTATGACTCATCTTTTTATAAAAAAAGATAAGAAGAGGCAGGTGGCATCTTTTATATATATATATATATATATATATATATATATATATATATATATATATATATATATATATATATATATAAAGAATATAAATGATCAAATTTCAAGTATAAATACCCTCTAAGGGAAGGGAGAAAAACTCACACTTTTCTCCCTTTCCAGTCCTCTACCGATGATAATGATGTGCAACTCCTCTCAGTCCAGGTTCTATAATTTTACGGTTTGAAATTGATCTGGTTAAGCGACGTGTATCTCAAATTTAGGTTGCAATGTGCTTTTGGGTTCATTTAATTTTTCCAAATCCTAGAGTCCTCCATTGATTTGTATAATAGTGCGTGACTCCCTCACATGCTCCAGTTCTCCTCGATCATGGGGTTTAAAATTAACTTGATTAGGCGGCACGCATTCCAAATTTAAGCTCCAATTTATTCCTTATGCTTGTTAAGGCCTTTGTCCCATATCAGAAGTATATATTTTTATATTATAAAATTTTTGCCTCTATAGGGTAGCAAGAATTATATATCCTTTTTTAGGCTTTGATCTTGAAGAGATTATGATTTATATATTTCTCCTTGGGTTTTTGGTATACTTGTATATTTTAAAGCTTTTGTCTTATGAGATTTTTGATGAACTTGTATCTTCTAAAGCTTTTGTCATATGAGATTTTTGATGTACTTGTATCTTCTGAGATTTTTGCCTTCTAAAATTTTTAGTGGACCTGTACCTTCTAAAGTTCTTGCCTTCTAAGATTTTTAAAGTACTTGTATCTTCTAAGGCTTTTACTTTTTGAGATTTTTAGAGAGTGGAGACCATGTCATCTACTTGTTCTTTTGAAGTCTTTCTAGTGAGTACCCATCAACTAATAGCTTCCCATTGAGGCTTCCTAAGGGGCATACCTTCTAGGGGTTATCAGTAGAGACATTATCTATCACCCGCCCTCAAGGGTCTTTCTAGTGAAGACCTTATCCACTACGAGCTTCCCATTGAGGCTTCCTTAAGAATTTTCCTTATAGGAGTTTTATTAAGTGCAATAAAAGAAAATTTCATTGATAATAAAAACCTAATTGAAAAATAAAATCTTCTAAAGTTTTCAATGAAAGAAACTTGACTTCCTTGAGTTGCTTCTTTGGGGAGATCTTTCCATAGAGAAGTATCAATGATACTCCTTACTCAATAACTCCAATAATTTCTTTGTCATTATTTCTTTGATATCCTTTTTGATGATTTGTACTGCTCTAATAATTAGCGACCCAAATATATTTGACGAACTAAACATTCTATTTCTTCCTTCATGAAGATATCTTTCTATTGAATGCCCTTTCGAACAGTGAAAGTGACAATATTGTGATTGGTCTCCGCCATTTGGATTTCTCAATGGTTTTGAGTATTTAAGATATTCAATTCTGAATCTCCATTATGATGTCAATCATAGGCGCTTAGTAGAGTATAACTAAAAGTCTTGTAATGTCATCAATCTTTCGAATATTTTTTCTCTTTTCGTTGAGATGTCTGTAACACCTTCTGACATGTACTTACATTTAGAATTATTCTCAAATTGTCTTCTATGTACACTTCATTTCCAGTAATTTATGCTTCTACTCAATGAATAAAATTAGTGTAATATTGAACTATATCTCGTATTAGTGAAGAGTAGAAAGGTTTAGGTCAAGATCTCCAAGAAAGACACCACTGAAGTAGCTTTGGATCAACTCATGGTATTTGATGAGCTTCAAAAGAGAATCTTTGAAAGTATTATTTAAGGTTTTCTCATTCATTTTAGTGGATTCTAGAAAGATGAGAAAAGTCTTTAATGATTCCCCGGTTTGAGATAAATTGCTCAACAAAAAGTTAAGCTAAATGGGCAAAATTGAGGATTGTTCCCTCTCGAAAAGAGTAGAATCATGTTTGGGCTTGTCTTTTGAGAGTAACAATAAAATTTTGATAGTGTAAAGTATCGAGGGCTTGTTGAATATGCATAATAGTTATGTAGTGATCAATATGCTCATAAGGATCATAAGTTCCATTATATGATTTAATATTAGGTAGTTTAAACCCCATTGGGATAGATTGCTGAAGAATCATATCATGCAAAGGAGAAGATTTTTTAATGCTCTAAAGAGGGATAAATTGCTTATCTCTTTGAGGAAATTCTTCTCGAACAAGGAATTATAATTCATTTCAAATGACTTCATGGGATGTCTCCATAAAATGGGGTTGAATCAACGCTATTAAAGCCGCAGGGGGATTCAAGGTTGGTCAAAAGCAGAGAAGGGTGAGTTAAACAAGCAGTATCATCAAGATTCATATCGGGATGGTGAGTTAGGGGAATTTCCATATTATTGTGAGGGAGTTCTTCACAAGTCATTTTAATAAAATCAATTCTATCTTGTTGTCGATATGGTCGATTTTCCCTAGTTTGTGGTGGCATTCTCGGTTGTCCAAATCCTAGTAAAAGTTGAAGGATTTGAGCTTGATGTTTTCTATTTTTCTCATGCACTACTCAAAGTAATGAAGTACTCTACCAAGCGGGTGGTTTTGATCTTATCAAGAAACTTGATCGTTGACATGATTAAGTAATGAGAATCTCTTTCCCACAGACGGTGTCAAATTGTTATGTTAGAAACTTCACAATAGTAGAGTAGACTTTACGCCTTAGCTTTGTACAAGAGTCTAACACTCATACAAATAATAGATAACAAAATAAAGACACCAAAATTTTTATGTGAAAAAATTCTAAAAAGGGAAAAAATCATGCAGTCTAGCCTAGCTAAAATGTTTCGCTATGCTTTGAAGTACAAAGTTCCAATCTTTTCAATTATGGGATTACAAGGCTGTATTTGAGAATCAAGAAGATGAGTTTCAAAACATGACTATGTGATGGAAATTGGGTTGCAATAGTTGCCCATTGGTCGGTGACCAGTAGACGGTGGTCGGGGACTTATGGTGATGACAGACTTCAAGCTTCTTGCTTTTCTGTAATTCTCTCCCAGCTTTCTCCCAAGTTCTCTCCTAGCTTCCTCCTCCCCTCATGACAAGAATGTGGTCTTATTTATAGGATTCTGAGAGGGGGCATTTTGGTAATTATAGTCATAATCCCAAAACACTCCATTTGATAGTTCATATTAATTCCCTTTGATCATATATAAATTTTTTATTATTTGACCATCCAAATAACCTCCGATTTTATTGATCTCAGGCTCATTGGATTTATCTTGTCGAGTCATTCAATTTGACTATAAGCACGTCCAATTTGAAGATCATTTGACCATCCAACTAGTATCTTGAAGTTGTCATTTATAGTCTTTGGGCTTGACTCAAGCTCATTTGGATTTAGTTTGACCCATTTTTGGTGCCGATAGACTTGTCTTGCTGAGTTGTTGAATTGATTGTACATATTATTTCCTTGAGATTCATGTTTGATCCAATAAATTTTAACATAACATATCAATTATTGAAGTGCTAATCTTTTGTATTTTTGTGTCATTGTATTTGTAAGTTATGTAAAAGGTATAAATGTGTATTAGGAGTTCACCAACAATGAATGATCATTCTTTCAAGAAAAGCAAAAGGTATAAAGAGAGCTCCATGACATGGAGTGGTCAACCAAGGCAAACAAAGAGTTCTCAACTTGTGGAAATACCTTGATGACTCATCGAATCACTGCCCCACTTCGATGAGACATTCATGGATGGCTATTAGTCATGCTCCACATCCATAAGGGATATGTCATCCCACTTCCCATACGGGTCTACCAATTCCATATCATTTGTTACCTCAAAATTACTCCAACTACCTTCAATTTTGAAGGAATTTCCTCACCACTTTAATGATTTCAATTTTTTTTTTGTGCTCCAACTTATATTTTTTGTTGTAATAAAGATTTAACAAATGATTGAATGTAATTCTTAAAATATTTTAATTGCTTATTTCTTTTTGGATTAGTGGTTGAGAACCTCTAATCTTTTGTGAGATTATATTAGTTATTATTATTATTATTATTATTATTATTATTATTATTATTATTATTATTATTATTATTATTATTATTTGTTGTTGTTGTTGTTGTTATGCAAATTGAATCCATCACATCTTTATTTTCTTCTACTCATCCCCATCCTAGCATCATCTTCTCCTAAACGTCTCCTCTCAATGCAAAATAAATCTCAATTGATTCACCTAGTCATCTCCATCCTACCCAAACGTTACTTTAGGTTCTTCCATCTTTACAAACCTCTACATCCTCATCATCCACCAACTCTAGAACTTTTTAATCCCGTTGAATCTAACCATTCACTCAGCCCTTAACCCACTCCCATGGCCTCTCTCTCTCAAAAATAAATAAATAAATAAATCCAAACCTAAAGACTATCTTTGGTATTTATGATTTAATAGTCAATATCCAACGCTTGCCCTTTATTCCACTTTTTCATCAATTTAACCCTTTTTAATCCATTCCTTATACATACAATCACAACCCAACACCTCAAAATACCATGGTTGGCCCCTTTAAGGCGTTCCACCATTGCCTAATTTGGTAAATGAACTCAAAGCAATTGTTTAATTTATACTCATTTATTTATTGAAGGAGATTAGTTAAGTTGATTATTAAACCAAATATAAGTTATTCATGAGCAAGTGTTGGTTCAATTGGGTTTACAAAATTGCACTTAGGAGTTCTTTGAAAATTATTTCAATTATATGCATAGAACATGCACAACATATAAATATTAATTAATTAAACTCGAACATACAAATGCACATACTAATTGATAATCATGTTAAGATAAATGAAAAGCCTATGTGTGAGTCATACTACCCTTTATCACAAGATCGATGGTTCACTCAAACATAACAAGAGTCATTTGCATCCATAAAACATCATATAATAAAGATGACAACGAAAAAATAATAATGGTAACAATGGATTGATATAAACTATAAACACACTGACTAAGTTTCACTCAATTAGGTATTGTTGGCCTCCGCATCTATTTCATAAATTGAGATGAGCAAACATTGTAAGATATACAACAAAAGATAATATAATGTGAAGCAAAGTCAAAATACCTCAATTGCAGTCGAAATGATTCGAAATATTGCATAAATAAAATAATGCAGATTCAGCATAAATGAGGATATTATATATATATATATAGCTTGATAAACGATAAAATACTAAACTTTATTTCAAAATGAAAGTAAAAAGAAGAAGAAGAAGAGAGTCTACTCTACTCTTTTATGGTTAAACTACTTATTATGCAAAAAAAAAAAAGGAAAAAAAACGAGAGAAAAGTTTGAGAGGTTGATTTAAGAAAATTTGATTAAGTTAAAATTAATATAACTTGAATTATACTAAAAAAAGAAGAGAAACGAGAGTTTAACATGTACAAACAATCCATTAAAATTATATATGAATATTATTATTTTGGAGGTAATTAGTACCAAAGAAAATGAAATCAACTAAATTAAATTAAAACACACGAGCTATGAACAAAAATAAATTAAGATTAAAGTTAAATTAGATTAGATTACCAAATGAGTATATATATACTCTTATTTAGCGATGTGACTATTATCATTATAAAATAAAATAAGAAGAAGAAAAGAATTTTTAGTTCAACTAATTAAATCAAATTAATATTTACACAAAAAAGAGGGTACATTCTTGATATTTCAAATCATCATACTTAACTAGTTGAATAAAGTTTGTTTGATGAAATAAAAGAAGATATAAAAGAGTAAGGAATATAAAAGTGGTTTAGAAACATATATCTTTAATCAGATATAACTAGTAATTAAAAGTTCATTTATAAACTTGAGTGATAACATTCAATTCAACTCTTGTTTTTGAACCTCAACAAAATGAATGCACATGTTAAAAAAATATATAAATAAATAAATATAGATTTAACAGATTCTTATTCATATAAAATGTGATCTTATATATATAAAATGCGATCTTATTAAAAAAAAGAAAGAGAGGGCCAAGATCTTAACACTTGCTTCTCCTTTCAAAACACTAAAAAAAAAAAAATTTTTTTTAAAAGAAACCTTTTTTTTATGATTTCACCACCTCAAACATCCAATGAGCTTCCATCCTATATCCATCCCCATACTTGTTCACGTGAGTTGAAGGGAAACAATAGTATTATATTAACTAGTGTAATTTTTTTTTTTATGATAAAGAAATAAAACAACCTCCCTCAAGAGCGAGAAAATATTACGTCAGTCGCGTAGCTTTATGTGGACTCAATCCATGGTCGGCAGCGTGTCAAATTTTTTTCTCCGTTTTAGCTAACGGGCGATGCTGACGGACGGTGTAAAGGGATGGCATATTCACGACGCCATTTACGCTTCCCCGGCGCCGGCTCGTTCAAACGGGAGAAGAAGAAACGAGATAATCGTCGTTCGACATTCCTCGTCCGAAACGGTTTAGGGCTTTCTTTCGATGAAGGATTTTTTCGACAGCTCGCTCTTGATCGGTGCGTCCGCCTTAGCTCGGTGATATATAACAAATCAAAAATTGAGGTATTGTAGGTGACTACATGAGGTATTTACACATGTGTTCCCGAACTTGAATGAATTTAGGGTTTACTCTGTTCTTCTCACCATCCAGTGAAAGATTGGTTATTTTTTATAGGTTATTTTGTATGTCTGTACTCTATACTCTCTACATAGCATTTAGGGATTTTCCGGTTTCTTTAGCTTTGGTTCTTGAGATTATGTTCATTACATTCAATGGAAGCATTTGGAGGTTGTTTGGATGATTTGGGGGGTTTTTTTTTTACATCACTCTCTGCACCTTTCTTGAGTGAGATCATTTATGACCTTTTTTCTTTCTTTGGCACGGTTCGAGTTTATGTTCATTATATTGTGGAAGCAATTTGGAGGTTGTTTGGATGGTTTACGGGGAATTTTACATCGTACTCTCGTACTCTCTCGAGAAAATCATTTAGAACTTTTTTAGTTTATCTTGCTTCTTGAGATTATATTTAGGGCATTCCAATGGAAGCAATTTGAAGTTTGTTTGGATAGTTTAAGTATTTTGTATCTCTCTGTACCTCTCTCTGAGATCATTTAGAACATACGTTTATCTTGCATTCTTCTTGAGATTATATTTAGGGCATTCCAATGGAAGCAATTTGGAGGCATTTGGATAGTTTAGGGTGTTTTCATCTGTACTCTCTGTACCTCTCATAACATTTAGAACCTTTTAATTTATTTTTTTATTTATTGAGATTATGTTTAGGGCATTCCAATGGAACCAATTTGAAAGGTCTTGGATGGTTTTGGGGGTATCTACTCTCGTACCTCTCTTGAGATGATTTTTTATGACCTTTTTTTTAGTTTATTTTGCTATTTGAGATTATATTTAGGGCATTCCAATGGAAGCAAATTGAAGGTTGTTTGGATGATTTAGGGGTATTTTGCATATGTACTCGTACCTCTCGAGTGGATCATTTAGAATCTACTTTATCTTGCCTTCTTCTTGAGATTATATTTAGGGCATTCCAATGGAAGCAATTTGAAGGCTGTTTGGATGAGGGGATATTTTACATCTGTACTCTCTGTACCTCTCAGTACAGATCATTTAGAACTACTTTTTTATCTTGCATTCTTCTTGAGATTATATTTAGGGCATTCCAATGGAAGCAATTTGGAGGCTATTTGGATGGTTTCTGGGGTATTTTTTGCATCTGTACTCTCTGTACCTCTCTTGAGGGTACAGAACATTTAGGACTTTTTTTTCCAGTTTATTTTATCTGTTTCTTGAGATTATATTTAGGGCATTCCAATGGAAGCAATTTGATGGCTGCTTGGATGATTTCTGGGTTTTTTTGCATCTGTACTCTCTGTACCTCTCTGAGGGTATAGAGCATTTATGGACTTCTTTTTCCAGTTTATTTTGCCTACTTCTTTAGATTATGTTCATTACATTCCAATGGAAGCAATTTGATGGCTGTTTGGATGATTTCAGGTGGTTTTGCATTTGTACTCTGTACCTCTGGAGGTGAGCATTTAAAACTTCTTTTTCAGTTTATTTTGCTTCTTCTTTAGATTATGTTCATTATATTCTAATGGAAGTAATTTGGAGGCTGTTAGGATTATCTTTGGGGGTTTTTTTTGGCATCTGTAGTCTCTGTACCTCTCTTAAGGTACAGATTATTTAGGGACTTCTTTTTTCCAGTTTATTTTTCCTGTTTATTGAGATTATGTTTAGGGCATTCTAATGGAAGCAATTTGAAAGGCTTGGATGGTTTTGGAGTACATCTGTACTCTGTACCTCTCTTGAGGGTATAGATCTTTTATGACCTACTTTTTTCAATTTCTTTTGGCCTAATTATTGAGATTATATTTAGGGCATTCCAATGGAAGCAATTTGGAGGCAGTTTGGATGATTTTGGGAGTTTTTTTTTGCATCGGTACAGTCTATTAGGAATAATTTGGTTCTTGGTTTTGATGGGTGATTTGCATCGTACTCATTACCTACTTTTCTTTTGAAGTTTACCATGCGGGAAAATGATAACCGAGATCTTGACTACTTTGTAAGAAGCGTGTTCGATAATATTACAACACTTTCTTGATGAAGCCGACATTTTAAAGAGGCTTCATCGCATCAATTCATTAGACTCGAATTAAGCAAGACTTCGTTGCCATTACATCGATCTGTCTTGGGACATAGACAAGCTTTCTTGTTGGGTGGGCGGTGCATTCCTTTCACCCCTGATGAAGTTGCAGTGATGATAGGGATGCCAAACAGAGGAGAGAAAGTCTTATGAAAGAAATCTCCACTATCACAGTTCAGTTCATCGGACTATAAGAATCAACTTGAGCATTGGATGGCTCGTTCGTAGCTTGATTTGTGCGGTACATATATTTTATGTCAAATCTATTTTTGTATATCACAACTATAGGGTGGCATCGAAATTGATTGCTACGATGACATAGATAGATTCTTTGAATACAAGCGAGACCAGTTTCCCAATTTGATGTTATTACATCAAAAGATTGAACCAGAGGCGTAGGTTACATGAGCTTTTTCACTCTTCTGATGGTATGTTTTATATCTCCAAGAATGTGTAATTTAATGCATTGAAGTTAACTGTTTTAAATATTCATTGTAGATATGGGCGGTTGAGCACATAAACATCATAAGCCCGTCATTTCCATCTGCAAAGTCACATATGCTACGATGGGCAAAAATAGAGTTTCCAAATAATACTTTCACTAGTTTGGGAGGACACCAGGTGACATATAATAATATCACTTAGTTCATATAAGAATGTCTTTATTTATATTGTATGTCTTCATATTTTCTTAGTTTAACAGTGCACTTTCATTCGAGGACATATTAGAAGAGGGAACTTGGCTCCTTGAATCGGTGTCCCAACAATCTACACATGTCGAGCGATAGCAGTCCATTTTAAGTCCAATGAGTTCCTCCATTGACTCTTCATATGTCTCTCCTCGATATTCTCCGTCGGTGTATCTAGCACGCCCTCTTTCTACTACAGCGACGGTGGGAGAGGATACTTGGGTTTTAGGGACTTGAAAGATACTGATGTGTCTTTTCATGCAACAATGACGAGAGGATGGATGGGCTTGATTGTGGGTTCGTGAAAGTTCTTGCGAGGCGGTCCTACCAGTGGGGAGGTTCTGGGGGTCATAAGGAAACTCTTGAGGAGGCTACCACAGAGCTTCCCTGTGGAGGTACCCCAGGAGGCTACCACTTGGAAAGAAGGAGGCTACCGTGAGAGGAAGCTCTTGTGGAGGCTACCAGCTTCCAATGGAGTTGGATACTTTGGAAGCCCATGTGAGTTCACCGTAGGTGAAGTTCTTGTGGAGGCACCACCATACAGATCTTTGAGATGTCGATAACATTAAATGTGGTGTGAAGGCTGATGAGGAAGAGGAAAGCTTTGTTTCCCCTTCATACACTTATAGGAAGTCAGCAAGAATAAGTGATGTGGTGGCCTCCATTCAAGTGAGAAGCCGACAGTAGAGGTATTAAGTTACTTTCTTTTAAATTTAAGATAAAATAAATAAATTTTATTAAATTTTTTTATAGGTCCGCAAAGATGAGCCAATAAATATTGATGACCCACACACTATTATCATTGTGGTGGAGGAGCATCAGTCGGAGGTATGAATCATCTCAGTAGATCGATCTTTAATTCATAGTGAATCTAGCTCTTCATTACTTTCATGTCGATAATTTCATTTGCTATGAGGAGGCATATCATTTGTAGACTTCTCATCGAGATGTCAGCCGATGCTCGCTTATTTACACGTCGTGCTCGATTCGAGGACAAGTAATACATTCTTGATCACTCCATCTTGTATATAAAATACCCAATTCATTTAATTAAGCTTTCAAACATTCCTCACTTGCGGGTGATCGTATTCCGCTGAAATATCCTTATGCGAGGCGGATCGATGAGTTGCATCGGTATCTCGGATGCACATTGATATCGCCCTTCTTCGAGAAGTATTCGCTCTGTCCTATTCTATTTGTACATTTCATGCTTGCATTGGGTATGTTACCCACAAGAATGTTGGGTATTGATTCAATTCTTGTTTGTTTAGATAAAAGATAGATCTATAATCATTCTCTTCTTTTCTTCGAGTTATGCAGTGCGAAAAGACGGAAAGCAAAATGTTCATCCAGCATGTCACTTCTGATGTGTGAGGATGAGTTAATCTTACGCCGGTTATAGATGTCTGGACTCCTGGTTGGGCATATTAAGTTAGGGGCTAGTATTTTTATCTCATTACAACCCATAAGAGCATTCTTCACGAGATTAGAAACATTTCAAATTTGGTTCCTCTTATATTTTTTTTTTTGGCCAACTTATTGAGATTATGTTTTCTTGAGATCAAATTACTTGTTGAAGATCGCGGTCTTTTGCGGCGATCCAGAAAATGGCCAATGAAATGGTGAGTGGCGCAAGGCCATAAATGATCTTGCAGAGAGGTACATAGAGTCTGAGATGCAAAATACCCAAACTATCGGCTTTCAAATTACTTCCATTGAAATGAAATGAACATTCTCTAGAATCGAATAAACGGAAAAAACATATATGATCATTCTCAAGAGACAGAGTCTGAATGCAAAATACCGAAACCATCAAACAACTTTCAAATTGCATAAAGCGGAATGTAATGAACATTATCTCAAGAATCGAGATAAAATAAAGCGAAAAAGGCCATAAATGATTTGTACCCTCGAGAGGATGCAGATGCAAAACACATGAAACCATCCAAAGCGATTCAAATTGTTCCATTGGAATGCCAAAATATAATCTCAAGAATCGACAAAATAAATTAAAAAGGCCATACATGATACATAAAGGAATGCAGTAGATGCAAATACCCTCGAAATCATCGCGACAAATTGCTTTGTTGGAATGTAATGAACAATATCTCACAGAATCGCAAAATAAAGCGGAAAAAGGCCATATATGTTCTCGGAGATTATAAAAGTCTGATACAAATACCCCCATAAACCATCAAAGTTTTAAATTACATGCTGAATGTAAAGAATATTATCTTAAGAATCAGGCAAAATAAACTAGAAAAAGACCATAAATGATTTGTACCCTCAGAGATGCAGATGTAAACACCCATCGATACCATCAAGCGACAAATTGCTTCCATTGGAATGCCTAAATATAATCTTAAGAATCAGCAAAACAAATTAGAAAAAAATAAATGATCTCTTAGGAATGCAGAGAATATAAAATACCTCAGAAACCATCCAAAAGCTTTCAAATTCCATTGGAATGCCAAACATAATCTCAATAAATAGGCATTAAATTAGAAAAAAGGTATAAATATTCTCTCAAGAGATGCAAATAAATCTAAAAACTTATAAAAAATAACCGGTCATCCTCGCTTCCATTGGTAATGTGCACATATTTATTACTTTCTGATCAATGATTACAAGGTTCTTAGCAAGGATTAACTCAATAACGACTGCTTAAAGAGCTACAAATAACCTAGTGAGAAAATCCCCTAGTTAAATATAGTCTAAACATCTTGGTGTGCTATTTAAGTTAAAGAGAGTCATCTTAAGGATTCTAAAGCATTACAGAAAAGATTGTACAATCGAAGAACACAAAACTAGATGATGTCATGCATTAAAATATTTTCCTGAAATAATATCCATCATCAGCTTAGTGTACCCTTCAGCTGACTAATTGATTGTGGAGCTCGAGTTAAATTCCTGCATGTAGAACATCATATTAGTTGATGATTTCTTACAGCATCGATATGTGATATTCTATGCGTACCTCTGAAAAACACTCTGGCATAACAGAGAAAGGTGATGGAACTTATGACGAAACACGTTCTGCAACACTATCAAACTATACTTTGGTTTCTGCAATAATAAAAGTATAATGGTTTGAAGATTAACAATAATATTTAAAATATTAAAAAATAATACGCAAATAAAAAATTACTCTTGGCTTTCTTGGATCTCTCCCATTATCCCTTAAGCCTTGAGTTGGAAACACCCTTTGGATGTTGCTTAAGCGGATCCTTTAAGATGTCTTTTCCTTATGCGTATGGTTGACTTCTTCTTCTTAAGCCTTTCACCTGGAGGAGAATTCCCACTTATTATAGAGTCGACATCATCATATAGTTTTTTAAGGATCAAGCATATAGTCCTCGACTCTCTTATTGCCACTGCCGGCGGCTTATTTGATATGCATATCGACTTATGTGGTTCGAAAATAATGCTAATAGCATTTCCATCATACTTTTCACATCTCTTAATTTTATGTACTATCAATGTAAATATCCTCTTTGCTCGGTAGACCATCATGAGAAGATACTTGTCAATCGCACAACATCTTCGACTAGAACTCTCGATATAGTGGGCACAAAATAATCCCATCATTTCAAATTTTTTTGCAAGTACAAGTTATACTAGGTAGTCCCATCAAAATGGACATCCATGTTTTGGATGCATTTTATTCTCTAAGTTTCTCACCAAATACTCCATGGTGGTCATCTAACTTAGTTACTGATAGGCCTCCAACTCCATGCAAAAATTCCTCCTCAAACATAGTATAAATCTTTTATTGTATAAAACATAGACTTGTTTTAGAATTGGGTAGTCTTCCGAGATCGATGGTACACTTGAAGTCTTCATCATGTTCATTCCGGTGCCATGTCTCCATAACCTTTTCCAACCCCAAGAAATAATCTGTGAGCGAACTTGTTGGTTTAGATATTCCATGACATACGTTGTTCGTGGACTCACTACGTTGCGTTGACAAGATGCCCATGCAGAATGAGTCCTGAATGCAGTGGACCACTTGGATCTAATCTTATAAAGCTCAGATAGCCAAGCATGATCATGCAAATTGCTTCTTCTAGCATGGCAGACCAAGCTTCTTCAAACTCTTTCTCACGAGTCACACTTACTCATTTATAAAATAGCCCTTGTACTCTCTTATTATTAAAGCAATGAACATTGGAAGGAACTTTCTTTGAAATATGTCATTGGCACAACCTATGAAGAGTATGCAGCAATACAATTTTGATAGCTCTCGCCATAGCCTTATCATGATCAGTGAATATTATTATAGGATATCATCACTCATCAACAAGAAATGTTTGGAATAGCCATGAGAATGACTAAATTGTCTCTTCGATAAAAGGCTACTCAAATAATACATTTTGCCTGATGATTCACTCCAACAAGAGGGCACAAACAAGATTATATTTATTGAGTCTATTATATCAAAATTATCACATCCCCAAAACAATCATATTCTATCTAGACATGTCATTGCTCCAAAAAAAGTTTACTAAGCAATCGACTCATCAACTTGTACATCCATGCAAACATCCCATCCATGCTTGCCTTTCCTTAAACAAGCGTATTAATGCATTCTTGTCACCATTATGATCCTCGATCTTTTCTCTTTGAATAAAATTGAAAGCATCTCTTTTTTGTGAACTATTCTCGCTCCAAATTTCTCGGTTAGATAGCTGCATCATTGCTCTAATTCCGACCTCATCGTTGTCTTAACACGGGGCCTTCATCGCTAATGCATCATGTGATAGAAGATGTAGGTTCTACCAAAGAATGATTATGACTTTTGTAAGTTTTTAATCAATTCCCCTCAAATCACAGAGAATCTAATCATGGCGGACAAGGTTCTTGTATCAACTTTTACGAATTTTATTAGCCATTTAGTAGACTTCTTACGACTTTTGCACATAAAAAAATCTTTTGATTTGAATTTCTTGAGTTTGGCAATAATAGTATGGTCCTTAGAACAAGACAATTTGATGTGCATAGCGATAGACAATGCATCGCCTCCTTTCATTACGAGCAGTGATGAGGAGTTTTCTCAAATTTGGGTCATTAGACATCATGACTTTGTCATCGTCGCTCATTGAGCATTCATCTCTCAAAATATGTGATACGATGCAAAATATCACCCAAATCATCAGCGACCATTGCTTCCATTGGAATGTAATGAACATAATCTCAAGCAGGCAAAATAAAGCTGGAAAAAGATCATAAAGATCGTACCCTCAAGAGTATAGAGTACAGATGCCAAAACCCCAAGAAACCATACAAGCGACTTTCAAATTGCTTCCATTGGAATGCCAAACATAATCTCAATAAATAGGCAAAATAAACTGGAAAAAGGTCAAATATTCTATACCCTCAAGAGATCTGAGAGAGTCTGATCAGAAAAACTTATAAAAAATAACCGGTCACCCTCAAACTGACATGTAATATGAACTTATTTATTCCAAGAAGGCTAAAATAAATTGGAAAAAAGGCCATAAATGATCTACCCTCAAGAGAGGTGCAAGAGTCTGATGCAAAAAAACTCCAAACCATCAAATAGCCTTCAAATTGCTTCCATTGGAATGCCTAAACATAAACTTCGAGACCAGCCAAAGAAGCGTGAAAAAAGGTCATAAATGATCACACTCTCAAAGAGATACAGAGTATAGATGCAAAAATCACAAAATCCAAATAGCCCAAATGCTTCCATTAGATAATGAACATAATCTCAAGAACCAGATAAAATAAACTGGAAAAAATCAATACGAATGATCTGTACCCTCAAGAGAGGTACAGAAAGTATAGATGCAAAATACCCCTAACCATCCAAAGCGACCTCAGTTGCTTCCATTGGAATGCCCTAAATAGAATCTCAAGAAGAAAGATAAAAAAAAGTAGGTTAAATGATGCCCTCAAGAAGGTACAGGAAATCTGATGAAAAAAAACCCCGAAACCATCCAAATAGCATCCAAATTGCTTACATTTGAATGTAATGAACATAATCTCAAGAAAACAGCAAAATAAATTGGAAAGAAGTCACTATCAGAGAGGAGGAGAGTAAATACAAAACCACCAAAATCATCCAAGCGACCATCAAATTACTTCCATTGGAATGTAATGGACATAATCTCAAGAACCAGCAAAATAAACTAGGAAAAAACCAAATGATCTTCTCAGAAGAAAATGAAAAAAAAATACATAACTTATGTAAAGAAATAGAAATGAGATGCCAAAAAACCCCAAAGACCATCTGACCTCCCCTTCCATTGGAATGCAATATAATCTAAAGAAGCGGCAAAATTAACTTGAAAAAAAGAAGTCACAAATGATTGCCCTGAGTGCAGAGTATATGTAAAAACTCCCAAAGATTATCCACAAATTACTTCCATTGGAATGCCCTAAATATAATCTCAATAAATAGGCAAAATAAAGGAAAAAAGAAGTCCTGATCTTCAGAGGTATGAGAGTCCAAAAAACCCCAAGACCATCTCGACCTCCAAATTTCTTATTGGAATGCCAACATAATCATAACAGGCAAAATAAACTGGAAAAAGAAGTCTAAATGCTCAGACTCCAGAGGAGGTACCAGTCTGATGTAAAAAATCACCCAATCATCCAAGCTATCAAATTGCTTCCATTGGAATGTAATGAATATAATCAAAGAAGTAGGCAAAATAAACTAGAAAAGAAGTCCTAAATGCTCAGTACCCTCCAGAGTACAGAGGATGCAAAAAAAAATACCGAAATCATCAGCGAAATCAAATTTCTTCCATTGGAATGCCAAACATAATCTCAAGAAATAGAGGAAAGAAGTCTAAATGCTGAGAGGTATAAAGAGTATATATGCAAAATAACACTAAAAAGCAAAAATTCAACCAAACAGCATCCAAATTCTTCTAATGGAATGTAATGAACATATTCTCTTTAGACAGAATATCACTAATCAGAAAAATTATGAGAAACATTAGATGAATTTTTTTTAATACATCCTTAGCTAAATTGGTGTATTTTCTCGCGTTCTCCATCTTCATGGTTCTTTTGTAAAGGAAATGAAATTTTCTATTTCTCTTACTCGGTTTGCAAAAAATACACCTAAACCCAAATCTGCATATATTTCTTTTAAATTTCTAGCGCATTACGCTTCTTCTCCGGTTGTTTGAGCACCGGGCCTCAGCGAAGCATCGTGAAATCATCCCTTATGTGTCGTCCGATTCTTGCTCTTCGCTAAAATGGGGAAAAAAAAATCTGGGCATCGTATGGAGTCATACGTAAAGCTACGTGCGGACTCCGGACGTAATATTTTCTCCTCAAGAGCAGTTAAGGACCGCCTTTCTCACTCACGCTCTCTCCATTTTTTTTTCTACACTTCGTCCCATCACGCGTGCTCCTCCTTCCATAACCGAGGGCTTCCCCCACCTCCCTCTCTCATTCTCCTTCCTAATCCATAACTCTTCTCCAAGGTCGAAGCTCCCTCCCCACTTCCGTGAGCTATTATTCTCTTAAAATCTTTGCCTGTTCTTCCCAACTTACACCAACATCTCCACAACTCCACTCCATTTTGGTTATCTACAAAAAAAGAAATCTCCATCTTCTTCTTCTTCTTCTTCTTCTTCTTCGTCTTCATCTTCTCTCTCTCTCTCTCTCTCTCTCGGATTCATAGAACACAAAAAAAAGAAAGCAAAGCTTTTTTTAATTTCTTTCTTTCTTTCTTCCTGCAGCAAATCTCCCTCTTCTTCTCCCTCTCTTTTTCTTTCTTTCTCTCTCTCTCTCTCTCTAGGTTTCACCGAAAACAAAAAAAGAGGTTGTTTTATTTTTTGTTTTATCCACTTCCAGCCAACTCTCTCACTCTCTCTCACTCTCTCTCTTTCTCCAAACCGAGAGAGAAAGACTCTTTTTTAGTGTTTTACTCTCTTCTCCCTCTCACTCACTCACTCTCTCTCTCTCTCTCTCTCTCCGTCGAGAAAAAACACTTTACTATTTTATCCTCTTCTCCTTATATTCTCTCTCTCTCTCTCTTTCTCTCTCTTTCTCTTTCCAATTTCGGCAAAATAAACAAAAAGAGAGAAACAATAAAAAAAACAAAAAAAACTATATATATATATATATATATATATATATTTGATTGCAGATTTTGTCGCTCATTTTTGCAAAAATATAATGTGCCGTGATAAATTATAATATTGTACAAATTAATGCGCGCTTTCTTATACGATTGGGGAAACAGAGTTTCATGGTAGTGGTTTACACCACCATACATCATTTCTTGGCATGGTAGCCGATTAAAGTAGCCTCCACATGGAGACTTGGAATATTCGAAATTGCTACATTTCACGCATTCTGGGGACACAAATGAGAACTAAATGAAATTAATTTGACAATTAAAACTTGTTTACTTAAATTAAAATTTAAATTAAAGAAAATATAAGATTATAAGTGATAAAATTTTTTAAATTAAGTCATACCTGGAATATGAATAGGAGGAAATACAAAAAAATAAAAGAAGCTTTGAACTAGCAGAACCACCTCGCACCTATAACTTGTAGAACCCCCAGAAGAATCGAATGGATCCGAGTGAAAATGCATTGAACTTGCCTCATATTTATAGCTTAATTTGGAAACCTCACGGGGCCAGTCAAACAATATTCAAAGCATATAAAAATAATAATTGCGGCCCGCGTGCATATTCAAATAATAAAAAGTACAAAAATCTCCGCCCACAGACATAGTTAAGTCATTTACAAACAAACTTTACGCCCAAATAAAGCCAAAGTTTTGAAAGAGCATCTTATTAAGAATTTAAAAGGGGATCAAGTTAAAAGTAATACGTTAATCTCAAATCTTTTACGCCACCGGATCTGTAATACAAGTTTAGAAGCAGATAGAAGATATCGACTCAAATTCTAAATGAATAGTGCATATATTCTATTTAACACAAATACTTCAATTTTCATTCAAAAAATATTAGATTAAAGTGAATCCTACACAAATTACAATACAAATCATCTTCTAGTTTGAGTATTTCAAAATTCATGCAATCACTTACATTTGATAATTTATACATGCATCGTAAGGCAATCCTATGTTTAGTTTACTTGTGTTGATATATGTATGAGTGCTTTAGAAGATATTGAATTCTCTTAAATGCATGTAAGCATTCAAGTTGAAATAAATAAACAACCCGCATGGGCCCCGACACTACGCTGAATGCTTAAACCTAGTGTCTGAGGATGCTACGTGGGTTGATTCCCAGTTTGGTCTTAGGACCGGATCCGGGATAATAAAACCTAAAAATCCAATAATTATATTATAATATTTCTAATCTAATAAAATCTATGAGAGGGTAATTCTATCATATGACAATGGATCTGATCCTCTATTATTAAATTAATAGAGTCAACAGGATCTGAAATAATAAACTAAGTGATCAACACCCGAATGATGATCGTGTTGACTAAATATTTCAACCGAAGGGGTTTTTCATAATAATAATAAAAAAAATTTATTCAAATTCTAATCTTAAATCATTATTAAATGATCAAATATTCAAACAATATATATATATATATATATATATATATATATATATATATGTATATATATTAAATGAAATTAATTATTTAAATTTAAAGTAAAATCTATCCACCAATCTGCAACCATTTATCGAGGGTGCCAAATTAAAAAAAAACTTTTGCTCACAAAGAGCCAATGTCAAATCAAATACATAACTATTTTCATACTCAAATAATCTTAAGCCCATAAGGACGTGACCTGTGTCCTCTGTCTGCGTGATTTTTCCACAAAATGCCATAACATAAATAGCGGTTACGACCAGAGCCCTCTGACCGGTTGGTTTGCCGCGATATGACACCACTAAATTACGGTCATGGCCGCAGCTCGTATGTTTTCCAACAGCTTTGTTCTTTGAGCTGTGAATTATAGAATGTATTTGGTTGGGTAAACAGCCCTCTATCAGTGAAGGTGGACTTAAGCTTGTCTTCTTAGACAAACTCCATCCCAAGTCTACAAGAATTTCTTGGACGACACAACCCATGGCTGTTGGCAAGGATCCTTTTGTCAGGTTGGGTCGACTACCTTCTCTGATTAAGAAGACTAGGGACCGTGACTGCCCGGGATGACAAAATCATGGGATCTAGATCGGGCGCATCATCGTTCTCCCAACCATCCACTTTAAGTTAAATATAAAGAATTTCATAAATATAAATTTCAAAACTCTACATGCTACTATTATATACAATATACTAATGACTACCTTAATCGAAAAGTTCTCTCTCATCAGAGAGGTAATTAACTATAGGTGCTTCGCTTATAGGAAACATGGAAGATCTAAAGTCCTCATAAAATGAGGGCGAAATCTCTAGGTAGTGTCTTATCTACTATTCCATATGACTTCTGAAAATTTCACCAACATTAAATCAAACTCTCTTAATTGAGAGGTGGTGGCAAATTTTCAGAGCCCACAGGTGTAACATGTGGACTTATAATCATGCAAATCACCACAGAACATGAATGTAAACTACAAATAATTGACTATATGTAAAGTGGTAAAAAAATAAAGTGTACCAAAAATATTATGTTGCTTGGAGGGCTTCTATCAAATCCATTAACTTGAATGGATAACATAAAGTTCATGTAGCATTCTGAAAAACTTAATGGTGGGGGTCAACAAGTTTGGATTTTTTGCAAGAAATTAGGGCAATAAATATAATTATGTGTGTGTGTGTGTGTGTGTTTGATAAGTCTTAAAAAAATTTTATTAAATAAATTTTTTTTATCTATAGATTAAATCATGTTAGTTTTAAGCATGTGTTCAAACACTGAGTGATGGGGTCTAACTAAAGTAGAATCAAATATATTGATAACCAAATTGCCTAGATTGAGAACTTAAATTTGAATTCTCAATTGGTAATCTAATCCTTTCATCAAGCATCTTTCCTTTTACTTGTGGCCATGAGGGTGTCCGTCGGCATGTTCATCCCAATGTGTTACTCTCTTAAGTTACTCTCTTTTGGTGTAACTTCATCATCCTACATTAGGGTGCTCATCTCTTGTGCATTTGTGCATGCATATAATGGTATGCCTATCTCTCATGAGGTTCTCTCTTGCTTTGTGTTATTATGGGTGGCATTTCTTAGTGCAGAATCTCTAATGCATGTATGTCTCCATGCATGATTCTTACGGTTATGTGGCTATCACATGGGAATCTGGCTAGCTTTCAATCTATGGGTTGTCTTTGAAGCCAATGCTTCCTTATGGCATTAGCATTTAGTTTGCACTCAACCCTTCTGACACCCAAGGTTATCATTAAAATGCAGTCTTCTTCTATTCTCTCACGGTCGTAGGATTTTGCTTTTCTCAAGGTTGTGGCTATGATAGTGGTAGTGTGTGTTTTCTTCCTATTACGTCCAAGTATCATAGAATCTTACTTTATATAATGTATTCTCTCGAGGCTTTCATTGATTCTCCTATGAGATCAAAACCTCATTCTCATGCAACTTATGGTCCTTTTAAGGCTTCTCCTCCTACCCCATTAGTTTCGCCTCCTCCACCTAGTTATCCATTCTCATTTGTGAATGTTGTTCGTGAATCGAATGTTGTGGATATTTTCCTTCTCCACTCAACAATAAAAAATTACCCTCATTTTTCAACAAAAAAAAAAAGAAAGTCCACTCTCCTATTTTCTAAGGAAGAAAGTTTTGAGCTTGCTAAGCCTCTCACCTTCTCATTCATTAGTAAGTTCTCCATTGGTCATTTTAATTTGGAGGTTATTTGTAACTTCATGTATGTTTTGCATCTAATGATTAAATATCCCATTAGTCTTATAAGCCATTGATATATCATCATAATACTTTCTTTAGAAGTAGATTATGCTAGACTATTCTCTCTATGTTCACAATATATTATTATCTTGTTAATGTGCTTATTAAAATAGTCCCCTCATTTCGATTGCTTTGTGGATCCTCTTTTCAATCATGTTTGTATCTCATTTCCATGTCTTCATATCCACTACTTCAACCAATATACCAATATTCTTTAGCTTCTATCTTGGAAAACCTTTATAGATGGATACTCTGATAGCTTATTTTTATAGGCCCTTTGTGGCTGGAGTCTTAGTGGAATTGGATGTTACAATCCTTTTTCATAAGGACATGTGATTAGATCTCTATCATTGGTTATCGCATAAGGTAAAATTTGAAAGTATTCCATCATATTGGTTGCCATGTTATATTTTTAACATAAATTTCTAGAGTATTTTATGACTCATCTTAAGCTAAGGAATCCTAAATTTTACACGAGATCTCCACATGATGCGATAATGGTCTTCATATTCCTTTGGTGGAAAATCCCCTTATATTAGCTTAGGTTTGTTCTCAAAATTTGGAGCTAAGCTCATATCCTCTTTCAAAAAATATTTGTTGATGTTCTTATCCCTGCCAACTCTTTGGTGTTAATCACATCATCAATTATTAATATTATTAACAAGAATACTCCACAAGTTATTGAAATGCCTCTATCTTTTCCTACTTGTGAACATAATGAAAATGATTTATCTTAGTAGATTTTTAATTTTCAATAGAGCATTCAAAGTGTTATCTCTTTGGTGGATAAGAAATTTTATATTCTTTATTCTATTATTCCATAAGGAGGAATAAAAAGAAAATCAATCATCACTCATTTTTTTTCTCTAGGCTTCAAAGCAGATGACCTGAATGAACATTTTATAGTTTTTTCAATTACATGAAAACAATGGATTTCCAATAAAAAAATCTATTAGAAATCACCTTTTTCCATGGGAAATCATGGATTTCCATGAATTTATTCTCATCGGTAAAGCATTGGATGAAAATACATTTCGGTGGTAAAAAATTCCTCCGGAAATTGTTTTTGCTGGATTTTAAATGAAAATTTTGTTGGAAATCAATTTGGGAAGAATCGACGAATGGGAGTATATCCATCAGGGTAGATAATTCCTCTAGAAATTCCCCAGACACAATCTTTGACAAACTATTCGCCAAATTTTTTTGACTCATGTCCATCAAAAAACCATCATAAATTTTGCGTTAGAAATCTTTGTATGTGTCAAAAATTCATCCAATAGTTCGTATCGATCTTCATATATTTTTTAATTTTTACTCTTGCAACAAAACTACACAATAACTATACAATTGAGTCACAACTGGGTCTAATATGATCACAACAACTCCACAATAAGTCCATACCATTAAAAAAATATCTTAACCAAAAATTCTTTGAAGAAATTCGAAAACATTCACATTACACATAAATATTTAATAACTAAAGTTAAAAAAGCATGATATAACAAAAAAACTAGAAATACAAACAAAAATATATTCATTGTCAGTCTCCTTGTCGTCATCCTCCTCCTCCTCCTTTACTAGCTCTTTTTTCCATTACGTCTATCTTGATTCACCTTTTCAATTTTTGCTTCCATGTTAGTCATCCGATTTTCAATCTGAGTAGTCATCTGAGCCTCCATGTCCTTAGTTATTGTAGCAACACACCTTCTAACTAGCTCAACGATTGAATTAGTGCTCGATCTAGAGAAAAAATGGCATGCATCATAGGTCAATCTTTGTGAACCTAGGCCATATATTCTCCACTTTTTCTTCTTATCTCTAATAGCTTCTATTCATATATCAAACTTTGGCTACTCAAACTATCTACTTGAAGTACCTCCACCACTAGAACTTTGACTCCACATCTCCATCAATATCATGTAATCGTTCTACAAAAAAATTGTAATGTTATTTAAGCATAATACATTTTCAACAAAATTATAATTCAAAAATAAGCACTGTTGGTCCAACTAGTGTTGATGTGTTTTGTTTTGTAATTCTGAAATTGTGGGCTTCATTCTAAGAATTTGGTTATATAAACATACTAATGAAATTAATAAATGCACCTATAACTTCAATTATTAGAAATAATCAATGATTTATCAGTCTTCTCCTATACTTAGTGTGAGGAATTGAGTCTAGCTCTAGTATGTAGAGAGCTACCCATGCCCCTGCATTCAGATGCTTGATTTTGTTTAGATTGTTCCCTTTTACAAACAAAATTTGGAGATACTAAAGCTCTACATAGCTCAGCCCACACATCCTCCCCAATCCAAAGAAGTCTTTGTCTATACTTGTGTATGTCTGTGAACATATCATGCAAACAACGTCTCTTGACTCAAAATTCTTTCAAATGTTCAGGCTATGTTCTAGTAGCCAGCAAAATTTATTTTTGTTATATATGACACATTAATAATAATCAATAAATATTTAGAATAATCTATTATATTGGATATATGTAAAAAGCTAAGACAATATCTTAAACTTCTTAAACCACATGCCACACATTTTGATTGACACCTTCTTCTATGATACATATGGAGCATCAAATTTGCTTCTTATTATGACTCTTATTTTGTGTATTGTTAACTTTGATGGATTGAGCCTAAAAAAAACCTTTAGATTAGCACCATAGAAGTTTATAAACTAAAAGTTCTAAAACAAACTTACATGCTCTCCAAAAGTGTATGAGGGTGTCTCAACTGCTGCTCATAGATTAATGGATGAGGTGGTGGATGGTGATAGTTGGGCTCTTTATGACCTATGTGGACTTGAAAAGGGTAAAATGGTGTAATGTCAACAAGCTCTTGAGAGTGATATGTGCGTGTATGTGCAAGTCCAGTAGTCTGAGATGGCAAGATTGAAATAAAGGTTATGATGACACCAATGTTGGTAGTCTAAATACTGGGCAAGGAAATAGTCTTCTTCTTTCTCCTGAAGATGCTTGTGATCGATTTACAAGGGATATCATCCCCACTACCTAATGTCATCTATAACAAAGACAAAATTATAAACAATTAGATCAATAAAAAAATCAAAGAAATGTACTAAACTAAAGAAAATAGCGCATGCATAACTACAATGTCTTTAAAAAAGTAAAAAAAAATAATAATGGCATGAAATGTAAAAAAGATAATGTGAAAATACACTATATAAAAAATAAATATTAAAAATGGCACATACATAAACGATTAGATCAATAAAAAAATCAAAGAAATGTACTAAACCAAAGAAAATGGCGCATGCATAACTATTGTGTTTGTAAAAAAGTAAAAATAATAATAATAATTGCATGAAATGTAAAAAAGATAATGTACAAATACACTATAAAAAAATAAAAAGAAATACATCCTAGGTATTAAGTAAAAAAAGATGACCCTTATGTGCAATGGGTGAAGTTCACAATTCATGGAGTTAGAACAATATGCTAGCATGATTCGCAAGAGTAATTATTTCTAGTTGATTTTAGATTATTCCTAGAGCTTTAATTTATATGAAGTTTCAAAATTTTTTTTTTTACTTTTTTGTTTGAGTTGATTAGATTTAAATCAAGTAGACAATTTAGTTTTTTTTAAGAGCCTAATCGTCCAAGCATTCATCACAAAAAATACAACACAGAAAGAAACTTAGAAAAGTAGATTGATTTCATTATGCACCTAAAATAAATCAAGCCAATTTTAAATTAAAAAAGACAACGCGGTCGGGCACCATTGTACACCCTAAAAGAAAGAGAAAATGGTAGAGCTTTGCCTTTATACCAACCTATAACTAAAGTTTAGATCTATGGGTTTTCTTTCTAGGATCGTATCCTTCTTCAAGGACCTCCATTGGGCTTCATAGGGGACCTTTGCACCCATCTGCTAGTAGGGTCAGCTCCTGCTAATCCTAGACCCCATAGATCTTAACCTAATTCTAAGCTCAAATTTACATTTCAAATTTAAAAATAAATTTTAAGCCCTATAAAATAGATGTTAGAAAAATACAAACAGTACACGACAGTTATATTTTACAAACATACTTGCTTAGTATTAGCTGCTTGCCAAGACCCTATCATATTGAGCTATGCTTAAGAATTAAGTATACTTGCAAGAAAATAGTATTTATAATTTGTTTATCACAACATCCCTTTTAGCATAGCCCCCTACAAGAGATAACATTAGTTTTAAAAAGAATATGTTAATCAACAAACAATCTTAGACACGTAGTATAAAATAGTACACCACAAAGACATACATCACAAAAAAGAGTAACACAAAATATCACAGATCGATCTAACCTAAGTTTAGGGTCCGAGACCTAATGATGTAATGTGTGAAAGAAGTAGGCTTGTGTGGTAAGATTTTCTAGTCTTTTTTAGTTTAAGTTTCAAATAGAATTTTGAAGTTTTTTTATTTTTACTTTTGCATGGTTTCAATTCAAATAATTTAATGATTTATGATTTTATTTTTATTTTCAAATTCATTTTAATGTTAAAATGAAGTTTAGGTTTTCAAGAATGAAGAATAAAATAGATTTCATTTTTGGGTGGAACCCATTCTATTCAAAATCTTAATTTCTAATAGAGTGAAGTCTTTCCTGAAAATGAAGATTCATCCTAAAGGCTTAATTAAGATCTTTGAGTATCTTAATTAACTTCTTTTTGATTCATTTAAATGATTTGGCTTTGAGTTTTATTTGGATTAATGTTTTAATTTTGTCTTTGAAATTTAATTCTTCATTTTATTTCTTTGATTTGATTAAACCTTCTTGATTTAATTTATTTTCAATTTGATTTGTATTGGTTTAATTATTTTGTTTCATTAATGTTCATATCCATTTAATTTATGTTTGGTTAGTTTGAATTATGTTAACCTAAAAAATTTAGTTTAATATTTTTAATTCATTTTAAGTTTACATTGATTATATGTTAAGATTTCATTAATTGGTTGGTTATGAATTTAATAGATTATTTACTTTGAAGTTTAATTAGGTTTTGCATTTTTAATGATTTCCATTAAACCCTAAGTTTGTAATTGACCAAATTCTTTAACTTAGGATGTAGGAAAATTATTCTTAAGTGTTTTGGTATTGGTGAAGATATTTCAAGTTATTTTATGAATTTTATGATTTTGTGAATTTTTTAATTTATTATTTAATTTATATTGACTTAAAGACTTGGAAATTTAATAATTCCCAATTTAGAAGTCAATTGTGTTTGAAATTTTTATGGCAAGTGGGATCCTTACCGATTTGATTTTTCTAAAGTTTCATTTCAACCAAATGTATGATTAGAGTGTAATTAAGATTTTAATTATTTTATTTAAACTTAAAATTAAGCTTGATTTAAGTGGAATCACTTAGGGGTTTCAATATTTTCAAATTCCTCTATGAAAAATGCATCCATGGAGGGTTCATATAAATTTTTTGGAGTTTTGGTTGATTTATTATGATTTTCCTAAGTTCAGGTTAATTAATTGAACTAATTAATTCAATTAATTAGTAAATTAGGTCATTTTGTGATTTCTTAGTTTTCAGTGGGTTTCATTGATGTGTTTAAGTTCATTAGTGTTTATTATGATGATTTAAAGTGTTTTGATCAATTTTCATGATATTTTATTTAATATTAATTTATTTCATTAAAATTGGAGTTTGGTGCTTGACATATCTTTTGATTTACCTTATGATAACTCATGAAATTTTACTAAGGTACATTTTAACCTCAATTTCAATTCCCCAAAGTTTCATTTCAATTAGATTAATGGTTTTGATTAATTTGAGTTTGATTATTTTCATTTAAAGTTAAATTAATCCAAAATTATCCAAAATTAATTGAGGATTTTGGGTTTAATGGATTCTACTCATTAAGATGAATTCATAGAACCCTCATTTATATTTTTTAGATTTATATTTTATTTTATATAATTTTTTGAAGTTTTTGTTATTTTTTATAATTTTTTAATTATTTAAAATGAGAATATCTCATTTTAAATGGATTGATCGTCCGATCGAAGATCGGACTGTCCCGATTTCACCCGCAGTTTTCTATAGGGATTTAATTAGACCACCCGACTAGATCTCGAATGTTCATTCCAAATAGAAGAAACAGATGGTGAAGATCGTTCCCTGTTCTTCTCCGACGAGAGAGGAATGTCGTCTGTCAAATCTGATAGATTTCCCCCGATCTGAGATGAATTTTAATGTGAGGATTGATTTGCAATTGATCTATACATTGTGATCCCCTTGGAAATCAAATTCTCTTCACAAAGGACCAAAAAAATTTGCTATAGGCGTTGGTTGTGAGCCATACCTTGTCGGCAGGGATCCCCAGCGGTCGCCGTGCTTCAAGCACCTTCACCTCGATGGGATAAAGCTATGGACATGATTTGGTTGCTTGCCTCCCTCCCAAACGCCTTGGAGACCAAAAATTAGCCATTTCCCATCGGGTTTGGTCTTCCTGCAGCTCATTGCCGAGCCTCAATGAAGATTTGTTTGAGTGCCTCGACCTCTAGAACATGTTGGGAAGGCCAATTGGGCATATAATGGACTTCATCTCATTTTTCCATTAGAGGCTGAGAGCTTTGCCACTGGTTGTGGTCGAATTCAGCTTGTTGGCGGCAAAAGCCTCGGGGGAGGCTTCAAATTTTCTTCTCTTCATCTTGTGGATGTTTTGAATGAGAATATGGAGAGGAGAGGGCCTCTCTCCTCTCTTTCCATACATGGTCAAAAGACAAGTATGTAAGCTCTTGGGTTGCCAGAATCCGGCCATCGATGGTGAGGGACTTGGCCAGAGGGTGGGTTTAGTCCCACATAGACTTGTGAAGATGTTTGGATCAAAGGTTTGAGGGGATGAAGCCATTTCTTCCCCTTTCCTTGGCTGATAGAGACCTCCCTTCATGGAATTCTCTCTTTTTCTTTCTCCTTGCTATCCGTCATGGAGGATGCCAAGTCTTCCTTTATTAAAGGGATGGCCACTTGATTCCAACTCTTGGAAACATCCTCCAAGAGGCGGTCAAATGATTGGATAAAATCCAAAGGAGTTTGGATGATGGGAGGAGGAAGAATCCATAAGACATCTTTACTCGGTATTCTCCAACTCATCTCCCTTTGACTTTTCATTTTGTCTTTTGACATCACCACCATAACCCTTAGGCTGGTATTTGGCTGCCCAAATCAAACCTAATGTGAGTTTGAGGTATAATCTAAATCTATTTGAGTTGGATTGGAGATTTGAACCTAGTTCATGCCATTTGGATTCAAAGTGTTTTGATTATGTTTATTTGATTTAATTCATTAAATTTGTGTTCAATTATCTTTAATTGATGATTTATCAAGTTTTAATTTGATTGATTCCTTTAGGTTTTGAGTTGATTTTGGATTTCATTTTAATTTAACCTATTTAGGCTTAAATGGATTAAACTTGATTTCAATTGGGTTCAAATGACCGATTTGGCTTAATTGAAATTTATTTGGACTCCAATCATGCTTAATTACATATATGGAGTGATTTAGAATATTTGATTTCAATTATTTTGAGGTTAATTCCAATTTTGACCAAATTGGGTTTAATGGGTTAAGCTTGAGTTCATTTGAGTCAAATGACCAATCATGTTTGATTACATATATGGAGTGATTTAGAATATTTGATTGCAATTATTTTGAGGTTAATTTTAATTTTGACCAAATTGGGTTTAATGGGTTAAGCTTGAGTTCATTTGAGTTAAATGACCAATTGGATCAAATTAGACCCAATGATTGGTTGGATTATGTTTAATGATCATTTTTAAATGATTTTGAATAATTAAATTGAGTTGATTTTAATTTGATATGAGTTTGAAGCCAATAGGAGACCAAGTGGTCTAATTAACCTAAGTAAGGCCTAAATAAATTTAAATTTCTTTAGATTCATGATTAAGCATGTTTATTTTATCATTTGGATCATTTGGTCAAATTTTGATGGGTTAACCTTTGACTTGGTGGGATCCACATACATCAAATCTATGTCAACATGGTTGACTAGATTTTACTTTGATTTAGATTTGATTTATTCATTTGATTTAATTGAGTTCTTTTTGGTTTTTTTGGATTTGTTTTGATTTAATTCAAGTTGGAATTTGGGTTGAGTCTATCTAAACCCATTATGTTAGATCAAATCCAAGGAAGATGCACTAGGTCACTAGGTATAATGTTCTAAGTGCTTAATTAGGAGGCTCCTAATTTAAGATTTGGTGTCCTAATTACTAATTTTAGAAATGATGTTAACCTCATCCTAAAATGAGGTCAACACACAATAATAAATCTTATTGAAACATGGACTGGGGTGTGAGATGAGATGTGGAATTATGAAGTAGATTATTGTTCAGAAGATAAAGATAAGCAAGTAGGACACATTATAATAAAAACAATCTTGACCTCACTTTTGAGTAAGGGTATTAATTATCTCTATAGACCTAGGATCTGATCTAAGCACTAGGGCTTTCCTAGAACTAAGACACATCTAGTGGTTAGGTGAACACTAATTCTAAGCCTAGAAGACTCATAGGGTTTAACCTATACCAAACCCAAATCGTCCCATATATCAAATCAATTCCCCAAACGAAATCTACCAAATGATTCCAACCCCAACTTAACTTATTAAGTTCAATTTGGCCAATTGGCTAAGTTGATCCAATATGACCCATTTGGGTTTAAAAGGCCAAATCCAAAATTAGTCTAATCCATTTGAAATTGAACTCACCCAAAATCATTTGAAACTCAATTAAACTTTATGGAAGCTTGATTATAATCCAATTGAACTCAATTAAGTCAATTTGGCCCTTTGAACCAAATTGACCTAATTTGACCTAAAAGATTAAATTGAGTCAAAACTTGATCCAAGCCAAATTGAATTAAACCAATGCCTACAATCATTCCTGAATTGATTATTGAACACTTTAACTAATTAAAATCAATTTGGTCAACCCAACCTAATTAACCAATTTAGCATAATTTGACCTAAATGGTCAAATTGAAGCAAAATTTATTTTAAATGAAATCAATTCAAATTAAAGCTTCCAATCACTTTCAAATGATAATCAAACATGGATCAACCTACCATTCAACCCAATTTGACCAAATTATTCAATTTAGCACATATGACCCATATGAACTCGAGGCAAATTCAAATCTAATCCAAATCAAATCAAACCAATTTCACCCAATAGGTTCCAAATCATCATTTGAGCCTAATCGAATAGCTCTCTTATCCTAATTTGGTCAATTTGTCAACTTAACTTAATTAAACCCAAATTGAACTATATGGGTCCAATTGAGCCAAACCCAAGCAAACTTGGCATTACTCATCCTTAGGTCCCCTTTGACCTGCACAAGTGAACCCAACCCATGGTGAACCTAGTTCAACCCAAGCCAAGTGAACCAAGCCACCCAAATTGGACAAAAACCCAAAATAGGAAGGTCCAAAACTTCCCTTTGCCTTGGGTAGTCACCTTAGCATGTCTTGAGCTTCCCCATTGACTAGACCTAACCCAAAGTTGTTGGGCTTGGCCATTGACCAAGGAAAGGTCACCCTTATCTTGGCCAAGCCTTGTCCCCATCACCTATGGCCACCAAACTCTACCAGCCATTGGGGGACATCCACCTCACCAGTCCCTTGCCATTGATGGCCACTCCCAACTAGCTGGTTGGCTGCCACAACCTGAACCAACCATTTTGGTTGAAAATGGTTGGTTTACTTAGGGAAGAGGGTATACACCTCCTCTCCCATTCAGACTAAGCACACACTTCACACAATATGACCCTTAGTCCCCCCATGTTCTCATAGGTCCCGGTACACTCAATCACCGATGAGACCAATCCCTCCTTTAGACCAAATTCCCCACACCTAACCCCACCAAATCGATGCCAAATCCAAATTAAGCTTTCCTATAACTTCCCCTATCTTCAACAAACTGAAACTAATTGAAAGCTATTTAATTCAAGCGCCAAAAGACACTCTAAGACTAACTCCAATGAGGTTCAGGGTGACGCTTGGTCTATAGAATAATCGGTGGGGAGGTGGCTCGAGATTTCTTCAGCATGGCTTTACCTCTTCAAGATAAAGCTACCTCCGTTGGGCCATAGATCTTGAGCTCATAAAATAAATTCTAGTAAATCATAAAAATCATAAGATTTTGGCCTTTTTTCAAGTGAATACATATTTGATGTGAATCAAGCCATAGTATCTCCGCTAGATTCATTCCTTGATCATTTTAGAGTTTATTTTATCAATGAATGAGCATCTAAAAGCTCAAATCGAATGACGAGAGGTCAACGGCGGATTATCCATTATCATTTCTGCATGATTAGGATGAATCACCATAATTTTGATTTAATTTATTTTAATCATATGATTAAACTAGACCATTCAATCCATGATTGAATTCGAAAACAAAACTACATCTCACCATTTTGTCAGCTTCTACATGAGACATTTTAGTAGTGAACCGCATGATGCCATGTGAAAAGCGCTATCGCGTTAGTGTTGACGTGATGTTGACTGTGTAAAATTGATTAATTAGGTTTAAACATTAATTTAAATGGCTAGAACTTCAAAAATTCATAACTAATTATAAAAAAAAATCTATAAAATATAAATAAACACATTATGGAAAGTTTAGATAGAAGAATTTAGGAAAAATAAAAGCCCCAAATTTTATTAAGTGTACAGTGAATAATTAGAGTTTGAAGTTTTCTAAATTAATATAATTAAGCTATAATTAATTGGTTAATTGACTTGAAACTTTGGGTGATTGTTCCATGGGATGACCTCTACCTCTATAATTATTTCAAGTCAAATGGTTAGTGATTTGGGAGATTCAAATTTTCAAAACCAAAATAGTCATTTTGTGCATTTATTAAATAAATAAAGTTAGAAAAATTATGAAAATAATTATGGAAGCTTAAATATGTTTTATAATAGTAATAGTGACCATGGGAAAAATTATGACCTTTGATCATAATTATTTTTTAAAATCATCATTAATGGGCTCTTTATTAATTAATTAAATTACTAATTACCTTAGGACTTAGAAAATTCATAGTAATTAACATATTTTCTAAAAAATTGTCCAACCCCTCTTTGTGCTCAACTAACAAAATGGTTTTCAATGAAATCAAAATACCCAATTGGTTTCGAGTATTTGGAGTGTAATTATTGATTTTAGGTTTTCTTTATTTCTTCAATTAACCCCTAATTATAAACCCAATACATTAGAATTTTAAAAAATGTTTATTTCATGTTAATTTTGAGCCTTTTTGGGCTTAATTGGCTAAAATAATTAATTAACCCTAATTAATTGATAAAAATAACTTAAATCACTTTTAAATTACTTAATGAACAAAAGTGGGTCAAGTGTTAATTTTAAATATTTTTCTCTTTATTAGGTTTAAATAACTCAAATTCTAAAATCAACACTTAATAAGCATGATTAGGCTTACATGTGATTATTTTCATATAAATGACGTTAGGAGTTAATGACTTCAAATATGTTATTTGGTGATATTTAATTGCTTTGCTTCAACTATTATAAATTTTTATCTCATATGTTTCACGCATTTACATTTCCAAAATAAATAAAAATTTCATTTAATTGTATGCATTGGATTAATAGTGTGACTATTATCACTAGTAAATATCAAATTATTTTTTAAGCTTAAAAATATATATTAGTATAAATTTAAATTAATCCTAATAATTAAAGTTTAAATTAATCCAATGTGTAAGATCTACATGCTTGAAAGGTATAGAGTCTAGACATCAAACACAAGATTTTAAGTAGTCCTATGGGATCTTTGATTATCTCACTTCCCTTGTTTAATAATGACATGTACCTCAAAGTTTGTAATGAAATACATAATAAGGTTAAATTATTTTCATATATTATGCATACATCTTAAAATCTTTACAAATCATCTTTATAGTGTATATGAATTAACAAATATATAGTCCGGATATGAGCATGAGACTTTAAGTAGACCCAAGGAGGTCTTCGATTACCTCACTTCCCTGATTGAATAATGACACATACTTGTATAAATTCAAAACATATATGTGTATGTATATGTGCAAGGATTAATAAAATCACATTGTTTACAAAATTCATACATCATGCATATTTTTATTCTTAAATCTTAAATTGAATATTAACAAATAAAGTTTATTAATCCATTCATGCATCAATGTGTGAAATATGTGAAATATTTAAATGATGTATATAAACACTTATTAAATTGAATCACCCTTTTATTAAGTGTGCAATCCTATAAAATTGATATTAAGAGATAATTGAAACAAGGTTAAAAAATATTGATAAGTTAATCATGATTTGACTTCATTAATCTTGAGATGTCTTATATATTTAGATAAGATCATTTAAGTCAAATCCAAACACAGTTTAATAAAGAAATTCATTGCCCTTCATTAAGATGATTAAAAATCATAAACTTCATCATTAAATTCAACCTAAGGTTAGAGGATGAGGTGAATTTCACTATTTCTCTCTCTCTCTCTCTCTCTCTCTCTCTTTAAAATTCTAAATTCAAATAAAAGTCAAGTAAAATTAAATTGAAATCTAAATTTTAGTTTAAAAAATCATCAATCACTTGAAATATAACCACCCCTAATGCTAAACTTAAATGTCCATCCTTTGAATAATTCAAATATAAAAGCCTAGTTTTGTCATGCCACATCAAGCTATAACACACACATGTAATATTAAGTTAATGATCTTAGAATTTGGTTAGGATGGTGATTTGTTGTAGATTGATATTTTATTTTGTGATGCAATGCTTTAAATTAGATGTTAAGATTTCTTATGCATAGTTTGGATGTGAGGATAATATTAGACTAATGATATTTTTATAGAGTATGCTTAAGTGATCGCTGTAATAATAAAAATTATAAATGCTTTTGCTTACAAGTGTTGGCTAAGTCCCCAAGTACAATTCAGGGCATGTGGTCTTGGTGACCTAAGGTAGGGTGCTAAGCCCCAATGCCTGGAATATAATTGTTTGGTTTGTATGCATATTAATATAACATCTATTTTCTAGGTGTAGCTAGATTTAAATTTTCATAGAAATATATTTTTAATAATAGGCTTAGGATTAGAGCTATGGGGTTTAGGCTGAGCAGTGGCTAGAAGGCTCAAACTTGGGAGGCTTTGTGATACCTGGAGTACCTAATTCATGAAGTGAAGATGAAGATTGATGATCCCTATAGCTTTATTTTCATTTGTATAATTAATTATAATCTTGGTTGTATAACAGCAGAACTCGGCTACCCATCATTTTCTTATTCGACGATACCCGATGACATCGACCTTTTATTATTTTAAGCGACAATGTTTATTTTATTTTCTTACTTTGATTGTGCAATAGAATCACATGTTTTTCATAGGTTTCTTAAAATTTTAATTATTTGATATGTGGCGATGATTTAGGCTATTTATATATATATATATATATATATATATATATATATATATATATATATATATATATATATATATATATATTATTTTCTTCCTTGCAAATAGGTATGAAGTGAAGAAATTAATTGAAGCTAGCTTTGTGTGAGAAAAAAAAATCTTGATTGGCTAGCTAGCATAGTCTCGTGAAGAAAAATAATGGTCAAATATGCATTTGTGTTGACTTTAGAGACTTAAATAAGGCTTGTCCCAAAGTTGAGTTCCCGTTGCCAATACCATAATTTATGGTCAACATAGCCTTCACATAAGATCTTTTCATTCATGGATGGATCATCTAGGTATAACCAGATTAAGATGTTTTTATAAGATGAAAAGCATATGATGTTCATAACTCCTATAGAAATTTTTTGTTACACGGTCATGCCATTCGGTCTCAAAATGGGGCTACCTACCAGAGAGCTATGATTAGAATATTCAATGACTTGATTCATAATCAAGTTGAGTGCTATATCGATGATTTAGTCATCAAAAGTAAAATAAAAGAATGAACAATATCTTGACTGGCTAGCCAACATAGTCCCCATGAAGAAAAATAATGGTCAAATATGCATTTGCGTTGACTTTAGAGACTTGAATAAGGTTTGTCCTAAAGATGAGTTCCCATTTCCAATACCATAATTTATGGTTGACATAGCCTTTTCACATGAGATCTTTTCATTTATTGATGGATCATCTGCGTATAACCAGATTAAGATGTTCCTAGAGGATGAAAAGCATACGATGTTCATAACTCCTATAGAAATTTTATGTTACACAGTCATGTCATTCGGTCACAAAAATGTTAAGGCTACATACCAGAGAGCTATGATTAGAATATTCGATGAAATGATTCATAATCTAGTTGAGTGCTATATCGATGATCTAGTCATCAAAAGTAAAATAAAGAACCTCATTTATATGATTTACAGATTGTTTTTGAATGGTTGCGCCACTATAACCTGAAAATGAACCATTTGAAGTGTACTTTTGGAGTGACTTCAAGAAAATTCTTAGGGTTCATAGTGCGGCACCATGGGATAAAAATTGATCCAGAGAAAATAAAAGCCATTATAGAAATGCCACCACTTAGAAGTCTTACACAGTTAAGATCATTCCAGGGAAGGCATGGATATTTAAAGAGGTTCATATCAAATTTATCAGGAAGGTGTTAACCATTTGTGACATTAATAAAGAAAGATTCCAAGTTTATTTGGGTTGAAAAATGCCAAAAGGCATTTGAATGTTTGAAACAATACTTAATGAATTCTCCTATTTCGGCTGCTCCAACTTCGGAAAGCCACTGATTTTATACACTGTAGCTTTGGATGAATTACTTGGGGATTTATTAGCCTAAGTAAATGAAGAAGGAAAAGAAAATGTCCTTTAGTATCTAAGCCGTAGACTCATCCCAACAGAGATGAATTATCCGCCTATTGAGAAGCATTGTTTAGCCTTGGTCTTCACCACTCAGAAACTAAGACATTACATGCTTTCTCATAGAGTTAATCTAATCTCAAGAGTGAATTCATTGCAATACCTTATGACCTGTCTGATGTGCATCTAGCATGTTGGTCAATGATTCTATTGAAATTTGAGATCACTTACATTCCTCTTCGTGCTATAAAAGGTCAAGTAGTAGCGACTTCTTAGCATCACATGATGATATTCCAAATGAATAGATCATGACATTAGAAGGTGAACCTAATGCCACTTAAGAGTTGTATTTTGATGGCGCATCATCATCTAAGAAAAATAAAGATTTAAATTCATCTATTCTAGGGAAGGTAGGAATTAGGTTAATTTTTATAACCCTAGAGAAAAGAATGATGTGATATTCTTATCATATGGTCAAGCCTTGCACAAATAATGAAGCTGAATATGAGACTCTTATCACTGGATTAGAGCTAGCAATCCTTATGGATATCAAAAAATATAAAGATCTTTGGAGACTCTCAACCTATAAACCAAGTGAGTGGTGTCTATAAGGTTTTGCATCCAAAGCTCTTTAGTTATTATTAATACATAATGAAACTACTTGTGAAAATTTTATATGTAACTATGTATAAAATATCTCATAAAGATAATTCTATATAAAATGCTTTATATGCTTGCCAAAGAAATCATATGCCCATAAAAGAATTTATTTCTATAGAAGTTCAAAATCAACAAGTTTTATCTCCTATTGATTTAGATTACATGAATAAGAAATAAGAAATGAAAAGGATAACCACTTTTTCGAAGGTTAAGTAAAATCTAATTGGAGGCTGCCATTTATTGACTACCTGAGTAAGGGGAGGCTTCATGAAGACAAGTCACTGGAAAATCAAATAAAGAAACATGCCTTATCTTATGCATTAATTAATGATGTATTATACCGTTGGTCATTCAATCAAATGTGGCTCCGCTATTTAGAAAAGTAAGAGGCCTATAAGATTGTGATAAGATACACTGGATTGTGTGGTGCTCACCAATCCAAACCTAAGATGAAATTGAAAATCAAAAGACTTGGATATTATTGACCATCGATGTTAAATGACTGCATGGAAATTGCATGTCATTGCCATTAATGCCAAATATATGGTGTAGTCTCAGCCTCCTAATGTACTACATCTTATGATTGCCTCTTAGGTTTTTGAGAGTTGGGGTATTAACATCATAGGACCTATTGACCCTCCTTCATCAAAAGGGCATCATTTTATATTAGCTGCAATGGATTACTTCTTTAAATGGGCTGAAGTGGTACCAATAAAAGAAGTAAAGACATATCATGTGTTAAAATTCTTTCAAGAAAATATTGTATATCTTTTGGTGTTCCTTAATCATATCCGATAATGGTCTATCATTCAAGTCCACAAAATTAAATCATTTTATAGCTAGACACAAGATTGATTGGATATATTTGACCATCTATTACCCCAGGGCAAATGGATTGACCGAAGCATTCAATAAAACTTTAGTAGGAATTTTGAAAAAAGTACTTGATGAAAATAAATGCCAATGGCATTAAAAGTTGGTTGAAGCCTTATGGGACTACCAGACCACATATAGGGTACCAACTCGGTCTATATCCTATGCTTTGGTTTATGGAACTAAAGCAATTCTTTCATTAGAAGTGCAGTTACCTTCATTAAGAATAGTAGTCAACAACATTACAATAGATCAAAATTATAAAATCTATTTGGAAGAGCTTGAAAGCCTTAAAGGAAGACACTTGAAAGCTCAACAAGACGCTTGAACTGTACCAGTCATGTATGGTTCAAGCACATTATAAATTGGTTTGTCATACATCTTTCTAAGTAGGAGACATGGTCTTGGTTCTCAGCTTGCCATAGGATTGGCAACAAGTTCGAGCCAACCTAGGATCATTCATAGTGGAAAAAGTCTATGAAGGAGGTTCTTACCAACTTATTACTTGTAATGGTGAACGTCCAATTCCACCAATCAATGAACATTACCTAAAGAAATATTATGTGTAACTTGTACTCTATTTCGACAGAATAATGATTAATAAAATAAAATTATGTTACTCTTTATTTCTTTTGTAACTTTGTTCAAAATTGAATGTTATCTTTCTTAAAATTTTATGCAATGACTTGAATTCATATTTACTTTATGTGGAAACATAAAATGTAATCTCTTTAAGATATGAGTAAACCTCTTTAGGATACTTTTCCCACACTTACCTTGAGCTGGAATAAAGCCTTTCATGACATCCTCCTCATGATATGAACATATGTAAATATGAATTTGATAGAATATAAGTCCAATGTGTCCTTAATTAGGCTAATTAGGTCATTTGACCTAAATTGGCCTAAATGGGTCTTATTGGGTTCAAACTCAAATAAAACTCAAATAAATGATCCAAAATCATTTTAAAATGATTATTGAACATAAACCAACCCATCATTGGGCCCAATTGGGCCAATTTGATCATTTGACCTAAATGAACTAAAAGATAACCCATTAAGCTAAACTTGGATCAAATGGGTTCAAAATGAAATAAAATTGGAATTGTTTGATATCTAATGCATTCCAAATTGCTTGGATTAACCTAATTGAAAATTAAATGCATTATAATTGAGCCAACTAAACTATTTGGCTTAATTAAAATCAACCCAAATTCTACATTGAAATGGACTAAACCTAAAGTAAGCACTCCATAAATTTTAAAATCTTTGAAACCCTTTGATTAAAGCGTTCATTAATGATTAAACAAACACAATCCAAGCATTGATCTAAGGTTAATCCATCAAGTGAGGCAACTTAGATTAAACTAATAAAAGAAATCATTAAATGGCATAATTTAAAAGGATCTCAACCTAATCTTTAAATAATTCCCTTAGGTTTCAACAACACTTAATCATCCTCAAATAAATCCAAAGGTAAGAAGATGCCATGGCAAGTCAAAGTTATGGAAAGCCAATTCCAACCCTGTCACCTCATTCCCATTCCACCTCTTTAGCTTAGGCAGGTGTTGGATGGCTAGTAAGCCATGTAACTAGTTTCCAAGGATTGCAATCACTTATGGCCACCAAGAGGGGGAAAACCAGGCTTAAGAGGCTCGGCTTTAATGGAATCTTTACTTAGAGCTATTCTCAAGTGAAATAGACCATCTCATCACCTTCTTTACCTGAATTGGAAACTCATCTTCCCCAATCCCCTATTTGGGAGGTGGGAATTAACAAAGGCGAGGTTGGTCTGGGAGGGTGATGGATTCTTTTAGTACACAAGCTTCCCACATTCCACGCTATTGAGTCAACCCCAGATCATTTGGGGCCAGGTATTCCATTAACAACCTCCTTTAAAATTCTAGGTTTGGTACTTTTTGAAAGAAATTTGATCTCAAGTGAGATCAAATCATTTATATCTCCATATTTTTATCCACTGATGGATTTGACATCAAAATCATAGGGTTTTGACGATCAGATGGTCAAAAATCATGTGAAAATGATGGATGACCCTTAGCCTCTATCGTTGATGTAGGAGATGTAATCTCCATCTATTCCTTTTAAAAGGAATGGATGGCTGAGATCTACCAGATCTCTGATTAAATCTAATAAGAAGAATTTCGGGTCAAATCAGGATGTTTGATCATCGATCGGATGATCTGTAATTAACCCATGTGCATTACCTTTTAAATGCAGATCCATGTGGATCTTGTGTGGCGTGATGATGTGGCATCGCATGGAAAGCGGTTCCACATTCGATCGTGTTGATTATACACCTTGTGTTTCTCACCATTTGATTTGATGATAATAAACCTTGTGTAATAAGAATTAATTATCTCTTTGCATGATAAATTATTCCCATTAATCATTATAAATGTCATTCTTAATTTAGATTTATATTGATGATATATATATATATATATAGTATGATGCTAATCAAGTTAAATCCAAGTGTGCCGGAAAATTCTTTAACTCCACGTTCTTTAGTCAAATTTAGGATGCTAAAGCTATTGGACATAAAATGAGTGGGAATTTTTCTATGATTAACTATATTAAGGCAAATGAAAAGCTCACTATAATAAAATAAATCATTCATTCATTTTAAAATAATTTATTTAAGAATTATTCATAAATTCTCCATTTCATATTTATATTTATTCTTCAAATTATTCATTATGGATAATGTGAGCTAAATGCATAAACTTTGTTCCATTTATTGTCCTTCCATGCAAGAAAAATTAGTTTACATTTCATTAAATTATTTCCATACTTAGTCATGTTCATTATCCATTTATTCAATGCATTAATTTAAATTAACCAAAAATTATTCAAGTATTATTTTTCTCTCTCTTATTGTCCAAGTCTTCTCTATCCCATCCTATCTCTCATCATAAACCTTTTTGGCCGAATTTTTTTTCATGATTATTTACTAAATAAATTGTATGAGAGTTATTTGAATTATTTTCATAATTATCCCATATTTTTCTAAATTAAAAATTCATTTATTTGAATATTTAATTTGAATTATTTTTTAATTCAAATTGAATATTCCTTTGATTACATATGCAAATTTGAACTCTCCTCTTCATGGAATGTTACGTGATCATATGCTAATCTAGTTGATTTAATTTGAATTTATTTGAGTTAATTCAAATTCATTTAAAATAAACCATGAAATTATCTTCTTTCCTTTATATAAACTCTATTTTTGGAAACCTCCTTTGGCAACTATATCTTTATTCAAATTCAAATTAATATCTTATTGAAAATTTATTTAAACTTTCCTAAGATCTGATCCATCATCATTTAATTCGAATTAAGTATATTAAAATAAATCTAATCTATTTTAGGAAAAGTAGCTTGGCTGAATTTTTAAATATTCTTTGGATTTTATTAAATAAAGCTTGTATGTTATCTCTTACCTTCCTTCATTCAATCAAGATGAATTATTCAATATTTCTTGATATTGCATTAAGGGGATGTTTGGTTACCTGAAAAAGGAATACAGTGTTAAAGGAATGCAATGTATTTGGATTACTTTAGAGATGTTTGGTTGAAAACTCTATAAATACATGAGTTTTTTTTTGGTAAAATAAATGTAATGTAAAGTATTCTTGAGGTTGTGAGCGGCGGCGGCGACAAGCGTGGCCAGCGGCGGCGATGGCGATCGGCTGGCGGCGGTGGTGGCGACCATAATACTACATAGATGTATTTGGAATTCACCCAAATTGAATTCAAATATACCTTGTAATGTATTCTAAATATATTACATTACCTTGAAATTTTACTTTGCACCATGCGAAACACAAAAAAAGTTAAAACCCCTGCATTTACTTTACTTTACACCCAAAATTCAGGCAACCAAACAACCCCTTAATACTAATTGAATCCCATCATGGAAACTTCCTTTTTGGCTGACAATATATTATGCTTAATTTATATTAATCAAACATTGAATAATTCCCTTTTTCACTTGGACAATTAATTGTGTTATGACTTGTTAGATAATAATTCAAACTCTTCTCTCCTCTCTCTCTCTCTTGGCCGACCCACATAAGCATTAACTTTTTAATTACATTAGAAATCAGATCATATGATGAATTGATTCAATTTAAATCTCTTTTCAAATTAATTTTCCTCCATATCCCCTTTTTTGATGATTTCTTCATCATACTAATTTAATTTAATTTAATTGATTCAAATTAAATCACTTACTAATAAAATTTCTCTCTTCCTTGCTTTGGATGAAATCACTCTTATATAATTTGACTTTCAAATTGGATTTTAATTAAACCAACCTTTCATATTAAATTCCCTCATGTTTCTCTTTGGTTGATTATTTTATCTCATGCCATTTATTTTTATTTTGATTGGTTTATGTTCAAATTAATTCCAAATGAGTTTCCCTTCTATTTTTCCTTCTCTTGGCCGAACCTCATGACCCCTTGTCTTATAAATAATGTTCCTTAAGGTTAACTTCTCTTGGAAAAATCTCTCTTAGAAATACTCTCTCTTGGCCAAATTTTTGCAAAACCTTTGGAGATCTCTTCTTGGTGAATCAAGTGCTAATTTCTTCATTCTTTTTCCATTATCCAACCTACAAGTGATTGGCTTGAGGATTGTACAAAAGAACTAGGAGAATTGGTGGATTTCCTTGTGGTCAAAAGCTTAACTAGGTGCTTTCATTCTAGTTTGTCATTTTACATGTTAAGTGACTTTGTTCTCCTTCTTGGCTTAAGTTTCTTATGCATTTGGTTAATTTGTTTTCTGCTTAACTTATCTATTTCTATACTTTCTCAAGTTGGCTGAAAGCTTTGTAGTTGATGAATTAAAGTGTATTATGGTAAGTTATTTTCTCTTCATTATTCCTACATGTTCTAAAGAGAGATTATTATCTTTATGATTATTTTCTATAAAATACTTATGAGTAACAAGTTTTATTACTTCTAAATCATCTCATCTTTTGTATAAATAGTAATTTATTTAAAAAGAGATTTTATTTAAGTTTATGTGCTTTAAGATTTCATTTTCATTTGATCTTTTGAAAACTCTAAGTCTCTTTCTAGCAAGTGATTGATTCAAGTTTCAAAACATTATTATGATATATTTCAAATAATAAAATTAAATCACCTTGATTTCAAGTTATCATATTCACATCAAATATTTTAATGATTCACTTACAACACACACACACACACACACACACACACACACACACACACACACACACATATATATATATGTATATATATATATAGATAGATAAAGTTTAATTATTATCTTCAAATACAAATATCAATTAAAGTTCCTGTTGAATTCACTTTCCTTAATATTGTTGTAGTTGGGTTGTGAGAGAAAAATACTTTTTAAATTGAGAGTTTGAACCTTCTTTCTTCTTTTTCTTATTTTCTTGTTGGTTGTACTTGCCCGTTAAGGAAAGTACGTTGTCGGGTTATTCTTGCCCATTAAGAAAAGTATGTTCTTCGGTTGTACTTACTGATTAAGAAAAGTATGGTGTCGGGTTGCACTTGCTTGTGAAGGAGAGTATGGGAGATTTGTTGTAATCTTATTTTGACTTAATTTGCTATGCGTGGACATAGGCCAATTTTTGGGGATTGGCCGAACCATGTAAAAATCTTTGTGTTCTCTTTCTTTATTTTACCGCATTTACTTTTCTATAATGTTCTTGATTGCATTATCATTAAAGATTTAAGTTTTATACAAAAGTTTAAATTTATTTTTTATGAATTTTTTTTTAAAACCCAACTCACACCCCTCCCTCCGCACCCTACCCTCTTGGGTGCCATAGCTTCTTAACAGATTGAACAGTCCATCATTAACCCATGTGCGCCACCTTTTCAACACAGATCCCATGTGGCATGATGATGCGAACAACATGGAAAGCAGTGCCACATTAGATCCATGTGGATTTGACGGTCCTAAATGAAAATTCGGTTTTCCCAAATTAAAAATTAAGAAAAATGCTTAAAAAATTAAAAAATCATAGGAAATTAAATATAAATTCATTAAAATTAAAATCCACAAATTATTTTGGGTATTTTAGCCTTAATTTTGGTTTGAATAAAAAAAATTTAAACCTTTAATTAATCCCAAGTCAATAATCAAATTGAAATGAAACTTTGGGAACTGAAATTGATGTTAAGACACACATTAGGTAAAGTTTTCATAATTTATTGAGCTATAAATCTTAATATTGGAAATTTCAAACCCTAAACCCTCATTTTCATGAAATAAATTAATAACAAACCAAATAAATGATTGAAATTCATCAAATTAATTCAAAACATTGTAATATACCCTAATGATCATAAATAAGCCATTGAAACCCATTGGAACAAAATAAATCACAAAATGACTTAATTAGACCATTAATTAAATTAATTAAAATAAATTTAAATAAATCATAATAAAATTAACAAGAACTCTAAAATGAATGAACCCTCTTGAGATGCATATTCTAGAGGGGAATTAATGAAAAATAAAACCCTAAATAGTGTTCACTAAATTAGGCCTAATTACAATCTTAATTAAAACCTTAAAAAATAATTAAAATCTTAATTACACATATGATAAAAGTGAAGCTTTAGGAAATCAAATTGGGAAGGAATCCCACTTGTCACAAAAATTTCATACCCATTTGATTTGTGGATTGAGAGTATTTGAATTTTCAATTCTCTAGGTCAATTTAAAGAAAATATTAAATCAGAAAAAATACAAAAAATTATAAAATCTATAATATAATTTTAAGACATTATAATTAATATCAAAAACCTAAATAAAATACCTAAGCCACCTAAAAGCAGTAGAATATAAATAACCCTAAGTTAAAGATCATGATTAAAGGAAAATATGAAACTTAGTCATACTTAACAATAATAATTCCTTAAACAATAATGATTCCATTTATAAATTGAAATATAAAGTTCATTAACCTTAAATTCATAAGTTATCAATATATAAATACATTAAAACCATTTGAATTAAGGAATGAAATGGCATAAATGTAAATATGAAAGGTCAAGTGTAATTAAACTTTAAGCTAGAATTTATTTAAACTTAAAATGACAAAGTAACATAAGGCAAAATTAATACACAAGGGAATAAACTTTCTTTAAATTCCAAAAAATCATAAAAAAGGAAAAATTACAATAGGCTAAGTGTTCTTTCCAAATGACATAATGATCATTCCCTTCAAATTTATTAAAATAAATTGAACCATTCCATAATATATGAAATATACAATTTGAAATTAATCATCTATGTCTGAATTCATTAACAAATCTTACAAAATTTCATGAAATGATTAAATTAAACTAGAAAGAATCATTAATGTAAATGATTTATAGAATTGAATAATACTAAACATAATAAATTGAATATAAATTTACTTAAGTTAATGAAAATGAATAAATGAAATTAACTTGAATTGAACAAATGAAATATCTATACCCAAGTGTAATGAGTAAATTATATGCATCTTAAAATGAAATAAACAAATGAAATGAAAATAAAATCAAGTTATACATAGAACTTTATCCTAAATCTCAAAGATGAATTCAAATAACATAAATATTAAAACCTATCAATGTAAACATAAATTTAATATACAAGTAAAATAAATTTAATAATTTAAATTTGAAAAGATATAAGTCATCATAATAAAAAAATTTAAAAATAAATCAAATTAAGAGAATAAATGATGAACATCAATGTCACAATATTAAATCAAGAGAATTAAATGAAACTAAAATCAAAATAATGAGTGAATTAACTTAAAGAGAAAATTAAATTGAATCATAATTAAAAATTAATTCAAACTAAATTATAGCATTAGTGATAAATAAATCAAACCATAAAAATTAAATAAAAAAGAATAAATAAATTTAAATCAAAATGAAATAAATTAAAATAATCAAACCCTCTAAATTTAAAAGAAAGTTCGATTAAAATACTTAGGATTTTAGTTAGACTTTTAGGATGAATCTTTATCTTAGAATAAAGGTATCATCTATTTGGAATTATGATGTTGAATGGAATGGGCTCCATCCAAAATGGAACCTATTGTATTCTTCATTCTTAAAAATATAATTTAATTTTAATATAATAAAATGGATGTAAAATAAAGACATAAATCAGTAAACTATTAAATCATTTGAATTGAAATTATCCAAAGGTAAATAAACAAATACTCATAACTAAAAATTGGAATCTAAAAGCTTAATAATATCTTGCCACTTAAACCCTTTTTCTTCACACACTAGAGTTATAGGTCATGGACCCTAGACTTAGGTTAGGTCGTTCTGTGATTTCTTGTAATTTTCTGTGATGTTGTGATGAGAATTGCTTTTATTATTTTATGGTGTATTGTTTTAGATTGGATGGCTAGGATTGATTGCTATTAGTCTGGATGGTAGGATGTTATTTCTAGAATTAATATTAGCTTCTGTTGGGGGCTATGTTAAAGGGATTGCTATCATAAATAAAAAATTATAAAATTATTGTTTGCTTGTAGGTGCTGAATAGTCCCTTAACATAACCCATGTGACAAGTGGGTTTGGCAAGTAATTAATGCTAAGCTTGTATGTTTATAAAATATAACTATTTTGTGCTATTTGTATTTTTTGATATTTATTTTGTAGGGCTTAGGATTTATTTTGAATTTAAAATATAAATTTGAGCTTAGAATTAGGTTAGGATTTGTGGGGTCTAGGATTAGCAGGAGCTGACTTTACCAAGTGATGGTGCAGAAGTCCCTTGTGAAGCCCAATGGAGGTCCTTGAAGAAGGAGACTATTCTAGAAAGAAAACCCATAGATCTAGACTTATAGTTCTAGGCTGGGCTGTATAAGGGCAGAGCTCGGCTATCCATTTTTCTTTCTTTTGGGTTTACAATGATACTTGACAACATTGTCCTATTTTATAAATTTAAATTGGTTTAATTTATTTTGGGTGTGCAATAGAATCAACTAGCTTTTTTAGGTTTCTTTCAATGTTGTGCTTTTCTGTGTTGAATGCCTGGATGTGGGCTCATAGGAAAAATTAAATTTTCTACCCAATTAAATTTAATCAAGCCAAACATAAATAATGCAATTCAAAATCATACATAAATTAGAGCCATAAGGAATAACTTAAAATCAATTAGAAATAATTGGCTCTTGAAAATCATGAAATCATATTGCTTCAATCTTTGAATTGGGTAATTTCTACCATTGCACATAATGAGCATCTGCCTGTGAGGATGAATGCTTCTTGGGGAAGCCTGCCTTCTATTATTGATTTGGCCCATGACTTTCTTTTAATTACATACCATGTAGGCATATATTGCATACCCATGGCCTAAAATGGTCATCAAGTCAAAATGTTAAAAATTAGAAAAATGTGCATTAGTTAGTGCATTTTATACCTCACATTACCTTAGGGATTAGGGAGTGAGTCTAAGATTCTTAGATTCCTTTCTTAGAAATGTAATAGCCCAACCATCTTGCATTCATAAGATTTGACATCATAAATTTAAAATTTTCTTAGGTGGTGTTAGCGGCAGCCCCTCTAGGCACGTTGTAAGTCCAAAAGAGTTAGAGATATGTTAGTTCCCTCAAGTGAAAGGAATGACTGATCATTCCTAAAAATAAAATTAGGTCGAGCATCTAGCATGTGTCATAAGCACTTGTAGATTAGGTTCTAAAGCATCTTTCTTGCAGTAAGTCTTCAATCCTAGGCATTTATGTAATCTTGTGCTATTAGAATCTAAGTCTTGATTTCTAAAAAATGGCAACTCAAGATATAAATAAAATACCAAAATTCAAAGCCCAATTATAGATAGTTGAAGTGTATATTGGACATCCCAGTATCAATAGATATTTCTTATTTCATTCCATTTGGCTTATGAAAATAACTTTCTCCACTTTGGACCAATCCAATTGAAATTCCAAAAAAATCAATCCTTTGAAAACCAACTTAGAAATGTTTAGAAATAATGACTTATTTCTTTAATTGAGAGTATTCTTAGAATATACCCTTCTTAAAATGTAATTAACTATAGGGACTTACCTTTATATGGAACCATGAACCCAATTTAAAATAAACCCTATTCTACATTTGAATGTAGTTCAAGGCAAAAATATATAATACACGTAAGACTCATAGTCTTAGGAATCTTTATTAAATGGCCAAATTCATTATAGGATAATATGCTTATCTTTCAAGATAATATGTTTACTTCTTAATGATGTATTTGATCATTCAAATAAAAAATTTTTAAACTCTATGTGGTGTTAAACAAATTTTTACTCATCAGAGTATATTTTATGGCAACTCTGCTGGGGATTGGTTTCGCTCTCCATCTTTATAAATAAGTTATTATTTCTATAATCGATAATGTACATGTGTTTACACGGGTCAAGATTGCATTTCTTCCAGTTGAATATCTCTCCATTTTATCCTTGGTAGAGCATATTCAACATACAAAAAAAGAGAGTATAAAACTATCCCATTCGTGGAAATGAAGTGTGATGGTTTTATAATTCCTCAATTTTCAAAAAAAATTTTTTTTGAAATAATAAAAAAAATCCTTTCTTAATGGGTCAAAAGTCTTTCTTTTGACCACATTTTGGTTATTTTAGTTATTATTCTTTAATTTTCATATAAAATTTATTATTTTTGTAAACATAAATGGTTGGACTACTAATCTTTGTTGCTACATCTTAGATAAACTTCTCCATTGATAGTAGCCAACTGGCTGATAGCTCCATCATTAAGTTTGGAGCTTGTTTTGAAAACTTGAATATCACTGCAAATGGAGTGACACTTGCTCTTGTCACTAAGGCAGCACTTAAAAATAGGCAACCGATCTTGGAATTTTTTAGTCCACCTCTCCTTGCTCTTACTAAAGGTAGGAAGGTTACTAACAAGGTTACTGAGAAGATCTAGTTGGGTCTTGCTCGTAATAAAGTTACCACTTTAGAACAACCCACTTTAAAGATGTTTCCCTCTTAGGTGGAAGTAAATATCATCCCATGTTTGTTGTCCAGGGAGAGGAGGACATGTCTAGGATTATGTGTTCTCTACCTTGCCCCTTTGTGCATGCAGAAAAGAAAAGTTTCAAGCTAAAATAAAGAATCTCATCATGTTAGATCCTTCATAGTATCCACGGATGGAAGGTCACTAACAGGTTAGAGAAGATCTAATTGGGTCTTGCTTAGAATAAAGTTAAGCTACCCACTTTAGCACCCCCCGTGCGTGACCCTCCTAGATGTTTCCCTCTTAGGTGAAAGTAAATATCATCCCATGTTTGCTGTCTAGGGAGAGGACATGTCTAGGATTATGTGTTCTATACCTTGCCCCTTTATGCATGCAGAAAAGAAAAGTTTCAAACTGTTAAATAAAGAATCTCATGGTAGGTTGTGTTAGATCCTTCATAGGATCCGTGGACCCTCCTCATATGCTAAAGAGAAGTTATTAAGGGCTATGAAGGATCATGCATCAAGAAGCTTAGGAAAAGAACTCTTAGGTAGACCTACCACTTTACAAAAGGAAGGGGAAGGCGGTTGTTCCAGATAGAAGGGAGTCTTCTTATCCTATGCCCGTAGCACCATTGTGATATCATCACGTTGGACAAACATTGATTATGGCACATAGATCAATGTATTAGTCTAAAGAGAGATAGAGTCCTTCCTAGAAAATAAAATAAGAGAGTTTATATAAGGAAGGTTCCACTAGCTCCTGAGCATAGGATCCCTTCACCACCTTTGCCACTTTCTTCTCTTGAGAGACTTGTCTCTAGGCCTACTCCAGATAGACCTGTATAATATTCACCCAAGTCTCAAGCTGAAGGACCCTCATCATTTTATGTTTCTAGTAAAGAAATCAAATCTCCTCATCTATCACCTAATGTTAGAGAGATTACTGATGAGTGCCACCATGGCTTGGGAGCCACCCTTGAGGAAGTTCATGCTTCCCAAGAGGGCACAAAAGGTGAAGAATATGAAATAAGATCCATGTATATGGGTGTAGAGTTTAATATCATTTTCAATAGCAGTGACACTTCTTTCATCTTTCCAAAGAAGAAATGGAAACTATTGTCAAAGAGGATGAAGAAAAAAAAAGAATACATGAATACTATGATTTATACTAGGATGGTCTACTAGATGATGATGATTCATGACTACCTTTAGCCATATCGACATGGTTGATACCAAATCATTAAAGAAAGAGCAGGATGAATCACCAGAAAATCATGCGCTATATCCCACTCAGTAACTCATCCTTCAAATTCAAATGAAGGATGATCAAATTGCTTCAATGGAAAAGAGGATTGAGGAGATGATTTTAATATGCAATCACTGTAGAGCATGATCCCCTCCTCTTCATTGGCTCACTAGATTGAGCAGCCTGAATTACCTCATCCCACCGATGTTTTGAGGTTTGGTTTGAAGGAGTATCATCAGGAGGCAAAGCTCGTTGATAATGTACACTCTACAACTGAACTAAAATTATTGGTGAAACAATAAGTAAAAGAAGCCCTCACGAGGCACAACTTTGGTTCCGAAGGCAAGCAACCCTGAGGAGTATGATTTGGTTCCCTACCCAAAGGATTCTTGTCTCCCTCCTTTAAATGGGACTGACAATATTTTTAGCTCACATAAGTTATGTATATGGGAAGTGATGTTTTATTTAAATAGTTGGTAGCTTGAGCGAGTTACGCGGTATGCATTCGCCAAATGGGTCACTTTCACCAAACTAGGGTATGTTTGTAAAGAGATTCATAGCACACATCATCATGTGATTTGGTGGTGAAAAAATAAAAGCCTAGTGAATTGCTAGTGGACTATATCCTGAGATGGAGAATCCTATAAGTGTGAGCCTCAACCAAGAGCATAATTGAGATTCTCTTTAGAATATCTGGTCTGTCTTCTTAAAAAGGCTTTATAATTAAAACTTTTGAAAAACTTCTAAATAAAGCCTCCAGCCTACAGGAAGAAGCCCCTAGGAAGACCTTCCTAAAAGATCATTCTTCTATAGAACAATCCAAACCTAGGAAGCTTTTAAAAAAGAAAGCAGGAAATATCTCTACGATGGACAGGGGAAAAACTCCCATGCAGATACAATCATAGTATCCTTTATCTTTTAGGCCACCACAGTAGCAGATATCATAATCCCTTGAGAAAGTTCCAACTGACCCTTTTTTTGAATGAATGAACCAGACATATTCCTTCAAAAGATAGGCAGTGAGGAAAATTTTCAAAAATTTGAAAAGAAGCCAGATTTCAAACTACTCGACCTAAAAGGGCTTGAGAAGTTGGAAAAGTAAATGACCCTAACTATTTTCATACTATCAGATGTTAGAGCATAACATTGAAGATTGTTTTACATTTTAAGACTAGCTTGAAAGAAGCTACAAGAAGGAGTTGGTGATCATACTAAAGGAATACCTTATGGACCCTGGACAAGGGTCTAAGATGATCATGGTGACTCACTTCTAAGATACGAATGGCATGTAGCTTTATTCTTTCTGTGTATATGATGAAAATTTTTAAAAATATTATGGACCTACAAATAATCAGACGAAGACTTAATGGATATATTTGCAGGTCCATAGCATTTTAAAATTTTTCATCATATACTTCAAAAGAATGGGATAGATTACATCCCATTCATCTGTAGAAGGAGTACTAGAAGAAGTAGTCACTGATAACCTTAATAGATTGTCTGGTCCACAAGGTATTCTTCTATGATCACCAACCCTAATATTTCTTTCAAGTGGCCTTGAAATATAAAACAATCTTCAATAGTATCTCAAACATTTATGGTATGGACAATATTGAGGGACATTACTTTTCCAACTTCCTCGGGCCTTTTTAGGTTTGGTAGTTTAAAATATGGTTTCTTTTTAATTTTTTTTTAAATTTTCTTCACTTCCTCTTTTTTTAAAAGAATATGTTTGGTTCATTCTTTAAAAGGTTGAACTTTCTTATGATGATATTCTTTTAAAAGATAAATGTCCAATTTATATCTTTCTGAAAAGACATTGTGCTTTCAACCTTCTAGGTTTGGATGATGAAGAATGATCTTATGAAGATCATCCTGTGGACTTCTGAGTTCGAGGATTTATTTAAAATTTTTTCAAAAGCTTTGATTGTATGGCCTTTTAATATGAAGGAAATGAGACCATGGATATTCCTAAAGAGAATCTCAACAAGATATTGGGACTGTTGAACTGGATTCTCTATCTCAGATATAGTCCACTTGATTCACCAAGCTTTTTTCCAGCATGATGATAATATGAATCTCTTTACAAACATGTCCTTTAGGTAGATGAAAGTGTGCACCAAACCATTGGGTAGATCTACATACCATCCAAAAGCAACTCCGCTCAAGCTACTAATGAATTATCTAAATAATAAAGCATTGCTTCCCCCATCATTACAACAACTTGCATGAAAGTGAGCTAAATGTTGTCTTGGTTCCCAGTCCCATCGAATACTTTAAAGGAGGGAGGCATGAATTCTTTGGGGTAGGGAACATAATCATATTCCTTAGGGTAGGGTCTACCCTTTAGAACCAAAGTCATGCCTTGTGACTATGTGAGGCCTTCTTTTACTTGATGTTCCACCAATGATTTTAGTTCAGTTGCAGAGGGTATGTTATTGACGGGATTTGGCTCCTAGCGATACTCCTCCAAACCAAATATCAAATCATCGGGACGTGGTAATTCAGGCTACTTGATCTGGTTAGGTTGTAAAGAGGAGGAGATCATGCTCTGAAGTGATTGCATGATAGCAATCATCTTCTTCATCCTTATTTCCATTGAAGTAATCTAATCATCCTTCTTTTGAATTTGAAGGATGAGTTCGAGTGAGATCTATTTTTGGTGAGTAATCTGAATGAGATGTCTCATGTAGATATGAGCTATAGGTAGTCCTGAATCATCATCTAGCATATCATCCTGCTCTAAATCATAGTGTTCATGCATTCTTTTTTATCTTTCATTTTCTTCATCCTCTTTGCCAATAGTTTTCATTTCTTTTTGGACATATGAAATGGAGTACCACTGTTGGTGAGAATGATATCAGACTCGCACCCATATCCATACATCTTATTTCAGATTATTTTCTTTTTGCCCTTTTGGAAGCATAAACTTTCTCAAGGGTGGCTCCCAAGCCAAGGTGAGACTCATTAATAGTCTCTCTAACATAAGGAGATAGATGAGGAGATTTTATTTCATTGCTGGAAACATAAAATGATGAGGGCCCTTCAGCTCGAGGCCCAAGTGAAGATAATAGAGACATATCTGGAGTAGGCCTAAAGATAGGTTCCCTCTAGAGATGAAGGTGGCAAATGTGGTGAAGGGACCCTAGGATCAAGTGCTAGTGGAACCTTCTTGACATAAACTCTCTTATTTTGGTTTCTAAGAAAGACTCTATCTCTCCCATAACTAATAGACTAATCTCTGTGCTGTTAATGATTGTCCAGGTGATGATATTGCTCTAGAGCTACGAGCATAGGATGAGAAGATTTACATCAATCATAAACAACTGTCTTCCCCTTCCCTTTGTAAAAAGAAGTGGTAGGTCTACCTAAGAGTTCTTTTCCTAAGATTTTTGATGCATGATCCTTCGTAGCTTTTAATAACTCCTCTTTAGTGTATGAGGAGGGTCCACATCCTATGAAGGATCTTACGCAGCCTACCATGAGATTCTTTATTTAGTAGTTTGAAACTTTTCTTTTCTTCAGGCACTAAAGAGGTGAGGTGGAGAACTCAATCTTGGACATGTCCTCCTCTCCATGGGCAGTAGACAGGGGATGATATCTGCTTCCACCTAAGAGTGGGGAAGTATTTAGAGGATATCCATCACTCACCCTAACTAATTCCATATCTAGCAGTTCCTTTTGGTTTCTTTTCCTAAGGGATACCCTCCTAATTCTTCTACCACCATTTTTCTTTTGCTTTTAATTATTTTGGGGAGCTCAGAGGTGGAGCTTATCTCAAAGGTGCTAGATAAGAAGGGAGCAGATAATGTCTCTGAAGTGGGCAGTTTAACTTTCTTTTGAGCTGGACCTAGTTGGATCCTCTTAGTAACCTAGCCAGTAACCTTCATACCTTCAGCAGGAGCAGGAGGATGTGTACTAAAAAATTCTAAGATGGGTTGCTTCTTTTTAATTGCTACCTCAGTGACAGGAGTAAGTGTTACACCATTTGTAGTGATATTCAAGTTCTCAAAACCAGCTCCAAACTTAATGATGGAGCCATTAGCTAGTCGGCTACTATCCATGGAGAAGTTTATCTTAGATGTAGCGAAAAAGATTAGTTGTCCAATAATTTCTATTTATAAAAATAATAAATTTTAAATGAAGATTAATGAATAATAACTAAAATAACCAAAATGTAGTCAAAAGAAAAACTTTTGACCCATTAAGAAATTTTAGCCAATTTTATGGCTAAGATTCTTTTATTTTATTTCAAAAGATATTTTTCTTGAAAATAGAGGAATTATAAAACTGTCCCACTTCATTTCCACAAATGGGATAGTTTTATAGTCTATCTTTTGTTATGTTGAATATGCTCTACCAAGGATGAAATGGAGAGATATTCAATGGGAAGAAAGGCAATCTTGACCCATGTAAACACAAGTACATTATTGATTATATAAATAATAACTTATTTCTAAAGATGGAGAGAGAAGCCATTCTCCAACCGAGTTGTTAGAAAATATACTATGATGAGTAAAAATTTATTTAACACCACATAAAGTTTATGAATTTTATATTTGGATGATCAAATGCATCATTAAAGAGTAAACATATTATCTTGAAAGATAAACATGCTATCCTATAATTAATTTGACCATTTAATAAATGTCTCATAAGGATAATGGGTCTTTCATGCAGTAGAGATTTTTCTCCTGAACTACATAGAAATGTAGAGCATGGTTTATTTTAAACTGGATTCTTGGTTCTCTATAGAGGCAAGCTCCTATAGTTAATTACATCTTAAAAAGGGTCTCTTTCAAAGAATATTCTCAATTAAAGAAATAATTCATTATTTGTAATGATTTTTAAGTTGGTTTTCAAATGATTGATCTTTGGGAATTTCAATTGAGATTGGTCCAAAGTGGAGAGAGTTATTTTCAGAAGCTAAATGGGATGAAATAAGAAATGTCTATTGATACTAGGATGCCTAGTAGGCACTTGAACTATCCTATAATTGGGTTTTAAATTTTGGTATTTTATTTAGATTTTGAGTTGACATTTTCTTAAAAATATAGGACTTAGATTCTAGCAGCATAAGATTACATAAATGCCTAGGGTTGAAGACTTACTCTAAGAATGATGCTTTAGAACCTAATCTACAAGTACTTTTGACACATGTCATATGCTCGACCTAGTTTTATTTTTAGGAATTATCGGCCATTCCTTTCACTTGAGGGAACTAACTTATCTTTGATTCTTCTGGACTTACAACCCGCCTGGAGGGGCTGCCAGCTAACACTACCTAAGCACATTTTAAATTCATGACTCTAAATCTTATGAATGCAAGATGGCTGGCATGTTGTATTTTTATGAAAGGAATCTAAGAATCTTATACTCACTCCCAATCTAAGATAATATAGGGTATGAAATGCACAACTAATGCATATTTTTTTAATTTTTAATATTTTGACTTGATGATCATTTTAGGCCATGGGTATGTAATTTATGCCTACATGGTATGCAATTAGAAGAAAATCAAAATCAATAATAAAGGCGCTTCCCAGAAGGGTCATCATTATAGTCGATTCCCTTATGTGCAATGGGAGAAGTTACCCAATTCAAGGATTAAAGTAATATGATTGCATGATTTTCAAGAGCTAATTAGTTTCTAATTAGTTTTAAGCTATTCCTTAGGGCTTTAATCTATGTATTTTGAATTGCATTATTTATGTTTGTTTTGATTAAATTTAATTTTTCCTTTAAGCCTACGTCCAAGTATTCATCACAGAGAAGCACAACACAGAAAGAAACTTAGAAAATCATATTAATTCTATTGCACACTCAAAATAAATCAAACAAATTTAAAATTTATAAAAGCGGCCAATCTTGCGGTACCATATACAAGAAATGAAAATGTCCTTATCTTGTCAACATAGAACTACAAATCTAAATCTATAGGTCTTCTTTCCAGCATTGCCTCCTTGTCCAGGGACCTCCATTGAGCTTCATAGGGACCTCTGCACCATCTCTTGGTAGTATCAGCTCCTACTAATCTTAGATCCCATAGATCCTAACCTAATTCTAAGCTCAAATTTATATTTTTTTTAAATTCAAAAGTAAATTCTAAGCCCTACAAAATAAATATCATAAAAATACAAATAATATACATCAATTATATTTTATAAACATACATGCTTAGCATTAATTGCCAAACCCACTGTATGGGCTATGTTAAGGGGATTCATACAATCAAATAATAATTTTATAATTTTTTTATTTATGATGATAGTCCCTTTAACACAGCCCCCCTATAAGAGCCAATGTAAATTCTAGAAATAATGCCCTACCATCTAGACTAACGGTAATCAATCCTAGCCATCTAGTCTAAAATAGTACACTACAAAATAATAAAAGCAATTCACTTCAGAACAACACAAAAAATTACAAAAAAATCACAGAATGACCTAGACTAAGTTTAGGATCTATAACTTATAACGCCAGTGTGTGAAGAAAGAGGGATTATGTGGCAAGACATTACTAGGCTTTTAGGTTTCAATTTTTGGTTTTTGAGTATTTGTTTATTTACCTTTGGATGATTTCAATTCAAATGATTTAATAATTTATCGATTTTGGTCTTTATTTTAGGTCCATTTTATTATATTAAAATTAGATTATATTTTTAAGAATGAAGAATACAATAGGTTCCATTTTGGATGAAGCCCATTCCATTCAACATCCTAATTCCTAATAGAATGATACCTTTATTCTAAGGTAAATATTCATCCTAAAAGTCTAACTAAAATCCTAAGTATTTTAATCGAACTTGCTTTTAAATTTAGAGGGTTCGAATTAGTTTAATTTATTTCATTTTGATTTAAATTTCTTTATTCTTTTTTATTTAATGTTTTATGTTTCAATTTTTTTATCAATAATGTTGTGATTTAGTTTGAATTAATTTTGACTTGAGTTTTAATTCATTTGTTATTATGATTCAATTTAATTTTCTCTTTAAGTTAATTCACTTATTATTTTGATTTTAGTTTCATTTAATTCTCTTGATTTAATATTATGATATTGATATTCATCATTTATTCTCTTAATTTTTTCTATTTTATTTTAATTTTATTATGATGACTTATATTTTTTTCAAATTTAAATTATTAAGTATATTTTACTTTTATATTAAATTTATTCTTACATTGATTAGGTTTTAATATTTATCTTATTTGAATTCATCTTTGATTTAACATTTATTTTTGTTTATTTGTTTTATTATATTTGATTTAGGGTAAAGATTGATGTATAATTTCATTTTATTTTCATTTCATTTGCTTATTTAATTTTAAGATGCATATAGTTTACTCATTACACTTAGGTGTAGGTATTTCATTTGTTCAATTCAAGTTAACTTCATTTATTCATTTCTATTAATGTTCATTAACCTAAATAAATTTACATTCAATTTATTATGTTTTGGATTATTCAATTTATTATTCTACAATTCTATAACTCGTTTACATTAATGATTCTTTCTTTTTTTAATTTATTCATTTCATAAAATTCTTTAAGGTTTGTTAATGAACTTAGACTTAGATAATTAATTTCATACATTATGGAATAGTTCAATTTATTTTAATCAATTTGAAGGGAATGATCGTTATGTCATTTGGAAAGAACACTTAGCCTAAGGTAATTTTTTTAATTTCATAATTTAAGGAATTTAAAAAAAGGTTATTCCCTTGTGTATTAATTTTGCTTTATGTTATTTTGTCATTTTAAGTTTAATTAAATCTTAGCTTAAAGTTTAATTACACTTAACCTTTCATATTTGCATTTATACCATTTCATTCCTTAATCCAAATGGTTTTCATGTATTCATATGTTTATAACTTATGAATTTCAGATGTTAATGAACTTTATATTTCAGTTTATAAATGAAATTATTATAATTTAAGAGATTATTATTATTTAGTATGATTAATTTTCATATTTTCCTTGAATCATGATCTTTAACTTTGGGTTATTTAGATTAAACTGATATCAATTATAATGTCTTAAATTTATATTAAAGATTTTATAATTTTTATAATTTTTTATTTAATATTTTCTTTAAATTAACCTAGAGACTTGGAAATTCAAATATTCCCAATTGAGAAGTCAAATAGATTTGAAATTTTTATGGCAAGTGGGATTCCTTCTTAATTTGATTTTCCTAAAGTTTCACTTTGATCATATGTGTAATTAAAGTGTAATTAAAGTTTTAATTATTTTATTAAAATCTAAATTAGGCATAATTTAGTGAAAATTATTTAGGGGTTTTATTTTTTCTTAATTCTCCTCTAGAATGTATGCATCCAAAGAGGGTTCATCATAATTTTTAGGATTCTGGTTGATTATTATGATTTATTTAAGTTATTAATTAATTGACTTGATTAATTCAAATAATTGCCTAATTAAGCCATTTTGTGATTTATTATGTTTCCATTAGTTTCAATGGCTTATTTGTGATGATTGACTTGATTTATTATGTTGTTTTGAATTATATTGATGAATTTTAATCATTTATTTAATTTTTATTATTTTTTCAGGAAAATGAGGGGTTTGAAATTTTCAATTTTAAGATTTATTGCTCAATAAATTATGAAACATTTACTTAATGTGTGTCTTAACATTAATTTCATTTCCTTAAAGCTTCATATCAATTTGATTATTAGTTTGGGATTAATTAGGGTTTAAAATTTTTTATTTAAACTTAAATTAAGGCTAAAATACCCAAAAAATTTAATGGATTCCTCTCATCAAGATAAATCCATAGAGCCCAAGTTTGCATTTTTTTTTGTCAGACTTATATTTAATTTCCTATGATTTATTAAATTTTAAAGCATTTTTTCTTAATTTTTTTAATTCAGAAAACCTGAATTTTTCATTTAGGTGCATTAGATCCATGTGAATATATATTTGTATGTGTGTGTGTGTGTGTTATCGTTCAATTTTAATTTAAAGCATAGTTGGGATGGTAGCCATGCATAATGTTTATGGTCGAGATATCACAAATGGTGGTTGTGGATGGCTAAATAAGATTGTTGGTATGAATGCCAAAAATAAGGAATGATCACTGAGGGTGGGAGAGAGCAAGAGACATATAGTGAAGATCTATAAGCTCTTTGCAAGCGAGGGATGTTCATAAGCATGTTCAATGAGTGAGAATTATGATCAACTATCACAAGAGACGGTGTCTAAGAGGTTTTGTAAGTTTTGCATGAGTTTGTGAGGTAAAAGTTCATGTGTTATGAATTCACTTAATTTAGTTAAATTAAGAATGCACTTAAAATAGTCTAGTGGGTGCATTATAAAGTCCCAAAAAATTACTTAGATTTACTTTTCACTCAACAACATACTTAAAAGTCAAAATAATGTATTTTTAATGCAATGCACTTCAAATACATTCAGTTAGACAACCCTTAAGTTCTACACATTATTCATTTATTAAATGCATTAAAATATGTTAATTATGCTAAATTAAGTATTAAATATATGACTATTATATTTAATAATTTGAGCTTAATTTTGATTATGTTGAATTCATTGAGTTATTTACAATAAAATTATATATTTCTTTTGTTAAAATGTTCAAAATCAACTTTTGTAATGTGTTTGTTATATGTCACCCAACTAGTCTATCTAGAACTCCCTATGATAGATCATAATTGGCATAACTCAATGGGTATGTAGTGGATTTCAAGCATATCTCATCCAACTAGGGATATAACTTGCTTGAGTTCAACTTAATAAATAGCTTATGAATCAAAGAATTAAAAAGCTAATAAGAAGAGCTTGAGAGAACTCCAACTTAATTAATGAGTTTAGTTAGCCAACTCATTTAAAATTTATTAGTATAAATACATTTAAAATATAATTGAATTAAATAGTTAAATATAAAGTTATTGAAAATATTTTAAAATCCTTATTTCTTTATCTCAAAAATTTCTTATTATCTCTTATAATTTCTCATTTTTATTATTTTAATAAAATAATTATTTGAATTAAAATCTTCTTACTTCATAATAAATGAGTTGGCTCATGAGTTTGAACTTAAATTGGATTAATTAATTTGGCTTAAGTTTAGTAGAAACATAACTTAAGCTTCATATAACCCATTTACACATTTATGTCTAACTTAGTAATGGTTAGTAAAACTTGATGCCATTTTGGCATGGCCTCCATAATGGCAAGTCATTATAGCAACCTCTCATTAAATCTAAGATGTCCAAACAAGACAATTATCCTCATTTTTATGTGAGGGCCAATACTTTGTTGTAGAGATTATGAACCTTAAATACCTCACCTTAATTTAATTCATCCAAATGAAGATAGTCAACACTATTTATATGAGGATATTAGATATTTTTGTAAGAATTATGAGCCTCTAATGTACCTACTCAAATCTAATTCATCCAATAAAGATAATCGACTTCAATTCTAAAGGAATATTAGAAATTTGTCATAAAGATTATATACTTTAGACATCTTTCTTCATATTTAATCCATCCAAATAAGGTCAAACAATCCCATTTTTAAAGAAAGAATTGAGCCTCATTATATAAATTATGGAAACAACTCTCTCCTATTTAATCAATCCAAATAAAAGCAGTCAATCCCATTTTTAAAGAAAGAACTAAATCTCATCATAGAAACCTAGACATCTCTTATCAAATATGATTCATTTAGTTAATGATGATCATTCCATTTAAAAATAATAATTGAAGCCTTGTAATAGGGATTGTGAATATTGAACAACTTTCCTCAAGATTAATTCATCCAATTGAGCATAGTTGATTCCATTTTTAGAAGAAAATTTGAGCTTGACATAGAGATTATGAATCAAAGAGACATCTCTTAAATGAAATCCATCTATACAAGGATAATCAACCTTATTTATTAAGGGAAGTTTGGAGCCTTACTATATGGCTTATGAACTTCAAATACTTATCCTTGAATATAATTCTTCTAAATGAGGGGAATCAACCCCATTTTAGAATGAACATTAGAATCAAACCACAAATATTATGAACATTAACACTTTTCCCCCAATCAAATATGTTTAAATGAGTAGTTCACCTCATTTTTACAAAATAAAAGATTGGAGCTTCCTCATTAGGACTATGAAACTCACACACCTTACTTATGATCTAATCCATCAATTTAATGTTAATCAATATGATAAGCAAAAAATGTTAACTAATTTTGTGTGTTTAAATGTATATTTTGTGCTTAATTATGTTAGAATGTATTACTTTTAATTTATTTTTGGTGTTTGAAATAAGAAATTTCTCAATCAAGTGAAAGGAAGAAAATACTAAGTTCTAGGACATGCACTACGGTGCTGAATGAGGTAGTGTCACAACTCTACTGATGGGAAAAAGTAGCTACAAAGATAAAGAAAGATAATGCCTCACATTTTATACCCCTAGATAGAGAGCTTGGAGCCTAAGCGCTACAATAACACCAAGAGCTTAAAGGAACCCTAAGAAGCCTCTAATTTAATCAAAGACAAAGAGCATAATGCCTAGGCATTAAAAAGCTATCATTGTGGTGATAGAATCCTTCAAAATCTAGTCTATAAACAGAGATCCCATTGCTTTGATGCTAGAAATGTTGAAGCCTCAGCATTAAGGACTTAGAAAATTTTTTGGATAGAAGAGCTCAAGATAGAGAAAAGAGAGCCTTGACGGTGAAAAAGCAGTGTCATAGTGCCAAAATGCCTTATACTAAAACCTAAGAAAGAGAGGTGAGCACTCTGGTGTTGAAGATCAATGCCTTAGTGCTACACCTAGTGTCTAGGCACTGCATTCGTAGTGCCATGGTGGGACTACCCAAAAAAATAGTTTTGTAAAAACTTCAAGTAGTTCAGGCATTTTCTTGGGTAGTTTTGAGGAGTTATAAGGCAGGACATGAGAGCAAATTCTAAGAGAGAATACAAGCTATAAAAATGGGGTATTTGTAATGAGAAAAATTTTTAGTAGTGGGTGTGAGTGTGACACTTAGAGTCAGACTCAAAGTATAGTACAATATTCATGATATTCTTGTGTTGTTCATGTTGTGTATTGAAGAATGAGAAGATCTATTAGAAGGTAACTTCATTGCTAAGAGGGAAATAGATTTGAATTATTGGTAGACTTGAAGAATTTTCCTTGGTTTACTCTTTCCTTTTTTTAAAATTTTGTTTAGACTGGTGTCATACATTTATGAATGCCAATTTTCCTTATCTTTTTGTTACATACAACAATAACAACAAGCCCTTATCCCACCATGTGTGGTTGGTTACATGAATCATTCTTCTCCAAGATATAATATTAGGTGTCAAATTCTCATTAAATTCGATAAACTAAGGTCATTTTTTTTATACATCCTAATCGAGTCTTTTGAGGTTTACCTGAACCTTTCTTAACATAAGGTGAATCTAATACATATACTCCCCTAACTGAGTCATCGGATGGTCAATGCTTTATGTGACCAAACCATCTAAGGAGACTCTCTCTAATCATATCTGCCACTAGAGCTACTCTAACCTTTTCATAAATCTATTTATTTCACATTTTATCTCTAAGAGTAAAGCCTCCCATCCACTTGAGCATCCTCATCTCTACAACACTTAACTTAATTTTATGCTTCTTTTTATTGGTTAACATTTTGCACCATAAATCATTGCAAGTCACCATCTTATAAAATTTTCCCTTAAGATTAAGCGATATTGCTCTATCGCACAATAGGCTAAATGCATTCCTCCACTTCAACATCCAACTTGAATTTTACTTATAACACCCCCATCTATTTTACCATTATTTTTAATAATAGACTTGATATATCTAAAATGTTCATTCTTTTTAATGACTTGATCACCTAATATCACAACACCATTACTAGAACTTCTATAAGTAAAATTACACTCCATATATTCAAGTTTATATATACTCAGAAAAAAAAACCTTTAGATTATAAGGTTAACCTCCATAATTCAAGTTTCTCTTGACTCCCTCTCTAGTATTATCAGCAAGAAGCTACTTCAAAGTACATCCTCCTATAAATTCTTAGTAAAAACATCCATATATTAAGCAAAATGATGTGGGCTTAAAGCTATCCTTGATGTAATATAATTGAAATACAAAAATATTTTGTCAATCCTCCTTGTGTTTGGACATAAGTAACAATTCTATACATATCCTTAATGACTTGAATATAATCAATATTAACTCCTTTCTTTTCTAGAACTCTCCAAGCACTTCTCTTGAAACTTTATCATATGCTTTCTATAAATCAACAAATATCATATGTAGATCCTCCTTACTTTCTCTATACTTTTCCATCAAACCTCTCAACAAATTTATAGCATCTCTAATAGATCTACCTAGTATGAAACTAAATTGATTTTAAAAAATTATATCACATCATAACCTATGCTTAATTACCCTCTCCTATAATTTTAATGTATGATACATTAACTTAATTCCTCTATAATTTTCATACTCTTGTGCATCACCTTTATTTTTAAATATAGAAATAAAAAAACTCTTTTTCAATCATTTGGCATCTTTTTGGCCTTTAAAATGAAATTAAAAAGATTAATAAGCCAAGAAATTCCTTGATCTCCTAAGCATTTTCACACTTCTATTGGAATATCATCAAGCCCTAATATTTTTCCATATTATATTTTTTAAAGTTTCTCCAAATTCAAATTTATTAATGCGAGAATAAAAATTAAAGTCTTTAGTTTTGGTTAGAGTACTAATGCTACTAAAACCAATAATATTCTTAGATCTTACATTGACATGTTTATCAAAATATCTCATCCACCTATGTTCAATATCCTTTTCTAAGAAAAATACTTTATGATTTTCATTCTTAATGCACCTAACTTGAACTAGATTTGTACTACTCCTATCTCTTTACTTGGCTAACCTATACATATATCTTTTACATTCTTTGTATCCAATCTATTATATAAATAACAAAAAGTTAAATTTTTTGTATGACATATTATTTTCTTAGAATCTCTATGGGTCACTTTATATCTTTCTCAATTCTCTAAGTTTATATATCTATATCGAGTTTTATAATAAAATTTCTTACTTTTTAATCTTTTCTTGCATATTTTAACTCCACCATGAATTATTTTTATTAGAAGAAGCAGTACTTTTTTGATTCTCCAAGTATACTTTTTGTAACTTACTTAATTTCACTTGTTACTTTTTCTCATATAACATTAGCTTCCTCATGAACATCCCAAATTTTAAGATCTTATAGCTTGCTCTTAAAAATATTTTTATTAGTGTTTGTTAAATGTCCCCATCTAATCCTAGGATAATGATTCAATTTAGTTTTCATCTTTTAATCCTTCATCTTAAAATCTAAAACTAGTTGTCGATGCTGAATACTTAAACTTTCATCTGAAATGACCTTAGAATATTTACGAACTAAACGATCTATTTTCCTTACCACAAAATAATTAATTTATATTTAAATAGATCCATTCATATAAGTAATAATATGCTCATCTATTTTCTTAAATAAAGTATTTGCAACTACAAAATTATAAGCTCAAGTAAAATCTAATATAATCCTTCATTTTTTTATTAGTCACTAGAAATCCACAGCCACCATGAATATGTTTAAAATCTTCTACCTCTCTACTAATATGTCCATTTAAATATCCTCCAATTAATACCTTTTTAAAGAGGTATCCTTTTTATTAATCTCTAAGTCATTCTGAATTTTTTTAGCTTCCATCTAAACCTACTTGAGGAGCACAAATATTTATAAAATTAATAATCTTAGTATCATAATAATCTTTAGAATTACAATTCTACCTTCAATCTTATTAATATCTACAACATTATCCTTCAAAATTTTATCTATAATCACACCTACTCCATTTCTAGTTTGACTCCTACCTGAATACTAAAGTTTAAAACCTAAACTATTAATCTCCTTGGCTTTCTCTCTAGCCCTTTAGTTTTTTTTAATACATAAGATAATTATCTTCTTATATACCATAATATTTATTAACTCCATTAATTTACCTAGAAGAGTACCTATATTTTAAGTTCCTAACCTAATAATAGTTTCATGGAATAACTTCTGATTGCATTCATCCATAATGAAGTAACCCTTGCTTACGTAATACTGGACCTTTCCCCCAAGAGCCAATGTAATAGCCTTTACACACTATTCACTATATATATGGTGTCGCTTCTACGGAACGCCCTAGAATTCACATAATGTACTAAACAATTCATGTCATGATTTTTTTTTGATAAGTTTTATGCTATTTTCAACTACCTAATGCAACCCTCAACTATTCAAATCAAGACTTGGGACCCACCAAAGATAGTGTTTTATCATTTTATGATGAGCAACAAAATTATTAATGCTCTGAATATATGTTGATTTTGTGTTAAATGTTATGTACTATTGTTGATGTGAGTAATATATAAGAAAATTATTTATATTGTCAATGATTATATTATTTTTTTTTCATGCTTAGTTTACTTGCAAAATGGCCAATTGTAATGTTAAAACTCTTGTGATTGAGTGATTGATAAGTGAAAAAGTTTAGTAAAATTAGTATATATTTTTAAATAAAATTTTATTATTTTATGATTTATTATTATAATTTTAAGTGTTTATGACATGAAATCTCTTATTGGAGAAAGAAATATAGAAATAAAAATTGTGGTACAATGCTAAGGTGCTACAATTTAAAGAAAAAATAGTGTATAATAGAGAAGATAGCATTGTGATGCCAGATTTGTAGTGTTGATGTGTCATTCCGAGCACCCATGTGCTACATTATAGTGCTGAGGTTCTAGAATAAAAATTTGAAGCCAAAAATCAGAGAAAACAATGCCTAGGCACTACAAAACTAGTGTTGAGGCGCTACGACCTGGCCAGAGTAGTTTCAGTAGTTCCAAAAAGCAATTAGAATGGTTTTCAAAATATTTCAAGGATGAACAAAGTGAAAACTACTATAGGGACCTAATCACTATAAATAGGAGGTGTTAAGCAATGTTAAAGAGTTTGTTTTGGCATGTGAATGAGTTTAGTGAGAGTATGTGAGAGTGTAGTGACAACACTTGGAGAGTGACTTCAAGTGTGTGTGTGTGTGTGTGTGTGTGTGTGTGTGTGGAGTGAGTGAAAGAGATTACAATCAAGAGATTAAGAAGAATCATACACAATAAAAGGAGAGAAAATCTTTGGTGCAATCTTTCCTTTTATTGTTTCCTTTTTCTAGTACTTCCTACACATATATATGTATTTTGTTTATTATTTTACTTCTTAAAATGTTGAACTAAGTGTGGGAACTTTGAATGTTTTTTTCTACTACTATTTTGTTTATTTTTTTACTTCTTTGTATATGTTTTGAATGTTGTCTTGTATTAAACTATCTTTGTGGAATGATATAAGAAAATTATTTGTGCTATCAATGTACATTATGTTTTGATTTTTTCTTTCGGTTCATTTACTTATAGTCTCTCTAATTGTAATGTTAAAACTAGTTGTGCTATAGAGTCATCAAGAGTGTCCTAGAAGAATAATAGGAAAAAATAAATGGGTTTACTATTAGGTGATAGTTTGATATACTTAAACTTTAGGCCCAACAGCCATTTCAAGGGAGATAAAGAGAAAAAAATGACATTTTAAAATTTAATTGGCACTATGCAAAAAATTGGTTAAAAGGACTGGTTTGGGTATATTGGTCTAGAGATAGAAAATATAACATATATGCTTCTCATTGATAGATTTAAAATTAGAAAATAGAACTAGTGATGCATCTTTAGCTAAATACAACTTAGTATAATTAGGATAATGTCAAAATTACACAAAATCATAGTACTAATTTAACTTATTAAAAATAACACTCCTACTTATAATTAAAATATAAATATTTATTATTTTTAAAATTTAAAAAAAAGTTTGTGCTTTTATATTATTACTTGGTTTGATAAAAATTATAACTTAGATGACTATTAGTTAACTTTTTGAAATTTGACACTCAATACTCATGAGAATGACACTTATTATTATATTACTTGATTCGACACATGCACTTGCATATATCTTAGTCAAGTTAGTGAAATCAAAAGAGTCATAGTGGAATAATTAGGAAAAATAGTCGAATTTACTAAATATACATAAGTATATGATATTTTGAACCTGCAATTAGTTAAGGGGGATGAATTTAACGTAGCCATTTAGTTATAATTAGATTATAGAAATATAACTAATTATCATGATTGAAATCATTACAAGCAAAATAACTATTATCGACGGAATTTTTGGCAGACTAGTCCATTAAAAATTTCTGGTAGAATTACCAATGGATTTTTGTGATCCTTTCACAAGAATTAAGAGTGTCCCCTTTTCTTCCTCGTATATATATATATATATATATATCACTCTTACTTTCTTATTTGGAGGTAGATCTATGATTGTTTAGCTTAAGATTTGCATTTAATTGAAAGATTTGAGATTTTTGGAAAATATATTTTACAATTACCTTTAAGTGTTTAATTTCATATTGTGTGATTTGAAATTTTTTGCAATGTACATGTATCAATAATTTTGCATTGTATACCAAAAATTTATACAAGCATTCTAAAAAGAAATTTAATATATTGATAAAAAATTTAGTTTGCATTGTTCAAAAAAATTTCTATGGCTAATATGACAAAATTTTAGAATAAGTTATCATATTAAAATTAAAATTTTACAAAAGTATGTATATACTTATAATCACTATGTTCCAAACTTAACCCTCTATGTTTGTTTTAAAAAGTTGAAAATTTTGATTCACAATCACTACAATCACATAGTGCATAGTATTCACACTCTATGACCTAGCTCCCCCTTACAGTTCTAGGTCATTCACCTTAATAAGCCTATACACACAAATTATGATTCACAATTAGTTAGTTAAGAGCTATGCGATTATTATGATCTTCTCGTGCCATGATCAATACTTGAATGAGAGGTACTTATAAACTTAGTACATTATATCGATTGTTTCTAAGTGAATAAATTACATAGTTAGGTAGTTAGGTCTTAGTAGACATTGATTAGTTAGTCATATTTAATTTTATAATATTTATAAGATATGAATCTCACCCTAGTATTCACACTCTATAATCTAGCTCCCCATACAATTATGGGTCATTCACCTTAATAAGCTTTATACACACAAATTATGATTCTCAATTAGTTAGTTGAGAGCTATACGATTATTATGATCTTCTCGTGCCATGATTGATATTTGAAGGAGAGATTCTTATAAGCTTAGTACACTATATATCGATTGTTTCTAAGGGAATAAATTACATACTTAAGCAGTTAGGTCATATTAGGCATTGATTAGTTAGTCATATTTAATTTTATAATATTTATAAGACATGAATATTGCCCTCACCCTTTTTAATTTATACTATTGACCTCATTTTTGGATGACTTTTACATCAATCTCAAATAGGAACATCCTAATTCAGTGCTTAGGACACTGCACCTAATGTCTTAAGGAATATTCATTGGGTTTATTCTAACCTAATCAGCATAGGTGGAATTAACCTAAACTTCCAATTTGGCCAAAGTAATCCAAATGAATCAAATTGAAATTAAATCAAAGAATAAAAAGTAAAAAATCAAAATCAAATCCAAAGTCAAATGTAGTCAACATAGGTTTGACTCAGGTGGGACCCTCTTAGTCAAAGGTCAACCCACCAAAAATTTGACCAAATTAAATTATTCCAAATGATCAAATAAACATATTTAATCGCAAATATAAAAAAATTGAATTCATTCAGACTTAAATTAGGCTAACTAGAACACTTAGTCTAAAATAACCTAAATAGTTCCTATTGGATTCAAACCCAAATCAAATTGAAACCAACTCAATTTGATCATTCAAAATCATTTTGAAATGATAATTGAACATGATCCAATTCAGTTAGGTCTAATTTGGTCAAATGGCTCATTTGACCCAAATGAATCCAAGTTTAACCTATTAAACCCAATTTGAGTCAAATGGGTTTAAAATGAAGTAAATTTGGAATTATTTAATCTAATGCATTTTAAATTGATTAGATTAACTTCATTGAAAATGAAATACATCATAATTAAGCCAAATGAAATATTTGGTTTAATCAAAATCAATTCAAACTCAATAACTTCAAATGGGCAAGATTTATTTGACTTGACATTAGCTCCTTTGTGAGCTAGAGTTTTCTCAATATGTCATCCTCAACAAAAGATGGTGGATGAGTGGATGAATTGTTTGCTTTAAGCATTTAAATAATGAATTTCATTTAATTCCTAATATTTTCTTAGTTGAAATTTAGTTTTTTGATGAATTAGTTTAGAGTTCAAGTATCTTTTGATGGCAATAATTCGATAATTTTAATCAATGCGGTCCTTGGTTAAATACATCATAAACTTTTAAAACATTTAAAGCTCTTATCATAAAGTCCATTAATGATAAAATGCACACATGATAACATTGAATGAAGATTAAATCATTAATTGGAATAACCTAAATCAAGCTAATGCAAAGGATAGCCAAACACCATAAATTCAAATGATTTTCAAACCTTTCTTCCCCTAAAACTATCCAAAGCATTAATGAAACTTTAAGCAAACTCTCTAATAAAGGATTTCAGCAATAATCAAACTCCTAATCATCTTACACAAAGAGCCAAATGACATGGCAGCTAAGGCAAGTCAAATGGGGAAATGGAAAAATTCCTTTTGCCAAACCATATTCCCTCCCCACCTCTTCATCTCAAACAGGTGTAGGATGATTGAGAGGCATGTTAGCAAGCCTCCAAAGCTCCCTATCAGCCTAGCTGACCAAGAGAGGGGAATAAGAAAAGAAGGAGTTCTCATGGCCAAGAAAGATTTTCACACCTACACCTTTCCACAAGCCAACCTGACTCTCCCATCACCTTCACCATCCAAAAAGAAGAAGAAATGAACCTTCTTCCATTCCCCACACTGCCAAGAAGCAAGAGAACCACCAAAATTGAAATATAGGCAAGGGAGCTTGGTCTAGGGAGCAATTCACAAGGAGCTAGCTCAATTCCTTTGGCAACATGATCTTCCTTCGAAGTTTCGAAGCTTTTCGAATCAACCTCACGGCCGGAGATCACCGGACCGGAGGTATGCCATTAACGCCCCTCCCTTTTTCTTCAAGCTTTTCGAGTTTGATGCTTTATGAAGGGAACTTGATCTCAAGTGAGATCAAATCATATAGATCCATAGGATTTCATTCAATGATCATTTTGCAATTGAAATTATGCAATTCGTTGCTTGCATCGCTCGAAATCACGCCAAAATGATGAACGGTTCTGCTTCGGGGAAGGAGACATAATCATCATTCCTTTTAAAAAGGAATGGATGACTCGAAAATTGGTGAATTTTTTTATTTAAACCCTTAAGAAACTACGGATCGATCATGGACCATGATCTTGATCGATGATCGGATCAATACCAGCCACCATTTACATGATCCACGTGGATCCCGAATGGACCAGTAAGCGTGCAAAATGCGGTATGCTATGCTATGTCAGACTAACTAATTTAAAGAGAAAATTTTGGTTTTTGGAATTTACAAATGCAGAAAAATGTCGAGAACTTCTAAAAATTATAAAAAAATAACTATAAATCAGGAAATTGCAAATGAGGGCTCTATGGATTCATCTTGATGAGAGGAATTCATAAAAATTACAATACTCAATTTATGCTCGTATTTTGGCCTTAATTTGGGTTTAATTAAATTTATTAAATAATAATTATTCTTAAACCATTAATCCAATTGAATTGAAACTTTGGGAAAATAAAGTTAAGGTTGAAACACAACTAATAATTTTTTCATAATTTACTTCAATGTATTTTATGAAAATTGAAAATTTAAATCCTAAACTCTAAATTTAATTAAATAAATTAAATTTAAAAATTCATGAAAATAATTCAAATAACCTTAAATCAATTTAATAAACTCGAGTGAACAATAAACCATTAATAAAACTTACCTGAATTTAATAATTTACAAATTGGCTTAATTAATCAATTAAATGATTAATTAAATCAAATAATCAACGAGAACTTAATTAAATCATAATAATCAATCAAATGTCCAAAAATTATGAATGAACCCTCATTTGAAACATATTTCAGAGAGGAATCAATGAAAAATGAAACACCTAAATGAATTTCATTAAATTAAGCATAATTTAGGTTTAAATAAAATAATTAAAATATTAATTACATCCTAATTATAATTTAATCAAAATGAAACTTTGGAAACATGAAATTGGCATGTAACCCCACTTGCAAGAAAAATTTCAAACTCAATTGATCTTTGGTTGAGAGTTGTTGAATTTTTAAATTACTAGATCAATATTAATCCAATAATGAATGAATAAAATTTATTAATCCATTAAATCATCAAATAACTTAAACTAATCTCAATCAAACATCAAAAACATTTAGGGTAATTCTCAAAACATCCTAAGTCAAAGGATTAAGTAATTTCAAACTTAAAGACTAATGAAATTAATCTTAAGCTAATGAAAGCCTAAATTAAGTCAAACATTAAAACTTGAATCACCAACACTTAATGAAATCATTAATCTTCAATTCAATTAATCTAAGATTGAACACAAATCTTAAGTTAATTAAATAAAACTAAATGAAACCAACATAACTCAATCTAAATCTTAACTTAAATGCCTTAGGTTAAATAAACTAAAACAAACCAAATTCATTACACCAAATGAACTAATCCAAACAAAACCAAATAAATAAATTAAATCAAATTAAATAAAATCAAATGAAATAATTCATACCAAACCAAATTGAAAACTAAAATAAGAATCAAATAAAAAGGAAAGAAAGCATAAATCCAAATTCAAACAATATAAATGAAATCAAAAGGATTAATTAAGATACTTAAGGATCTTAGTTAGATCCTTATGATGAAGACTTCATTTCATTAGGAGTTAGGATGTTGAATAGGGTGAGTTCCATCCAAAAATGGAATCCTTTATATTCTTCATTCTTGAAAACCTAAACATCATTTTAATCAAATAAAGTGAAAATAAAAATGGAAAATAAATCACTAAATCATTTGAATTGAAATCACCCAAAGGTAAAATTCAAACAAACTCAAACTCCAAATTGAAACTTAAACTAAAGAGGCCTAGCAAAGTCTTGCCACACAAACCTATCTTCTTCACACACTAGATCATTTAGGTCATGGACCCTAGATTTAGGTTAGATCATTCTGTGATTCTTTTATAGTTCTCTGTAATGTGTTGTGTTATGTTGTGCTTCATATGTTTGTGTGGTGTATTGCTTTAGACTGAATGCCTAGGCTTATTTGCCTGTTCGACTGGATGGCAAGGCATTCTTTCTAGAATTAACTCTATTTTCTGCAGGGGACTGTGTTAAAGGGATTGTTGTCATAAATAAAAAAAAAATTATAAAATTGTTGTTTGCTTGTAGGTGCTGAAAAATCCCTTAACATAGTCCATAGGATAGGTGGGATTGGAAACAACTAATGCTAAGACCATATATTTGTAAAATATAACTGTTGTGTCTTATTTGTATTTCCTAACATATGTTTTGTAGGACTTAAGATTTCTTTTTGAATTTTGAAATGTAAAATTGAACTTAGAATTAGGTTAGGTTTTATGGGGTCTAGGATTAGTAGAAGCTTACCCTACCAGGAGACGGTGCAGTGGTCCTCTGTGGAGCGATGGATGTCCCTAAAGAAGGAGACATCTTGAAAAGAAGACTCATAGATCTAGACTTGTAGTTCTAGGCCGGGTTGTATAAGGTCAAAGCTTTACTACTCATTTTTCTGTCTTCCGGGGTGTACAGCGGTACCCGACCGCATTGACTTATCTTTATAAATTTGATTGGCTTGATTTATTTTGGGTGCGCAATAGAATCAACCTATTTTTCTAGGTTTTTTTCTGTGTTGTGCTTTCCTGTGAATGAATGTCTGGACGATTAGGCTCATAGGAAAAAACTAAATTTTCTACCCAATTAAAATTAACCAATTGAAACACAAAATAAACACAACTCAAAACTTCATAAACTAAAGCCTTAAGCATAACATAAAATCAATAAGAAATAATTAAGTTTGAAATCATGAAATCATATTATTTCCATTCCTTGAATTGGGCAACTTCACCCATTTGATATAAGAGACATTTGACTTATGAGGATGACCACCTTTTTGGGGAAGCCTATCCTCTACTATTGATTTGGTCCATAACCATTTCTAATTGTATGAAATTAGGCATAAATGCATACCCATGGCCTAAAATAAATCTTGAGTCAAAACTTATAAAAATCTGAAAAATATACATTAGTTAGATGCATTTCATACCCTACATTATCTTAGGGAGTAAGGAGTGAGTCTAGGTTCATAGATTTTTTTTTTAAAATACAACATCCCCACCATCTTTCATTCATAAGACTTGGAGTCATGAATTTAAAATGCACTTAGGTGGCATTAGCTGGCAGCCCTGTATATGTGGGTTGTAAGTCCATAAGAGTCAGGGATAGGTTAATTCCCTCAAGTGAGTAATTCCCAAAATAGGTAGCAAACATGTTAAACATATAGACTAAGTTTTAAAGCATCCTTTTCAAGAATAAGTCTTCAACCCTAAGCATTTTTGAAGTCTTGTGCTAAAATGGAGAAAATTTATGACACCACGAGAGTTTCTAAATTTCTTATTTGGATGATCAAATGTGTCATTAAGACTTAAATTCTAGCACAAGACTACAAAATGCTTAGGGTTGAAGACTTATTTTGAAAAGGATGCTTCAAAACCTAGTATATAAGTGTTTTTGACATATGTCAGATGCTCGACCTAGTTCTATTTTAGGAATTATCCGCCACTCCTCTCACTTGAGGGAATTAACATATCCTTGACTCTTTTAGACTTACAACCCACGTGGAGAGGGTTGCCAGCTAACACCACCTAAGTGGATTTTAAATTAGTGATTCCAAATCTTATTAATGAAAGATGACGGGGCTGTTATATTTTTAGGAAAAGGATCTATGAACCTAGACTTACTCTTTTATCCCTAAGATAATATAGGGTATGAAATGTATCTAACTAATGCATATTTTTCAAATTTTTATAAGTTTTGACTTAAGATTTATTTTAGGCCATGGGTATGCATTTTATGCCTAATGTCATGCAATTAGAAATGATTATGACAAATTAATAATATAAGGCAGGCTTCCTCAAGAAGGTTGTCATTCTCACAGGTCAGATGCCCCTTATGTGCAATAGGTGAAGTTGCCCAATTCAAGGAATGAAAATAATATAATTTCATGATTTCAAACCTAATTATTTTAATTGATTTTATGTTATGCTTAAGGGTTTAGTTTATGAAGTTTTGAGTTGTATTTGTTTTATGTTTGAATTGGTTAAGTTTAATTGGGTACAAAATTTAGTTTTCTCCTATGAGCCTAATCATCCAGGCATTCATTCACAGGAAAGTATAACATAGAAAGAAACCTATAAAATAGGTTTATTCTACTGCACACCCAAAATAAATCAAGCCAATTAAATTTGTAAAAAATAGGCCCTTTTCGAGATCATCTTTTCTTTCAAGGACATCCATCAGGGCATGGGGACCATGCAGCCACTCTTCTTGTCCTAGGCACCTAACTCAAGCTCAAATTTTAAAATTCAAAAGAAGTCTTAAGTTCTAAAACATATGTTAGAAAATCAAAATCTGATAACTATATTTTACAAACATCTGACATTAGTTGATTGCCAAGCCCCACTATGTTGTTAATTTTTGCTTAATTTTATAATTTTTTTATTTATATATGACATCAATCCCTTTAACATAGTCTCTTGCATAAAATAGAGTTAATTCTAGAAAGAATGTCCTACCATCAAGTCTAAGCAAACAAGAAACTGAGCATTGGGTTTAAAATAATACACCACCGACATATGAACAATATCCTATTAGAACAAGAAACCATAAATCTATCTCTAGATTAAATGTATGTGAAGAAGATTTGTATGGCAAGACTTTGTTGCCTCTTTGTTTAAGTTTCAATTTGGAGTTTGAGTTTGTTTGAATTTTACTTTTAGGTAGTTTTGATTCAAATGATTTAGTGATTTATTTTTTATTTTTATTTTCACTTTATTTTATTAAAGTGATGTTTTGGTTTTCAAGAATGAAGAATAGAAAGGATTCCATTTTTTCACCCTATTAAACATCTAACTCTGAAATGAAGTCTTCATCAAAAGATATAAGATCCTTAATCTTATTAATTCATTTCATTTATTTTGTTTGAATTTGGATTGATGCTTTCTTTTTTATTTGATTATTGTTTTAGTTTTCAATTTGGTTTGGTATGAATTATTTCATTTGATTTTAGTTAATTTGATTTATTCAATTTAATTTATTTATTTGGATTAATTCATTTGGTGTTATGAATTTGGTTTATTTTAATTTATTTTAATGTAAGGCATTTAGGTTAAGATTTAGATTGAGTTATGTTGCTTTCATTTAGTTTTTTTAATTAACCTAAGATTTGTTTCATTCTTAAATTAATTGAATTTAAGATTAATGATTTCAATAAGTGTTGGTGATTCAAGTTTTAATGTTTGATTTAAATTTCAAGAGATTTCATTAGTTTTAAGTTTGAAATTACTTAATCTTTGACTTAGGATGTTTGGAGAATTACCCTAAATGTTTTTGATGTTTGATTGAGATTAGTTTAAGTTATTTCATGATTTAATGGATTAATGAATTTTATTTATTCATTATTGGATTCATATTGATCTAGGAATTTGGAAATTCAATAATTCCCTATCCAACGATCAATTGAGTTTGAAATTTTTTTGGCAAGTGGGGTTACATGCCAATTTCATTTCAAAGTTTTATTTTGAGTAAATTCATAATTAGGATGTAAGTAAGAATTTAATTATTTTATTAAAATCTAAATTATGCTTAATTTAATGAAATTCATTTAGGGGTTTCATTTTTCATTGATTCCTCTCTGAAATATGTTTCCAATGAGGGTAAATTCATATTTTTTTTGGACATTTGGTTGATTTATTATGATTTAATTAAGTTATGGTTGATTATTTCATTTAATTAATTCAATTAATTGATTAATTAAGCCAATTTTGAATTATTAAATTCATGTAAGTTTTATTAATGGTTTCATGTTCACTAGAGTTTATTAAGTTGATTTAAGGTTATTTGAATTATTTTCATGAATTAATTTGTTAAATTTAGAGTTTAGGATTTAAAATTTTAAATTTCATAAAATAAATAAATGAAAATTTTTTTGTTAGGTGTGTTTCAACCTTAATTTCATTTCCCCAAATTTTGATTCAATTGGATTAGTGGTTTAAGAGTAATTAGGATTTAATGAATTTCTATTAAACCCAAATTAAGGACAAAATACCTAGCATAAATTGGGTATTGCAATTTTTATGGATTCCTCTCATCCATAGAGCCCTCATTTGCATTTTTTTGATTTGTAATTATTTTTCTATACTTTTTATAAGTTATGGACATTTTTTGCATTTTTCAAATTCCAAAAATCCGATTTTCCTCTTGAAACCAGTCAACTCCGACGTGGCACATCGCATCATGTTTTGTATGCGACTTCGTCCATCCACGTGGATCGCAAAAAATATTGCGATATTGATCCAGAAGATCGGATGGTCCATGATCGATCTGTGATTCCTTAAGGGTTTAAATCAAATAATCCGCCTAAATCGCCGTCATTCCCTTTAAAAGGCGAGCGGTCCAGATACGTCTCCTTTCCACGAGCGGTGAGAAGCAGAGCCATTCATTATTTTGGCATGATTTTGAGTGATCCAAGCTGCAAAATTGTGTGATTTAAATTGCAAAATGATCATTGAATGAAATCTATGGATCTATACGGCTTGATCTCACTTGAGATCAAGATCCCTTCACTCATCAAAGCATGAAGAAAAGGAAGAAAAGGGAGGTGTTAATGGCGTATCTGATTGGCTGATTAGGGAAGCTTGCACCAAAGGGGTGAGTTATCTACTGTGAATTGCTCCTAGACCAAGCCTATATTTCAATTTCTCTTCTTCTTATGTGGGGAATGAAGGTTGTTTCTTCTTTTGGGATGGTGAAGGTGATGGGAGAGTCAATTGGGCTTGTGGAAGGGTGTAGGTGCGAAAATCTTTCTTTGCCGTGAGTTCCCTTCCTTTATTATTCCCCTCTCTTGATCGGCTAGGCTGATAGGAAGCTTTGGAGGCTTGCTAACATGCCTCTCTATCATCATACACACGTTTGAGATGAAGAGGCGGGGAGAGAATGTGATTAGGCAAAAGGAATTTTGCCATTTCCCCATTTGACTTGCCTCAGCCTCCTTGTCATTTGGTTCTTTGTGTAAGATTGTTAAAAGGTTTGATTATTGCTGAAATCCTTCATTGGAGAGTTTGCTTAAAGTTTCATTAATGCTTTGGATAGTTTTAGGGGTTTGAAAATCCTTTGAATTAATGGTGTTTGACTGTCCTTTGTAATAGCTTGATTTAGGTCATTCCAATGAATGATTAAATGTTGATTCAATGTTTATCATGTGTGCATTTTAATACTTTATGATAAAAGCTTCAAAGGTTTATATTGTATTTAACTTATTTAGCCCATGCTATTGAGTTTGATTTTGATTAAGTCAAATATTTCATTTGGCTTAATTATGATGTATTTCATTTTCAATGAAGTTAATCTAAGCAATTTAAAATGCATTAGATTAAATAATTCCAAATATACTTCATTTTAAACCCATTTGACCCAAATTGGGTTTAATAGGTTAAACTTGGATTCATTTGGGTCAAATTACCCATTTGACCAAATTGGACCCAATGGTGAATTGGATCATGTCCAATTAACATTTCCAAATGATTTTGAATGTTCAAATTGAGTTGGTTTCAATTTGATTTGGGTTGTAGGATATTTTGGTTATTTTAGACTATGTTTTCAAATTTCTGTGATTAAATATGTTTATTTGATCATTTGTAACATTTGAATAAAATTTTTGGTGGGTTGACCTTTGACTAAGTGGGTCCCATCTAAGTCAAACCTATGTTGACTAGATTTGACTTTGGATTTGATTTTGATTTTTTACTTTAGATTCTTTGATTTATTTTGATTTAATTTCAATTTGATTCATTTGCATTACATTGGTTAATCCAAATTGGATGTTTAGGTTAATTCCACCTAAGCTAATTAGGTTAGAATAAACCCAATGAAGATTCCTTAAGACACTAGGTGTAGTATCCTAAGCACTAATTAGGATGTTCCTATTTGAGATTAGGACATCTTAATTACTAATTTCATATTGATGAAAACCTCATCCAAAAATAAGGTCAACATATACAACATATGGACATATGTAGCAAATGATCATGGATGTACAATAGGAAAGGATTAAGTGACGAATTCTTAAATGGCGTTGATCACTTTTTTTCACATACTATAGTTGCACATTTTTATGTGCATAATGCAGTTGCACATTATTTATGTACATAATCTAGTTGCACATTATTATTTTTACATAATATGGTTGCACAATTCTTTTGTTACATATTGTAATGTACACACTATTTCTTTACTTTTTATATATACTATAGTTTTACATACTTATTATAAGCATACTAGCTTTTATACATATTGTGGTTGCCCACTTTTTTTGTTTACTTTTATGTATGCATATTCTATTTTAGTCAGTTTTTTACTTCACCTCTATTTTTTTTGAAACATCTAACCATTATATGGCATTGGATGGTGGTGATGTTGTTCCAAAATGATCGATTATGGACATCTTTAAGAGGAAGAAGAAGATTATATCCCAACTACTATACAAGCTACTAGTCACTAACAAAACCTTCCTTTTAATCTAGCCACCTTGGAGTATTAGACCTGCCAGTACACCTGCTACCACTTTCTAAAGTATGATGATATTATGCTTTTTTACTTGTATTTGGTACACATTGCTCATAGAGTGCCCAAGTTTCATCATACATTAGAAGATCATATCGATCTATATACGCCCACTGTGACCTAGCTAGCTGAGCTACCAATACCACACACTTTCATTAAGCCGGGGTGACATGTATGTTTATTTTAGAACTTTTAGGTTTAAATTTTTTTGGTGCTAATCTTAACTATATTTTTTAGGTTCATTCCATCTAGAGAAGTTATACACAAAATTAAGCACATAATAAGAAGTAAATTTAATGTTCTTTATGTATCATGGAAAATGGAGCCAATTGAAGTACATGACATGTGGTTCAGAGAATTCTAGATATTATCATTACTTTTTACACAAATATTTCATTATACATTATGATAAATTACTACTAATTATCATTAATATATTTTATATTACAAAATGATTATAGGTGACTACCAGAGCACAGCCAAAACATTAAGAGAAATTTTGAGTCCAGAGGTACAACACATTTACATAATAAGTTCACAAACATATGCAAGTCTAGGCGAAGAATGGCTTAGATTGGAGAGGATATGTGGGCTAAGCTTTATAGAGCCTAGGCCTCCCTAGATTACATTCGTAAGAGTGAATAGGCTAAACAAAATCAAGCTTCTAATTGTCAGGGAATGGATAGCTCTCTACAGAGGCTTAATTCCACACACTAAGTATAGGTGAAGGATGGTGAGACATTCTTTACTTGTAGTAATTAAATTTATAATCACAATTAATTAATTTCATTGAAATATTTATAGGAAAAAATTTTTGGAAGGGAGCCACTGCTATTGAATTACATAGCAAAACAAATCAGCATCAGGTTGACCATCAGTAGCTTGATGTTCAGTTACTAAGAGCTTACGTTAGTTAACTAATTATTTTTGAATTATAATTATATTAAAAAGATATTCTGCTTAAATAACATTATAATTTCTTGTAAGACAATTACATGAGATTGAAAGAGATTGTTAGTCAGAGTTTTACCAGTGCAGGTAGTTCTTTAGTGGACAGTATGAGCAATCAGAGTATGATATTTGGAAAGAGGTTGTTAGAGGTAAGAAGAAAAGATGGATATACAGCCTAGGCTCATAGTGGTTGGCCTATGATGCATGCCATTCATTCTCTATAACGAGTAGTGATTTGATAAGTTCGGATACCATGAAGAGTAAAATGGAGAAGATGCACAAAGATAGATGAAAGGGGATGGAGCTAGTGGAGCAGGAGGAGGAGGATGACAAAATGATGAAGAGACTGATGATGGCTATATTTTTATTTGTACATGTACTTTTTTATTTTTAGTTTAGGCATTTTATTTGTATGATGTTATTGTCATTGTTTCAATTTAAATTACTAGATGATTTTTTGAAATGTTTATGTTTAAAACTATTTAATTTCAATATTTTAGAATTGTTGGTTAATTTTAGTATTTAAGAAATGTTAGAATGAAAGAAGTGATTAAACCTATCTTTTCTATTGGTATGGACTACTTGTATAGCTATTGTGAGTATGTTAGAATCAATTGTGAAGCAATTATAGAGTTATTGTGTAGTTTTTCTTCAGGTGTAAAAATCAGAACATATGTAAAGCACTTTTACTTTTCATATATGTACAAGTTTTCAGTAGATTTTAGATAATTTTTTATTGCTAGGGTTGATACAAACTGTCATAAGGGATTTTGATGGTCATAAAAATTTTCAAAAATAGTTTTTATCAGAAAATTTTGCGAAAAATTATGCTAAAAAACCTATCGAGGAATTTACATAGAAAATTTCCATCCGGTGGGCTTTTTCATGGGTTTGTCCATCAATTCTTCCTAAAAGTATTTCTAATGGATTCACCATTAGAAATCAATAGGAAAACTTTTTTTGTCAGATTTTTTAGCCACTAGAATGCATTTTTATCCGAGATTTTACCAGCAGAGTAAAATCCACCAAAAAATTGTATTTTAGATGAATATGTCATGATTTTAGATAGATTTTTTAGCAAAAAGTTCATAGTTTTTCTGTAGTGGATAGGAAAATAGACAATTATAGAGCCTAGGAATTGCTTATTAGTAGTGTGATCATTATGGCTATCAATTTTTATTCAATAATGACTAATTGCTCTTTTTGGCCTATAGTTGGATCCTTTTGACTATTGGTGCCAAGCACTGCATGGTAGTGCCATGGCAGAACACCTTAAAAATAAAGATAAAAAGGACAATGCCTAAGCGATGGGAAGCCAAGGTTTGGTGCTCTAGAAAGTTATAAGATGGATCCTTTGGTTGATTTTTATTTCATTCCAGCCATTTGCCTTTAAGCTCTAGAGACATTTCGTGATCCCCTTAACTTATTGTTATTCTCACTTTTGAGTGAGTTCTCATCCCTTCTTCTTAGACTTAGGAGTCTTGTAGGCATTAAGACTTTCCTAGTCATAAGACACTTCTAGAAATTAGGTGAACACTTAACCTAAGTTTAGAGACTTAGAAGGATTAATCATAGGATTAGGCTACGCCTTAGGACTTAGGGAGATCCACCTACCCTATAGCTAAACCCAATCCATGTTCACCTTCTTAAGCTATAACAAAACTTTAAATTTAATTCAAATACCAAATCCAAATCCAAATCCAAATCCAAATTTCAAGTCAAATGATTGAAGCCCATTATCAAATCCAAATTCAAAATCAACCTAAGCCCTATGATTTTGTCTCATGAACTTAGCCTTAGCAAATTCAAACCAATCCAAAACCAATTTATTTTCTTATAAATCAATTATCCCTACAATTATCTTTACAAATATAAATCAAATCTACATTCAAATGATCAAAACTAAATCAAGCTAAATCAAATTAAATCAAATCCAAATATAAGTCCTATGACCTACCTTCATGAGCCTAACCAAATTTGCCTTCAAGCCACTTCAAACTCAATTGATTTTCTTATAAATCAATTATTCCTTCAATTATCTTCCTAAATATAAATCAAATCTACAATCAAATGTCAAAAACCAAATCAAATCCAAACTCCTTCATTAAAATTCAATTGATTTTCTCTTAAATCAATTGTTCCTTCAATCATCTTTTCAAATATAAATGAAATCTACAATTATCAAGTCAAATCAAAATCAACCTAAGTCAAACCTATCATATCTCTTTTGACTTGAGATTTTCAAGTGAACCAAAAATCATTTGAACCCAAACTAATTCCAATTGAATTTATATATTAATCTCAACTCCATATATAAACTCAACTAAACTCAAATCAATCCAAAATCGATTCAACTAAACCCAATTGGTCCACTTGACCCAAAGTGAAAATTTTCACCTATTTGAACTGAAATCTAAGTTAATCCAAACCAAAGTGAATTAAGCCAATCCAAACCTCCTAACATGATTATTGATCACCTTAGATTGATCAATTATCACAAATTAGGTCAAACTAAGTCAAGCCATTTGACCAAGTCAATCCCTTAACCCATATGGACCCAAACACGCCAAATTACAACCTAAGCTAAATCCATTAAAACCAATGATTCATAACAACCCAAAACCAACATTTGAACATGACTTGACCTTTAATTAAGCCAAACCAAACCTAATTGGCCCTCTTGATCCATGTTGACCCAACTTGACCTACATGGGAAAATGGGTCAAATCAAAACCTAAATCATATTGATTGCAAACAATGTCTTAAGCTCATTTCAAATTGATTGTTGAACTTGACCAAAGCCTCAATTAAGCCCAATTGATCCACTAGACCCAAATGACCTATTGAACCTAACTTGACCTAAAGGGTCAAACCAATCTAAAATCCAATCAAATCCAAATTAAACTCAACCAAAGCCTACAACATATTCCAATTGATCAACCAAACCCAAACTAAGTCATGACCCAAACCAATTTGGCCAATTGGGTCAAATTGGTCAACTTGACCCATTTGACCCAAATGAACCAAAACTCTAAATCAAATTGAACCAAACCAATGACACCAATACATCCCAAATGATCATATGAACTTGATCCAACCTTTGGTTTGACCCAATTTGACCAATTGGTCAACCTAACCCTATTTGACCCAATTTGATCCAAATGGGTCAAATTGATCCAAACCTAATCAAATGAACTCCAAATCATGAAATTTAGCCTAACCCACTTTTGACTCATTTAAAATATGTCAAGTAAAATTTATTACTAAATGACCAAGATACCCTTGGGCTAAGGGTGTCACATGAGATAAATCACCCATGTATGTGGTCATTTCCATTCCTTTACCACTTGGACACTCTCATATTAGTCCAACTAGGCTCCTAGGACATTGCCCAACCTGACCCAAGGGGAGGTGAAATCACCTCACCTCTCTCATTAGTGCACTTGAAACACTAAGGACACCCACTAATCCCCTTTGACAGCCACCTCTCATGCCTTGGCCACTCAAACTAAGCCACCTAAGGAGATTCTCTGCCATTCCCAACCACCACCGGTGGTCAAATGATCACAAAATGCCAAACTAGGGGGGTGTACACCCCCTCATTTCCACTCAAACTCACATGAATTCACTCCTCGGAGTTAGAGCTTCCCAAGATGAGCTGCCAAGAGCTTCCTAAGAGTTCCAAGTCTCTCAATTCCCCATTCTTGGTTTCCTTCAAGCCAAAATATGGCACTATTCCATTCATTCCCATTTTCTCAAGGCTTAACCAAAGTGAAATTAACTTTGCACACACCTTCCTTGGAGCTAGTCGAGCAAGAATGAAACATCCCCCAAGATTCTCGATGATCGAAGAATCGAGTTCAATCAACATCGATGGCCAAAGCTTCGGGTATTGGCCTTTCTAGCAAACCACCTCAAATTGGAGCTTGTACTGATCAGTAGAGTTTCATCTCCACTAGACAAAATTCCTCAATCGAGATTTCCATCAATCTTGAGCTCCGATGAGGTATGCCATTGAAACCAATCCTTAGGTAAAATTTATTTGAGCTTTTTGAAGAAAACTTGCATCGTGATCCTAGCCTTTGGATCCCTTTGGATCCTTCTTGCAAAGGTGCGGGATTGATTTGAGATCGATCCGAGCTTGGGTGAGCTCAAATCAATCGAAGGAAGGCGGATGGTGTCCATCTTCAATCAATAGATAAATGAGGGATCATGCACCGTCCATTCCACATGATCAAAATGGATGGTCATGATTAGATCCGTTAGAATTATCTTGTTTAATCCTTTAGCGACGCTCAATTAATCATAGTCGTTCGATCTTAGATCGGATGACACACAAGAAAGCGCATTCCGCCGCCACACAAGCGTCGACTCAAATTAATTTTAATGACCAATTTCAAGGTGCACATGGAAAGTGTGTCGCGTTAGTGCATCACATGGCACTGACGGAATTAAGAGTTAATTAGGCTTAAAATGTGTTTTAATGAAACTTGCAAAAATTATAACTAATTGTAGAAAAATCATAAAAATATAAATAAATATTCATTTTGAAGGTATTTTAGAAGAGAATTTATTAAAAATATTTTTAATTAATTTTGGATAATAATTAAGGTTTAATTAATATTTAATTATAAAATTAATTAGCTTAATTACCCTTTAATTACTTAAGTGATTAATCCTAAACTTTGTAGGTTAATCTAATGGGATGACCTCTGCCTCCCATGATTATCTTGGGATTTATTGCTTAATTAATAAGGAAAATTGACTAATTAAGCTTTAATTACTCTCTTAAGTTAACATTAATCATTAATTAATCACATGAATAGTAAAGGTCAATTAATTAAGAGGCTAATCATTATTCAACAATGAATGAACCCATGGGATATGGTTAGGGCCTCCTTCCTAATCTATTCCTCTAAGTTCATTTCATTATCAAACTAATTAAGGCTTAATTAATTAATTAAACTATTTAATCAGTTAAATTGAAATCATAATCATATCAAATTTTAATTAAGTCTTGGGTAGATCCTTAGGTGTTTTACAACCTAAGGAAATTCTAAGGAAATATAATTAGCTCACATGTGAGGAAAAATTATAAGAGTACTTAATTAAGTTCCTTAACTTAATTAACCATTAATTATGATCTAATTGCATTAGTCCTTTTATTTCTTAGGATTATTGGTAATTTAATTTTCAATTCATATGCATATCATGTTGGCTCATAATTATTTGGGTAATTATGTTAAGATAACATAAGAAAGGGGTAATTAATGGATTTAATGCATGTTACAACTTAATTAACTCATAAAATCAACTTAATTACATTTCATTAAACTAAATCAATTAACAAATATGGGAATGGGCTAAGATCAACAAACCTTTTCTCACATCCTTAAATAAAATCCAAATATGAAATTAAAAATGGTATGAAGAAACTTTGGTTTACTTTAAATGATTTTATTTAATATAATCATCCATAAGAATTAACTTGATTGAATGGAATCATGTGTTTATGTTTATTTATTCTTTTTCAATCATGTTAAATATTGTATGTCATTTAAAACCATGCATTCATGCTTTCAAATTTAAATAAATCAAATGGTCTTTCTTTATGTAAGCTTGCATGTGTTTGGTTAATTTATAATTTCGTGGCTATTATCATTAATAAATTCAAATTATTTTTTAAAATTTATAAATTAATTACATTGATTAGAGTGATAGTAGTTATGAATACATATAGGTTTACATGTACTTATAACTTAGGTATGTGAAGTAAAGCTTTATTTTTCTTAATTCATGTGTAGTTTTATATGTATTTGAATGTTAAGAAGTTTATTATGGACATCCCGAGAATATGAGGCTTTAGTTAGCCCCAAGAAGGTCATTTTGATTACCTCATTCCTAGTTAACAATGACATGTACTTATTTGATTTCATTTATATGTGTTTCTACACTAGGATTTGGATGGAACTTTGCTTCATATACATAAATGATCCAATCAAATAAAATATAATTTTTGCATGATTTTCTTCCTCTTATTTACATATACATTCATATGTAGTGAGATAGCAAAGTATATAGTTTGGACATCCTGAGAATACGAGGTTTTAGCTAGCCCCAATGAGGTCATTTGATTACCTAACTTTCTTTGTTAACAAAGGCATGTACTAGCTTATCTCTCTTTACATGTGTATGTATGTGTGGCTAAAGGATGAGTGTCCCTCTTATCTACTAAAAATGCATGCATTCATAATTTACTAAGTGTTCGAATTAATTAGTCATGTGATTTGGAGCTTTGTTTCTCATATTCATGTATATAAATTTACATATGTTTGAATTCAAATGGGTATATAGTTTGGACATCCTGAGAATACGAGGCTTTAGCTAGCCCTAAGGAGGTCATTTGATTACCTCACTTCCCTAGTTAACAATGACACGTACTTATTTAATTTCATCCCTATGTATTTTTGTATATAATTTAGATAGAGTTTTAAACTAATATGATTAAATAATTCAATCACTTAAAAGAATATAAACTTTAAATACGCATATATACATTCATCATGTAAGCATACTAACACATATTACATGTATAGGTACACTTAGGATTAAAATCATATGCATGTTATATGTGATAGAAAGGAATGGATTAGCATATGTCATATGATAATAATTCAATTAAATTAATCTTAAGAAGCCTTTCATGTTGAATAGAGTTATTTAAAGTGAACCTAAACTTAAGATTAATTTAAAAATATGTAATAAGCCATTCACTAAAGAAAATGAAATTAAATTAATATGCTTTAGAAAGTGACTTAAAATAAGGATGAAAGAGGGAAATCTTCTTCCTTCTCTTTACAACATGCTAAGTATGATCATATGAAACAAAAGAAGACATAAATTAAAATTTTACAAATTAATTAAACAATTTGAAGGGAAATCAACCTTCATGATAATTTGAATGTCTTCTTCACTTAGAAGATTGCAACTTTAATGCTTAGTAAGACATACCACACAAACCTTAACATTCACATCAGAATTAAGTCACCACTTCTAGTTCTATGTTAGGACGGTGCATGATGTGATGTATATTTTATTTTATGATGTATTATTTTAGACTAAATGTTATGATGTATATTTCATAGACTGGATGATAGGCCGATATTAGCCTAATCATGTTCTCTATAAGGGATTGTGCTTAAGGGGTGTTTAGAAATAAATATCAATGTTCTCTTTGCAGGTTGCTTAAGCCCCAAAGCATAATCCAAGTTAGGATAGGTGAGCTTGGTAACCCATGCGCAGGGTGTTAAGTCCAAATTATAAATATAATTCTTGGGTTGCATCTATGCTTAGCTAACACTATTTTGTATGTGTAGTTAGATTTATTTTTCTTATTTTTAATACAATTTTGCATTAGAAATTAGGATTAGTGCTATGGGAGTTAGGATGAGTAGTGGCTAAAATGCTTTATCCTAGGAGGCCCTGATGCCTTTGAAGCAAGCACATCCAAATCAAAGAAGAATGGAATGAAGACATGAAGAATGAAGGCTCCCATAGCATTATAAAAATTGTAATTATTACTTTATAATTTTGGGTTGTATAAAGGTATAGCATTCTTCTTTTTTCTTCATGTTATATGTGCGGAGAATCGGCCTTTTATGCTTTCATGATAGTTATAGAAATTGGTTGATGATTTTTTAGAATGCATACTAGAAATGGCATGCTTTTCTTAGTTTCTTAAATGATTGATGCTTTAATGTGTGGCCTGGATGTGATTAGGCTCTTAGAAAAAAATTAACTTTTCTACCCCAATTAATCACTCATAATAAAATTTTAAATACTTCATAATCTCACCATAAAGCCTAGGCATTAAATAAGATAATTAAAAGATTTAGCAACCCCTTAGTTGAATGGTTGAATGTTTCACAACATGCATATCATATTATTTCATTCTTGAAAATAGGGGATTTCCATCCTTGCACTATAGGGGAATGTTTGACTTGTGAGGGCATCCTTTGTGGTGGAAAATATCCCTTCTTACTGATTTAACCAACAACTCTATTTCATCATGCATATAGGCATAAAATCCTAAAGTCTTTGTCCAAATGAAGTGTCAAACTTGAAAAAAAATTGAAAAGATTTTGCATTAGAGTAAGTCATTAGTCAAACCACTCATGCTCTAGTCTCCTAAGGAGTGAGTTTAAGGACTTTAGTCTCTTTTAAATTAATAATAGCCTAACTATCTTGCAATCTCATAAGACTTTCTTACATGGTTTTAAAATCATAAGAGGAATTATCTGGTGGCCACTCCGGACGGTTATAAATCTAGAATTCTGGTGGTTTATCCTCTCTTATGGAGCTAAACCTTATGGTCATTTTCACTTAGATTTAGGTCATGCTTTAGCTCTTACTAAAGCTCCCTAGATTTAGGATATGAGGTAGCTATTTTCTTTGGGCTATAAGCATAAATCCTCACCTCTTAGACATTTTCCACAACCTTGTGTTGATGGTTCATAAGCCCTAACAATCTAATAAAAGTCAACTCTATTAAAATAATTCTCTTTAACTTTAAATATATAAAGCCCAAGCATAGGATAGATTGGAATGCTCACTAAGCTTCCTAGTATCATGACCATTCCCTACATATTCCCCTTAGCTTCCAAAATAAGTCTTCTTCTTAAACTTTCTCATTTGATTTTCCAAATATAACCAATCCTTTGATAGTCTAGCCTTAAAATCATTGGAGATCATAATTATCTACTTTAATCGAGAGTATTCTTTGGGAATTTTATTCTCTAAGATGTAATTAACTATGGAGGATTCCTAAACTATAGAATACTGAATCATTGGTGATTAGGTTCATTGAAGTGATGTCTCTATCTTTAGATAGTATATCCCTCATATGTAATACTTAATCACTTCAATAAGTATCCCCTATGATCTGCGTGGTGTCCCCCCACATCCAAAAATAAACACCACTTATCTTTTTTTCAGTACTCTCAACCCTTAAGAACCATGCCGATCAAGCTAATAATGAAATAAAGAATGGATGATCTTATGACCCTAGGAAGTTTGTTAGTAGTGGCGAGAGGTACAACACTACACTTTCATACAAAAGCCTAATTTCTAAAAGGGGTTTCCATAATCTAAGGGGTATGGAGGGGATTATAGTGAGTATGGATTGGAGTTCTGTAGCTTACGATAAACAAAATAGCATAGTACCTATTGTTAGGAGTTCTTTGCCAACACTAAAAGCAGAGGGATGGCAAAGTTTTTGTTAAGCCAAAATGGGTTAAATTTGATAGTATTACCATTAATCAAATTTATAAATTACTCAATTTTGAGTTTGATGAGTATCTTGCCTGATGTACCTCAATGTTAAGATCAAACACCCCATGGAAAAAAAGAGAGAAGAAAATCTTCAATTTTTTTGCCTTTTTATTTGATGACATGAATACATGATACAATTGACATACAAATTTATAATGATTGAAAAGGAATAATTAAACTTTGACAATCACATTAATTCCTAAGAACAATCAAATCAAATAACATTCTTTAAGAATAACTAAAGTTTCTTATGGAATTTGATTTTGATGTTATAAGTCATTAAAACCTAAAGAGGAGAAAGACATTTACTATTTTGCCCCATCCCATGTTGGTAACTTATTATGTTTAGAAGAATAATTAAGTAAATTTTATGGATTGATTAAGTTCAAGTCATTAAGAAATTAATTTAATTACTCTTTCCTAAGCCTCTTTAATTTAATTAGCCACTTAATCATGAGCCTTTATTGCCAATGAGAAATTAAAATTTGCAATGCACCTAAAAAGACCTAATGCAAATAGGCCCATGTTTAAGAGTTAATTAGATTAAAGAAAGAGCTAAGTTAAGTACTCTTATGATTTTCTCACACCCATGAGTTAACCATAATTCCTTTAATGATCTTTATATTATTAAACACATAAAGGGAAACTCATGAATTTGAATTATCCGAACCAATCATCATTTTAATTTGGATTAATTTTACAACTAATTGCCTAATTAACCAATTATTTTCCCTAATCATTCCCACTATTAATAGTGATCAATCATCATTAATTATTTAAATGTTATTGTTTAGCATTTTTAATAATTATTAAATTGATTAAGGAGGGAATTAGAATTGAGATTTCAAATCCAAATTTCATGGACAATAAATCCTAAGAAAATTATGGGAGGTAGAGGACATCCCATAGAATCAACATATCAAATTTGAGATCAATTGGCCAAGTAATTAAGCTTTAATTAAGTGGAATTAGCCTAAATTTCAAACCCTAATTAAGCATTATTCATTAATCAAACATTATGGATATTACTTTTATTAAATTTTTCTTTAGTTTACCCTTTCAAAATGAGTTTATTTGTATTTTTTAGATTTTTGTACAGTTAGTTATGAATTTCTAAAATTTTGACCACTTAATTATCCTCCTAAATTGTCGAGCTACCGTATTGTAAAACTTTTCATGTGGCCATGGATAGGTTATTTAAATCATCGATGTGGCACGACTTAGTAGCGAACATGGTTGTTCATCCCTCCATATCCAAAGTGAGATTAATCTCACAATGGATAAAATCTTAATGTTAAATTATGGTTGTCCGTTCTAATCATGCAGAATGGATGACCAATGATATGTCATCCCAGTGTGAAGATGGATCTACCTTAATCTTGATATAGCAAGGATGATGGGATTGACTCCAAAATGTGCGGGGAGGAGGTCTAAAGAGATCCTATGGTGGAAATCACATGCAATCACAATTTTCTTCATAAAATACCAACACCTAGGGGAAAATCTATGGTTTTGTAGTTTTCCTCAAGAGTAGAGGTTAAAATCGTGAGATAATTCATCTTAAGAGGCAAATGTGAGAAGAACTATTTTAGATTTCTCAATGGACCAAGCATCGCCATAAAGCTCAATAGTTGATCTTGGGTGTCTTCCTATCAAATGTGAGATCATTTATTTTGACTCAAGTGAGGGGAAGGTGTGGGAAGAGTTAATTTGAGATTGGTGGAGTTTTGGTGAGGTTGGATGGACAGGGCTTTCGATTTTGAACGGAGATTGGTCTCGCTGGCAATGGAGACCACTAAAGATTCTGGGAAGGGTTTAGGACTTCTTGGAATGCTCTGAGGAAGCTCTATGTAAAGTTTGAATAAACCGAGAGGAGTAACTTCAAGTGAACAGATTTTACTCATCTTTATGTTTGTAAATGGGAGGTGGTGAGAGGTAATGAATACTAATGGTGTTTGATAAGTTGTGCCAATGGTATGGGCTGGCATGGGGTTGTGGGCTCCAAAAATTTACCACCAACCTCTCGACAATTTTTTGAATTGAAGAGAGTGATTGACTTAAAATGTCGGTGTAATTTTTAGAAGGCATATGAGTTAGTAGATAAGACCCTACCCAGAGATTTCATCCTCATTTTAGTGAGGACTTTAGATCCGATTCGGGTTTTTATAGGCATGAAATAGTTTAATTACCTCTCGATAAGTAGAGAACTTTCGATTAAAAGTCATTAGATTTGAATTTGATAGCGCATGTAGAGTTTAAAATTTAAGATATGAAATTCATCATTTTAGCTTAAACCAAATGGTTGGGAATGATGATGTCTGATAGCTTTCATCCCATCACGGTCCTTCTACTTTGGAGGAGAATTGAGTTTGATAAAAGATCATATGAACACATGGGTTATCATTAGAAATCCTTGACAGGGAGGTGTTTGTCTAGACAATCTTAAGTGTATCTTAGGAGAGAGTTATTTGCCTTTCAAGTATACTATTATTCATAACTCAAAGGTGATAAGTATACTTTTATGGTTGATAAATTAATATAATGGGATCGGCCAAACCATCAGAGGACTACGGTGGTAACTTTCATCATGGAATTTAAGCCACTCGAGGACAGCATCCTTATTTATTGATTGAGAGTGAATATAGCATACTTGATTTGACACTGCTCCGTTGTGAGCTAAAATTTTCTTAATTTGTCACCCCCGACAAACAGTTGTGAAAGGTGGATGGATTGAGTTTGATTTAAGTTTTTAATGATAAAGTTTTATTTAAGCAGTTTCAGATTGTTACTTAATTTGATTTGAAAAATTGATTAATTTGAATATGTTTAAGAACTTTAGATCTTGTCACTCTATTTAATGCTAATAGATTAAATCACTATCACCGGAAAAATTAGTTTTTTAGACATTTCACTGATTTGAAACTCTTATTATAGGTTTTTAGGTTTTGTTAAATCTAAGACTAAATAGAGACAGCACTTTGATATCTTGACTTGAATTTAAGCATCAGCATAGTGCATTTTGTATTTAGAATTTAGATGATTTTATTTGAATTATGGATTGATTTGATTTTTTTATTTAATTCAACTTTAGCGTGCACCTTTTGAACATTAAAATTTGCATGAAATCTCTATGTTTACGTCAGAATTTATAGCTTAATTTCATAAGTAATGAATTATGATTTTTGAAAATCATAGTTAGGATGAAATTCCTTGATTTTTGATGGAAGGAAGCCTTATAATTTTTATTGATTTTGATTTAGTATTACCTTCTGTCTGCTTGTACAAAGAGTTACACATTCGGTGGCAAATAAGGCATTTTGATTTAGATTATAGTTTAAAACATTACTTGCACTTAGTTTACTTGTTGAGTTTTTGCAATTCTCCTAATTTGATTATGTTCAATCTACATCACTTTTGATAAGTTATGTCGATTTCAGTGTTTATTGCTTTAGCCCTACTTATGCTTATTAGCTAGCATAATGATCACCTCCATATTCATATAAGAGTTATTAAATCCAATTTGGATTCATCCGACTAAGTTTATTATAAGTTTATAAGTTTTATTAGTCAATTCCAATTAAAGCTTGTTTAATTTTGAAGAATTTGCAAGAAAAGAGAACTCACTTTATCGCTTTAATTTAAGCCGTAGAGAATTACAATTAAAGTTAGTGAGTTTAATATTAGCCTCCCCCAAATTTTACTTTGATTTTAAATGAATGTTTTATTCTTTCCAAAAAAAATTTTAAAGGTCCCCCCCTCTCCTTTTTATTTTCTTGTTTGGCGCTTTTAATTTAAAATTAGCTGCAGGTTTTCTTACTTAGCATTCTTAAGTCATTCATTTATTCTCCCCTTTTTTAAAATTAGATGACACAATTTTGGCGACCTCACGTCATCCGTGTAGGGGTGTTGCATTTGTTTTGCTTAAATGCGCTGAGCTTAGCGAGCAATATCTTGCGACACCATAACTAATTTTTTTTATCTTGTCACACCCTCTTGAGCACGATGAGGCCTTCAGACCTGAAAGAAAATATACAATGCAATATATATTCACCTTTTTTTTATAAGTAGAAATTAGAAAAAAATTGACATTTTTTTCAGGGGAGTGAGATTTCAGTGTTGGCTTACTCGATGCATGTTGAGCATGTGGCGGTGTCTTATGACACCACTTTTTCATCTCGTCGTTGAGCATAAAACAATTTTTAAAAGCCTGAGAAGATCATCTAAAAAAGATATATATATATATATATATATATATCCACATTCACAGATCACACATGTTTTGATGCATTTTGATAGCAATATGGAAAGGAGGATTGAAAATGTAATGCAAAATGTCTCGAAGAAGAAGTTGATGATGTTCTTCCCTTTGATAAAGAAATGGGAAGGCTTGCGGGGTGTGATGCAGTAAATCGAAGAAGAATTCTGATGATGTTCTTCCTCGATTTGAACAAATGGAGAAGCGAGTGTGATGGAAAATTGAAAGAAGAATTTCATTGATAATGTCGTTTCTGATAAACAAAATGGATGGATGTCTTGTAGGCGGCGGAATGATCTGCAGGTTAGTGGAAGTATTGGTTTGAACTGGCCAGCAGGCTAAAGCGGAGTGGTCTTGATCTGAGCTGAGATGGATCTGGAGTCTGGAGCGAAAGCGCAGGGATGAGATTTGATGATTTAAAGCAGTCAAGCTGGGTTTGATCAGAATAATGAGGCGGAGCAGTTCTGCTGAGTTTGGAAGCAGTCTAGCAGCTGCATGCCATGGGTTTGGCAGAGACAACATAAGCCGGGGAGAGCGGCAATGTTTCTGATGGCAGTGAAATGAATCTGCAGATGGAAATTTTGAACTGGGCAGAATGTGGCTATGGGCATGTGAGGCGAACATATGCTGGTGAGCAATTTGAAGCAGTGGGGTGAAGCGCAAAGTGCAATGACGAGAGGGATGAAACATGACTTCTGATGGAGCGGTTTCACAGAGACGATGTGGAATATGAGGTGGACCTATACTTGATGGGAATGAGAAAATTGAGGCGAGAGGAAAAGATTACTGCGAGCATTTAATGAGAGGGAATCTGAGGAGAGAGAGGAAGCGCAGAAAAATGGGAATAATGGTGAGGGAGCACTTTTTTTTTTATAGTCAAAAAAGAAAATAGGGAGCAGTGAGTATGGGAGGGGTAATTTGGGATTTTAAATAAATTTTAAATTGATTAACAATTTTAATGTGATTTCATGTGATAAATGCACTTAATATATATATATATATATATATATATATATATATATATATATATATATATATATATATATATATATATATATATATATATATATATATATATATATATATATATATATATATATATATATATATATATCTGAGTCCATTGTTATGCAATGACATAGTCGTTTATGTGAGCCATTTAGTTCAAGTCGACTTCAAATTGAGCCCATTTGCTCAAAATGCAGCTTCGACCATTCGATTTTTTGCTTACTTTGATTAGTGAATAGTCTTACTTGATAGATTTTTATATTTTGAAGCCAATGGCATGATCAATTTTTTGAATGGAGGTCATTTGATCCTCGTGCCTCCGACCGATATATGTGCAAAGCGCGTTGGACTTAAATCGGTTGATCATCAAGTCATGTAATATTTATATTCTGACTAGTTTTAATGTTCTAAACATGATGGTGAAGTCTGTTCATCAATCGGAGTTCATTATAGTTGATTTTGGTGACGTCTAGTGCGTTTCAGCCTTGATTTACACGTTGTTATTTCAAATCATTCGACATCTGCATAGACTCGCATGAATTGAGCGCGGATAGTCCCATTTGATATATTTCAACATTTCAAAGTCAATGGCATGATTAATTTGGCAAACATGAGTTTGATTTGTGTGATTCTCAACTTGATATACGTGCAAGCATGTTGGATTTCGATCGGTTGATCGTTAAGTTGTGCATATATATATATATATATATATATATATATATATATATATATATATATGCATATATTATATATATATATATATATTATATATATATATATATATATCTTGACATTTTGATGCTTCATCATTGATGGTCATTTGACCATTTTCGTATCATATTTGGCTCGATTTGTGCACTATCACTGCTGATTATTCGACATTGGCATAGACTCATCCGTATTAAGCGTGAACAATCTTATTTTATCATTTTTGATGTTTTGAAGCTAACTACGTGATCAATTTTATAAACTCAGGTCGTTCGGACATCGCCTCAGCTTCCCAGCTCTAATATATGCGTCGACACATTGATAGCTCGAACGCTTAATCGATTGATCGTTAGATTTTTGTAATATTTATATTTTGATCAATTTTGACATTCTGAATATGACAGCAAAGTTCGTTCATCGATCGAAGGTCATTTTCATTTTGGTGACGTCGGTGCATTTTAAGCCTCAATTTATCGTCACCTCAAAGTCTCGTTTGATTTGTAGGACTTTAACTTATACACACATATGGAGGTCAAAAATGCCCCAACAAATGTGATTCATGCGAGCGAGTATTTATTAAGAAGACCATTTGGCCCCAAATTGGATCATTTTAGCCTTGCAATAACTGAAGCTTTAAGGATTTATCATTAATGTGCCTTATTCAAGACATGCTAAATGATGGGGATTGATCGATTTAGTCGACTTGTCGGATAGATAAGAGTTCTTACACCATCTCTTATCACTTAATGGCTTTCTTGAAGATCTCTTTCTTTTATGTCATTGCAGATTTGAGTCTCTAACCTAGTTTTGTTTGGTTGGGTTTGATGGAGTAATTGGTTTATTTATTTTGATGAATGATTCTGCTGGGGAATTGGTTTATCCGTGCTTGGTCAGATTTGAAATTCCTTCTGCCGTAGCTTTGAGCTTGACAGACTTGATGAAGGACTGACCTGATTTGTTCATATTAACTTGTCAGGAAGTGTATGCACTCCATGAATCTTATTGTTCTTCGGATTGAAGGATACATCTGAGATGAGCCTTTGACTTATATAGGTCAATATTGAGTTATTAGTCTAGCAACGTGTGCTTTAATAGACTGAATAACCACAAAATTCCTTTAGTTCAGTCATTAGATTTGTTTGAACTATAGAATTGCTTCATCGGTCTTGTGCTTTCTGCTTTGATGGACTTGATAAGGAGATAGGCTTTGATCTGTGCTTTAGGCTTGATCAGATCATTTGAGAATAAATTGAAATATCACCTTGTAGCTAATATGAAGATAAATTTGAGGCAACCCTGACTTGAGCTCTTCCTCGGATTGCCTTGATCTATCGATTAAGTAGAGAGATCTCTTAGACCCTAGTTACTTGTAATCACTAAGGCGGATCACGGTTTGAGATTGAATATTTATCGTCATTGAGCGATGGCGGGGCTCTTTCACTGACCTTTTCTTACGGCTTGTTGAGTGAGGAGAGCATCAACAACTTGGCCATATTTGCGGAGTTTGACCTTTAGAACTACTCGAGTCTTGACTTTATAGTGGGTTGGTGGTTTTATCATCGGTTTAGAGGGGCTCTTTCACGGCCTTTTCTTGCGGCTTGTTGAGTGAGGAGAGCATTAGTAACTCGTCCATTTGTGGGCTTGTTAAGTCTAACCTTTAGAACCTATTTATGTTCTAAACTTTAGGATGTAGAGGTTGATGTTTCTCCAACTTAATTGATTGAAGCTTCCAAAATCGAAAGTTCTTTGACTTGATCTCCATAATTTGGCAAATATAAGAGATAAATTTCTTGACATTTAGGGTTGTCCTTTCATGCATAAAAATATATTCATTTATTCTACAAGACTCTACTTAATAGTAATAATTATGGATATATCCAGGATTTTGGCATAAAGCTCGATGTCAACTTGAATAAAAATATATTTGAGGATCTTGTCTTATAGCACGATGTCAACTCAAATAAACTTAACATAAACTAAAAAAAATGCCCCTATCTTGTAGGGGGAATTCTAAAGTACATTTAAGAGAATTTTTAAGATGAAAATATACAAATACATTAATATTTGAATTGATATACTCTAAAGAGGATTTTAACAAACAACATTGATTTCATATGTATATAAAAATCTAAAAATGCCCCTTGTGTAATAGAGGAATTTTCACGAAAAAGTACTTCATATGGAGTATGTTTATTTAGGGATCTCGGCATGAAGTACCATGTCAACCTAAATAGATATACTAAAAAAAAAAATGTATCTTGCTTTCATTATTACCTCGAATGTGGTTGTCAAGTATAGTACTTTTCAAGTATCGACCATTAATTGGTGCATTGGTCTTTCACCCCTTTAGGTTAATGAGTTGGTATGCCTCCTTGATATACTTTTTCAATGACAAAAGGGCCTTCCTAGTTAGGCTCAATTTGCCACCAAATTTTTGATTGAGAATAATTGGTCTTCTCAGCACCAGGACCAATTCTCCTTTTTGGAATGTTTGAGGCTGCACCGTATGGTCAAAAGCCCTGGACATCTTTGCTCGATAGACTTCCAGATTTTGATGAGCTTGTCTAATTCATCAGCGTTAAGTTCTCCATTCTCGAGATGAGCATTTTGATCTTCGATTAGATTGTATTGGATGGCTACTCAGTGAAGGACAACTCAACTTCAAGTGGAAGAATTACTTATTCCAAATACCAATGAATGGGTGGCTTTTTAGTCATCTTGTAGGTAGTTGATGCCCATAGAGCCTCTACTAGCTTGGTATGCCATTCTCTCTTATTTTTAGTGAGAATCTTCTTGAGCAGTTTGACTAATGTCTTGTTGAAGGCCTCCGTCAAACTATTTGCTCTTGGATTATATATTGAAGAGTATCACTAATCAATTTTGTGTCGATCGACAAATTTATAAATCTTTGCACTTTTGAAAGTTGTGCCATTATCAAAAATTATTCGGCATGGCACTCCAAATCTATAGACTACATTATATGTGAAGAAGTTGATCACTCGATCAGCAGTAACTTCTTTAAATGGAGTAACTTCAACCCACTTAGAGAAATAGTAAGTCACTGCTAAGATGAAGCGATGTCCAGTTGGCGATGGTTTATCAATTAGTCCAATTACACATACTAACATTGAATGGCGGATGCTATTATTGGGTGTAATGGATTTGGAGGTTGATGGATGAGATTCCATGTACTTGACACTCATGACACTTCTTAGCATGATTAATGATCTACCATAGATGGCAAATAATAGCCCATCTTTTTTTTATCTTTGCCATCTTGGGACTGGCGATGTGCACCACAAAATCCTTCATGAACTTCAACCATCACTTTGCTAGCTTCATCTACACTAGGCATCGTAGCCACATTTGTTCAAAGGATCTATGATATAAAGTATTGTTGAAAAAGCATAGTATTCTCTTTTTCAATTTGGTACATTGATTTATTACTTGGTAATTTTCTTCTTTAAAGTAGTCGATAAAGGCTTGCCTCCAATCACGTGACTCTTACAACAAAGGCTTCTTCTTTTACGAGTAATGTCATTCTTAGCTCTTCTTGGTACAACTTCTTGTTGATTTTGGGGAGTATGAGGAGCAATCTGAGTCACATCCTGTTGGGTTAGATTTGATAACCTCTCTACCTGTGGGGATTAATATTTTATTGGCTCTAGAACTCATCAAGTAAATATGTCGATCATGACATAATCACCATTCATACTTGTCATTTCTTAGCTAATTTTGCTAAGCAGTTGGCTTTGCTATTCTCGGATCGAGAGACTTGAGTTAGTATGATATTTGGTATCTTCATAAGCTCGAGAACTCACTTGTGATAGAAAGCTAACTCAAGCTTGTTGATTCTATAGATGCCAAGTACTTGATTTATAATAAGCTGAGAATCACCAAAAATATGCAAGTTTTGAATGCACATGAAAATAGCTTCTTCAAACTTGCCATTAATGCTTCATATTGACTTCATTGTGGTTCTTGGCTTTGGTCAATCCATATGATCGTCTCATTATCCCTCCTTGTGTTATGAAGATGATCGATTCTCGCTCTTGCTCTTGGAAAATTTAGATGTTGGACTTGTTTGAGATGAGGCTCCATCAAAGTACATTTCCCAAATTTATGATTTTTCTCTTTCCATGAATGAGCATAATTTGCTCATTAGAAAATTCATTAAGAGAAGAGTCGGATGGGATGTAGCAAGAAAATGCTAAGACTTGTCCCTTCACCGCTTTCATGGAATATGTGATATCAAATTACAAAGCAATAATGTCCATCTTGCCAAGTGACCTCAAATGGTCTTGTCATCAAGTACTTCAATCGATCCTTGAGATGAGGGTAATCTTGTGAGATAACATATAATGATGAAACTTTTGACGAAAGATCAATGCTAAATAGCACTTCTATCGAGTATCTCATTTCGCTCCAATCACCTCGACCGATATAATAAAGAGTATTCTCTTGCTTTATTCATTGTGCCAATAATGCTTCAAGGGACTCTTCTAATGTAGTGAATAGAATGAGGGCTTAGTAGGTGCGCAAGGATTGGTGGATTTAACGTAGCTTTTAATACTATTGAAGGCTTCTAGCACTCCTTGTCCCATTTGAATGGAGCATCCTTCTTCATTAACTGCAAACGGTGACAGATCGATAAGTTTAATATAAATTGACGGATGAATGCAAGCTGTCCTTATAAAGAATGGAGTTGACGCAAACTCTTTGATAGAGGCATCTCCAAGATTGCCTTGATTTTAGCATGATCTATTTCAATACCTCTGTGATGTACAATATACCCGAGAAATTTTCCAGAGGATACCCCGAATACACATTTTAGAGGATTCATCTTGAGATCATATTTTTTGATTCTCTCTAATACAATTCTTAAGTCTTCGAAGTGGTTTCCAGGGTTTAAGCCCATCACTACCAAATCATCGACATAACATTCCACATTTTGATGAATCAACTCATCAAAAATACGCATCATGGCTCTTTGGTATGTAGCTCCAGCATTTTTTGAGCCAAAGGGCATGATCGTGTAATAATAGATGCCAATAGGTGTTTTGAATGATGTATATTTTTCATCTTCAGGTGCCATTTTGATTTGGTTGTATCCCGATGATCCATCCATAAATGAGAACATAACATAGTTGGAAAGTGTTATCCCTTAGTAGTTATGATATTGAAAGCAGAAAGTCATTTTTTGGGCACGCCTTATTTAGGTCCTGGAAGTCAATGCAGAGACGGATTTGGCCAATCTGCATACTTCTCCTCCCGGATGAAGCTTGCTTCGATCAGCTTCTTAGTTTCTGCAATTACCTGTTCTTCAATATCCAATCTCATTCGCCTAGGAGCTTGCTTACCAGGCATTGCATTTGGTTTAATATCTATATTATTAGCTACTACATCAGGGGATAAGCCTACATTTTAAAATATGTCCAGGCAAAATAATCTCTGAATTCACAAAGTAGCATTTTTAGCTCTTCAACTTTCTCATCAGGCAGAAGGGCACTAACGAAAGTTAGACGGGGATCATCCTCAGCCCCTAGGTTGGCTTCTTTAAGTTCATCCATAGCTATTTGTACCATCCATCTTCAAGTTCTTGGGCTTGGCTTCTACTTCTTCATCATTTTTAAGAAGAATTTCATGAGAATCATCTTCTTCATCACTATGAGTCTCGATCTTAGCTTCTATTATATTATAACAGGCTCTATCTTGATGAGATTTGCGGATGAACCCTAGACCTTTAGTGATAAACTTATCACTTCTTTGCGATACTTGAGGACTTCTTTGGCTCCACATCTTGTTAAAGATTTGAGTCCTATGTTTAGTAGTTCTCATATGAATTCCAAGCTTATGCATCATTCTTCGTAATTTCTGTGGATAGTATATTGGTATTCTTGTTGGTACTATCTCATCAGAACTTTTATGTTGAGTGTCGCTCAAAATCTTGAGGTGAGAGACTCTTCGATTTGTAAAATATAGTTCATGTTCGCCACTCTCACTCAATGGGCACATAGAATGTTATCAATTCTTCATTATGAACCTCGGATGATTTCTTTGAAGCACTGCTAAGGGATGGGTATAATTCTGAGTGACTCATCTGACTCTGCTAAGTGAGCTATCATCTTTGATGCATCCATCTGAACTCTATTTTCATAAGTAGATTTAAAATCATAGTCTGAATCAGAATCACTTATTTCATACTCTACTTTTCTTGAGAGCTTATAAGTTTCCTTAGGTTTGATAGGAATATCTTCTCCTTCTTCTGTGTCACTTCCCAAATGAGGAACTGATTTTCTTATTATAAGTGTAGAATCAAGTGTTTTAGGGAGAGTCGGCATTGCCTTCTGTCTTCCTCTTTGCTTCCGCTCTTTCACTTAGTGAAATTGCTTTTTAGTTCCAGAAATAGATGCTATAGCTTCAAGAGGCTCTGTTGGCTTAGGCTCTTTAGGAATGAAATATTTTGCATCTTCATAGATCTTTGCTTCATTGATGGAGAATGGTTGTAGGTTACCGTGAATTGAATTCTTCTCCATCTTCAGATACTTCATACATTGATGCATGATGGGACCATGTCATACTCATGCACCATGGCGCCCAAGAGAGCTCTAAATGATGTATCGACATCGACATTACATGAAACTTGGCTTAATGTATATAAATCCTTGAACTTAGTGAGAATAAAAGAACCCAGTTTTTTGCCCTTTTCATTGAAACCATGAACCATCAACTTGTCTCTCCCGAGATGTTAGATATCAAGTGATAATCCTCTTAATATCTTTAGACTCATAAGATTAATAGAGAAGCCTTGATCAATCAATATTTGGCTGATCGAGATGTCATCACTCTCCCCGGTAACATAAAGAGGACGGTTGTGATCTGCCATTCCCAACATAAGATCTTCTTCAAAAAATGCGATTAATTGGAGATCTTGAGTTTGTAATGCTTCAGTCATGCATTTTTTGGCAAAGTAAGCTTCATAACTCTACGGATCTTTGAGAGCCTCTATCAAAGTTTCTGGAGGTCTTTTGACATTAAGAGAGCCTCGCACACTCGCCAGGATCTTTCTCAAATGTGATAGATTATTATAATCTATCTTCTCGCTCGATTTAGGCTTCGCTCTATGATTTCTGTGAATGATATCTTCGTTGACTTCAATTTTTTTGCCTTTGTCTTTATTTGTATTTCCCTTCTTTGATGAAGGTGGTAAGACTTTATCACTTCTCAACTAAACTTGAATCACCTTATCTTGCTCAGATTCTTCTGAAGAGATAGTTTCTTCAAATTCCCTTCTTATTCTAGAAGATTGGTCAAAAGGGTTAGACTCATTTTTCAATATCATACGTTTCATACGTGATGATATGGATGAGTCTGACTCTTTTTCATCGAGAAAATATAGATGTTCATCTAAACTGTTATTATTTTGTTGAGTCATTAAACAAAATTCAGACATTAGCTCCTCAGGTTCTTCTTGCTTTCGATAAAAAAATTTTGATGGGTTGGTCGAAGTTTGCCGACTACCCTTGTCATTTGAGTAAATGATTGAAGAATATCGACATCATGCAGATGATTCGGCATGTCTCTATTGGACAAGATTCACCATTATCTTCTTCATCTGATTCAAGAATGTAAAGTTTAGGCATGAAGTCCAAGCCTAAATGTTATCTTGTGGTGATACTCTCAGATTGTTAATGATCTTTTGAGTTGTAGTTCTCTTATTGATCTTCTTTTTCTTAGCCAGCTTCTTTGATTTATGAGGTCTGCATTTAGTAGACTTCTTCTCATGCTATGATGAAGTAGCCTTATCAGAATCTGAGAAGCCCAAATACTTGGTTTAGGCATCTCTCTTAAGTCCAATATAGGTTCAAGTGGTGATTTCCACTTAACACTAGGGACATCTTTTAGATGCTTCAGCATCTTCACGATCTTTTGGAGACTACTGTTTGCCATTCTTCTGTCTGAACTGATTTCTCCTTCTATTTATCTTTGCTGGATGATACGGAAGAGGACGTAATCATCCTTGTCGACTCACTTTTTAGACAGTGTAAATTCACCTCGTTGATACTTCCTTTCTAGTTAATCTTTGAAGATATAATAATCTTTTATAGGATGACTGATCATCTGATGATAGGGACAGTAGTTTGGATTATTGACTTGATTAGCTTCTTCAGGCCTTTTAATTTCTGGTAACTATAGCCCAGCTTTGACTGCTTGCCAAAATAATTTAGTTACAGTGTCTCTTCTAAAAGAATATTCTTTATTCATCTTTTTCATAAGAGATGGTCGCATTCGCTCATCTTCTCTTATCGCTTATTTTGGATGCACCCCACCACTTAGAAAAGTTTAGGATTTGCCATTGCATCCTAATACTTTACATGGATTAGAATAAATGTGCTTTTACTCTTATCATCATTGTACATCTACGCTTTCTTTATCCACATGTTGTATATCACTCCATTTGAGCTATAGGAAGCGATGAATTTCATTTCTTCTTGAGTCTGAAGGTTTGTTTCTCTTTGCTTTATCTGCATAGACTTTAGACTTAGGGTGATTCAACTTTTCAATTTAGCCACCCTATCGAGCAAGTCCTGAAATGTTGCAATCGACATCATGCATAGAAATGGTGTCATTTTATCATCCATATTGCCCATTAGCAATTGGATCGCATGTTCTTCTTCCAATTATTGCTCGCACTTCATACTTAGGTTGCGCCAAATAACTTATGAATTTTGTCACTGACTCATCTTTCCTCCTTTTCAGCAAGGCAAGGTCAACAATTGTGATTTTCTCGGTTGCACTATCGAACCTCTTCACAAATATAGTCTCTAATTCAATAAAGATTTTAACTAAATCATTTGACAATTATGCATACCATTCGAAAGCGGCTGAGGTCAAGCTACTGATGAAGCGGTGTGCATCTCTCCTCTGTTACCACAAGTAGCCTTAAATTGGGCGGATGTTGCTTTGGATTACCAAGCTTGAAAGTATTAAATTTTTGGCGAGTAACCTTTTATGACACTTGATCATATTCAGGTGGTAAGGCGACCAACTTTACTGCTCTCACGCCTGCCTTTATCTTTTCATTAATTATCATTTCTAGTTGAGCAGTTATTACAGTTCTCGGTGTCTTGTGATTTTGAATTAGGTTGGAGATAGTGGTTAACTTGTTCCTCACTTCATGCATAATGTCTCTTGTAGAGCTTGAGGTACCCATAGGGATTGGTGGTATATAAGTTGCATTGTTAGCTACTGATTAGCGACAAAATAGGTGTTGCACTTGATGTGATATTCCCTATCTCCATCATGATGTTCATTTGTACCATCATATCATTCATTTTGGTATTGCAATCTCCTTGTCTTTGACCTCCATTTGTGTGCATTTTCTTTGCTCTCTAGCTATATGGAATCAATCGATCTGCTCTTCTTCTTATTTCTTGTTGTTGTTCGTTCCTTGCTCATTTTGAGGAGAACTTGTCCTTCTCTTTGTATTTGCGAGGCAGTTATTTGTGATGGATCTTATAAAAGCGTGTACAGTGATCATTTTGGTTCAACCATATAGACACCCATGATCTCTTTCTCATTGGTCTTCTTCTTCTTCATCTTCAGATCGAAGATCCATTCTATTTCATGAAGACTCTTCTTCATAAAGCAAATTCAAATTGATTCCATTTATGATGGTGTTGGCGGAGTTCATCTCTCGACCATATAGACAACTTACTTCCATCTATCTTCTTCATTATTTTCTTCTTTCACGAATTTGATCGGATTTCCAATGGATCTGGTTCAATGTAACAACCACTTTTCTATTAAGGACCACGATCAACGACAACCTTCTCTTGTAGGGTGAAAGCGTGATGGGATCCCTAGAGGATTCTCCAGGGTGTCGACCATCATATCTTTCATTAGTGATATCCTTTCTTTTGGGTATCCACTTATGATGAGTTGATTTTGAGGCGGATTTCTGAGTATATGTATCAGATGTCACACTTCTTCCATTACTCAAAGTTTCATTACGGGGCCTTTGCCTCCATATTTGCATATCCTTTTGCCGGGACCTTTCGACAGTGAATTCTTGGACACGTGGTCTAAGTGTCACGCCCCGATGCTCACCATGCGAAGTGTACTATGCTCGCTGGCTAGTTACCATAAGAGATGATAACTTTCTTGGTGGAGCTTCGGTATTTTCCATCACCATAGGCCTCTGTCCTTGGCTACTTTGAGAATTTTATGTATCCTGGCGGATAGTGTTTCAGGCTATCTCCTCTGTGGCGGTGGAGCTTGACGTGGTTGGTTCAAAAGGATTGCTTTATTTCACCAGTAGAGTTATTCCTCTTTACCCACTTTAGACTGTCAAAGTTATTGTGGGTAGGATACTCTTACTGGCGATCGCTTGTTCACTTGTCGTTCAAAGGGGATCTCGAGCTCTCATTTCTCCTTCTTCTCTGTCTTAGTTAATTTGCTTTGATGAGGAAGCTTCATGATCATGCTTTTTGGGTACAAAGGTTCAATTCAAAAGCACTCCTGAGAATTAAAGAGTTTATCCCTTGACAATTCTTTTCGTCACGGGAGCTTCACATTGACCTAGCCTTTTGAAAACTGAAGTTCTTTGTCGGGAGAACTCCTTGACAGTGGTTGGCTGTTGAACTGGTTGGTGCACATGACCAGTAGAAGCTTCCATAACTTGAGGCTTTCAGCATGGCCTCGGATGAATGTATCACGAGTGGGTACTTCAGGAGTTGCAGCTATGATAGTCGAGAAATTCAAGCTACCAAATTGAATGGTAACTCCGACATCTCTTATGTTGATGGCATTGGCTAAGCGGATGTTTACCTAATGAGTGAAAGGAGTGCTTTGTAGATCCATTTCTACAAAAGTGAAAGATGGGGATTAGTAATTAGTAATTATTATTTCACCCCATACTTTTAAGATGTAGAGGTACTGCAGAATAAATAATGGTGTAATAAAGATATACTCTATGGAATGATTTATTATACATAAAGCCTCATATTGAATTTATTACACACTTAAATTATTATTTCATTATTTTGAATTTTCAAAAAAATTTATTGCTACTATAGCACATATATGACTAGCCAAAAGTGGAAAGAGAATCCTTTCCCGAGTCGCTAAATCAGTGGGCTGCCATCAACCTCTCATAGTTTTTTGAATTGAAGAGTGATTGATTTAAAGTGTCTGTAATTTTAGAAGGCGGATGAGATAGTAGATAAGACATTACAGATTTTTCCTCATTTTGGTGAGGACTTTAGATCTGTTCTAGGTTTCTATGCATAAGCCTCTAGTTAATTATCCCTCAATAAGTGAGAGAGAACTTTCGATTAAAATTTAGTCATTAGATGCGTTTGCATAGCGTATAGTAGCATGTAGAGTTTTAGAATTTAAGATATGAAATTCATCATTTTAGCTTAAAACCGGATGGTTGGGGAATGATGATATCTAATCCCATGGTTGTCATCCGGGTCCGCTCAGTCTACTTAATCAAAGGGAGGTCGACACCCGGCGAAGGATTCCCATCCAACACATGAGTTCGTCATCCTTGGGACAGGTGGTGTTTATCTAAGGAGATAATCTTAAGTCTACCTTTACGGAGGGTTGTTTGCCTATCAAGTATACCCTATGATTCACAACTCAAAGGGGGAGCCATTGGGGAGCATACGGGATCGATCATATAATGGGTGGCCAAACCACCCAATCAAAGGACTCGGTCATAATTGCTTCATCTATGCTTCTTGGCTAAGCCACATCAGAGGACACGAGCCCGCCTTACTTGTGAGATTGATTGAGAGTGAACATAACTTAATACTTGATTTGACATTAGCTCCTTTGTGAGCTAGAGTTTTCTTAATTTGTCACCCCCAACAAACACTTGGAGAAGGTAGATGGATTGAGTTTGATTTAAGTTTTTAATGATAGAGATTCATTTAATTGATTCTTAATTTGATTTAAAAATTGATTAATTTGAATATGTTTAAGAGCTTTAGATTTTATTAACTTTGTTTAGTAATAGAGGATTATATCTATCACAATAGTTTTAGATATTTCACTGATTTGAAACTCTTATTATAGGTTTTTAGATTTTGTTAACTCGGACCCAGTCCTAAGACTAAACTAGGAAACAACCCGCGCAGCATCCTCAAACACTTGAATTTAAGCATCGAGCATAGTGTCGGGGATCATGCGGGTGTATTTAAGAATGTAGATAGTTTTTATTTCTGAGTTATGAGATTGATTTTAGATTTTTATTTAATTCCAACTTTAGCCTGTGCAACCTTTTCAGACATTAAAATTTGCACTTGAAATCTTTGTCCAGACATGAAGGAATTTATAACAGCTAATTTCATCTAATTAATGAAATCATTGATTTTGAAAATCATGGTTAGATGAAATTCATTAATTTTTGAAAAGGAAATATGATTTTTATAGATTTTGATTTAGAATCGTCTCATGTCTTCTTGTATTAAGAGTTGTAGATTCGGTGGCGAAGAAGGCATTTTGATTTAGATTATAGTTTAAAATATTACTTGCACTTAATTTACTTGTTGAGATTTTACAATTCTCCCAATTTGATTATGTTCAATCTACATCACTTTTGATAAGTTATATGATTTAGGTGTTTATTGCTTTAGCTATTTGCTTATTAGCATAGTGATCATCCATATTAGAGTTATTAAACCCAATTTGGATTCATCCATGCAAGTTTATTGAGTTTATTATGAGTTTAAGTCCCAAATTTCAATTAAAGCTTGTTTAATTTTGTGAAATTTGCAAGAAAAGAGAACTCACTTTATCACTTAATTTAAGCCGTGAAATTATTAAAGTTTGTGAGTTTAATATTAGCCTCCCCCAAATTTCACTTAGATTTTAAATGAATGTTATATTTTTTTCAAAATTTTTTTTAAAGGCTCCCCCTTTTTTTGTTTGACGTTTTTAGTTTAAAATTAGTTGTAGGTTTCCTTATTTAGCGCTCTTAAGTCAGTTCATTTCATTCTCCCCTTTTTTCTAAGTCAAAAGATTTGACGTAATTTTTGGCCTCGTCATCATTCTGTGGGGGCATCGAGTATTTTGGCTTACTCGGTATGCCCTTGAGCATAGCGGCGTGTCTTCGACACCACATCCTATTTGTTATCTATAGCCATCTTGAGCACGAGGATGAAAGAAGACATACAATATAATATATATTCATCCCCCATTTTTTCTAAGTCTAGAAATTAGAAAAAATTTCAGCAGCATTTCATCTAGGGGGAGCGACATCTAACGAGTGTTGACTTACTCGGTACACCTTGTTAAGCGTAGCGAGCGATGTCTTGCGACACCACAGTCAATTTTTTCATCTCGTCGTGCCCTGTTGAGCACAACGAGGTCTTCAAACCTGCAAAGGAACACAAATATATATATATATATATCTACATTCACAAATCACACATATTCTGACACATTTTTCGACGCGCTGCAATGCTCAGCAAAGGAACTCGGTTAGGTATACAATTGGGAATGTAATACAAGGAGTGCGACACTGAAAATCGTAAGAAGAATTCACTGTGATATTCTTCTCGGTTTTGATGGCAAATGGGAAAATAAAGCGAGATGCGATGCAGATATGAAAGAATAATTCCTCTTGACGATATTCTTCCCGGTTTCGGCGCAAAATGGAAAGGCTAAAGCGAGGGTGCAAAATCGAAGAAGAATTCACGTGACGATGTTCTTCCCGGTTCTTGGCAAAAAAGGGAGAAGCATCTTCTGGGGCTGGAGTGGATGGTTAATTGGGCTGATAAGAAGGCGGTGCTGGAATAACAGGCCGCCTAATGGAATAGCAATGAAGGGATCTGAGTCAGCATGAGGTAAAGCAGAGGAGCAAGTGAGATTCGTGATTAGGCAGTCTGCCGGGTTTTGGATCCGGAATAATGAGCGAGTTCAGTAGTCTGAGAGTGGAAGCAGTATCTGGATGTAATCCAGTGGAAAGCGGAAACAGCCAGGCTGAATGGATCAGAAGCGGACAAGAAGCGGCAACATGATTCATGAGCCAACTGAGGCGAAGCGTCTGGCTCTGATGGAGCGATTCCGCAATGCCAGGCTGGAGCAGTGGTGGAGCAAGCAGGAGGAAGCGGATTGTGAACCTTGGAATGGAGTGGTATGAACATGGTGGAGGCAACATAGCAATGGCGAGGTGAGGGGGACGCAGTGGTGGAGAGCGATTTTATTGATCGAAAAGATGCATTTGCATTGATAATAAAAAACTGATTAATGGAAAAAAAGCTAAAGAAAGCAAAAAAATACTTTAAGATATTTCCTATCCTCTCAAGAGCAAAAAACTGGAGAATAGTGATTATCTAGACTATGCCATAAATCAAAGCTAGTAGCTATATCACACAAAGTCCAAGAGTGTTGTTAGATATTTGTGTATAAAAAAAACGTGGAAGTTCTTGAAGTGATGTCGAGCATCCGAAGTCGTGCCATATTTCATTGTTAAGAGAAAGTTTGAGGTGATCCACCACCTTTATTATCTCCTTCAATGATAATGCCCTTGTATTGATCATCCACGGTTGATAATTTCTAGTGTAAAGCTAGCCTCATCCGATGTCTTGTCGATCTCGAAAACAATGACCCATGGCTTTGAGGAAGTTGCCATTTGCATCCCTTAGCACCCATCTGGCCACCCATTGGGAAGGAGTGAGCCATCCGCGTTAGCCTTGATCGGCCAGGGGAGGACACCACTTTAGTTTGATTATAACTGATGTCCCATTGCTTGGATAGGATAAGAGGAAGAATGTGTGATAGAGCGAGGCGAAAGTCTTGACCATGGCTCACTGAGTCTTGGCGTCGACTTATCCACAGTACATGCACAATACATTCTAGCCAACATAAGTTGTCACCTGCACTTAGTGAGAGCTTGGAGTAAATCTTCAAATTGAAAAATTGACGACTGTTGCCAAAATCTGATAATGTTGTTGTGACCATTGGACAGAATGTGTTCAGTGTCTCATCTTGATTACCCCAAGCAATGGTGTGAGTTAAACCTCCGAGCAAGCCGGTGTTGTTTGGAGTTGATGAGCATACGAGCATCAGTGGGAGTTTCAATGCATGGTGTAGGGCCAATCTGAAATTTCAGCAAAGCAGATTTGTATAAAATGGATGTGAGAGTTGTCCCCATAGGTGCCTGATGAGCTCAGGATGTCATGTTGATGTTCTCTTCAATGGAAATGTTGGAGATGAGTTCAAAAGCTCCATTCCAAAGGATGCAGATTTTCTTTTTAGTTACTTTTGCAATCATCTTCCACCTTCCATTCCTCCATGCACTCCATGTTGAAATGTAAATACATTTGGACGGTAATTGGATATCCAAATGGAGTTTGAAAGTCCACCTCTTTGCCATTGCAAATTCTCCATTTTAAATTGGTTCAAGGTGGAAGCACCATTAATAATTTTGATTGGAGTCTCCTTGTTATGCCATGGGTCCAACCCATACTTCTGATCAAACACTTGTGAGCTTGGGTTTAGAGGAATTTAGCCATTAATTATAGGGTCCATTCTTTTAATGTGTAGTCCAAGGCCTCCTTTGTTGGTTGGCATGCGTTTTGTTAAGCAACATAGTGTATGCAATGATGGTTGTTGTTTGCCAAAGTTCTTTTCATCCCTCTGTAATTCCCTTGGGAATTATGTGTTTTATTTGGTATAGAGATGCCACAAGGATATGAGTGTAAGTCGGCCATTATTGAAGTGTCTAACTCCCAAGAGCTGATTTTGTCTCAGCCTTTTTGATTTAACTTCCTCATGGCAAGCTTGATTAAATCAATTCCACTCTTGTTATTTGTGGCTTCATTATTATATCATGTGTGGCTTTCTTTAAAACTATGAGTTTGTTGTTATTTTATCAGAAATTTTTAATATGACACCTTTTGCGTGAGCCATGAGCTTTTGTAATAAAATGTCATCTGCATAGAGAAGGTGTGATATGTTTTGAGTTGGCAATAGGCATTAATTGATTTTGCTTGATGGCTAAAAGAGCTAGCAAAGGATAAAAGATAGATAAGCATTTGTTTAAGCCAGACTAAACAGTTCTTGCCCATTTACAACAAGAGGAGGAAATGCTTGGAGCCAATTAGAAACTTCATAGTAATCAAATCTGAGGATGATGGCTAAGGTTTCCCAACTCATTTTTATTTGCTTGTTCCATGTCAATTTTAATGCCATAAAACCTTCCTTTGAGGTGGAGTGTTGGAATTTATTCATGATTTCTTGGCCGCAAGCGGTGGTGGAGAGATCTAGAAGGCACAAATGCACCGCTCTTAGATGAGATTTGGTAGAATGTTTTTGTCAAGGATCTTTTCTTTGACTTTGTAATTCTCAAAATGGGTCTATATTTTGCGACAATGCATTGAGGACTTAGTATAAGAACAACCAAGGTTTCCTTCCATTGAGGAATCATAGTGCCACTACAAAAAAACTCCTTGATAGCGCCCCAACATCTTGGCCAATAATCCTCCAAAGTGTTTGTAAAGGATGTTTAAATCAATGCGATTAGCTCCCATCGATTTGACCGCCTCCATATTTCAACCTCATTAGTATCCTCATCCGTGATCCCACAGGTGAGATGGTCATTTCGAAGAAGGCCAATTGTTGGTGGTAATAGATGTGCCCTCCACTTGTTGAAAGAAGTTCATAAAAGCTTGTTGATTAAAACCGGGTCCTCGTAACGCCATCATCAAGTTTGAGGGTGTTAATTCTATTGGACCTCTTTAGCATTGCCATAGTATGAAAGTAATGTGTGTTGGCATCCCCTCATTAAGCTTTAGCTCTTTGACCAACAAGATAACGGGCAAGGGTAGAGTTCATTTGCTTTGAGGCGGAGGTCTTTTTTCTTTTTCGGTCATCCCGATCATTCATAATTTCTTCTTGGAGGGTGTCCCTTTGCTTACTCAAATCTTTGAGCTTGTTTTACTCATAGAATAAGTTCTTTTAGTGTCGTTTGCATTTTCTCAAGTTTTCAGCCTTGGACCCTTCATATTGCTTTGCCAACTTTTCCACACTAATTTCAAGCCATGGGATAAGAAAGCGGTGTCCTTGTTTTTCCAGCTCTCCTTAAAGTGATTTGAGAAGAATGGGGCAATGATCGATGCAATCCTTGGAAGGTGTTTTGTGAGGAGGTTGGAAGCAATGGAGTTGATAAGGCGTCAAGCGACCCTTTACATTTGTTTTATCTTTGTTGTTGGTCCATGTGAATCTAGAGGGCGGTAAAAACTCATGTAAGTCCCATTGGTGAGGAACTCCATCATCTCATTGGCGTGAGCTTTTAAGCGGCTTTCCCCTTTTTTGTCTTTCGCCATAGATGCGAGTTAAAATCTCTCCAATGGCGCAAGTTGGTATTGAAAGGAGTTAAGGTGTCCCAAAGTCTCCGCCGAGTGTGATAGTCTTTGTTAGCATAACAAATGGTGTCCATATAGCTTTATCCGTGGTATGTAGCCAACAATGCATTGTTCATTTTGCACATAGGAGAAAGTGATTAAGTCACTTCTCCAAAGAGCAAGGATACCTCATTTATTCCTACTCTGGTTGGTGTAGAAAATCCCATTTAATACGCAATATTATCAATTTCCTTCCTTGTGACTTCCTCCACTTTGGTTTCTACAAGGCTATGAAGAGAGCATGGTTTCCAAGAAGGAGATAATTGGTGGCCTTCTTACGGACTCCCAGACAATTCCATATTATAGCAGTCATGGGTGGGCTTTGAGGTCTCCCCCCTTAGTCGATATGGAATTCACTCTTTCTCCGTTTCCTGGTGTTGCTTTGTCGGTCCCACTCCCTCGTAAATGAGCTTTAGACACGACTTTGTCCACTCTTAGTCTTGTTGTGTTTGAAAAAGTGGTGGCTTCTTCTTTCCTTGGTTGCGGCAAAAGTTGTTATATGAGGTGTGGATGCCTCCCCCTTGCCCTGTCATGGTGAGTTTGCAATGAGGTCCTATTTGTCATGATTTGTGGAGTCTTTGGGGTCTTTAGAATGGTTGTTATCACTTCCTCCTTATGCGGAATTGTTTTGTTCAGAATTTGAAGACTCCCCTTTGCTCGATTTTTTGGGAGGCCTAGCCTTCCCTGACCAATGTCCATGGTCCATATGACTTATCCAACTCAATATGAGTTGTGCATCCATTAATCGCTTCCTTTCCTTTGGTTTGTGGTGCCGATAAGGTAATCTGCCGAGTAAAACCGCAAGCCAGGATTGGTTGGTTTGTTTGATAGGAAGGGTGTTGGTTCGATTGTATTGGTGTTGTTTCTTTGTAGCTATGTTGTATTCTTTTGTTCAAGAGGGAATGATGTGTCTGCCCCTGTCCATGGAGAGTGGCTTGTGTTGATGTAGAAGCTTTTACGCATACATGCGATTTTGCTCTTGAGGTGTCTTGGAAGTGTTATAGTTGGAAAATGGGTTTGGTGGAGAAGTTGGGAAATTTGAAGGAGGAGCATGTAAGTTTGCCATTTACGGACATGTTTCAATTTATGACCAACTTTGCCACAATGAAAACAAAGTTGTGTAATCCCTTCATATTCAACCTTTGAAAACGGCCGTTGTAACCATTGATCCATATTCACGGAGGAAGTCGCTTTGATAGGTCAATTTTGACACAAATTCTATATATGCTTTGCCACTTGTTTGGTTATCCATCCACATTGGTTCACCAAGATGAAGCTATTCAGCTAGTTGTTGTCATCCCAATATATGAGTGGTAGCCAGTAGTCGCATCCATAAAGGTGTGGTCAAACCAAAGCGAATCGAGTGAAGGTGGGGTCCATCGTCCATAAATGCGGCGATAAACCACGGTCCATTACTAAGAAGCTGCGTCACCGATGAAAAATGCATAAAAGCAATCCGCCCAACAAGAACCAACTCAAAGTCCCCCAGACTCCATTTAGCCTCGGTCAATGTTGAGTAGAAGGGTAGTTTGCCTAATAATCTTCCAACAAGGGCTGCCTCCAACCTCTTAATGTTGTTGTGCATAGAGTGGTTGTCAAGTGTCACTCCCACCCCATCCTTGTCTTTAACTTCTTCAAAGCTGAATTTTGCAAGTGGGACCACTGTTGGTCGCTTCCAAGCATTGTTCGTAGCTGTGCCCTGACCCCTTTTGTCTTGTGGTAGAGAGGCAGCCCCTTGTTTTGGGAAGCTAGCTGAACTTGCCATGTCTTTATTTGAGTCACCTTGGTTGGTGGCTTTGGGAAAATCGATCCCTTGAATTGGAAATAAATGGTGTTGACTTCACGAGGGAGGCGGTGGATGGAGAGACCCCTCATGCATAGGGACGTGAGTTGCTTCTTTGTTTGGCCAAATTCCCTTGGAAATTTTTACGCATTTAAATAGGTTGTGCGTGTTTAATTCAAGGAGTCGAGATATGGGTTGGTTTGCCCCTCACTCAGCGGGCATGGAGTACCTCGATAATTGCCATTCAGCTTTGTATCTACCGGTGTGCCATCTCAAAACCCAGAGATGCCTTGCCCTCTAAAGCCGTCGACTCACCGGACTCTTAGGAGATCACATGGTGCATACACGCAATTCGGCTATCTTTGTCGATTGAACACAGGGTTGGACTTCCCTCGACATTGCAATCGATCCAATTTGCACTCCAATTCGCCCTCCTGGTAGTATTATATGTCAGTGCGCCGCAATGCCGTCGCCTTTCTTCGCCTTTTTGCGTGAATGGAAGGGGTGCTTTCGATATGGCCAGGCAGAATTGCCCCGCTATTCCATTCCCAATTGCATTGTAATTACCCGGTAGCCTCAGACTCCATCTCCATAGTCGCCGCATGTTAGCTTAGATAAAGAGCGTAGAAGCGGTCATAGCGGCATGGGAATCAAGTTCCATATCCCTCGCACAAGTGGTATGTTCTGCGTGAATTGATGCCATCGAGGAAGCAACGGCCATAGTTCTTGTTCCATTGCTTCGCACTTCTGTGTGTTTGCGGCTCCTCCACATGGAGTTGTTCCATTGGATCCGAGGCATTCCACCTCTATCATGGCGTGAATCACTCTCGACTTCTCCCTCAGCTGGCCTCTGGTCAAGCTCCATCAGGCCTCTTCCTGCTTGTGGAAATCGAGCTAGTCTTCCCCGTCATGAGGCGACCTTCACCTCCTTGCTTTCCATTGCTTTCATCCTCCACCAAGGAGCCAAGGTGTGCAAACCTCCCCTTGAGCTTCCTGGTCGGGCTGCCCTTGCGAACCACCTCCACCTCCCTTCATGGTAGGCCTCACCTCCAAACCACCACCACCACCATCGTGCCCTCTTTTTGCCACCCCCACTCCTCCTTGAGTGAGGGGGCGACTCATGGTCACCCCCACGCAGAGCTTCTCTCACTAGAAATCAAGAGAGAGAAGAAGAAGAGAAATGAAAGAGCCCTTGTGGGATTGGGCAGTGCGGTGGCGACTGATGAAACGCTGTGGGACTGACGAAATTGAGAGCAAAGAGGAAAAAGATTACCTGTGTAGAGCATTTCCAATGAGAGAGGGAATGCAGGGGATAGAGAAGAGGAACTACCGAAAAAATAGGAATAATGGGGAGGGAGCAAGTTTTTTTTTTCCTTTTTTTTATTTCCATAAATCGAAAATAGGAAACGGTTGGTATGGGAGGGTAATTTAGGGATTTTTAATTGATTAAAAGGTTTTAATATGAATTTCATGCCAGTAAATGCACATAATCAATATATATATCAATTTAAGATAATTCCATTGTTATGAATGCAATGGCGCAGTCCGTTTCACGATCAGAGGCCATTTGGTTCAAGTCGGCGTCAAATTGAGTCCATTTCAGCTCAAAATGCACGTCGCCACTTTCGACCGTTCAATTTTCACGCAGACTCATCCGAATTGAGTACGAATAGTCTTACTCGATACATTTTGATATTTTGAAGCCAATGGCGTGATCAATTTCATGAACGGATATCGTTTGATCCTAGTCGGTGCCTCCTGACCTCGATATGTGTGCATGTGCATTGGCGACTCGATCGCTTGATCAGTTGATCAACAAGTCATGTAATATTTATTTCTGACCAGTTTCGATGTTCTGAATGTGATGAAGAAGTCCGTTCGTCAATCGGAGGTCATTTGAGTTGATTTTGTTGACATCTAGTGCGTTTCAACCTCGATTTGCGCATTGTCATTTCAAATCATTCGACATCTGCATAGACTCATCTGAATTGAGCGCATATAGTCTCATTTGATAGATTTCGATGTTTCAAAGTCAATGACATGATCAATTTTACAAACGGGGTCGTTTGACTTGCGCCTCTTGACTTTGATATGCGTGCAAACATGTTGACGACTCGAGCGCTTGATTAGTTGATCATTAAGTTATGCAAGATTTATATCCTAACCAACTTCGACGTTCTGAATGCAGCGGCGACATCCGTTCATTGATCGGATATCATTTCGACTATTTTCAGAGACGTCCAGTGCATTTCAGCCTCGATTTACGCGCTGCTACTGCTGATTATTCGACATTGGCACAGACTCGTCCAAATTAAGCGTGAACAGTTTCATTTGATCATTTTCAATGTTTTAAAGCTAATGACATAATCAATTTCATGAACTGAGGTTGTTCGAACATCGTCACAGCTTCCCGACTCCGATATGCGCATCGACACATTAATAGCTCAAGCGCTTAATCGATTGATCGTTAGATTTTTCAATATTTATATTTCGATCAATTTCGACGTTCTGAACGCGACGACAATGTCCGTTCATCAATCGAAGGTCATTTCGACCATTTTCGGTGACGTCTAGTGCATTTTGAGCCTCAATTTGAGCATTGTTACCTCCGAAGTCCGTCGAATTTGATTTGTAGGCTTAACTTTAACTTATGACACACATATGGGGGCAGGGGTATCTTCTCCACCAAGTGAATTAATGGAGAACTAAGGGTGAGTTCACCCTCTCATGGCCAAAGGTTGATCCCAACAGCCTCAGGTCATGTTGGGTTAGTGGTCCTAGTGTCCAAGAAAAGCTATGGGTGGTTGCCAAGGCTTGGGGAGTGGGTGAACCCCTCCAAATGGGGATTTTATCTTATTTGGGTGGCTTGGTTCAAGGGTTCTGACCCAAACCGAGTTCACCATGGGTTGAATCCACTTGGGCTAGCCTGTGGTGACCTAAGGATGAGTCATGCTAAGTTTGGTTGGGTTTTGAATTATTGTGGTTGGGTTTGGCTCAATTTGACCCATATGGGTCAAATAGGGTTCAATTATGCTAAGTTGACCAATTGTTCAAATTGGGTCAAATTGGTGGCTTAGGTAAGTTCAATTGGTCATTGGAATGTATTGGTGCCATTGGTTTGATTTAATTTGAAGTGAATTTGATTTTGGCTCATATGGGTTCATTTAGGTCAAATGGGCTAACTTGACCAATTTGGTCAAATTGGCCAAATTGGCTTAGGTGGAGGGTTGGTTTAGAATCTACTTGAGGTCGGGTACTGTCCAGTAATGGCACTTGAATTTCTCTTATAATGTAAGCAAATCAACGAACTTATTAAAGTGATTAAAAAAGAAAATCATATTATGATTATTTTAATAACAAGTGATGACTTTATAATATTCAATTCATTAAGGTTCATGGAAATTAACTATGTTATTATTGATCATAGAGAATCCTTTAACTCAAATAAAATATTATTTTGAATAAGAATTTGAGCCATTATAGTTTAATTATTTTTCAAGTTTAATAACTTTAATTGTGAGTCTTTGCTTCAATTAAAAATATTATTTAATGGTTTTAAACTCCAAAAGTTTTGTCATCAAATAACTTTAAAGATTCATGAAATGCATTGAATTACTTAAGCATAAAAATGTTAGCTAATTTTGTGTGTTTAAATATATTTTATTTACAACTATGTTATAATGTGTTATTTTTAGTTCAATTTTTATGCTTGAAATAAAAAATTTCCTAAATCAAGTGGAGGGAAGAAAAATGCTAAGTTTCAGGATCAATGCCTCAATGTAGAATGAGATAGTGCCATGGTGCTAGTGATGGAAAACATTAGCTACATAAACAAAGAAGACAATGATTCGGCACAACTACAGGAACATTTTGAACCACCAAATAAAATGCTTTGCGTTATAATGGCAGTGTTGTGATGCTTAAAGGAGTCTTCAATTTTATTAAAGATAGAGATCATAATACTTAGGAGCTAGGAAGCCAGTGCTTCAACACCATAATCCTTTAGAATTTCAATTCAAAGACAAAGAGCCCAGCACGCCTTGATGCTAGAAATGTTTATGCCATGATGTTGGGAACTTAAAAAATTTTAGGATGGAAGAGCTTAAGACAAAGAAAAGAACACCTTGGCTAAAAGTAGCTTAGTGCCAAAATACATTATATTGAAGCCTAGACAGAGAGGAGAGCACCTCAGTGTTGAAGATTAGAGCCTCAACTCTACACCCAATGCCTAGACACTGCATTCATAACACGATGCAATGCACGATAAAATAGTTTTGTGCATTTTTTAGCAAGCAATTTGGCCAATTTGTGGGGAAGTTCTAAGGAGTTATGAGGTAGAACGTGGGAGAAACTTCTAGGTGAGATTGAGGGCTATAATAAGAAGAGTATTTGCAATTAGAAATTTTTAGCAATGTATGGAGTGAGTGTGAGTGTGACACTTGGAGAGTGAGACTCTAAGTGTGGTGTTAGTGTAGTTCAATGTTTATGATCGTGTACATGATATTCGTGTGTTGTTCGTGTTGAAAATTGAAGAAGGAGTAGATCTATTAGAAGGGGACTTCATTGCTAAGGGGTAAAAGGATTTGGATTAAGGGCAGACTTGAAAATTTCTCTTTAGATTACTCTTTCTCTTCTTTTGAGCTTAGCATGGTCTCATACATTTGTGAATGACAATGTTCCTTCTCTTTTCTAACATGAGAAACTAAATCATTAGTTCTTTGAATTTATGTTGATTTTGTGTGGAATGTTATCCACTATTGTTGATGTGAGTAATATATAAGAAAACTATTTGTGCTTTTAATGATTATGTTATTTTAATTTTCTCTATGCATAGTTTACTTGCAATCTACCCAATTATAATATTAAAACTTATTTTGATCTAGTGATATTAGAAGAGTCCTCATGGAACAATTAGAAAAATCAATCGGATTTATTAAATATACATAACCATATGATTATTTAGATCCACAATCATTTAAGAGAGATAGATGTAATGCAATCACTTAATTTTTAATTAGATTATATGAATATAATTAATTAAAGATAGTGATTTAGTTGTATTGATCCAGGCACAACGATTTAAAACTAAAACTCTTAATTGACAACAATAGCTTTTTAATCTCACATTAATTTATTTCATAGCATCAACTAATTTTTTTATAAATAAAGAATATGTTTTCTAAAAAAAAAAAAATCTTATTTTCTAGAAATAATTTTAAAAGTTGTGCACCTTTTAATTTCATTTCAAATTAATTAGATAAAAATTAGATTAGTAAGAGATTAATACTTAATTGCAAATTATGTTATAGATCATTATGGGATCGATATTCTATTTATAACTTTATTACTTAAATGGTATGTGCACTTATGTATACCATTTTTAGTCTGTTCACAATATTTTTAAAAGAAAAATAGAGCCTCATTATAAGGATTATGAATCTCAGATATTTCTCTTCAGATTTAATTTATCCAAAACAAAGACAACTTTATTTTCCAAAGAAAGATTAGACCCTTACCATTAGGATTATGATCTTGATTTTTTTACTCTCACTTCTACTTGTAATGTTCTCTTTTTAGGGAAAAAAAATCAATACCAAAGAAGATTTTCATTAAAGCTTGCTATGCACTTGTTCGATAGCTCAAACATTGTAAGAATTGAGTGATGGAATTTTAAACTTTGGTAGTGTTATGTGACTATTAACAAAGGAGAGGAACTAAATTCGTAGTCAATGTCATGTTAATTATAAGTGCATTTTTTCATTGATCATATTCTTTGATGATTGATAATAAGTGGTTAGAACATTTTACAATAAAATGTCTAACTGAGATGGTTGGTGAATGGCCTCAAGAGAAGCATTATGAAGCAACATTATTATTATTGCAAAGTTCATAATAATGATGGGAGTGATTGTAGTAGTTTTAAATGCTAATTTAAAAGATTCATATTTTTAAAAAAGTTTTTTAAAATCGTATAATCATGAACAAAATAATCGCTTAATTAAGAGGAATTCTTAGCCTCAAGCTTGGCAAGAGGGGTGAAAAAATGTAGTTGTAGGTTTTCACTTGGCTCAAAATAGTCTTATATTCAGCTCCCTAGTCAGCTTGAAAGCATCTCTTGATGAGTATAGGAAAATATGAGTTTTGGAGTAAATGCTCATTATATATGAAAATCATGATGCATATTAAATTTAGTTGAATCCTTGTAAGCTATTTATCTACTTATTTTAGGATTTAGGTTTGCAAGTTTAAATACATTTTTTAATACTAATTATTGATAATAAAATTAAAATACATTACTTGATTTCATTAATGAGTAATCATAAATAAGTTAACAAAAAGTAGTTAGACACAACTATTATCCTATTCATTTAACAAATATGAAATAAATGATAAAAAAACAAAAAAAATTTAAAATAAATATGAAATAAATGATGAAGTTAAATGATATATTTGACTAATTTCCTTAGATCACAATCAGCATAAATAATATTATAATTTATTATTAATTAGTAAATTATTATACTAATTTAATACAATAACTTTTTTTATGTCCATTAAATTTCAAATAATGTCATTTATCAATTATATTATTTTTGATTAATTGATATTAATTATTATAGCTAATTTTCAATTAACATATATACATCTAAATTATTTGATTGATTATTATTAATATTAATCATTACTTTCTAGAAGTTTGATAAGATAATATTATATTTAATTATTAATTAATAATTTATTAACTTGATTTCATAACATAATTTAGAGGGGCTTTAAATAAAAATATTAATAATATTACATTTTAAATAAAATATATATTTTTAATATATAATATTCATTATGACTGTAATATAAAAATACTAAAAAGATAAGTTTTATTTACATGTATAAAATTCAATCATTATTAACTTAAATTTTATTAAAATTTATTAATAACTTCTTAGGCTCATCCATCGAGTTTAGCTCCGCTTCTGCACTAATTCCCGAAACCCTCGACGGCAACATAGCCCGAAACCATCCACGACCGCAGCGAGGGAGTTGCTACGGGAGTTCAACCTCCGCCTTTCTTCTTTCATAAAGCCGAAGAAGTCTTCGCCTTCGCCCCTTCGCCCCCTTCGGCCCGCCCTCTTCGCCCCCTTCGCCATGGCTCCTGAGCCTGAAGATGAAGCGAACGAGAAGAACCTAAAGCCCCTTGAGGAGGATGACGTCTCCCTGCTCAAAACCTACGTATGCTTCCGTCTTTGATTCTTCTTTCACTTTTCCTTCTCTTTCGTCAGTTCAGCGGATCTGCCGGAATTATTATGATCAGAAAAGTAGAAGCTTTTTCTGAGCTTATTCTGATGTTCGAATATGATGAAAATTTAGAGAATGTTTGAGGCTCTGTGCATACCTTTCCTTAAGGATTTACTACCTTTGCTGGGGTTTAGGCCATTCCAATTGGGATTCCTTAGTCGTCAAGAAAGGGACAAAACATTTACACGTCTTTTTCTTCATTCTTAACAACCCGAAGGATGGAAAATGTGCGATTTAGTGCAGTTTGTTTAAGGGACTTGGGTTATCCTATGATATTCCATAACAGATCATTTGCTAGTTCTGGTTAATATTGAGAAGTCATCAGTCCCTATATTTCTTATGTAAGAAACTCCAAAAGGAGAGTATAATTCTTAAATTACGTTGCTTTGTTCTCCGAGTGTAAAGGGGAAATTTGTGGTTAAGCTGAGGTTGTTTATCTGGCAGCTAGGGTATCTAGGATACAGGTTCAACAGTGGCACTAAGGACTTCTCTTGCTTCAAACATGAGTTTAAATTTATATCTGGTCTTGTGACATATTTGGAACAGGTTTTTGTGTTTAAAAAGGCATTTATTATGAATTTTGTCAAATAAAAAGATGGGTGATGTTTAGGAGTCACCAACCATAGAACTTCCATCAATTTGAAGCATTTTGTAACTATAATTTATAAGCATCTTGGGTTCAGGTCTTCCTTGATTTTATAATTGTTCAAAGAAACTAAAAGTTGGGTCATATTTTTCTGGATTGGGAGTTTTCTGGTGCTCCTATTTTTCTTATGAAATGGGGCCTTACAATTCATGGCCTTTTTTATAAAGACAAAAATCATATAATTAGTTACACATCAAGATACAGGTTGAATTTGATCTGTTGAATTGTGAAATAGAAACAACTCATTATCTTAAGTTTCTCTATTGGGATAATGAATGGCACCACATCACTCTTTATGCACATGGTGTTATGTTATTTGGTATTGTCATCTACCGAACAATTTTAAACATCCATTATCTTCAAATAAGGTTTGATGCTTACACTCCACATGGATGCTGTTCATGTTACCCTTAAATTATTACGAAGAATTAGCATTTATGCAGCTCATTATTTTGCTTGTAATGACTTATTTTAAATGCAATTACTTGTAAATATTTGCAAGAAAACCTTTGTTGTGGATCATGCCTGATGAAGTCATTTTTTCTTGTCAAATGTCAAGCTTTAGTTTGATCATTAGAAAACTTGGGTACTTATATTGCATGGCTAGATGGGCATGAGTCAGCACTTTGTACTGATAGTAGATGTTAGTTTTCTAAGGTCTAATTATTCAAATTCTAGATATACCATAAAATCCTTCATTTTTTTTTAGAAGGATATGGGGTATCATGACATTTATGATGGGTACTACCATGATTAATAATTATTGTATTTTAAAAAAATAAAATTAGTGGCAAAAATTAAATGAAGTAGAGCCTAACTTAGAGTGATTTTACTTGCATCCTTTTGTTTTCAATGTCTTAAAAGGAGATGCTTAGTGAATGCTAAGGCTTATGTATCTCTAATTTTCTTTTGTTGCCATTGAACACCAATTTATCGATAATTTAAGTGAGCTTCTTATGTTGCCATGGCTGTGCTTTGTCTTGCAGCTTAGCATTATTGGACCATGCATATCCTTCAATCAAGTTCAATGTCACAAATTCTCTTTTTAGTCAAGTTTTTAACTTTTTTGTTGGTTCACTTAACAAACTCTCATTTTAATGCATCTCCTTTGACTGAAGTTGATATCGTTGAGTTTTCCAAATGATAAGCATCTGATTATACTTTTCTCACATGCTTGTTTGATAGTTTCAAATATTCTCTTTGCTCCACAATTATGTTTTAAGAGATTTTCAAAGCATTATGAGATTTTCTCTGCTATTTGCTTCTAGAAATTAATATCTCTAGAGTTATATACTTCGCAGTTCATTTATTTTCTTCCCATCCATAACTATCATACCTTGTGGGGTAAGTGGGATGAGCTACTCTAGTACAAACTTTTTATTTTCGATCCAAAGGATTTGTTGTAGAAAATGAGGAGTTTCTAGTTAAATTTCTCACTAATCTTCATCCATTTCTCTAACATTCGTAATCTAAGTTGATGGTAGATTCTATCATTCCAATTGCTCTTACTCGTGTTCTTCAATCCATTGAGCTTTCTTATCCCTCTCCATTGATTTGTGCCAAACTACTCTTATTATAGGGCATTGTAGATGTTGAGGTTGTTGCCATGGTCTTGGAGTCTGGATTGAGAGTGATTGTGGATGTGGACGATAGCTATTATCTTCTTGCTAAATCTTGGTTGTACTAATTATCCTTTGGAGCAATGTTTGTCTAAACTTAGTTATCCCTCTATCATTGAACATGCCTTTGGGTCTCTTTTTATGCATATTGCCTTTGCTTTCATTACCATCATCCCTTAGGAACTATTACTCTCTGAGGACAATCATGATCACTTAGTTCTACAGCCTCAAAGATCTTTGTTTGCTTCTAATGCTGTTACCTACTTTAGATTTATTGTAATTGCCTCATCTAATTCATCTTGGATTTTAGATTAATATATGATAGGTGATTGATATTTTTCTCTTTTGACATTTTCTTTGTAACATCTTTCCCTTTCACTAATGATTCTCTTCTACTTTTTTTTGCAAGGCTTTGTCCCTCTCTCTTCAAGACCCACCTATTCTTTTTTAATGTATTATATGTACTCGAGTTTTTTGTGCACTAATTATCCATTTTGTATGCATTTAATCATAGTTACTTTGTGACCTTTCATCCATTTTTTGTATTTTTGATGTTCTTAATATAAGGACTCTGATTGGTTTAGATATTGAAATTGGAGGGATTTACCTTTAAACAAGCACAATCCTTTTTGCTTACTCATCTATGATTGTTCCATATAAGTGACATTATAGGCTAGGTTATCCTCCACCACCATGTTTTCAAGATTTTGTTGCCATTCAATCCTTTTAAAGTTTTAATGGAAATCTTTGAACTAAGTAGCTAAGTAGACAAGTTGTGTCTTATTAAATCGCATAATTGGTCTTTGATCTTTTATCCTTTTATATTTTTTTCATCATACATCTTCTGGCTAATCAAATCTCATAATTATTTGATGACCTTTTATCCTTTTTTATATTTTCATGATTTTAATTCAAGGAAGATGATTGGGTTAGATGTTGAAGCTTGAGGAATTTATTGATTGACAAATACAGTCCTTTTGGCCATTTCATATGAGATTATTCTTTGTTAGTGGCATTGTAGTCTGGGTTATCCTCCACCATCACAAATTTGTGATATTCTTACCATTCCTTTCTGTCTATCTAAGGTTGAATGTAAAGCTTGTGAAATTAGTAAACATCATCAAGCGTCTTTACTTTATCTACATCAAGTCTCAATAATACTTAGTTTGAGTTGGTTTATTTTCATGTTTGTGGCACTATTAATATTTTTACTCTTCCTGGTTTTAGATTTTCTTGGTCATCTTGATTGTTGACCATTCCACATTACTTGGGCTTATTTGCTGAAGTATAGGCCTTAGATATTGTCTTTTGCAATTTTTATTAAGAAATAAAAGTTTAGTTTTTTAACTATAATTAAAATTTTTTATAATAATAATGCTCTTGATTACATGCAAATCTTATTTGCATTCCTATGTTAAGAGTAGCATCATTCATCAAAATTGTAGTCCTCCTACGTCTCAACATAATCCGGTTGTTGAAATCATGTAAGGATGTTAGTTTAGCTCGAAAATTGAGGATCGCTTGAAAATCAAATCGAAATTTTGATCGAATTGATTACATTGAGCCGAGCTATGAGCCAAAAATTTGGATCGAACTTTTTTTCGAGATCTCGGAGAGACACAGATCGGATCAAGCTAAGAGTGATTGAATTTATCTATTATTAAAAATATTTAAATTTATATATAATACTTCTAAATTTGTAACAATAAAATTATTTCTAAAATTAAGTATATAGAGTTATAATTTGTAATCTTATAAAATAAATATAATATATTTATAAGTATAAATATTATTTTTTTGAAAATCATTTTTTTTATTTCATGAACTTAATTCAATTTTTTAAAAATTTTTTAATAATTATTTTTATTAAATTAAATTTGCTTGTTCAAAATAAGCCAACTCCATTCAAATCCGAGCAAAAAAAAAGTTGAAAATATTCAATTCGAGCCGACTTGAAATTAAAATGAGCCAACTTAAAATCGATTAGAAAGCGGCGGTGAAATCAATGATTATTATGGCGATCTTGAGCTCGAAAATATTTCGAGTCGATTTCGAGCTAGCCTCGAATTGACTCAAAATCGGTTCATTAATAGCCCTAAACGCATGCATTAACTTTACTCGACGTTGCTCGTATCCCGATATTTCATATGAATTTTCCTCGTTATTTCATGAGCAATGTTATTTTAATTGTATGGTATCTTATTAATTTATCTCTTTTGTATTGTTCTTTATGAAAATTATGTTATAAATATTAATAGATATGGAGATAGAATTATAGCTTTAAAGATTATTGTTGATACTAAGATTATCAATGTTATAAGTGTTTATACTCTTAAAGTAGGTTTAGATGTAAGCTCAAAAGAAAATTTTGGAATGAATTAGAGGGATTAATCTGAAAGATCTCTTGAAGAAAAATATTTATTGGAGGAGATTTAAATGGACGTGATGGTAGAGTAGAAGATTTTAAAAGTATTTATGTTGGTTATGGATTTGGGTGACTAATGAAAAATGTAGGATTATATTAGATTTTATTTTATGATTTTTTTAGTTCTTATCTTTATTTAAGAAAAGAGATGAACATTATTACTTATAAAAATGGATATAGTAAAACATGATTGATTATTTTCGATAAGAAAAATAGATCGTTTAGATTTAAAGATTGTAAGGTTATTCAGTGAAAGTTTAAGTGCGGCTCGATTGTTAGTTTTAGATTTTAAGATGAAAGATTGGAAGATGAAAAATAAATCAAATTATTATCACAATTAGATGGGCGTCAAGAATCTTAAAAAATATTTTTAAGAGAAAATTCTGAGAATTTAGAATTTGGGAGATCTCGTATGGAAAATTTAATGTTATGTGAAAAAAAAGTAGTAAAATTAAGCAAGTTGTTAAAATTATCTTGGAGAATCAAAAAGAAAACTTTTAATAAAATAGTTGGTGGTGGAGTCGAATGTGGAAAAGAAAAATAAAAAAATAAGCGTTGTTATAAAACTTGGTTTAGATGTAAAACTTCGGAGAATTGGGAAAGATATAAAGTGGCCGTAGAGATTCAGAAAATATATGATCTGAAATTTAGCTTTTAGTGATTTATTGATAGATTAGATCTGAAAGAAGGAAAGATGTATGTATAAGTTAGCCAACCAAAGAGATAGGAGAAGTAAAGAAGTTGAGTGAGGTGTATTAAGGATGAAAATTAAAGTCTTTTCTTAGAAAATGATATTGAAAATAGGTGGATGGTATTTTGATAAACTTTTATGAAGGATCGAAAATCTGATTGATTTTTATATAATATCTTAAACAAAAATAGAATTTTATTTTATCATCGTATTAGTAAATCTAAAGTTAGAGAAGCTTTAAAGAAAATTAAATATGGAAAAACAGTAGGATCTAATGATATTCCAATAGAAGTGTGAAAATTTAGGAGATCAAGGAATTTCTTGGCTTACAAATCTTTTTAATGTTATTTTAAAGACTAAAGAGATGCCAGATGAGTGGAGAAAGAGTTTGTTGGTTCTTATATTTAAGAATAAAGGTGGTGCACATGAGTGTGCAAATTATAGAGGAATTAAGTTAATGTGTCATACTTTAAAATTATGGGAGAGAGTAATTGAGCATAGGTTACGATGTGATACAAAAGTTTCTTACAATCAGTTTGGTTTAATGCCAGGTAGATCTACTATGGATGCTATACATTTGTTAAGAGGTTTGATAAGTAGGATCTACATATGATATTTATTGATTTAGAGAAAGCTTATGATAAAGTTTCAAGAGCGTTTTCTAGAGAGTTCTAGAAAAGAAATGAGTTAATATTAGTTATATTCAAGTCATTAAGGATATGTATACTAGAGATGCTACTTGTGTCCAAACACAAGGAGGATTGACAAAATATTTTTTTATTTCAGTTGGATTACATCATGGATCAGCTTTAAGCCCATATCTTTTTGCTTTAGTTATGGATATTCTTACTAGGCATTTACAGGAAGATGTTGCTTGGTGTATGCTTTTTGCTGATGACATTCTTCTTATTGATAAGACTAGAGAGAGAGTCTAAGAGAAACTTGAATTATGGAGGTCAACCTTAGAGTCCAAAGGTTTTCATTTAAGTATTGAATATATGGAGTGTAATTTTAATTATAGAAGTTCTAATGATAGTGTTGTGACATTAGATGAAGAAATCATTAAAAAGAGTGAGCGATTAAGATATTTTGGCTCTATTGTTCAAAATGATGGTGAAATAGATGGAGATGTTATTAGTAGAATTCAAGTTGGATGGTTGAAGTGGAGGAATGCATCCAGCCGGTTGTGTGATAGAAAAATACCGCTTAAACTTGAGGGAAAATTTTATAAGATGGTGGTAAGACTTGCAATGATTTATGGTGCAAAATGTTGGCCAATAAAAGAGAAGCATGAGACTAAGTTAAATGTTGTAGAGATGAGGATGCTCAGGTGGATGAGTGGCTTACTCTTAGAGATAAAATGCGAAATGAATATGTTCGGGAAAAAGTTGGAGTAGTTCCAGTTGCAGATAAGATTAGAGAGTAGCCTGGTTGGTACATAAAGCATAAAGTTCGATGATTCGGTTAGGAGAGTAGATGCATTAGATTTCTTTATGTTAAGAAAGGTAGAGGTAGAAAAAAGACTTGGTTAAGATGTATACAAAATGACCTTAGTATACTTGAATTAAATGGGAATTTGACACATAATAGGACACAATGGAGACGAAAGATTCATATAGCCGATACCACTTAGTGGGATAAGGGCTTGTTGTTGTTGTATTGTTCTTTGAGAAGTTCCTTCTTTTCCATTCTTTGCTTAGAGGAATCTTTTTTCTTTGTAGCTAGGCTTTTTAAGTTGTTTATGTATTGTGATTTCTTTCCATCCATGAGACAAGTTTTTTTTAAGGTCTTTCAATGTATATTTCAGGACACTTTCATTCTCAAAATGGCTATTAGTATTTTTTTCCAATTCACCAAATACCTTTATATTTTTGTGGATGTGACCTTTTACAAGTACTCTACCAATTATTCTTATCCTTCTTACTAAAAAAAATTCATTCTCACCTTATTGTCTCTACACTTTATGTGATTGTCTTTTTATAAGAACAACACCTACACCCATGTCCCAACAAGTTATCCATCTCCTTGCTAAATTTTTACTTGTAAATTGCTTTTTGTAAAGGTAGATGATCGGGTATTGATCATGCTATTTAGTTATATATGTTTCTCAATCATCTTTATCCTATTTTTTCTTTAATTTTTTTTTTGTTGCAATTTCTATTCTTAAGACATTTTATGAGGCAGTTATAAATCCCTAATGGAAATATGCATTGAATGCTAAAATGGTTGTATTTTTTAATCAACACATGAGTTCTTATTTCTCATTCCTTTGACATTAAACCATTCCCCTATTGATGTATTGATGTATTTCTCATTCCTTTGACATTAAACCATTCCCCTATTGATACAATGCTTATCTAGTTGCCATAGGATTTTTCTTAGGTTTATGAGATTGATTAATTTGACACTTCTCTCTAGTTGCCAGGCTCAATTTCATTTGAATTCTGTTATTTGTTATCATCATTATAGGTTGGCCATTACTTCCAATGGATAGTTTTTTCTTACCTTGTTGTAGATGTTTATGTAAAACAACATTCAGGGCATGTTGTTTGGGGTAGGCCCGAGTTTGTATGCTTAACAAGAATATTTATTGTTTTGAACAAAATTCTCATGCATGGTTTGATAAGTTTTGCAAAATTCTTGTTGAGGTAGTCATTCACAATAGTAGAACAAATCATTCTATTTTTGTTGTACATATCACATATTCTGTGTTATTTTGGTAATCTATCAGACTTGAGCAGCTTGTAGATATTTTTCCATGTCATTACTTCTATTTTTAAAGTTGAGTAAACAAGCTAGAAGTTAACTGATATATATGCTTCAATTTGAATAGAGGGTGGGGGCATGTATCTTACGAAGTTGCGTTTATTATGTTGGTCCTCTAAGATATTATATTCTTTTCCCATTATATACAGGATATCCTTCTATCGAGTAAAGATACACATGAAAACTTTTTTTCCTCCTTAACTCCTACATTGCATCTATCGTTAAATATTCTTCTCAAATTTTGACCATTTTGGCCTTTTATCAAGCACCTGCTAAGAGAACATTTTTATGTCGCATGGAGGGCATTAGATCTATTGTGGACATATTCTGTTCCTCGTATCTAATTTATACATGAATTATCTTACTGCATAGTATTACTAGTAATATTTGGCCATGTTTGAACATTTTCTTGAATGATTAAAACAGAACATACAAGTTTTTAAGTTGTAACAGATGCTGAAGCATTCATTCAAGACCTAGCTACCCTTAGGGCTCCGCTCCAGAAAAAACTTCATATAAATATGAGTTGGTCTTGGGATAATAACGACCAAAATCTTTTACAGCAGATTAGAAATCATTGTAAACAACTCCCTAAATTGACTTTACCAAATAATAAAGAAAAATTAATAATCAAAACCGATAGTTCAGAAACTTGATGAGGCGCAATCTTAAAAGCTATACGACAAGATCATGAAGTCTTATGCAGGCATGGATCCGAAACCTATACACAAATAAAACAAAATTATCATATTAATGAAAAAGAACTTTTAGCTATTAAAAAAATCATTAAAAAATTTGAATTATTTTTAAATGAATATTTTATTGTACGAACTTGCAATAAAACTGCAATTTCTTTTATAAAAGACAAAATTACAGATTCCCTACCTAATAAACGCTTGATTAGATGTCAAAGTTGGTTCTCTGTTTATTATTTTGATTTTGAATATATTGAAGGAAAATGTAATTCTTTAGGTGACACTTTAACCCAAGAATTTTGTAGGAAATGAGTACCGATCCAGACAACGATTTATCCCTTGATAAATTACGAACATTTGATCCGGATACATACTCACTACAAAAGATTCAAATTTGAGAACCACAAGTTTGAAAGTTATCTGAAATATTGGACCACCAATTATGAAAACTTGAATGTGAAATTACAATAAAATATTAGAAGAATTACAAAAGGTAAAGAAATATCTCCTTGGAGAAATTGACGACGAACAACTACCCTCGATAACGTTCTAAATTTGAATTAAAGGTTCTCTCCAATTAATTATCTAAACCAATTATTAAAATGAAAATACCTTTCTTCTATAATATAAGAGAAGTACCTAAACAAAAGAACATGTTGGAGATAGCTGAGAATTGACAACAATATTCCCTATACCAAGAAAAAATTAATGCTCCGATATATTTTCATACCTATGAAAAATATCATGTAGCCTACATATATGGCACTATAGATGCCAAAGTTATTTATGAATTATATGGATTTGGATTACTCCGAATGATATATCTTGAAGATCTATCAAATCTTCAGAAATTTCCAAAAGTCTTTTTTAGATCATTGAAACATTTAGAGGTTGTCAAACATGGAATATTTATATCAAATTATTCCAAAACATATCCAGAAATACGGGACAAATTTCCGATACAAATCGGTGTCGGCGGTGAACCATTTTATCTAAAATATATGGTGACAAACCATTTTATCGAGACAAAAGATGAAGATCTCTATCGGATATGGATGGAGACAAAGAAAATATATTGAAATATCTGGGTATATCATTGCTGACAATTTATTCAAATATCTGGTCATGCATAAACAAGCAGGAAGAATTGTGAAGTTTTGTATCAAAAATGGGTTAATTCTACTGAAAAATATGATAAAATTAGTGGCAAAATAAAAAAAGTTACGTGAAAATTTCTGAAAAGAAAAAATCGCTCGATATATTGTAAGAAAAAACAAGCTTCTGATCATTTAGAAGAATTGGAAAAAAGACAGCAAACATAATAATTAAAAGCAGTATCCTAAAATATTATTACCTAGTGTAGGCGTAACCAGTAATGCAAAATACAATTATAATAGTATATTATTACAAAATAAAAGACATTACAACATATTATGCTGAAAATATAAAGATATACTTACAAACATCACTAGAGAGAAGTATTATTTAGCCTGACAGGCTATAATACATGGACCTTCTCTTTGGATTTGAAAGACAGTTCACACTAGACTAGAAAACAAGAAAACTCACAAGCCGAGCACACTAACTCTGTCCCCTTACATGGAAGGTTCTCCCTTATTTATAGACTGAAGGGGATGATAATTCCGTCTCCATTATTGGTTTTCTGCTGAGTGCTTTGCATAATGGAAATGTCTTTATCTTGCTTTTTGAATAATTGTCCTTGCTTTTTCTGCTGTCTGCTCTTTATAATTGAGATGTTTTCGCTTTTGAATGAATGTCATACTTTCTCTGAGTGCGTTTAATAATTGGAGTCTTTTCGGCTTTTCTTTTTCTGAGTGTGTTGTTGTAGCTTTAATAATTGAAGCTTTTAATTATTATGTCTGCTGTCTTTTTTTCAATTCTTCAAAATGATTGGCTTTTGCTTTTTCTTACAATACGCATTAAGTGATTTTTCTTTTGTAGCCTTTCATGAACTTTTATTTTATTTTGCTACTAGCTTTTATCATTTTTTTAGTAAGAAATTAACTCATTTTGATACAAAACTTCATTTAATTCTTCCTACTTGTTTTGCTAGTCAGATATGAATAAATTGTCGAGCAACGATATACCCGATATATTTCGAATCTATTTTCTTTGTCTCCATCCATATCTGATAGAGATCTTCATTTTTCTGTCTCTGATAAAATGGTTTGTCAGTCGTATATTTTGGATAAAATGGTTCATTGCTGATGCCGATTTGTATCAGTGAAATTTGTCATTCTGGTATTTCGGGATATGTTTGGAATAATTTGATATAAATATTCCAGTGTTTGACAACCGCCTGGAATGTTTCACCGCTCTAAAAAAGACTTTGGTAATTTTGAAGATTTGATAGATCTTCAAGATACATCATTCGAGTAATCCGTATATGATTCATAAATAAGTTTGGTATCCAGTGCCATATATATGTCTACATGATATTTTCCATGTATGAAAATATATTTGAGCAATAATTTTTCCTTGGTATAGGGAATATCATTGCCAATTCTCAACTATCTCTAACATGTTCTTTTGTTTAGGTACTTCTCTTTGTATTATAGCAACAAAGGTATTTTCGTTTTTAATAATTGGTTTAACAGAATTAATTAGAGAGAAATCCTTTAATTCAGCTTGTAATTGTGTTATTGAGGGTAGTTGTTCGTCGTTAATTTCTCCAAGGAGATATTTCTTTACCTTTTGTAATTCTTCTAATATTTTATTGCTGTAAACAATTTCACATTCAAGTTTTCATAATTGGTGGTCCAATATTTGATAACTTTCAAACTTGTGGTCTCGATTGATCAATCTTTGTAGTGAGTATGTATCCAGATCAAATGTTTCGTAATTTATCAAAGGATAAATCCGACGCACTCATTTCCGCAAAATTCTCTAAAGTGTCATTAAGAATTACATTTTCCTTCAATATATTCTAAATCAAAATGATAAGCAGAGAACCAACTTTATCATCTAATTAAGCATTTATTAGGTAGGGAATTTGTAATTTTGCCTTTTATAAAAGAAATTGCGCTTTATTGTCGTCATATAATAAAATGTTTATTTAAAATAATTCAATTTTTAATGACTTTTTAATAAGAAGTTCTTTTCATTAATATGATAATTTTGTTTTGTTTGTATAGGTTCCTGATGTATGTGCATAAGACTTCTGATCTTGTCGATAACTTTTAAGATCATGCCCAAAGAAGTTTCAACTATCGGTTCGATTATTAATTTTTCTTTATTATTTGAAAGTCAATTTAGGAGTTGTTTACAATGATTTTAATCTGTAAAAGATTTTAGTTATTATCCCAATACCAATTCATATTTTTAAGTTTTTTCTGAGAGCCCCAAGGGTAGCTAGTCTTGAATGAATGCTTCAAAGATAATTAATACAAATGATAATCGTTGTAAATCTTTTGATTTGTGATAGTAGTGAATTTGTCTATTTTTTTGTAAAATATGGTCTTGTAATTCAATTGCTCCGTTATCTATTTTTAATCCGAGAAATTCAATGGTATTAGTAACAAAGACAGCTTTCTTTTTTTGCTTAAAGCGATATCGTGTTTATATGCTTTGTCGCAAATAATATAAGATGTTTTATATGTGAGGGCAGAGTGGTACTAAAAATGAGAATATTATCGACATAAATAAGAGAAAATGCATTAAATTCAGAGAATAAATAATCCATATGTCGTTGAAATATTTGTGGTGCATTTTTTAATCCAAAAGGCATAACGTTCCATTGGTAATGACCTCTACTAAATCCGTTAGTCGCCGTCGGATGCATTTGATCTGCCAAAAGCCAGATTTACAGTCGAGTTTAAAATCATTTAACATTTTTTATTTGATTAATAAGGACTTCTTTGTTCGGTAAAAAATAGCCATCGAATTTAGTATTGTCATTAAGTTTTTTATAATTAATGATCATTCGGACTTTTTCTCGAACTTGCTCGGCATGATTACGTTCAAAGAAGGCAGGACTGCTATGAGGACTGTGGCTATGAGAGATAAGTTTTAATTGTAGAAGTTCGGTAATTTGGTTTTGAAATTCAAGTTTGTCATTTATAGTGTATTTCATAAGTCGAACATGAATAATTAAAGAGGAATTAATTGGATCAATTTGAGCGACGAGCTCATCTTTCGATCAGAATTGTAAAGGATTTTCAGAAAAGGTTTTTGAAAATAAGTGTTCGGCGAAGTTTTGTACCTAATGTATTTTATCTAAATCAGTAGTATAGTGAAGCGACGTTGGAGGAGCGCGAAGGTGAGTTTGAATAAGTTTATCTAAATCACCACGTTGGCTGTGAAAAAGTGGGGGTGAATCGAGCGGATGGGTGATAGGATTGGAAATAAAAGGACAGGATAAAACATGTTTACAAGGGATAATTAATTCAAGATGATCAGTATATTGAGTGAATGCATGCATAGATTTAAAGAAATTGTTGCCGAGAATAAAATCAGGGCCATTGTCAGTGAGACACCAAAGTCGTGGTATTTTAATAAGTGTATTACTAATGAAGATATATTGATTAGATCAATAGGTAGTAATAGTGCGAAGACCATTAAAAGTATCTAGGAGTAAATTGTCGTGATGTAGGTTGCTATTTGAAGGTATTAGCCATTGCTTACAAACACAGATATCACTCCCAAGATCATAAATAATTGGTTCATAAGTGGGGACGTAGATGTCTATTTGTATGTAGCTATGAAAGTGATTCATGAGTTCGGTTCATGAGTTCGGTTAATAGTATAGGAATTAATTTTGACAGTTTAAGTAGAATATCATTGTCAATGTTATCGTAATTGGTGAAAAGGTCAAGTATGAAAGTAAGTATATAATCTTATAGTGAAGTTATTTAGCATTTTTAAAATATTATAGTGAATGACATTCATCTTTTGGGAAGTTCTGTTGCTAGAGTTGATAACTTGTATACGAGTTAAATGCTCAAAAGATGGAAATTGTGCATCATACAAAACTACTTGATATTTGGATCACTTTTTATATTTTGTTTTATATTTCTTACTTCTCCTTAAACATATGTTTCATAGCCCATAGCCCACATGGTTTCTGTTTTTTTATTACCTCAATGATTACATAGATATAGAATTATCTTAAATTAAATTTGAATGACAAAATAATCAAATACTATGGTATCTTAATTGGTTTGATATACTTCTAGCATGATTTCTTATGAATTATACATCACACTGTACATGATAATATTGGATTTAATATCACAATGGAGGGTTTGAAATATTTTTTTGTGCAAATATTAAGTAGACATCTTTCAATCATAAACTTAAGCTTTTGGTCTGAAAATTTGTTTAATCTTTGCCAAATTTGGCCCCAAATTGCTTTATACTTAATACTCTCTTTTGAGTGTTAACATAGCCAATAGTTCAGTTGGATTATCAATGAGAGAGGTTGGGAATGTATCGCATACGATAATACAGTCTGCGCCATCCTTGTGGAGCAAGAGTTATTTGCCAACGTGAAGGAGCACCAAAATAATAAGGTTTTTGAGAAATAGGTATATTTCGATAGTACTACCATTAAAGCAGATTAAAATTTATAAAATTTTCTATATGTTCAACATCTTTCATATTATAATATTCATTCTGATTTTAATGAAATTCTTAGTTTCCTCACTGTTAAAAATGTCAATATTTAGTGGAAATAGTAAGAGAAAGGATTATCAACTTTCCTACTACTAGCCTAACTACTGAGGTTAAGATTTTGCATTATTTTATTTCCTCCAAGTTGATGAACACAAGTAATATCAGTGGCATAACTAAAGATAGAGCCATTTTGAATTATGCAATTGAAAAAGGGTTTTACTATAGATGTACAAAAAATTATTTATAATTCAATTTGTAATATTCTTAAGGTAGTGGTCATCCTTCTCTTATTTATTCTTTATGTGTTGCGGCTGGGGTGTTGGGGGACCCAGATGAAGAAGTCCTTATCCAAAGGTTTGAATCAAAAGGAGAGTTAAGAGAAAGCTCACACTTCAATCAAGATCCAAATCATCCAAAACTCTAAATAAGCAACTCCAAAAAATTAGAAGTCTCAGAGTTAAGAAAAAAAAGTTGGCAAGTGTAACCAATGCCAGCAAAAATTAGAAAATAAATATTAGATTCAATTAATATTTAGGGTTTAGGGTTAGTTTTAGGGTTTAGGGTTTTAGGGTTAGGGTTTTAGGGTTTAGTTTAGATCAATTTTCATATCTACATCTCCTCTATTATTTTCCCACTCAATAATTTCCTTGCTAGAAGAATTTACAATATATATTTTTTCTGTTTTGGGTTGGTTGTGTATAAACTCAATGATATACATATATTATTAGAGCAATTGAGGAGAGAAAGTGGTTAGTGTATTTTTGGAGAAAAATATTTTTTTTTGGGTAGAAAAAGGAAAAAAAAAACGAATGTCATAAGTTCATGTTAACATCATTTATACAAAAATGCCATTTTTTTATGTCCATTTGGAAGGAAATTATAACAGTGACACTTGCTAGAAGCATATGGGAGTTATATGTTCCTTTTAAAACCACATTTGAGTTATGTGCTTATAGCAATAAATTCATAGGGGTAAAGTATAATTCCCTAATCATCGTCCTAGTTGTATTCAATTTTTGCTCCTCTTTGAAAAAATATACATTTTTTAATAATCTTCTATACCTCTTCAATCCACTCCATGAAATCTCCTCATCACTATATAATCTATTTCCACGACAATATTTTTTATGGAACTAGCTATCTTACCTCATATTTTGATTTGGTCAACTAAATAATTTAAAATTGCTTTTCTTAGAAACCTATATTGAAAAAAATAACAATTTTTGTCATTTCAAATTTTACCACTTTATTCTGAGGAAATGATTTTCGATTTGCTTAACTATTATGATACTCATTTATAATTATTACTCTACATTGTGATGTCAAATTCTATCAGAATCACCTTATAATCTTTTCAAAATTTCCTCGTCTTCCAAAAAAATAGAAGTTAATATGATTTGGTAGCTTTATTTTTTTAAGTGTTTTTATTGTTTAAATTGTGTTCACGCTTGCATGGTCATAGTTTGTTGTAAAATTAAGTATAGAGTCTTCCATTACACTTCTATTTTCTTTTAGATAATCATTATGGATTCTCTCATAGCTTATCTTAATATAACCTTTATATCCATTAAAGTGACCTATAATAAATATTTTTCTGTTTTTAGGTATATATTGTTGTACTTTATCCATTTTATTTTCCAGAAGTCTATTTTTAAACAATCTAATCATGCACTCTTGCCAATAATAAAATTCCTATAAAAATCACCTTATAATTAATTTTATTGACCCCAATAATTTCTCTTTTGCTTTCTTCTGTTAGCATTCTAAACCCAATGCCTTTAGATTTCTTTTATTTTTCTATTTTTTTTTTTAATAAAAAAGCAATATTTATTTTTCTTTGAATCATCATGTCAACCAATTATTTGTCTTTTATTCAAGGACCTTAATTCTATGCACTAAATCTAATCTTAGTTTTAGACTAAGTCAGCTCTTGCTATTCACCATAGGTATACTTAGTTATGACACATGATTTAATGGAAAATACCTTATCACTAGCTCTTTTCACATTGATGATGTTATTTTTGTACGCTACCTTCATTGCTATCCCATTTTTCTATTTTTGGCTTGTAAGATGTGAATAAAGTTATGATCTTCATCAATGTTCTTGGATCCCCCGTCTTCATTTATTTAGTTTCTTGTAAAGAACATATTTGTTCTTACAATCCTTGTTTCCACTAATTCTCTCATCTTTTGATTTAATTCCAATTCTATGCAGTAAATTTAATCATAGTTTTTGTTTTAGTCAACCCTTCACTAAATTAGTTAAGTTGTAGTGCATCCGTTATTACTGACATCTTAGTCAACCAATATGTACTTTTCACTGCATTCAGGTTAAGTGGTGGTGTGATACTTAAGGGTGATATCTTAACAAACTTTGCCTACTTAACTTCTGAGGAATGCGGTAACACTGACAATTTAAATTTGATTAATTTCATAACTATTGGCTGACGACTTAATGCGAATCCACCAACTTTTTAAAAGCGATTATTTTAATGTTATATTCTAGACATCAAATATAATGGAGTAGGACATACTATAACATGTATTCCAATTTTTTTTATAATTAATTCCATTGGATGCTTCAGGGATTCATGTGGCTAGTCCTCTTATGGTCCTTAATTTTAACTTTCAATATTGTGGTCTATACGGTTATTGTCTTGCTGTGGTATGGTGGTGTAGCCTTGGCTTATTTAACGGACATCTCAGTCATGATGGATGGAACTCTTTCAGAGCCTCCTGGACTTTTTTACGCTAATAAATTTTTTTAAGAAAAATGATAATATTTGTGATGCTTAGAGAGGATTTTTCATGATTAGAGTGCTTACAATTTCAATAATAGAAGTGTTTGAGGGTTGAATTTGAGTTATGAAAGCAATTTTTTGGGTACTTATTCCACACTCAACAGTGTTGTCAACAGTAGCTACCGTTTGAAGTTTGAACTAGCTAACCTTTGGGACTTCAAACAGTGATTTCCACAAGGATTGAACTGTGTTCCTCCCCCTTCAATAATGTTAACTTTTCTGTCCATGTCAGAGACATCTGAACTTTCATAAGGATAAACCGTCTTGTTTGTAGGAGTAAATGATTGACATATTTAAGCAAGTATAATTGAGTCTTCTGTAGCAGTCTTCTGAAGATTGCTAACTTTTCAATTCATATTTATAGTGATTGTTGTTATTCGATGTCTTTGAATGTTGAGTTACTTCTTCTAATTTATTCTCGTCAGGCCAATCTAGCTGATTCTTTCTTGGCTGATCTTGAAGAGTTATCTGATGATGAGGCTCCAGTTCCAGTGAGTACACGGCTTTGCATCTATTTCCTATATGGGAATTTACTTCTTTGGTTTTCTAATTCTACTCTTTGTATAAATCTTCTCATATTTTTGACATCTTAGTGATCATTTTATGGTCTCTTTCTCAGGATGAAGATGAAGATGATGCAGAAGTTGGTGACATGGAAGATGGAAATGATGGTATGGATGACCTAGAAGCTCTCAATTATGAGGAACTTGATAGTGTTTCAAAATTGCAGAAAACTCAAAGATATAATGATATCATGCAAGTAAGATGGCATTCATTTTTATATATGTAATGTCAGTCACTTTCTTTGATTCGCTTCAACTTTGTAAACTAGATTTTGGTGCAGTGAACTAGATTTTTCCATGTTCCTGTACCATCTTACTTTTGTTGCTACTCAAGGGCTTCATTAGTTTGTTCTCCTTTTAATATTAAGATAGATAAGCTTTTTTCCCCCTTTTAAAGTTGTATCTTTCTTTGGTCAATTTGGCTTTTTTGTATCATTTCACATTTCTTTTTATTTATTTATTTATATCCATTAATTATTAGCTTTATACAGTTTGCATTTGTAAAAGTCAGTCCCTGCAAATTTTTTTTTACTGGTGTTAGAAAAACGTGGTCTTGCTTATGCATATAGTGTTTTTCCATGATTTATCCTTTTCCCTTTTTGGGGATTTTTTTTAACTTGTTGGCATAGTTTTCTTTTTTGAATAGTAATCACAACATTTTGTAAAGGCACTGCATGACTAGTTTTTTTATTTTTTTAAATTTTTTTGTGGATCTTACTAATGTTTGATGAGCATTTTGTTTTTTCTCAAGATGCTTTTATCTGTTCTCTTAACCTCAGAAAGTTGAAGAAGCACTTCAGAAAGGATCAGATATTTCTGGTCAAGGGATGGTTTTAGAGGATGATCCTGAATATCAGCTCATAGTGGATTGCAATGGTTTATCAGTGGATATTGAAAACGAAATTATCATTATTCATAATTTCATACGTGATAAGTACAGAATGAAGTTCCCTGAACTTGAATCTCTTGCCAATCACCCTATTGACTATGCTAGGTTGGTTAAAAAGATTGGGAATGAGATGGACTTAACTCTTGTGGACTTGGAAGGGCTTTTACCCTCAGCTATTATTATGGTAGTTTCTGTTACAGCATCAACTACCAGTGGCAAGCAACTTCCAGATGATGTCTTGAATAAAACAATTGATGCATGCGACCGAGCCCTTACTCTTGATTTAGCGAAGAAAAAGGTTCTGGATTTTGTTGAGAGTAGAATGGGATACATAGCACCAAATCTTTCTGCCATTGTTGGAAGTGCTGTTGCAGCAAAACTTATGGGAACTGCTGGTGGCTTATCCGCTTTAGCAAAAATGCCAGCTTGTAATGTGCAACTTCTTGGGGCAAAGAAAAAGAATCTTGCTGGTTTTTCAACTGCAACCTCACAGTTTCGTGTTGGTTATCTTGAACAAACAGAGATTTTTCAGAGCACACCTCCTTCTTTGAGGACACGTGCTTGCAGAATCCTTGCTGCAAAATCAACCCTGGCTGCAAGAGTTGATTCAACAAGAGGAGATCCAACTGGGAAAACTGGAAGGAACTTACGAGAAGAGATTCGTAAAAAGATTGAAAAGTGGCAAGAGCCTGCCCCTGCAAAGCAGCCGAAGCCTCTACCTGTACCAGACTCAGAACCAAAGAAAAAAAGAGGTGGTCGTCGGCTAAGAAAGATGAAAGAAAGGTGCTAAAGAAGAAATTTTGAATCTTTTGATAGGTCATTCATTCTAAAAACTGATGGTCATGATTGTTGAACTTTGCATTTTGTAGATATGCAGTTACTGATATGAGAAAGCTAGCGAACAGAATGCAATTTGGAGTTCCAGAAGAGAGTTCATTAGGTTGTACAATTGAAAATTCTATAGCTCATGTTTTATGTTTTTATTCTTAAAACTAAATGGCTTGAACTTCAAATCTATAAGTCATAGAGCAGCATCAATTTTGGATTAGGATTATTTTTCATATCTGTTGTTCTGTCTGATTTTATATGAATAGCAATGAAATACCTTTTTATTCCGATAATTGTTTAAAGTTGTTTTGTGCTAGCCAGAACTGCTTTTTCCTTATATGTTCTGAAGTAGTAATCATTGTGTCCAGAAAGCTCACTTTGATGCCCTCTCTTTTAGTCTTATTCTTTTAAAACCCTGTGAACCAAGCAGCTTAAACCTAAATGAGTTTGTAGCTCACATCCTAACTTTGGAGCTCATGTTTCTTGGTGGGTTTTATGCATCAAAAGCTCAAGCAAAGGTTATATATATATATATATATAACTTTGGTCTATAGGCTAGTATTTCTTAAGATAATTCATATTTTAGTTTATTTAAACCTTCCTGTACTTCATGAAACTTATGATTTGCCGAAGGGTCATTTGCTACATGCTTTTACCTTTTTCAAATAGCATGTTTTTGTGCATTTAACTGAGGCCAGTTTTCCCACTACACTTGATTCTTATCCTGAAAATAAATGTTGTGTTAATCATGTAATACTGTACGTGACTACAATGATTTCTTACTACTGTTATTGTAATATATGCCTAGATGGCTTGGTTCTCTTGTACCAAGTTCTTTCTCTCAATTGTGCCTTTGGCAGTTTTCTTTTGTAGCCTATGTAGATGTCCTTTCTGGGTGAACATTTTGGAACTTCATATATGTATTTTTCTATTGCTAGGTGATGGCCTGGGTGAGGGTTATGGCATGCTTGGTCAGGCAGGAAGTGGGAGATTGCGTGTGTCAGTTGCCCAGAGTAAACTTTCTACTAAAGCCACTAAAAAGTATGTTAACTTTATCTTCATTGCTGTTCTTTTAAAACGTTTTAGAATTTTTCTGGATTTCTGAAGGTGATATATTCTACAGGTTAATTAGAAATAGAATATCAGTTTCTAAGTTTGCTTCTTTGTCTTTTAATAGTATTTTCTGTTTTGTCTGGCATTGCAAGTTAACCTTTGCTTTATTGATGCTTTTTAATTCTAAGGTTCAAGGAGAAACATACCGCTTCTTCCGGATTGACTTCAAGTCTGGCATTCACACCCATACAAGTGAGTATATTCTTCACCGGTTAATTTACTGTTATTTTAAATTACAACCTATACAAGTGTTATTCTAATTGGCTTAATGTATATTCACACATACAAGGGCCAATCTTTATCCAGTTACACTGGTTTCAGTATTATAATTGCCTCCCAATAGAAAATGAAGTTCGGTAAATTTATGTAAGCATTTAAGATGTCAAAGAAAATTTAAGCATATCTTGCAAAGCATTACATCAAAAGCTCGTTGTTCATGAGCAGACGTTTATTTCGATATATAAACGACATGAAAAAATCATTTGTTCGATCGTGTTTAGCGATCGAAATAAAAAATTATATTATATTATATTATTATTATTATTATTATTATTTATTTTTTCATTATTATTATTTATTATTATTATTTTATTATTATTATTTTATTATTATTATTTTTATTTATTATTATTATTATTATTATATATACATTATTTATATATCACAAATAAGCGTATTAGTGGTAAAAGCGTTTGTTATCATAAAAGATCGACCTGGTTGAATCCTTTCTCATACAAATTTTTGGATTATTTCGTTTTACTAATTTCAACACGGCCTAACAAAGCGATTTTCAAACGAAATAACAAAACAGTGAAATTTCGAACACTACGACAAAATAAATTTCAAATGGCGGTAACAAGTTAAAGAGCTCGACTTCGTTTACACCCCTGATGATTCAAACTGTTATGTACATTTATAAGGTGAGATAGAATTTGATAGCTAAAGTCTTGCTTTAAATGGCCATATGAATTCATGATGGATTCCAATATTTGCTGTATATGTAATGACGATCAACTCACCTAGCATTTATCCCATATCAGATGTGATTATAGTGGAATAAATATCAAGTTTATAACTTGTGGGGATAAGGCCTAAAATATCTATTTAGGAGAATGATTAAGTGGAACTTTGACTTTTGGACTAATAGGTTCAAGTTTGACACCACAATTAATTTATTTCTAGGATTGGAATCTTAAACATCCACTTGTCAGATGAAAGGAAATACCACTCAATCAAGTGGTTGGTGGTTAGATAACTAGTCGTTATCTTTGTAGCCCAAATTTACTCAACTAATCAAGATTTGAATTTAAAAGCTTATCGAATAATATTTGGATTAATTCTAGATTGTTTTAAATTTAGAACTTTGTTCAAAATGTTATTTCTAAGTTTTAACAAATTTGCTATCACCACAAAACTAAAATTATTTCCCGTAAATAAATAAGTGCATTTGGTATCCAACGTATGCAGACAATGGGATTGTTGGAAAAGAAGGAAAACTCATGGTTTTGAAATGCTGAATTTTTTAGTTTCACTTCAGGGTGGTTGTTGGTGGAACTTTGCTAATTGGTGGATGGGGTGGGGTTGAGTTTTAAAGGAGTTGACGTTTTGAATATCACTTTTGGAAGAAGTTGTTGACCTACAACTATGTATCATTTAAAATCAAGTAAATGACATAGAGATTAAATGCCATAAATCATGATCGAAATTAATTAAATTCGATTTGATTTGAAAATTCGATTTCATAATGCGTCGAAAGCATTAACAATAATCAAATAGAAAATATCGAATCAATTAATGATCGATCCAAAAAATTAAAATTAATTTTAATGAAATTACGTAAATCAAAGTCGAAAAGAATGAATGCCTAAACGACCTCGCCATGAAATTGATCGCCGCGCGCCAAACGCCGAACCTATCAAACGACGCTTTCGCTTGATTCAAAGCAGGCGTGAGTGTCAATGAGCGGACGCCGTAATTTAAACCTAATTTCACAACAACCGGCCGACGTTGTCCAATAGCCGAAATTGATCGCGCTATGCTCGGCACAATCAAACAACTTAAATTGACACCCATATTGAGGTTTAGGTGCATAAATTAATATCATATAAAATAATATTAAATTATAATTAAAGGGACTAATTAACGGCCGCTTAATCTCTAAATCCCCAGCTAATCCCGCTCGTTCATGTCGAGCCAGCGGCTCTAAACGAAGCGTTGACCTCATTTTCGATCCTCTCGGTTTCTGCTCTCGGTCTCCCTCTATGAAGCTCGTACTGGCTCGACTCTCCTCTCTCGGTGAAGCTCTGCTGCTTGCTCTCGACTCTCCCTCTCTCATCGACGGCATTTCCTCTCTCAGAAGCTCATTTCCTTTCTGCTCTCGTTTCTGCTCGGTCTCTCCCTCTCGGCGATTTCTCTTGTGCTCTCGGTTCGTCGAGGCTCTAGAGCCGGATACTCCTCTCTCTCGTTCACACTTTCTTTGGGCCTTACGATCCTCCCTCGGCGAGCTCCCTGCCCGGAATCTGGCTCCTCCCTCGGTTGAAGCAACCCTAGCCAGAACAAGCAGAGGACTCGATCCTTCTTGATTCCTCTTCCAACCGAAACCCCGGGTTGTTTAGTTTCAATCTGAGCTATATTTTGCTATGTGGTTTCCTTTTCTTGAAGGAAATATAGATTCTGTTTCCCTCTTCCATTTGTGTTTTATGGTTGGATTTGTTTCACGGGTTTTGCAATAGCATGAAATTAAGGTGATTGGATTTATGCTACAAGCTTTTCGTTTGTTGTTTCCTCCTTTCCTTTTTCTGTGTTCCTTTCCCTTTGGGCCTTACGAAAAGCATAAGCTTTCTTTTTCTCCTCTGTGTGATATGTTGGGTTTAACTTGTTGTCTAAAGGCCATGCTTGCTGAAAAATTTCTTTTTTTCTAAGGGACTAAATCGATTTGCTGTTTAATGGGCATAAGCATGCTGAAAATATTTCTATCTAAGGGGAAAATTGTTAGCTTGTTGTCTAAAGGCCATGCTTGCTGAAAAATTTCTTTTCTCTAAGGGGGAATCAATCATTTTGTTATTTAATGGCCAAGATGTTTGCTGAAAATATTTTGCTGAAAATATTTTCCTGGGGAATTGATCATTTTGTTATTTGATGAGTATAATTTTGCTAAACTTTCTTAGGGGAGAAATCAATTCTTTGATGAGATATAATCGTTCTCCGTGAATTCCACGCTTCTTGTTTCAATTTATTTCATATGAGGGGAATTATATGCATCATGCTCTTCATATGCAAGTTGAAATCAAATTGAAAGGAAGAAGGTTGATTGACTTTGTTAAGAATGTGCTTGTTTTCCTCTCTTTTGTGATCTCTAAGTCATAAGCCTTTGAAGTGCAATTTGAAATGTGGTTTCAGGTAAGTTTAAAGCTTTCATTTTGCTTAGTTTTATTAAAGTTACATCTCACTCTTGTTCATACTTTACTCAAAAGCAATTGCCATGTCTCATCTTGCATTAAAACAATTATATGTTAGTCCATGAGTGTTTGGAGGTTGGAATCATGCAAGATACATTGTTATGCCTTTTTTCTTGCTCTTGAATTATGAGAGTGAAATAGTGATGAAAACTCTCATAAAATGTCTCTTGTTTAAGTATATATGCAAACATGTCATATGTAAATACAAGTTTGTGATATAGATCTACCATGTTCTCCAACATAGGAAATCTTACGCTATCAAAATTTACGCTGCTCTCAATGACACCTATACATGCCTTTCCATGGGTGCCTCTCATGAACCCCACTTATGGGGAGAGTATAGTCAGAATTTTGATGCCTAATCAAATGTATACGCGGCAGTTTTCTTTTATTTATATAAACGCGAGCTTTAAATTTGTGATATAAGTCACCAGTGTTCCAACATGGTGAAATGCATCTTATCAAAATTTGGTAATGATACACATACATGCCTTTCGACATGGCCTCTCATGAACCCCACTTGTGGGGAGAGGAGGTGTTGTAAATTTTGGTTATTTTGTTCTACACCTATATAAATTTATTGCTTATAGTTGCTCACATTGTTCCAATGCTACGGGAAACCTCGGATAAGACTTTCACGCTTGTTCCAACGCAGAGAATCTATAAGATTTTGCAACGCGACAGGAATGTCAGGCCGAACCCATACACGCCTTTCGGCGGGTAATATGGCGCGTCACGACACCTACCATGCACGCCTTCTTGGCAGAAGACTAGTGGAGCCTCATATGATGACGGGAGGTCACAAATTTTCAAAATAAAAGAAGGTGAAATGTCATATATAAATGCTTATCTTTAATTTCATATACATGTGAACGCAAATTTATTTTTATTTATAAGCTGCTCACATTGTTCCAACGCTCGGGGAAACTGATAAGTACTGCTCATGTTTGTTCCAACGTGGCGGAAATCTGATTATAAGATTGCTCACGCTTGTTCCAACGGCAAAAATCTTGAAACCCATACACACCTTTCGGGGTAAAATTCAGCAGATCTCACGATCTACCATACACGCCTTGGCGTGGTGGGAAGACCTACTGGGTAGCCCCCTATGGGGATGACGGAGAAAATTTTCTTTAAAAAAAAGAAACAGATAGAAAGAAAAGATGAAATGCTTGGTTAACATGTTGGCTCAAAATGCCCTCTTTAGTCATATATATGAATACTCACGCTCAATCTCTATATAATAAAAGTTTATCTTATTTGTGGCAAGTATGACAGTGGATTCTATCTACTGACATGTTAATACACATTGATATACGCTCAAACCAAATGCTTAAACTCATTCTAGCCCATCACTTTATATTTGATCAAATAGCTTAAAATTTATTTACTCATACTGTTGATTTGTGACATAAAGATTGCCAAAATAATATATATCATATTTTTCAAAGTGATGCTACATAATCCGGTCTTAGACCGTCCGTTAACAAAACCTAAAAATCTAATGACGCTATTGTGAAAATCTTAAAGTTAATTACAATGAAACGACTAAAGACAAATCTATCTAAGATCATTGTTAATTCTTTTGTGTTCAAGATCTCGAAGAAAGTCTCAAACCCGATCCTCAAAGTATAATCAGAGTTAATAAGGTTTGGAGAATGATTGATCTTGAAATAATTAATCTAGACGATCCTCCTGCAGAAAATAGAGTTGGCAGGTCATCTATCCGCTTCTTGACCGTTAACAAAACCTAAAAATCCCAGTATTAAAACTCATGCCAGCATATGCCAATACAAATACAGATGCTATACATCCTGCTTCTTTGACGTCCCGTTAACAAAACCCAAAAATATCGCGTCAAAAAACTTAAACTTGAAATTGATATACTTTTCAACTAGACATTTAATGTCCATACGACATTTTAAAAGATATATATCAGTATGTATGTTGAAACAAACAAATACATGCAAGTTAGATATAAAACAAAAGAAGATGCTTATGATCTGGTTTTTCTGACGGCCCCGTTAACAAAATTCAAAATCAAATTGACATCGTTTCAACATTAGACATCTTAATGTACGCAATTTTCAAAGAATGATATCCATATGCATTGGGAGAATACTGTAGAATGATATATCCCTGCTTTCTTCAACCGTCCGGCTAAAAACTTAAAATCCCATATCAAAACTCATGATCAGATACAATCAAGTCAAATACAAAAGAACGATGCTATCTTCCCTGGTTTATTCTGACCGTCCGTTAACAAAACCTAAAAAAAATTGATATTATAAGAATTTCAAATTAATAATATCCGAAACTCACATATAATACAAGCATACGAACCAACTAACATAGCTTCTAAAATTCAAATTTCAAGAAAAATCCCAAACCCGACCCCATGTTCAAACTAGAGGACAAAGTTTGAAGGATTATACTTCAGATAATGAATTTACCCCGATCCTCGTAGAAATCCGAGTAGCGCCTATCAATCGATCTTAACCCTGGATCGAAGGGTAATTATAATTAAGATTTCGATGATAAATCATATATATTCAAATCTAAAATCAATCATAAATGATCAAAATTCAAAGAAAATACAAAATATAAATAAAACGAAATGAATTATTTAAATTAAAATTTAAAAAATAATAATAATAAATAAAATAAAAAATCAATCCACCCTCTTTTTGTCTTTCTGACAATTAAGAAAACTTTGCCACAAAGATTAATGTCAAATTAAATACATAACTACCTTCACACTCAAATATTCCTAAAGCTCGTAGGACGCGTGTCCTCTGTTGCATGATACATGACACCACATAAATGGCATACGACTGAGCTCGATGGGGTGGTTCGGCCATGAGCATAACCACTAAATTACTTGCCACGCCAGATGTTCTCCAACTGCTTTTGAAATGTAAATGTAGAATGATTTTAGGAAAAGCTATGTCGGTGTCGATTTTATATTTGTCCCTTAGATAAACTCCACTGGCCTACATGACACCTTGGACGACGTGATCGCGGTTAGACAACGATCCTTCTGGCCGTTGGCCGACTACCTCACTAAGCGACGGATCATGACGATGAACCATGGATCTTGACGCGGCACATCGTCCCCACAAAAGTTTTAAGTTAAAATAATAAATTTCATAAGTTCTAAACTCCACTCACTGCAATTATATTTATTTAACGATTCATCATTTTAATCGAGCCGCTTCTCAAGATTGAATTAAGGTATGCTTATAGAAACCCTGGAACAGATATAAAAGTTCTCACCAAATGAGAACGAAATCTCGGTAGTGTCTTATCTACTATTCATCTAAATTATCACCCACACTTAAACAACTTCTTTCCTTTTCCGAAAGACGCAAGGATCCTGAAGTGTGGAAGGCTACTGGATGGGAAGCATTGGCAATAAGCAGCTGTATTTCTTTGAGGCATTGATATAAGGAATTTTTTTAAGGTAGGCCACTGTTGGTGGATGCAGGGGAGGCTATTATCAATTCTCATAACTCGACTCTTGCACATGGAAGACCACATTGGCAGGATGAGAACTCTCAATTCAGATTATTTTTATCAATTTATATATAGTTCTCCTAAAAAATCTAAGATCTATTTAGAAGGAATTTACATAATATTCAGATTATATATATAACTCAACACAAAGTCACTGATAGTCTATCAAAGGACAACATAAGCACAAATAATTAAACATAATAATAAGACTGATTTATTTACATTAAAAAGTCATATACAATTATCAATTCATACAGCTGTACACCTTAATAAAACATAATTTATCATGATTATAAAATATGCCATCTGCAATTCTCCAAAAGTTCAACTCTAATCAATATAATTTAGAGTCTACTCAGTTGTAGCCTCACGGTTCCTTGAAATAAAAATACATATAAATATAATAAGGTGAGCAATATGTCCAATGTTACATGGAACTTACATCTAAATTTATTTGCACAAAAAAGAAAATAATATGTATGCTTATAAGCTAGTATATTTAATCAATAATCAGATCTTACATGAATGATAAAACATTAATAACAGAATTCATGTGGAGAATATAGGTGATATGAAACAGTATGTGCCTTCATAACAATTTGGATGCAATACTATATTAGATGATAATGTTTATAACGTACAACATATCAAAAGTAACTTTTTTGCATATATCAAGTATTGTAAATAGCAAAACAGGGATTATTTTTCATCACCCATATGCATGCAAGGCATTTTCAGCTAGTTTTCACATGCATATTATGTTTTTTTATTATTATTTAGTATTATTTTTGTGGCAAAATATCAAGGTCAACACATCGAGCTCATCAACTAATATCATAATTAGACAAACCTTATTGGTCCACCTTTTTGCGCAGGGCAAAATAATCTCAACTAGTTTGAAAACTAGCCAATATTTTTTTGGATGTTTGCATTCCATAAAGCATGTATAATATAACTAATATTTCAAAGTTTCACACAAATCACAGGACTCATCATGGCCAAATAGTTTATATGAATTAATATATACAACATATTTTAGTAGAATTTAATTGACAAGGTTAATCCAACATGTATTTATAATTCTAATACTTGATGGTAACCACTTTAAAAATGTATATGGACACAAATATAAAGTTGTCCCATGCATATGAATGTGCTTTATGGTATAATCTCTTTGAGTAGTGCAACATGCACCGAATGTAACATAAACAACATCAATTGATATGATTATGAAGTATCATCATATCTCTGATCATGATTTTAACACTTGCAACATTCTCTTGCCTAGAACATGAGATTGTAGGTTTGCAATATATCTGGTAAAACAAAAATGATAACATTGAAACATGCACAATTGCCGTAATAGCAAAATACTTGAAGTATCATATTGAACACTATTAAAATTTTGGCATATTTTAATTTTTTGAGATTTATATGAATAAAATATGAGAGATCACATGAGACAAAATCACTGAAATTAATGATTGGATAAAAGTATCTTATATCACATGGAGCAATTTTCTCAAATAGTGTGCCACTTGAAAAAAATTTTAATGCTCCAATCATAAGCTCTCTCTCTCTCTCTCTCTCTCTCTCTCTCACTCAGCTAAAGTAGATGAATATGCATTTGGGGAAGTTTTGGAGAAAGAATATATATAGTTATGTAAAAAATAATCACGAGTATATTTGCAATGACCAAAAAATTATGCAGTTATTAGAAAATTTTATATAAATCTTTATATATCTTAATATTTGATGCTAAAAAAACTATGAAAAAAACTACAAAATTCTACATTAATTCTAGATCTCACCGACAAAAATTGGTCATAAAATGAACATTACATGATTCTAAAGAGTCTAATTGTATTAATATATGCTAATTCATGAGGAAGATAAATCAAATAAATGATATCTGTGTACTTAAATATATTATCCATAAAATTGAAAAAAAATCATTAAGTTGAATAATAAAATGAAGGAATCGAGAAAAAACCTTCAAGATGGGACACTATCTTTAAACAAATGCTTTGAAATACAATAATTATGATGTCACGTATTTTCATTTAGTGTGATATTAGCAATCTCATGTGACTCACAAATGATTTAGACACCAACTTTCAAATGAAATGAAAAGCTAAATTGAAATTAAAGATGAATTTAAATTGATTTGGATTGCTTAATATTAAAGTGTGTATATATATTGTGTAATTGCATTGAAATTCATGTGATCATGAAATGTAGGTGCACCAAAATTCGTGCAATCAACTTAAATAAATTGTATGTGCTCTATCACATGTGGTAAGTTTCTAAAGTTGGTGTCTGAAGATGCTATGCAGATTGAGTTTGAAATTAATTTACATTATTTGTTGTTAAAAGGCATATAAATGCATCTTGAAAATTCGTGCAATCACATAAGGCAAGTGCACCGAAAATTGTGTAATAACTTAAATAACATGCATGTGCATCTCATCCTACATGATTTCTCAGTTGGGTCTTCGATTGTGTCCAGGTTAACAAAACCCATTGATATTATTATACCATTCTCTCTTTGAGAAGTTAATTACATCATGCAATCGTGGGATAAGCCTTTTGATATTGTCTTAATATTTTTTCTTTGAGAGAATCTTTGATAAACTAATTTTGTTCTATGGCTGCAGGATAACTATCTTTGATAAACCCCAATGATGATTGTGTTGATCGTAGATTTCAATTGGAGGGGTTATTAATATCAAAATTCAAAAGTACTAATGGTAAATCATCTCAAATCTAAATATTTAAAATAGAAATCTTAGACCTTATCTTCTATAATGTAATTAATCTTCAAATAAACTTCAAATCAGACATAGATCATAAATCTAATTCTCTACAAGCAAATAAGCAGAGTTGACAAGGTCTAAATACCCTGATGATGGACTTGTTGAATGAACATCTCAACCGAGGGGATGTTATCATCAACAATTATTTAAGCTTTAAACTAATTCATCATGAAATCAAACTTCAAAAAATAAATAAATAAATAAAGGAAAAAAAAAGAAAAACTCAATGAATTTAAATTTAATGAATTTCATCGTCTAAAATTTAAGATAAAATTCTATCCACCCATTGTAATTGTTTATCTGTAGTGATAATTTTAGAGACTTTACCTTGCAAATGAGTTAATGTTAAGTCGAGTGCATCTCTGTGTTCACTTTCAATTAATCTTATGCTTGTAAGGACATAATTCGTCCTCTGTCCGTGTGTTTTTATCGCCAATTGATGACACCATATAAATTGCCATTATGTTAGAGCTTTTTGACTTGATAATTTGATTCTAAATGACTAATTATGATTGTAGCTTGTATGTTCCCCAATGACTTGCTCCATGAGTTGTAAAATATAGTGTGCATTTGATAGAGCACAAAACTCTCTGTTAGTTAATATTGACTTATATTGTCTCTTTAGACAAATATCAGCCTTGGTCTACGATTTCGTTGGACAAAGCACTCATGGCTATCGAGTTTTTTAGGTCAGGTTGGGTTAATTATCTCTTCTAATTAAGTAGACTAGAGATTATGACAGCTCAGGATGACGAAATCATATGATCTTGATTGTGTCGTTATCATTTCCCCTACCATACACTTTAAGTCCATAATCATAAATTTCATAAATTATAAACTACATTTATTATTACTATATACTAAGTAATTAACGATTTAATGATTAGCCTTTATTAGAAGTTCACTCACCTTTAGAGATAATTAACTATAAGTGCTTGCGCCTTTAAAAAATTTGAAACCAAATATAAGGTTCTCATAAAATAAGGGTGAAGTTTCTGGGTAGTGTCTTATCTATTATAATCTCAACTGCCTTCTGAAAATTTGACCAACATAAAATCTAAATTCTCTTTATCGAGGTCAGACATGAATTTTTGGAGCCCACATGATTAGAGGAGTATACTCTATGGTGTTTGGGACATTTTTCATAGGGAAAATTCGATGATCTATTGATCTTTTTTGTTCAGCGAGGATAGGATAAAAGGGTGTTCTAAAGATTCAATTGGAGTAGCAACAACCTTTATCTTCCATGATTTTGTGGAGTAGGGTTTATTTTCAACAAATGTGATATCAACATATATGTAGAATTTTTTGGGAGAAGAATGATAATCTTTCCATTTTTTCTATATTAAAGATTACCCAAAAAACACATTTAATAATTATAGTCTAATTTTTCTATATTTTGACAAAGGACAGGAATACAAGTGGTACATCCATTTATCATAAGTATAAGATCATTAGGGGTTTTGACATCATAAAATTTGCGAAGATATTTCATGAGAGTTTTATATTCTGAAGTTTCTGAGGGAAGTCTATTTATCAAGATGTTGCAGTGAGGACAACTTTCCTCAAATAGAATTTAGAAACATTTTTTTCTGATAGCAATATTTGAGTGATGTTAGGTAGCTATTTCTCATCTCAAAAGTTTCATTTTATTGCAGTGCATGTACATAGAATGACTCATAAATAATACCTTCTTTTCAGAATTAGGAATTTAAAATTGATTTGATGAGTCTTTTGCATTATCATATCGAAAGTTATTAATTTTATTGAAAAGGAATAATGTTACCAACAATATATTTTTTGTTTGATCAAGAATATTCATGTGATTATAGCACAATTGTCAATAAAAAAAAGAACCAATGAGCTGAATCATCTAGAATTATAGATAGACCTATCTATCACATTTTAAATTAATTCAAAAAAAAAAAGTCATGCTAATATGAAAGGATATACTATTGTGCTTTGCAAATTCATGTGTCATAACAATTCGTGATATTCAATCATTGAAAAGAGAGAATATTATATTTAGATTTTCAAATGATGGGTGTAAAAACAAAAGTGCTTTTTTTGAATATTGGTGGATAAGATATCTTGATAATTTTTTTAATAAAGGTTATGAGAATATAATTGATTTTAGTGACCTTTATATCCTAAATAAAATAAAGATTTTTATTTTTGATGGATTATTAATAAAATTGAAGTTGGAGAGGCTTTAAAGAAATTGAAGTGTGAAAAAGTAGTAGGATCTATTGATATTCCATTAGATGTGTGAAAATGCTTGGGAGATCAAGAATTTCATAACTTACTAATCATTTTAATATTCTTTTAAAGACTAGAAAATATCAGATGAGTGGACAAAGAGTTTGTTTGTTCATATTTTCAAGAATAAAAGAAGAGTGCAAATTATCAATGTTTAAAAAAGGAAAATCAAGAATTGAGGTGCTTTATCGTAGCTTGACGAGGCATAAGAGGCGGATAGAGGCATAAGCCTTGAATAAAAAAATAAAAAATTTATAAATTTTAAATAAATCATAAATATGACAAACTATCAGTATATTCACCTAATTTATTATTAGAAAGACATATATCACAAATCATAATATTAAATATTAATATAAGATATATATTAAAATAAGAATTTATTTTATGTGCTCGTTTAAAATTTAGATGCACTATGAGAATCAAGATCTACATTAACATTATTATCACTTTGCTATTTTTAAAAAATTATTGTATATAACTATTATCATCAGAATGTCTTATCATATTCAAAATCTTATTAAACTACTATAATTTTCTTCTTACTCCATTATAATAGTTAATAATATATTGAATATAATTTTAAATAAAATAATAGATTAATAATAATATGGAGGAAGACAGAGGCATTAACCTAGCTTTTGTTTCTTGGAGATGCGTTGCTTGGCTCGTGTTGCTTGGAGAAAAGTTAGCTTGCATAATTTGAGAGAGATAGATTGCTCAAAATTGAGAACTCCAACTCATTGAGATGGTGGATAAATAAGTAAATACAATAATTTAAAAATAAACTAGTTATAATTATTAATTACAACAAATGAAGTGAAGCATTGTCTCAAAGCACGTCGAGGCGCTCTTCATATGCCTCAATTCGAGGTGTGCCTTGAGCTGTATACCTCGAATGCCTTTTTAGACACTGCAAATTATAAAGGAATTAAGTTAATTTGTCATAGATTAAAATTATAGGAGAGAGTAATTGTGCATAGGTTACGATGTGATACAAAAGTTTCTCAAATCTAGTTTGATTTGATGTCGTGTAATTCTACTATGTATGTTATGCATTTGTTGAGAGTTTTGATGGAGAAGTATAAAGAGATCAAGGATGATCTACATATCATATTTATTGATTTAGAGAAAACATATGATAAAGTTCCAAGAGAAGTGCTTTGAAGAGTTTTAAAAAAGAAAGGAATTAATATTGCTTATATTCAAGTTATTATGAATGTGTATACTAGAGCTGTCTCTTGTGTTCAAACACAAGAAAGATTGATCAAGAATTTTTCTATTACAGTTATATATCATTTTGCTTTAGTTATGGATGTTCTTACTAGACATACCTTGGTGTATGCTATTTACTAATGATATTCTCTTGGTGGTAAGACAGAGAGAGAGAGAGAGAGAGAGAGAGAGAGAGAGAGAGAGAGAAACTTAAATTATGGAGGCAAACCTTAGAGTCAAAAGGCTTTCCTTTGAGTGGATCTAAAACCGAATACATGAAGTGTAATTTTATTTATAGAAGATCTAGTGGTGGGGTTGTGACAATAGGTGATCAAGTTATTAAAACGAGTAAATGTTTTAGCTATTTTGGGTCTATTGTTCAAAGTGATTGTGAAATAGATGGACATGTTAATAGTAGAATTCAAGTTGGATGGCTGAAGTGAGGAATGTATTGGGCTTGTTGTGTGATAGAAAAATATTAAAGGGAAAATTTTATAAGATGGTGGTGAGACCTGAAATGCTTTATGGCTTAGAATGTTGGCTAGTGAAAGAGAAACATAAATTTAAGTGTTGCGGAGATGAGGATGCTTAGGTGGATGAGTGCGAGTTATGTGATATGTTAGCCTCAAGTTAATCATCCAAGAGTTGGTTAAATGCTTTTCTTAACTCTGAGTTATGTGATATGTTAGCCTTATCAATCTCTTTGTGTTTTCAATCTCTTTACTATTAGGTCCTTTTTTCTTTTATCCTTCATTATGTTTCATTTTGTTGTGTCAGGGATTGAAACCTGTGTTAGCCTACTCAATTATTATTTTGGTGGGTATAGATCTGATAACATAGGGATGATGATGAAAGAATCTTGACTTACAACTCTGAAAAAATCTGTTGTTAGAGAGAGTCACGACTAGAACTGCTTTTGAAAGAGAGAGATCAATAATGAAGGTTGTGATTGACTAAAGCAGGAAAGAAACTGTTACAAGATGGTTTACATTAGAGAAGGAATAATACATGAGGCAGTTGGAATCAGGGAAAACAACAACGGTGAAGGTTACTGGAAATGTTGCAGTTTGGAAGAATTGTGGCTTGTGGAAGGATGCGGTAGTGATAAAAGAGAAGATCCATTAACTATAATATTGAGCTTAGAGAGGATCTTTGCAGCAATGAAAGTTGCAGTAGATGCCTGTGAATGCACACCCTAGGGCTTTGATGCTGTGGAGAACATGTCTTGGATGGAATTCTTTATTTTTTTTAGCATGAATCCATGGATTGAAACTCCAATGATGTTGGAGAAGCTTGCCTTCCAATCGGTGGGCCATTTTACTTCTATTTATTATCTAGTAAACCTTGTTTATGTTATATTCAAGCAAAGTGTGATTTTATTGGTACTATGGCTAATATATTACTTTCTTTTATTAAAGCTGAGATTCTAAGTTGAAATATCTGAAAAAAAAAATCTTATTCCTAGGCATTGTCGGTGAATAAACTTACAAACTATCAAAAATACATATTCTCTCGCAACGTCTTCTGTTGTTCAATTGTTTCATGCATCCTTTACTGAATTATTGTTTCGTGCTTGAGTTTCTTACTTCCAATAAAATAAACCATGCAGTCGTCTGTGTGCCATGTTAGCTGTGTTCTCTTTTCATTAAAAATTTAGTGAAAGAATCCAATTCATTCTTACATATTATTTTTCTTCTCTCGCAGGGCATTGAACTAACAAACCCACAATCCCACAATAATCTTCTAGGCAGTGGAACTCAGAGCACCTATTTCTCTGAAGTTGGAACGTTCTCAAAGATCAAGAGGACATGAAATGCTCCAGTCTCAGAACATATGGGTTTCTGAATTATATTCTGTCCATAATACTTACAGGTGCTGTAATCTCAATGGAAAGTAGGCAACTTGTTTTGTTGTTTTTAGTTAACAATAAATCCTATTTATAAGTTAAGAAGGATGATCATATATTCTTTTTTTCTTTTGCAATATATGACCACTAAGTTCCCAAGTTTTCTCTTTGTCATGTAATTATGGATATTACATGGAGGTCAATAATGGAATTCTAGTCATCTTTGATTGATATACAGTAATAGAAAGTCATAGGAGGAGAATATTGTCTGGGATTGTAGTCCATGGAAGAGTGCCACTAGTATTATATCATCCCTAATGTAGCAGGTTAAGATCTTTGCTGGCACAATTCGGAAAACTTGTGATAAAGATGCCAATCTGATTTGGGCAGTTTGATGCATTAATAGTTGCCGCATATAATATAGTTGAGATAAAATGATGATAGTTGTCACACAAAAGGGAGGAATGCTAGAAGAATTTAATGTTCTAACCCGGTGTAATTTGAAAAATTATTGTTTTATGGTGTTTGTTATGGAATAGCAAATGTGGGATGAGGTCATATGTGCAATTTCACTATATAAGTAGGATTTTCTTTCATATTTTTAGCATTCCTGAAAATATGAAAGAATAGGATCGGGCTCACTTTTTTGATTTGCATGTGCATGTCTTTTTGATGCTGCAAGATAATGAATAACCAAAGCTGTTAATGTGCCAATTCATGGCCGGCCGGCTTGATAGATTTTCGAGCAATTCGAGATTAGCTCGTGACGGCTTGTAGCGCTAGATAAGCATTATATATGTATTTAAATTATTTTTTAATAATAAAAAAATGTAGATCTAATCTCGAGTTGTGTTGATTTGATTTATGATTGGTTTGAGATCAGTTCAAAAAAAAGTTTAAACCGAGCACAGCTCAATATATTTGATTTGGTTTTGATTTGATTTAAATTTTAATTGATTTAAGTTAAACTCGCAGTTCTATAGAGGTTTAGATTATTTATGAGAGCATTAAGTCAAAAGTAAATTATTTTGTTTATGCATAGGATGAAACTCTTGATTATAGAGTGGGGAGATTAACGGAATAGAGGTGAACAATTAAGTTCTCTCATGATTTTATCATTTTTGGCTCACTAATGAACTCCCTTTGTTAATGTGAAATGGGCTGTGGCTTGTAACTTAGAGAAGCTTGATAAGCAATAACGTGCTAGTTCATCCCAGGTATTTTAAACAGATTTAGGTAGACATAAGCAAATCAAATAAGTTCTTAAATCTTATTCATTTAGCTGCCAAGTGCTAGTTCATCCCAGGTATTTTCATGTCATCTCTTCTCCTCTCAATCAGTCACTTATTATCTCTTTCACATTCTCCTAACATTTTTTCCATTGCTTGTTGGTTCGTTATTTTAACATCACTATATATCGATCTTTAATTATATTTTAGCATTCACATGTATTATAACAACTGTTCTTCTAATTGTACATAACTCTATTAATTTTTAGAATGTCATAATATGCTTTATATTCAATAACTCAAACATGCTATGCTCATTGCACGCTGATGGCATCACATGAAACCTCTTGAAATCACTACAATATGAATAGAACATAAACTTACTCCTCACCCACCCCATCCCTAATTGCTGGTCCTGAGACAACTTCACAAACTGCGAGCCCTCGACCGGATTGAGTTGATCGTCATGTCGGGTCTGATTCGACGACCCAGAACCACCCTGCAACTTGAACGAGGCCATAAATGGAGCATAGTTGTAGTTGATTGGCTTCTTGCCTCCATGTGTAGCCCAATTTGAACCATCCCATATGGGCGAGTAGAGAGACATTGGCTTGGATGGATAGGCCTTCATGTCTTCATTGTGGATCACTTCTCTCACAGAAATGTTGTCAACTAGAAATCGGATCGAGTTGATCGTCATGTCGGGTCTGATTAGAGAACCACCCTGGATGAGGCCACAAATGGAGCATTTAGTTGATTGGCTTCTTGCCTCCATGTGTAGCCCAATTTGAACCATCCCATATGGTAATTAGTAGAGACATTGGCTTGGATGGATAGGCCTTCATGGCTTCATTGTGGATCACTTCTCTCACAGGAATGTTGTCAACTAGAAAGGATGAGTTGATGATTTGATTAGACCACCCTACTTGAACGAGGCCACAAATGGAGCATAGTTGTAGTTGATTTTTCTTGCCTCCATGTATTTGAACCATCCCATATGGTCGAGTAGAGAGACATTGGCTTGGATGGATAGGCCTTCATGGCTTCATTGTGGATCACTTCTCTCATAGGAATGTTGTCAACTAGAAACCTGCATATGTACATAGATTAATGGATGGGTATCTGTATGCATTTGGTTAGATGGGTGCACAAGGCTATATATATTCAAAAGGAATTTGAATTTTCCTTAATTATTTTGACAATTAGTTATTTATTTTGCTCATTTAATTTAGTTTGGATGGTGAGGATTTGTTAGCTATTTAGGATCACTTTTATTTTTTTTTCTATTATTTATTCTATTTTATTTATGCTTTGATTTGAAATAAACTATATTTTTAATTTAATGTTTTAAAATGATAGTGAATGATAGTTAAAATATAGTTGACAGTCGTGATGATAATTATTTATAAAAAGACTCAAACTCAAATATTATTTTAAGTATTTTTTAAAATAAAATAATTTATTTATAAAAATAAAAAAAAGGTAAAAACACTTAAAATAAACACAACATAAAATTGATCCCAAGTAGGCTGTAAATATTTTTGCGAATCATTTTAATTTTTTAGGAAATAAAAAAAAAAAAAAAGTGGTGAAGAAGAAGAACTTACACAATGTGATGGTTGTTCCAGAGGATGCTGTATTGGTGGAATTCCTCGGAGGGATCAAACCAGAGATAGAATTTCTCCTCGCGGCCGGTGCTGACACTGCCGTTGGCATAGATGTTGGTTTGGAGCACCCATTCCTTCTGCTTCTCGTGGCCGAGCAGCTCAAAGTCTATCTCGTCGTGGTTTTTACTGAACACTTGGTTGTTTGACATCTGATGCATGCATGATCGACCAAATGAGCCAATAATTAATTTAATGCATTTATGCCATTTATTATTTGTTTTTTGACAAAAAATTAATGGGAAGTACTTTGTTTTTTTTTTTAAAAATGGTATAATCATATTGGTTACTAATAGCAATTTTGAGTTATAATCATATTGTTCCTTGAGAAGTATGGCCAGATCAGATTATGTATTCTTAGTTAAAAGTATATTTAAAAGGAATATTTTTTGGTATTAATTTTGTTTTGTGCACAACTCCGGCCGTGTAACCAGCAGGAAGCTTGATAGCAGCGCTGAAGAAACCATGGTAAAATGTATCCTTCGAACTGAAACCAGACCCTATTCAGAAAGCCAACAAAACCCTCATTCAAAACAATTAAATATACAACCCAAATATAAAAAAAAAAAAAATCAACCAAAAACTAACATCAATCAATCAATTACCACCACAAACCTAAAGACTTATCAAGCCGAAGATATACGGCTGAGCCATTATTCATCCTCTGCACATTCTTTCCCCCGTAAAAATCCCTGAACTTTTCCTCATACTCAAAGCGTGGGAATAGCTCCGTCAGCTTCGTTGTACTCGGCGGCGTAAGCCCGTGGCGCCGACTGTGTAGAAACTATGTAGGAAACGACCGTTATTCCCAGAAGCCACTGCAGCGTCTGCTTTCTGTCACAAAGCTCCATATTGCTTCTGATTTTTTAGGGTTAGAATGAGAACTGAAGAGCTGATCAACGAGTGTTTCTATATATATATATATAGTAAAGTGGGGGCAGTAGGCAGTGTATTTATTAGCTCGTGAAAGAGCGAATTTCTCAAATAAGAGAAGATAAGAATAGCATGTGAAGATGGAAGAAGAAGAGTGGGCCAAAGTATTCAATTTTAATATGATACAGCTGTGGATGCCTTTTAAGATACAGCTACAAAGCTCATTGGAGCTTTGAGATGTGACGTAATTTGTCTCTGTCTGGGATGCTTCTAAAAATTGTGATCAATTTTCAAATTTACGTTTTGAAAATAATTTCTTTTAAAAGAAATATTTATATCTGCTTTTTTTTGGTGGTGTTGTGATGAGAAAGATAGAAGAAACGATTATTTTAAAGTACATTTAATATTGTGTTCGGTGATAATTTATTTTGGTAATTAAAATTAATAAACAACAACATGAGGCTGTAATATTAACTCGTGGTTGTGAACACTTTAGAATATTTGACCCGTAATTTATAACCAGGCAATAGTTGGTTAAGCCAAGAAAAAAATTTATAATTCTTCCCAATTTGTGTTCTACATTTCTAAAAAATACTCTTAAATGTTCTAAAAAAGCACAATGGGAATTTATCCCGATGGCCGCTGCTTCTCTTCCCAGGTACTTTGCTCTCACCTCATCACCTTTTCGCCAGGCTTCGCCTCTTCACCCCCTTGGCCTATGGCTTTAGGCAGGGCCTATCCTCTTTCTTCTTTCTTCTTTTCCCCTTGCTCCTTTTAAGAACAAGCCATTCATGGACAATGATCCGCGATGCTATCTACACATCTTCGTTCTTTGCCCTCTCCTCACCAGCTCTCTCATATTCTATCTTAGGGGCTCTCCCTATGAGATCCTCGGCCCTGAACCAGAACCCCTCTAGCTCCTTTTCTCTTAAAACTTGTAATTGGAAAGATTTACTCACTTCTCAGAACAAGAAGGGTAAGTCTTTCTCTTTGTCGTTTATCCCCTCAGACTCATAGGAAGTTAGCTTCTTTGAGGAGGACCTCCAAGCAGGGCAGCAGGAATGACAGCTCTCTCTTGTCGGGCATGCGATTGGCAAAAGGCCTTTCTATGGCTCTCTCCTTGCGACTGTTAGAAAGCAATGAAATTTCAAAGGTAACATGGAGCTCTTAACCTTGGAAGGTGATTTTTTTCTATTTAAGCTTACTTGCCAGGAGGATTTTGACTTGGTATGGGACAACGACCCTTGTTTCTCAACGGACGATATTTTATTTTTCAAAAATGGTCTTGGGATTTTAGACCTACCAAGGAAAATATTTCTGAGATTCCACTGTGGATCAAACTCTCGAATTTTTCTCTCAGCTATTGGAATGAGACCGGATTCTCTGAGGTGGACATTCCATTAGCAGTTGACAACCTAACTGCCTCCAAATCACGAGTCTCTTTTGCACGAGTTTGCGTCCAAATCAATCTGTCCTCCACTTTGCTAGATTCAGTCTCTATCAACCTTAATGATCTTAAATTTCAGAGGGATATTCTCTATGACTGGAAACCTCAGGCTTGCACTAAATGCTCTTTCTTCTCTCATGATGACGGCTCTTGTCCCTTAAACCCCTTTAAGAAACTTGTTTCTAGAGGGGGTAGGCGCAACAGGGTCCCCTCTCGCACTCCAAAGTCATTGAGAGTCCAAGTAGAATCACAAGATACTCCCCCCTAATGATAGTGATGTTGTGTCTGTTCTGCAGTTTAAAAACCCCCCTCTAGCCTCGGCTAAACTGATCCAATAGAATCAATTCAATGAGCTTCTCATTATTTCCAATTTGAATCAATCCCCAACTAACTCTCCCCCACAGATGATCCAGTGGAAGATACCAATCTGGTTCTTGAAAGCTCCCCCCCTTATGAAGATCCCATGAACCTTTCCATTTCCCTTGGTGTTACCAATTGATCCTCTGCTATTTCCCCTTCCCATGTTTACTCCACGAGACAAAATGAGAACACTTCCAAAACTCCTAAGAAAGATTCTCAAGATTCAGATCCTTCTAAATCATCCCACAATTCCAATGCCCATGGCCAAAAGGCAAATAACAAGAAGAAAGGCAAATAACCCTTCTTACCCTCTTGCTTCCTTGTTATGAATTTTCCAGTATTAGGTAGTTGGAATGTCAGAGGCCTTCTTGCTGAGTGTAGAATTAATGACTGTAGAAGAATCTTGAAGGATTCTCATGTTGATATCTTTTGTCTTTTGGAGACCAAGCTCTCTCAGGCTTCCCTTGATGAACTTTCTCTTCAGAATAAGCTTAACCTCTTTCCTTGTGAAGATGGAGCAAACAATTTTGATTGCTGTCAAGGGGCAGGATTTGGATTAAATGGAATTCTAGTTCCACCTCATTCACCACTGTCCTTAAACCTTCTCAACTGATTCATGGATCTATTTCCCATAGGAATTCTCCTCCGTGTGTCTATGCTCACAATGATGCACACAATAGAATTCATTTATGGAGCTCTCTCCATCAGATCGCCCTCGGCATGGATTCCCCATGGATCATCATGGGGGATTTCAACTATGCCCTCTATTGCAAAGATAAGATTGGGGGAAATCCTATCCCAATCTCCAAAACTTTAGATTTTAGGAACTGTGTGTAGGACTGCGATCTTCTTGATCTTCCCAGCTCGGGCCTGCACTACACTTGGTCAAACCATCAGGCTGATAACCTCATTCAATCTAGAATTTATCATGTTCTTTGAAATATACATTGGGTGAACTTGTTCCCTTCTACTTTTTATAGAGTGCTTCCTCCACTCTCTTCCGACCACTCCCCTCTCATCACCCTCCTGAAGGAACCCAGCCTACTTTCCCTAGATTTATGTTTCAAAATTTCTGGACCTCTCTTTTCAAGTTCAAGGAAATTGTTCTACTTTCTTGACAAGTTCATGTCCATGGTGATCCTCTTTTTGTGTTCTCCAAGAAGCTCCAACACACTTGGAATGCACTCAAAAAACATATGAGGGATTCTTCCTCTCTTAGCCACCAAATCAGTTCGGGCAAAAGATTGCAAGAGCTGATCTTACTATGTTTAGAAGCCGATCCTTCAAACATCTCCTTGGCTCTTGAAGCTAAAGAAATTGCAGGGAAATATCAAAACTTGGCAATCAAAGAAAGCTTATGGATCAAACAAAAGGCTAAGGCCCATTGGCTTAAAAATTTTGACGATGACTTGAAGTTTTTTTACTTCTCTATCAAGAAAAGTAGAAACTCAAATTGCATATCTAACCTTCAGACTAGTCAGGGCACTATCTCTGACCCCTTTTCTATTGTTGAGGAGATAAGCAATTACTACTCTTCTCTCTTTAATTATGATAACTCTTCATCTCTTCATATTTAGGATATCCCAATTGGATCTTCCTTACCCCCCTCAGTTCTTCCTCTTATTATCCACCCTGCTCAGTCAGCATTCATTCAAAGTAGAGATATAGTGGATAACATAGCCCTTGCACATGAGCTATGCAATGACTTTAACTCCCTTGCCTCCTCATCGGAGAGTTTTATGGCTAAATTTGATTTAAGAAAAGCCTTCGACAGGATTAATAGACAATCTCTCCTCCATCGGATGAAACATAAAGGATTCTTTGATATTTTCATTCGTTGGATTGAGGCATGTATTTTTGATGTCCCTTTCTCCATCGTGCTCAATGGGGGAAATAAAAGGCTTCTTTAGATCTTCAAATGGATTGAGATGGGGCTGCCCTCTATAGCCATTTCTTTTCACCATAGCTATGGACACCTTCTCCTGTCTTCTGGAATCTGAGGTTCACCTGAAGCGTTACACCCCTTCTATATTGGTAATTCCTTTACTTCCCACTTCCCTTTCACCGACGGTCTTCTTGTGATGGGTTCAGTTAATAATCAAACGACAACTTCCTTACATTCTATGCTTAATACCCTGGCTGCTTCTTTTGGTTTGAGAATTAATCATGAGAAGTCCCAGAATTTTTTTTCTAAAGTGGCCAAACATGTTAGTTTTTGCAGGCTTCTTAATATCAAACAAGGGCTTTCCCTTTTAAATATTTAGGTATTCCCTTGGTGGTTGGTCCTCTTAGATTGGAGCATTTCAATCCCCTTTTTGACAAGCTCTACAAGTGGTTAGCAGGGTGAAAGAAAAATTCCTTTCTTTGGGAGGTTGATTCCAATTGCTCAGATCTTCTATCAATAATTATCTTTCTTATTGGTTTAGATCTGTTGCTATTCCTAAGGGTGTCCTTAAGAAGCTCAATTCTCTCTCAACTAATTTCTTCTACCACAGCAGGAGAAAAAGCTTTATTTTATTTCCTGGGCAAATACCACTCTTCTTAGGGAGAAGGGAGGGGTCGATCTGTCATCTGTTTCCACCCTCAATCTCCTCTACAAGATTAAAGTCATGTGAAAAATCATAAATAGATCTTGCCCTTTGGCTGAATGGTGTCTAAATAAGTATGGATCTCTTTGGACAGTTAGTCTTATTCGATTCTCCGCTCTCTGGAAGGAGTTAAGAACTATTATTGGGTGGTTCAAAGAAAACCTCTCATTCTCAGTTGGCAGTGGGTCTGCCTTCTCCCTTTATTTTGACCCATGGTGCAAAAGTCACTCCCTCTTTGATTCATTGGGTCAAGATTATTTTTCTCTATTTAAAAAGCTATTCAACTCCACTGTTAATGATATTATCTCATGTGGCAATTAGATATTTCCTTAGAAGCCGAGGTTGCATAACATTACTTACTTTAATACTATTATCTCCATTAAGCCTAAAGGTTTAGATGAAGTCTTTTGAAAGGATTGTAAGACTCTTAATTCTCACTTTCTTAAATCATTTATCTTTCATCATTATCCAGATGTTGATTGGTGGGCTGATGTTTGGTTCAAAGGGTTTACAATTAATTATGCACTCTATTATTGGTTGGCCTTAGCGGAAGGATTGAAGACCTCTGACAAGTTTTCTGCACGTGGTTTGGGCCTTCCCATTTGTCTCCTTTGCAATGAGGAGCTGGAGTCTGATAGCCACCTCTTCTTTGAGTGCTCTATATCTATGGGATTAATTCGAGCTGTGTTACTGAATGGGAACTTCTTTCTTCTTCATGCCTCCCTCCCTCAGGTCCTAGCTACCTCTTCTTTACAAAACCACAAAGCTCTAAAATATCTATATCTACTGATTTTGGCTACATCGGTCTATGTTATTTGGGAAGAAAGGAACAATCAGTTCCATCATAGGGCAATAAATTCTCACACCTCTTTAGTAAACAAAACTTCTCTTATGGTTGCTCATAAGATTTGCAGATGGAAGTTTAAGCATAAGTGGCCCACTGATGTCCTCTCTTACTTATATTCTTGGAGACTTTGGGGTTCTCAGGGCTAATGGTTTTTGCTTCTAATGACAATTTCTTACAAATGGACCAGTTTATGGCTACCTCTATTACTTTTTACTTCAGTTTCTTGGTTTTTCTTCTCTTCAGGATACACCAGACAATGATGTATTTTTGGAGCCTAGATTTTGTGCTGAGAGTTTTACCATATTATACAGGTGCCCTTCACCTGGAAGACCACTACTGCAACCTTGGGCAGCCCAGCTCACTGCAATTCTCCTCAGCCTCTTCTGCTTTTTGCTGGAATTTCCCCTGGATGGCGGTAGTGGTAACCGTGACTGGGTCGTCAAGTTCCGTTCAAGCTCCTAGTTGATTTCCTACCTTTGATTAGCTTTTGTCATCGTCTTCTCGATGAATTTTTGTTTACTGAGTCCGATGAATTCTTCTTCTACTACTTGTAGGTTCCTTTCTATTCTTTTTTCTAGTTTGTCCCCTTTAAGATGCTTCTGTTTTGCATCTTGGCCGGTTCTCTTTTCTTTTTTCCATTGTTTCAGTCCCTCACTGGGATTACCCGTAGTTCTTACTATGTATTTTCTTCTTTTGGGAATGAAATTGGGCTAATTGCCCATAATTTTTCTAAAAAAAAAAATTTATATAGTCAAGATGATGGTGCATGTAGAGATGTGAATGAGGGGGCTGAGGGGTAATTATTATTATTATTATTATTGTTTAAAATTTTCGACCGCAACTAATAATTTCTCTATGCCAATGTAAAAAAAAAATTAGCATTACTATTTGGAACATTATTTAGTTAAGTCACAATGTCGTGTTTCCTTTCTCTTTAAAACAAAAATGGCATAAAATAGAATTATTCACATCTGAAAAATAAAGATATTGTTTTAGATCACTTTATATTTTATATTTTATATTTATATTTCAGAGTTTTTACATACATAGCACCTAAAAATTTAATATATTATAATTCATACTCAAATTCTCTTAATTATATATACAACACTTAAAACCTATAAAAAACATCGAAAAAAGACCTCTATTTTCAAGAAAATATTACATGCGGAGTGCTGATACATCAGGACTCCAATGAAAGTGGTACACATGGCATTAAATAAATTTTTATATTATTTTTAATATAAATAAAAGAAACTGAGCCACGTGACGAAATATGATTGGAGTCCTGATGAAAAGCTACATCAGGACTCTGCATGTACTATTTTCTCCTATTTTTCCATCATTTACCTAGTTATGTATTTCGCTTACCTCTTTAGTATAATATCGATGTTATCGATAGTGAGATCATCGACATGGTGCCACAATGTCATCAAAGAGGAGGTTTAAATTTTAAATTTTAAAAAATATTTTATAATAGATAATAATAATAATTTAAAAATTATGTATACCAATATATCTAAAATTTTGAAAGTAGAAGATATTTAAATATTAATTAATTAATTAATTTAAAATGATTTATTATTCAAACATTATGTTTTAGATATTTTTAAATTAATTTCAAAATTAGAAATAATTTTATTACTTTTAAATGTTAATCAGAAAAATATAATCATAGTAAAATATTTTAAAAATAATGAGCATAAACTAAAAATTAATTATTTGGATATTTTTTAAAAACTTTATAATTCTATTTACTTAGCCCAAAACATTTTTCCATAGTAAAAATTAATTATAGTAAACTAGAATAGTAGTGTGTTGGCCTAAAAATATTCTACCCATATATAACATTATAATTATATTTACTTTTAATCTAGTTGTAATTGGAACCTACTAAAATTTTTTCTATACCATAGCAATAAATTATTAGAAACATTGAAAAAGGTAAAAAAGATATTGTGTCATGATATATAAAGCTTCAAATCATAATTTTTTTGTAGAAGTTATAAGTTAGAAGATAACATACAAAACATTTGAACATTAAAATATGGGAGAAGAGATATGGAAATAATTAAGTGAGAATATCTTGAATAAATTTTAATTAAAATAAATGAAATTTTTTTAATAATTTTTTAATTTTTAAATTATAAATTTTAGAGTAATTTAACTTATATAAGCACTTACACATTTATTTTTTTCCATTATTTTTCCATTCCTTCGTTGAACCGAGAAAAGAGGGAGAATTGGGAAGACTTTTAAGAGAGAAACTGAGAGTAGGTAGAAGAAAGAGAAAAGAAAGAATAGGAAGAAGAAAAAGAAAAGAGGAGGAGGAGAAGGAGAAGAAGAAAAAGAAGAAGAAGAAGAAGAAGAAGAAGAAGAAGGAGAAGAAGAAGAGAAAGAGAAGAAAATAGAAGGGGAGGAAGAGAAGGAGAGGAGAGGAAGAAGAAAAGAAGGTAAGATAAAAAGTGAGTATTTTATTTAAATGTTAATTTTTTTGGAATTCTTTAAATTGATTGATTTTAATTAGAGTTATAGATATTAAACTTGTATCAGTAACGTTGAAGTTGTTTATGTAAGGAGAAGGTTTCAGGAAACCAATCTAATGAAGTAAAATTTTTATTTGGGTAAGAATGCAAATTCTAACACATAAAATAAATCTTTTTTAACCTTTTGTATTTATATTTATACATGAATTAGCTTGAAAATTATAAGACAATGAAATTTCTTCATACTGTGATGAGTATTTTTATAATATCTTATTTATGTGTAAACAATCATGTAAAACTTTTGTTAATACAATAGTACAATTTAATACATATTGAATATATAAATGAAAGCACATGACACTATTTATTGCTCATTTGCAATTATAGTTTGTAGATTTAAAATAATGATTATATGCTTAATGATTGTCTGGCATAGAGTTGAGAAATGCCTTGTCATAGAAATCAGGTTAGTAATGTGATATTTATGTTACCAATGCAGGTGGAAAAAAGAACTCAACAACATGAAATGGCACAAAAGGGTCCCTTATAAAGACAAAGTCCCAATATAGCTTTCGAACTAGTTTAAGATGACCAATAACATTGATGATTATACACAATATATTTTAATATGCAATAATGATATTTAAATTACATGTATTGGTGTATTATGGTTTTCATATAAAATTTTTTATAAAACAAAGTTTAAATTATCAGTTGTACAATATTGTCAATCATATAAGTATAGTTATTGATTTTGATACTTATGATTGGCATGCATACTAATTTATATACTTCAGTATTTGAATTATCTATTAGATTTGCTTATCTTGTTGAGTCCTGTGAATCATTAAATGATTATTTTATGGGAAAAAGGAAGGATAAGTTTAAGAAGTAAGTTTTGTCCCTTTTTTTGAAAGTATTTTGTGGGGAGACTATTATAAATAAAATTTTGAGTGGGTTTTTAATTAATTTTTTATTTACAATTCAAAAAGTTTATGTGTTAATGCTCTGTAGTTCAATTTTAAAGATGTGTTTTAAATTGATTTCACTTATGATGAATAATGGATGTTATTAGATTTGTTATGGATAAATATATTATATGTATTGTTGGGTAAATTTAGGTGATTGAATGAATCTCCTACTCTATTTTATGGAAAAGAAATTTCACAATGGGTTTGGAGAAGCATCTAGCCAACTAGTTATGTCCTGCTTAAATTTATTGTAAGGGTCATAGTGGGGTGTTACACATACCTCAAAACCAAGGACATGCCCCTTTAATCTCTTGTATCAGTAACATATGTCTTTGTTAACTTTTATAGTTTTCTACCTTCCTCCTTCATATTTATTTCGAACATTATTTTTCACTTTGGTCCAATATCCATTAATTTTAATGTTAAAAAAATCCACTCATTATCCACCAGAATCTAGAATTACTTATTGTGAATTGACAAATACAAATTAAATGTAATGATAATTTAAATTTATTAAATCTATAAAAAACACCTCAAACAACTTGCTAAATAAATGAATTATTAAGACCCTAAATTTTGAATTCATTCTTAGCAACCTATGTCAAAATCACTTCGAGGTAATTCATTTTTGATAAAGTAAATTTAGAATCAATCAACTCTGTAGGTTATCCATTATTATATTTGATTTGTTGAAAAATGCAATAATTTGGGTTAATTTTTTTTTTTCTAATGTTGAATATTGTGAAATTTTTATTAAAAAAAAAACAATTTTGAAAGTTGATTTTGTTATGTGTTATAAATTCTAATGCCTCTAAACTTGATGTAAAGAAGGAATATTTACTTGTTAAAAGGATTAACTTTGCCTTAAACCAGTATTACCCACCACTAATCCTATTACACTAGACAACCCTTCTGTTACACTTCCATTGATTAAAAGGCCCTAGACAGAAGGCCCATCTCTATCCCCTCCTACAGTAAAAGAGAGAGTGGATTCCCCAAACCAATCTCCCTATAATATGGAGGAATTTGACCACAGACAGCTTGATCTAGGAGCCATTTTTGAAGAGGAGGCCTAGCCCATGGAAGAGAAAATAGGAAAATTAGAGATATATAAAGTATGTGAAGATGCCAAAGGGTAAGGTATGGCTTTAGACAATGAAGAGTATTCTCCTGATACCCCGGTCGTCCCTCCTTGAGAAAATACTTTAGAAGAGCTATTGGATAAAATTAAAGCTTGAATCAGAGAGGAGGAAGAGGAAGATAGAAGGAGAGAAGCGAAAGGAGATTTTGATTTAGATCAAGATGACCTTTTAGTTGACGACTTAGATTTGCCCGAGGGACATGTATTTATGGTATAAACCTGATCATCAAGAAAAGAGCCTAAATAAGTTCAGAGGCTTCTATAGGAGAGAGTTTTCATTTGAACTAACTCAGCAGCAACTCCTTCAACTCCAAAAGAAGAATGATCAAATCCTTCAAATGGAAAAGAAGATGGAGGAAATGATGGTTTCAATGCTATCACTCCAAAGTGAAGTCCATATATCCTCTCAGCCAGAACCTATAGAGGAATCGGATGCCACTCACCCAGTAGAAATGCAAAAAATAGACTTAGAAAAAAATAATAAGAGAAGAAAGTAGAAAATGCATTGCCCAAAAAATTTTAAAATATTTAATTGAACACCAAATAAGAGAGGCATTAATCCAATCTTAGGGCACTACATTAATTTTAAAGGGTAGAACCTACCCCAAAGAATTCAATGCAGTTCTTAACCCTACGAGATTCATGCCTTATCCTTTAAGGTGTTCAGCGGTACTAACAACCCTAGGTAACACTTAATCTATTTTAGAGCCAATTGTTATAATGTTGGGGGTAGTGATGCCCTCTTATTCAGACAATTCGTTAGCAACTTGGTTGAAGTGACATTTGGTTGGTATGTTGAGCTACCTATGGTTCAGTTCAAACCTTCATAGAAAAAACCTATTCTTAAAAATATTTTTTGGAGCTCAGTACCATATCACTATAGGTGACTTAGTTATTTAGAAACAAAAGCCAAATGAGTATTTAGTAGGATATATTCTCAGGTGGAGAAATCTCAACATGAGGTGCGAAACTCAGTTTTATGAATAGCATGCTGTTGAGATTATATTAAAAATTATCCATGGCCTGATAGCTTTTCTATTAAAGCTATTAAAACTTTTGAAAAGCTATTAATAAAGCATTTAGTTTATAGGCCAAAGTCCCTAAATTTACCTTCTTAAGAGAACAATCCACTAGTGATCCTAATAAACCTAAGAAGGTATTAGAAAAGAGAACTTAGGTGGTTTCTATAGCTGACAAGGGGAAGGCTCCAATCAAAGTATAACCCGAAAGGCCTCCTCATCAAAGAAGAAGAAGAAGAAGGAGAGGAGAGGAAGAAGAAAAACAGGTAAGATAAAAAGTGAGTATTTTGTTTAAATGTTTATTTTTTTGGAATTCTTTAAATTGATTGATTTTAATCAGAGTTATAGATATTAAACTTGTATGAGTAACGTTGAAGTTGTTTATGTAAGGAAAAGGTTTCAGGAAACCAATCTAATGAAGTAAAATTTTTATTTGGGTAAGAATGCAAATTCTAACACAAAAAATAAATCTTTTTTTAACATTTTGTATTTATATTTTTACATGAATTAGCTTGAAAATTATAAGACAATGAAATTTCTTCATATTCTGATGAGTATTTTTATAATATCTTATTCATGTGTAAACAATAATATAAAACTTTTGTTAATACAATATTGCAATTTAATGCATATTGTATATATAAATGAAAGCACATGATACTATTTATTGCTCATTTGCATTTATAGTTACTTTGTAGATTTAAAATAAAGATTAAATGTTTAATGATTGTCTGACATAGAGTTGAGAAATGCCTTGTCATAGAAATCAGGTTAGTAATATGATATTTATGTTACTAAAACAGATGGGGAAAAAGACTCTCAACAATATGAAATGGCACAAAAGGGTCCCTTATAAAGACAAAGGGTTCCCAATATAGCTTTCGAGCTAGTTTAAGATGACCAATAACATTGATGATTATACACAACATATTTTAATTTGAAATAATGATATTTAAATTACATGTATTGGTGTATTATGGTTTTCATATAAAATTTTTTATAAAACAAAGTTTAAACTATCAGTTGTACAATATTGTCAATCATATAAGTATAGTTATTGATTTTGATACTTATGATTAGCATGCATACTAATTTATATACTTTAGTATTTGATTTATCTATTAGATTTTCTTATCTTGTTGAGTCCTGTGAATCATTAAATGATTGTTTTATGGGAAAAAGGAAGGATAAGTTTAAGAAGTATGTTTTGTCCCTTTTTGAAAGTATTTTGTGGGGAGACTATTATAAATAAAAATTTTGAGGTGGGTTTTTAATTAATTTTTTATTTACTATTCAAAAATTTTATGTGTTAATGCTCCATAGTTCAATTTTAAAGACGTGTTTTAAATTGATTACACTTATGATGAATAATGGATGTTATTAGATTTTTTTATGGAAAAATATATTATATGTATTGTTGGGTGAATTTAGGTGATTGAATGAATCTCCTACTCTATTTTATGGAAAAGAAATTTCTTAATGGATTTGGAGAAGCATTCGACCAACTAGTTATGTCCTACTTAAATTTATTATAGGGGTCATAGTGGGGCATTACACATACATCAAAACCAAGGACATGTCCCTTTAATATCATGTATCAGTAACGTATATATTTGTTAACTTTTATAGTTTTCTACCTTCCTCCTTCATATTTATTTTGAACATTATCTTTCACTTTGGTCCAATATCCATTAATTTTAATGTTAAAAAAAGCCACTCGTTATCCACGAGAATCTAGAATTACTTACTGTGAATTGACAAATACAAATCAAATGTAATGATAATTAAATTTATTAAATCTATAAAAAAAACACCTCAAAAAACTTGCTAAATAAATGAATTATTAAGACCCTAAATTTTGAATCCATTCTTAGCAACTTATGCCAAAATCACTTTGAGGTAATTAGTTTTTGATAAAGTAAATTTAGAATCAATCAACTCTGTAGGTTATCCATTAAAATATTCGATTTGTTAAAAAATGCAATTATTTGGGTTAATTTTTTCTAATGTTGAATATTGTGGAATTTTTATTAAAAAAACAATTTTGAAAGTTGATTTTGTTATGTGTTATAAATTCTAATGCCTCTAAACTCGACATAAAGAAGGAATATTTACCTGTTAAAAGGATTAGCCTTGCCTTTAAACCAGTATTACCTACTACTAATCCTATTACACTAGACAACACTTTTGTTACACCTCCATTGATTAAAAGGCTCTAGACAGAAGGCCCATCTCTATCCCCTCCTACAACAAAAGAGAGAGTGGCTTCCCCAAACCCATCTCCATATAATAAGTTGGAATTTGACCACAGATAGCTCAATCCAGGGGCCACTCTTGAAGAGGAGGCCTAGCCCATGGAAGAGAAATAAGGAAAAATTAGAGATAGATAAAGTCTGTGAAGATGCCAAAGGGTAAGATATGACTTTAGACAATGAAGAGTATTCTCCTGATACTCTGGTCATCCCAACTCAAGAAAAGACTTTAGAAGAGCTACTGGATAAAATTAAAGCTTGAATCAGAGAGGAGGAAGAGGAAGATAGAAGGAGAGAAGCGAAAGGAGATTTAGATTTAGATTAAGATGACCTTTTAGTTGACAACTTAGATTTGCCTGAAGGACATGTATTTATGGTAGAAACCTGATCTTCAAGAAAAGAGCCTAAATAAGTTCAGGAGACTTCTATAGGAGAGAGTCTTTCATTTGAACTAACTCAGCAACAACTCCTTCAACTCCAAAAGAAGAATGATCAAATCCTTCAATTGGAAAAGAAGATGGAGGAAATGATGGTTTCAATGCTATCACTCCAAAGTCAAGTCCATACATCCTCTCATTCGGAACCTATAGAGGAGCTGAATGCCACTCATCCTGTAGAAATGCAAAAAATAGACTTAGAAAAAAAAAGAGATGAAAGTAGAAATGCATTGCCAAAAAAATATTTAAAATATTTAATTGAACACCAAATAAGAGAGGCATTGATCCAATTTGAGGGCACTACATTAATTCCGAAGGGTAGACCCTACCCCAAAGAATTCGATGCAGTTCTTAACCCTAAGAGATTCATGTCCTTATTCTTTAAGGTGTTCGGCAGTACTGACAACCCTAGGCAACACTTAATCTATTTTAAAGCCAACTGTTACAATGTTGGGGGTAGTGATGCCCTCTTATTCAGACAATTCGTTAGCAACTTGGCTGGAGTGACATTTGGTTGGTATGTTGAGCTACCTATGGTTCAGTTCAAACCTTCATAGAACATGAAAACCTATTCTTAAAAATGTTTGTTGGAGCTTAGTACCATATCACTATAGGTGAATTAGTTATTCAAAAACAAAATCCAAATGAGCCATTAGTAGAATATATTCTCAAGTGGAGAAATCTCAACGTGAGGTGCAAAACTCAGCTTTAAGAACAATATGCTATTGAGATTCTATTAAAAGTTATCCGTGGCCCGATAGCTTTTCTATTAAAGGGGCTCACTATTGAAACTTTTGAAAAGCGTCCCTAAATTTACCTTCTTAAGAGAACAATCCACTAATGATCCTAGTAAACCTAAGAAGATGTTAGAAAAGAGAACTGGGGTAGTTTCTATAGTTGATAAGGGGAATGCTCCAATCAAAGTATAACCCGAAAGGCCTCCTCCTCAAAAGCTGCAATAGCCATGTCTACATATTCACCATAGTTGGCAGTACTTGGAAGGCCATTCACATTCTCTTCTGAAGAAATAATGAGTCAAACTTATTCTTTCAAAAAAGAGGTTGTGAAAAATATCTTCAAAATTTATTAAAGAAACTAGATTTCAAACTTCCTGAGATAAAAAAACCTAAAGGAGTCAACAAGATAAATGAGCCCACATACTATCTATATCATCATGTGTTGGGCCATACAATTGAAGATTGGTTCAGCTTTGAAGACTGGCTTGAGAAAAATTTTAAGAGAGGGATGGTGGTAATCCTAATGAATAATTTAGGGACCCTAGGCAGGGGTCTATTAAAGTAGTCTCAGATGAATCTTCTTATCCTAGCGGTGATTCTGATGAATGGGATCTAGATTTATCCTGTTTGTCTAAAACATATTTAACAAGAGCTTTTAAAAATTCCTTATAAGTCCCTCAGAGAGTCCGAAGGCTGGTCATCCATGTTGACTCATTAACTCTAATCAATGACTTGAAGGAAACCTCTCCTCAGTCCATCTTAGAGTCTAGAGTTATACATAGATATAGAGAGAGTAGTCTGTGTGTGTGAGAGAGAATAAAGTTGTATCAGATAGGGCTTTGATTGGTGAGGATGGTAAAGCTAGGTCTTACATTCCCCTTTCTTTGTGTACTTATTTGAAACTTAATAAAAAGTATGTCGAAGATGACATTGCATATGTGCTTACTTTTTCCAATAAAAATAATATAAACTAACTTGAAAATAATGATAATAAAGATCAAGATAATTTTGAAGATGATTTTTAAACTCGATCACCTAGCCATAATTCTCATTCACTTTATAAGTCAAAGTCAAAAGATAACTTTTCTATGCCTGATTTGTAAGGAATCCCTATTAATATAAAAATAGAATTGCCCAATTCTGACCATACCTTGGAGGAATACATAACAGATGTTGAGAGTCGAGTTGACATGACCTCCTATTTCTAATCCAGAACAAATTTTTGAAGTCAATATTCATAGTGGGAAATTATTACCACCTCGACTATGCTTCAAGGATAAAGAAAAGCAAGTTATTGATGCCAGTCAGCCATCTGTCCTTCCTCAAGATGATTCCGCAAACAAAATATATGTTCCTAAGGTTGATTATAATATCTTAGCCCATCTTAAGAAATTTTATGCCAGGTTGAACATTTATGATGCTCTCATTCTTTTGAAAGAAATGAGAGAATCATTAGTAAAAGCACTAGTTGATCCATAAATTATTTTAGATCAACTAGCAACAACCTCTTTGGATGAGGCTTGCTACTTTAAAGAAGTCCCTGGAGTAACTTTTTTTTAATGAAGATTTACTCCTCTGTATTAATAATCACAATCGACCTCTTTATATTATAATTAACATGGATAATTTCAAATTATATGGAGTATGCATTGACCTAGGATCTTCAGTAAACATCATGAATGTCAAAACTTTAGCATATTTAAGGATCGATGCTCGAAGGCTTAGTTCTGATAAAATTATTTTGAAAAGTTTTAATGAAAAGGGAGAAAAAGCTTTAAGATCAGTCACATTGCTATTAGAAATAGTCAAATTGAATACTGAAGCCAAATTTCATATTATAGGTGCAAAAATGTCTTTTTATGCTCTTTTAGGTAGACTTTGGATATATTAGTATAGAATGGTTCCCTCCTCACTCCACTAATGCATTAATTCTACAAGGGATGGAGTTGAATGTGTTATAAAAGGAGACGTGCAACCATTCTTGATTCATGAAATCAGAATTATGAGTATTTTTCTAATAGGCAAATTATTAATACAATGAAATCCAATTCTAGCAAGGCACAAAAGAAAAAGAAAAAAAAAAAAAAAGAATATAATAAAGAGAAAGAAAAACAAAAAGAAAAGTTGAAAAGATAAAGAAGTTGAAAAAGAAGAAGGAAAAAAAGAACCTCCTATTATACAGATTGATTTGGAATCTAGTTTAGATAATGAATCAAGTGAACAACATACCTTACCAAAATTTGAGATTTCATTAGAGTCATCTGATAGTAAAGAAGACTGGGTTCAATCATTAAAAGATGAATATGCATTAACTATTTATGATGGACATAAAAAGTATGTGAATACTTGTTGACCTCACTTTTGGAGTGAGGGTTCATTCCTCCTACCTTAGACTTAGGAGTCTTTTAGACACTTAGATTTTCCTAGTCATATGATACTTCTAGTGATTAAGAGAACACTAAACCCATGCCTAGAGATTTAGGAAGGTATGCCTTAGGCTTAGGCTATATCTTAGAACTTAATGGACCTACCTACCCTATGGCCTAGACTAAGACCTATGCCTATCCACTCATGCAAAATCAAGCTTCAAAACCAATACAATCAAACCCAATCGAATCCTATTTCATATCCAAGCTTCAAGCCAAAATGATTTAAACCCAAACCCATCTTAACCCTAGGATCCAATCCTATGGACTCAACCCAAAGCTCCTTCAATTAAACCATACCAAATTGATTTTCACAAAAGCACTCCAACTATTCAAATCATCATTCCAAACTCTTCCAAAATTTACAATCAAACCAATTGACCAAATCAATTCTATCAACCCAAGTTAGCCCATTTGAATCCAAAATGTCCAAATGAACCAAAATCTAATTAATCCCAAATTAATTGCAATCAAAGCCATCAATCAATCCTAAATTAATCATCAAACTCAACCCAACATTCAATCCAACTCAATTGACCCAACCCAAATTGTCCTAAAGAATCCATTTGTTACAAACTTCAATTCAGTCCAAATTGGATTGAACCAGCCCATTCAATATCTTCTAATATGATTGTTTATCATTCTTGATTAATCAATTACAATCAATTGAGCCAAACTAAGTCTAAATGGCCCTTTGACCCAATTTAACCTGAAAGGCCAAAATGGGCCAAACCTCAATCTAATCTAAATTGATTGAAACTAATGTGTCTAATCCATCACAAATTTATTATTGAACATGATTAAAACCCCAATGGAAGCCAATTTAATAAAGTCAACCCAGTTGACTCATTTAGCTCAAATTGACCTAAAGGGTCAAATTGGTCTAAATCATTCCTAAATCCAAATTAATTGAAATCAACACCTATAATCACATTAAAATCATTCATTGAACCTAAACCAACACCTAACCCAGGCCAATTCGATCAATTTTACCAAATTGGCCAACTTAGCCCATTTGACCTATATGAACCCATATGAGCCAAATTCAAATTCACTCCAAATTAAATCAAACCAATTGAACCTAAACAAATAAAATCATCATTTAAAAATGATCCAAATCTTGGTTTGACCCAATTTGAATCATGAGTCAACTTTGCCCAATTGAACTCAATTTGACCTACATGGGTCAAATTGAGCCAAACCCATTCAAACCAAGCCAAAACCTAACCAAACCTGGCTTGACCCATCCTCAGGTCACCATGGATCAGCCCAAATCAAACCAACCATTTCAAACTTGAATTGGCCTAAAAAATATTGGGTAAATCTTTCCAAATAGGACAAAATTCCCATTTGGATGGTCAAACCCACTCTCCTACCTTTGGTAGCCACCCTAAGCTCAAATTGGACATGAGGACTACTAGCTCACCTGACCTAAAGCTAGTTGGGTCAGCTATGAGCTAAGTGGAGGTGAGCTAACCTAAGACTTCCTATTTGAGCACTTGGGGGAGGTGGTACACTCCATGCCGCCATGTCTCAACACCACCAAGACTCTATCACTCGAGGTTGCCTACACCGGCCGAATGCTTGCCAAAGGCAAAGCCAATCCCCACCATCTGATTCCATGGGGAGGAGAGTATACTCTTCCCCATATCATTCCAACACACACACACACACACCCTCAGAGCTTAAGAGAGTCGAGACGAGTTTCCCTAGAGCTTTCCCAACCTTCCTTGAGCTCCCCATTGTTGGTGACTCCAAACCTGAGCAAAATTAAGCCTTCACTCCATCCGACCTCACATAAACTCTACCAAATTAAAATTAACTTCACCCACATGTTTCCCAAGCTTTGGCGATCCGAAATGAATTGATTCTCGATCGATTTGAGCACCAGAGATCATCCCTAGACCAACTCCGATGATATTTCTGATGGTGCTTTGTCCATAGAGTCACCAGGGAGGAGGCAAGTCTCTGGCTTCTCAATAGGGCATCATCTCTTCAAGACAAAGCTACCTCAGTTGTTGGGCCAATTGTCTTGAGGTTCGGTGAGGTAAATTCTAAAAAATTATAGAAATCCACTAAGTTGTTATTTTTTTGTGAAAAAATCGTGATTTTATGCATTTTCAATTGTAGAATCCCCTTAGATCTCTTTCTTGAAGCTTTTGGAGTCGATCCTGATGCCTCACAAGCTCTGATGAGCTTGGATTGAGTGAATGGTGTCCTTCTTTTATTGCTCGGGGATGAAGGATCATCCGCCATCCTTTTTGCGTGATTGGAATGGACGATCATGATTAATCTGATTAGATTATTTGATTTTATCCATTAAGAACCGCATGGTTAATCCCCACAGTCCGATCTTAGTGCGAACAAAATACATCACGCTGACTCGCATCGGGTGATTTAAGTGGCCAATCCCATAGTGCCATATGGAAAGCATCCCCACATCAGCTCCAGCATGGCGCCAATGGGATTAGGCATTAATTTGGCTTAAAAATGTATTTGAATTGCTCAGAACTTCAAAAAGTTCATAGCTAATTGTAGAAAAAAATACAAGTAAACCCATTTTGGAAAGGGTAAATAGAAGGGATTTTAATAACAAAAAGACTTTTTTATGATTTGAACAATGATTAGAGCTTAATTAGGGTTTGATTTTTTTCTTTAATTAACTTAATTAAGCTCTAATGGCTTGGCTAATGAGTCTCAAATTAAATGTGTTGATTCTATGGGATGTTCTCTGTCTCTCATTATTTTCTTGAGATTTATTGGCAAGGTAATTAGGAGAATTTATAATTTTAATCTTAATTACCCTCCCTAATTAATTTAATGATCATTAAAATTATTAAATAATACAATTTTTATTATTAATGATTATTAATCATGGTTAACAGTGGGAATGATAGGGGTGAATGATCAAGGCCTCTCCCTTGATCATTTGCTTACTCTTTTCATGCGAGGGTTTAATCAAATCATTAATTAATTAAGAAATTAATTAAGCAATTGACAATGAAAATTAATCAAACTGAAATGATAATCTCTTCAGATAATTAACATTCATTTCATGGGTTCCTCTTTATGTGTTCAATAACATAAGGACCCTTAAAAAATTATGATTAACCCATGGGTGTGGAGAAATCATAAGGGTACTTATCATAGTTATTTATTTAATCTAATTAACACTTAAGCATGAGCCTATTGCATTAGGTCCTTTAGGAGCATTGCAATTTTAATTTCTCATTTGCATGTCATTTGAAGCTCATGAATAAGTGCATAATTAAATTAAAGAAGCATAGGAAAGGGTAATGAAATGAATTACTTAATAATTCAAACCTAATTAATTCATAAAATCAACTTAATTACTTCTTTTAAAACACATTAAATCATTTATATGGTTTGGGATAAAAACATCAAATGTTTCTCCTCTTTAAGATTAATAACTCAAAACCAAAAATCAAATTCCATAAAAAGCTAAGGTTAACCTTAAATAATTTTATTTAATGTGATTGTTCATAGGAATTAGTGTAGTTGAATGAATTATGTGAGAGTGTTCTACTATTCCTTTAGAATCATCATATATGTTGTATGTCATTTGATATCATACATTCATGCTTTCAAACAAAAATAATCAATTGAATTTATTTATGTAAAGTTCATGTGTTGGATTAATCTTATTATATATGTGGCTATTATCACTAATAAATCTCAAAATTATTTTCAAAGCTACAAATTGATAATAAAAATTTGGAGTGATATTAGCTATGAATTTGTATATATGGGATTTGCTTGTGTTCGGAACCTAAGCATGTTAAAGTGTTGCTTTCTTTTCTATATTCATGTATGGGTTACATATGTTAGAATGTTAATTAGTATATAGATTGGACATCCCAGGAATACGAGTCTTTAAGTAGCCCCATGGAGGTCATTGATTATCTCACTTCCCTAGTTAACAAAGGCACATAATTTTTTGATTTCATGCTTATATGTACTTGTACTAGAATTTGGATAGAGCTTCACTTTATATGTATACAAATTTACAAAAATATAATATTTGCATTAATTTTCATTCTTATAATTGTGTGTACATTCATATGTATTTAAGATAATAAGTATATAGTCTGGACATCTTGGGAATACGAGGCCTTAAGTAGCTCCATGGAGGTCATTGATTAACTCACTTCTCTGGTTTAAACAATGACACACACTTGCTTACATATTTTATACATGTGTGTGTGCATTTGATTAAAGAATGAAGATCTCTCCTTTCTACCAAAATATTTGCATCCATAATCATTTAAGTGTGACAAAATAAATTGTATGTATAGTTATGTTAAGTCTCAAATCATATGCATGATTATTGATGATGAAAAGGAATAGTGCAATGCTATTTATGTGATGAAAAATCAGCTTCATTAATCTTAAGATGCCTTTCATGTTGTATAGGATTCTTTAAGGTTAACCCAAACTCAGGATCAATAAAATATTTAATGAACCATTCATTAAAAGAAACCAAGTCATAATAACATACTTTTAGAAAGTAACTTAGGATATGGATGAAGGAGGTTAAGCCTTCTTCTTCTCTTTACAATACTTAGATGTTAAGTGAATATCAAGTGAAAAAAATACAACTTAAAATTCACCTATCCCCTAAATAACTTAAAAGTGAAATTACCCTTCATTTTAAATTAAATTATTTCAAAACTTTAGGAAATCATAATTTAGGTGAAACTTTATGCAGGTGATTATGTTAATGGGGCCACTAAAAATAAATATAAATGCATCTACTTGTAGGTTGCTTAGCCCCTTAACATAATCCATGATTAAGACAGGTGGGTTTGGTTACCCATGTGCATGGTGCTAAGTCCAAATTTTGAAATATAACTGCTTAGGAATGTATATATGTTTAACTAACATCTATTTTGCAGCTGTAGTTAGATTTTATTTTTCATAAAAATATAACTTTTGCAAATAGGAATTAGGATTAGTGTTATGAGATTTAGGATGAGCAGTGGCTAGGAGGCATAGTATTGGGAGGTCCTCTGAAGCCTTGGAGCATAATCAAATCAAGAAGAAAAGAAAAAAAGAAGGAAGAAAAAAAAAGCAAGGAATGAAGACCCCCGTGGAATCTAATTTAATTCTAAATTATAATATTCATTTATAATCTTGGTTGTATAATGATAGCTAACCATTTTTTCTCAACCATTTTTTTACAATAATTTTTTTTTTTTGTATAGGTTTCTTAAACTTGATGTTTGAATGTGTGGCCTGGATGCGGTAGGCTCTTTAGAATAAAATTAATTTTTCTACCCTAATTAATAACTCATAACAAAATTTTAAATCAACTCATAACCTCACTTTAAAGCTTAGGCCATAATCAAGATAATTAAAAGATTTAGCAACCCCACAACTAAATGTTGAATGTTTAACATCATGCATACCATCTTGTTTCACTCTTGAATTATGATGGTCTCCATTCTTGCACTTTGGGGAATGCTTGACTTGTGAGAGCACCCCCTCATGATGGAGATCTCCCTCTCTTTGATTTGGCTAATAACCCAATTTCATCATACATTTAGATATAAAATATCCCAAAATTTTGTCCAAAATAATGTGTGAAAATGATATAAAATTTATAAAATTTTGCATTTAACTTAAGTCATGATTTTATGCCAATCATGTTCTAGTCTCTTAGGGAGTGAGTTTAGGACTCTAGTCTCTTTCCCATTAAATAATAAGCCTAACTATATTGTAATTACATAAGACTAGCCTACATGATTTTGAATCATAGGAGGTGTTAGCTGACGACCACTTGGTCATTTGTAAGTCTAGAAGAGTCCGAAGAGTTTATCCTCTCTTGTGGAGGTAAGCCATTACATCCCCTTTTACGATTAGATTTAGGTCACATTCTTAGCTTGTGATAAAGCAACCTAGATTTAGGATCCAAGGTTGCTTCTTCCCATCAGGCTATGAGTATAAATCCTCATATCTTAGGCATTCCCACAATCTTGTGTTGATGGATCGTAAGCCCTAGCTTTCTAATAAAAGTTTCACTCAAGCTAAAATAAATTTTCACTTTCAAATATATAAAGCCTCACCACAGGATAGATTGGAGTGCTTATTAGGCTTTCTAATATCATGAGTGCTCCCTACTTATCTTCCTTTGGATTCCAAAAATAAGTCTTCCAATTGAACATTCCCGCTTGACTTTCTAAAAATAACCTAATCCTTTGATAGTCTAACCTTGAAATCTTGGAGATAATTGATTGACTACTTTAATTGAGAGTTTTCTTAAGAAATCTTATTTCCTAAGATGTAATTAACTATGGAGGCTTTCCTTCATAGGGAATTAATGAACCCAACATAAAATAAACCCTGCTTTACTTTTCCATGTAGAGTAGGGGAAAGATCTCTGGTATGTACAAAGACCCATCATGTCTTAGGAGTCTTATTAGGTGATTAGGTCCATTATAGGGTGATTTTTCTATCTCTCGAGGTAGTTTATCATATCTTAATGTCATACCCAATCACTTCAATAAATACCCCCTAAGATCTACGTGATATCCATATGGCATCTGAATTAAAACACCATAGATTTTTTTGGCAAATCCACTAGGGATGGTTCCTCTCTCCATCTTTAGTGGTCAATCATCATCTCCAAGCATCGATAGTGGACTTATATTTTATATAAGTCCAAGACTATCATTCTTTCCATTGACACTTTGCTTATTTCATTCTTAAGCAAAGGTGGCCAACCTCCTTTAGGTTTTAGGACCTCACTCCAAGTAGATCTTAAAACCCCTACTGGGTCTCCCAATAGGTGAAAAAAAATTAATCAAATAAATTACCAAAAAATAAATCAAATAGAATCAAGAACCTCTTATCACTAGCTTGGTGAAGCAAAGGTTCATCCAACATCTCCATATTTCAATGAAGTCTGAATTAAAAGAAAAATAATTTTCTCCAAAATTTTAGAAATATCTCCAAAAAAATTAATGAACCCCATTTAACATAATTAAATTTTGTTGAACGTTGCGTTATTCCTCATACATGGTGTAAAGGTGTAGCAAAATACCAAGAGAAGCTTCAGAACATCAAATATAAAAAAAATAAAGTTTAGAGCTAGGAATGGGCTTTGTACCATTGGACCTCTAAATGGTGATGAGTATTATTTAATAATAAGTAATCATCTAGAATTTCATCAACTTTTTGTGGTCACATCTAATCTAATTAATGAATGTTGCTCATAAGTATTGGATAGTTAGAATGATTTCTTAATACAAGATGAACCTCCTGAGTTTGAAAAAGAGATAAAATCCATGATAATTAAATTAAGAGAGGCCAACTTAGGAATAAAAGAAAATCCAAGACAAATTTTTATAAGTTCATCACTAAATACTAAAGATGTTTATGAGTTAATTGGTTTGCTTACAAATATAAAGACTTCTTCACTTGGAGTTATGATTAAATGCAAGTTCTTTCTTCAGAAGTAGTGGTCCATAAATTTGAAATCAAAGTCGACAGTACTCATGTAAAGTAAGCTCAAAGGCACATGCAATTAGAAATTGAACAACAAGTGATTGTTGTAGTCAGAAAATTAAACGAAGTTGGCTTTATATAAGAAGAGAAATACCTTTCTTCATTAGCCACCATCATTCTAGTTAAGAAAAAGAATGGTAAAATTTGCAAATGCATGGATTTTAGAGTCCTAGGTAAGACTTGTCCCAAATTCTCGTTACCCATACCAGAACTCATGATAGACATAACCTCCTCGAATGAAATTTTCTTATTCATGGATGGATCATTTGAATACAATCAAATTAAGATGACATTCATGGATGAGAAATATACAATGTTTAGAACCCTAATAGAAGTGTTTTATTACATGGTCATGTTGTTCGATTTTAAAAACATTAGAGTCAAATATCAAATGGTGATGACTATGATGATTTAATTTATAACCAAGTGGAATGTTATATTGATGATTTAGTTATAAAGACTAAAAAAAAGAGAATCATCTTCATGATCTTAGGATCATCTTTGAGCGGTTGCACCACTATAACTTAAAAAAAAATGAAGGCCATTTGCTACCCTTTGAAGTGCGCCTTTAAGGTGATTTTGAAAAACTTTTTGGGTTTGGTAGTAAGATACCATGGCATAGAAATTGATCCAGGAAAGATTAAGGCCATCCTAGAAATGCCTCCATCCAAAAGGCTTACACAATTAAGGTCTTTAGGGTAGATTAGTATAATTAAGGAGATTTATATCTAATTTATTTGGAAGATGTCAACCATTTGCAACTTTAACCAAAAAATACACTAAATTTTTTTGGGATGAAAAGTGTCAAAATGCATTAAAAAATTTATTTAATGAATCCTTCAATTTTGGCTACCCCAATCTAGGGCAAGCATTTGATCTTTTATACTATGGCCTAAGATAAATCCCTCCGTACCTTGTTAGCTCAAGTTAATGAGGAAGGTAAAGAACAAGGTCTTTACTATTTAAGCTGTGCTGACCTCACTTTTGGAGTGAGGATTAACCCTCTCATCTTAGACTTAGGAATCTTCCTAAGCACTTGGATCTCTTTAGTAATATGACACTTCTAGTGATTGAGGGAACACTAAACTCAAGCTTAGAGACTTAAGTGGCATACCCTAAGCCTAGGATGTGCCTTAGAGCATATAGGTCCTATATTATAGCCTAAACCAATACCTATGCCAATTCATCCATCCATCCAAACCTAAACTCACATAAATGAGACACAACCAATCTAAAACCTACTTAATTAATCATAATTGAATTTGGTTTTCCAATCAAAGCTCCAAGCCAAATTGACTTAGACCCTAATCTAAGTTAACTCCATCATGATCCTGTGAACCCAACCCAAAGCCCATTCAAGCAAACCAAATCCAATTTGATTTTCTCAATCACTCCAACCATTCAATAAATCATTTCAAACTCCTTCAATACTTACAATTAAACTAATTAAATCAAGTGAATTTGATCAATCCAAGTTAGCCCATTTAACCCAAAAAGTTCCAATGAGATAAAACCCAATCAGACCTAAATCAAATGCAATAAATGCCACTAATAAACTCTAAATCCATCATTGAACCCCTCTCAACACCTAATTGATACCAACTCAACTTGATTTAACCTGATCAGCCCAATTGGTTCACTTGACCCAATATGACCAAAATCACCAATTTGATTCAAACTTCAAACCAACCTTGGATTGAATCAACTCAACCAATCCCTTCCATAATGATTGTTGATCACTATGGTGTTTTAATTTGGAGTTGTAGGGATACCACATAGATCTTAGGGTTTTCCTAGGAATATTCTCAATTAAAGTAGTCAATAAGTATCTCCTAAGACTTTAAAGTTAGACTATCAAAATATTATGTATTTATAGAAATCAAGTAGGAGGGTCCAAATAGAGGGACTTATTTGTAAATTCTAAAGGAGGATAAGTAGGGAGCACTAATGATACTAAGAACCCTAGTGAATGCTTCAAACTATGCTATGGCGAGGCTTCAGATATTTAAAAGAGAGAATTTAATTTTAGCTAAGTTGGAATCTTATTAGAGTGTTAGGGCTTATGATCTATCAACACAAGATTGTGAAAATGCCTAAGATGTGAGGACTTACACTCATAGCTCAAAGTAAACAATTGGCCTTGGAACCTAAATCTAAGATGCTTTAGCACAAGCTAAAGGCACAACTTAAGTCTAATCAGAAAGATGGGATATAATAGTTTACTTCCATAAGAGAGGACAAATCCATGCCGACTCTTCTAAACTTACAACTACTTGGGGTGGCCGCCAACCAACACCTCCTTTGATATAAAACCTTGTAAGTTGGTCTTATGTATATGCAAGATAGCTAAGCTGTTGTTTAATTAGGAAGAAAACTAAAGTCCTAAACTCACTCCCTAAGAGACTATATCTTGATTGGCATGAATATATGATTTAGACTAATGCAAAATTTATAATATTTTACACCACTTTTGACACATTCATTTGGACTAAGGTTTATGATAATTATGCCTATATGCATGATGAAATAGAATTATGGGCTAAATCAGCGGGAGGAGGTGTTCTCCACTACAAGGGATGCTCTTAAAGGTTAAGCATTCCCCTATCATGCAATAATAGAGACCCTCCCTACTCAAGAGTGAAGCAAGATGATATGCTTGATGTTATAACATTCAACATTCAACATTCAGCTAAGGGATTGCTAAATCTTTTATTTATATTTATTGTAACCTAGTCTTTAAGATGAGGTTGTGAGTTACATTCAAAATTTTATTATGAGTTGTTTAATGAGGGTAGAAAACTTAAGTTTATTCTAAATAGCCTACCGCATCCATGCCACACATTAAATCATCAAACTTTAAGAAACCTATAAAACATGCCCTTTCAATTGCTTCAATTAAACATAATAATCAAACATTTACAAATTTCATAAAAGAATAAAAGGTTAGTGTGGCTGGTTACAACCGTACACCTCGAAAAAGAAAGGACTTGGGTAGCCGAGCTCAACTTTTATACAACCCAGATTATAAAAGAATATTACAATTACAATGAGATAGATGTTATCGTGATCTTCATTCTTTGTCTCCTTTTCTCTTTCTTTGGATTAATTTGCTCGAGGCTTCATAGGGCCTCCGAGGTCTTTGCCTTCTAGCCACTGCTCATTCTAAATCCCATAACAGTAACCCTAATTCCTATTGCAAAATTACATATTCATGGAAAATAAAATCTAACTACACCTATAAAATAAATGTTAGCTAAACAAGCATACAGGCCAAATAATTATACTTTATTTATTTGGACTTAGCATCCTGCAGATGCGTAACCAAATCCACTTGTCTTAAGTGGATTATGCTTAACGACATAAGCAACTTGCAAGCAAGAGTATTTATATTTATTTATTATTATAGTGTCCCCTTTAGCATAATCCCCAGCAGAAAATATCATTAGACTAATAGTAACCTAACATCCATTCTACGCATAAATAATCTCAACATATTGTCTAAAACATCACATAATAAAATAAGACATAACATCACAACATACACCGACCTAACTTAAGGTTAGAATTGGTGACTTAGCATTCTAATGTGTGTGCTAAGGTTTGGTGTGATATGTCTTAACTAGGCTTTAGAATTATGATTATCTAAAGTTTGGAATTATTTAAGTTAAACATTGGGGGATGTTCCACTTCAATTTATTAAAAGAATTGGTTAATTTTAATTTGTATTTTTCTTTATTTCATTTGTTGCTTATTTAACATCTAATTATTATGAAGAGAGGAAAGAGGTTTGACCTCCTTCATCCATATCCTAAGTTATTTTCTATAGGCATATTATTATGGATTTGGTTCCTTAGTGAATGACTTATTAAATATTTTTCATGAGCCTAAGTTTGGGTTAGTCTTAAAGAATCTTATCAAAACATGAAAGGCATCTTAAGATTAATGATTGAATTACTATCGCATAGAGAATATTCCATCATTCCATTTCATCATTAATGCATGCATATGTTTTCATTTTTTTTATTATTTATGATATTTAATTTAACATATCTATACATGTAATATATATATATATATATATGTGTGTGTGTGTGTGTGTGTGTGTGTGTGTGTGTGTATTTGTCACACTTGAATGATTGTTAATTCATGTATTTTGGTAGAAAAAAGAGATTTCATTCCTTAACTATGTATACATACACATGTATTAGAGATTTAAACAAGTACATGCTATTGTTAAACAAGGGAAGTGAGATTATCTAAGACCTCATTGGGGTTACTTAAAACCTCATGTTCCCGGGATGTCCAAACTATATACTTGTTATCTTAAATACATATGAATCTATACACAAGCATGGGACTAAAATTCATGCAAAGATTGAACTATAACAAATTTTTTATTCATGTAAAGTAAAGTTCTATCCAAATTCTAATACATGTGCACATATGAATGAAATTAAGAAAGTATGTGCCGTTGTTAAACCAGGGAAGTGAGATTATCTAAGACTTCCTTGGGGCTACTTAAAGCCTTATATTTTCGGGATGACCACACTATATACTTGCTAAAATTCAAACACATGTAATCATACATATCAATTATGAAAATAGAACATTCCTTTAACATGTTTAAATTATATGCTAATGTAAATTTCATTGAATATTTATAGCTAACATTAACTTAGATTTTCATCATTTACTTATAATTTTGAAAATAGTTTGAGATTTATTAGTGATAATAGCCACACCATATAATAAGATTAATTCAACACCTGCAACTTATATATACATAACCATATTCATTTGATTCTTTTGTTTGAAAATATGAACACTTGATACAAATGGCTTGCAAATTTATAATGATTGAAAAGGAATAACTAAACATTGCCACATAATACATTCAACCATATTAATTCCTAAGGACTATCAAGTCAAATAAACATTCCTTAAGATTAACCAAAGTTGTTTTATAAAATTTGTTTTTGGTGTTTGAATTATTAAAACCTAAAGAGGAGAAAAGACAATTAGTGTTTACCCCATCTCACATTGGTGACTTAACATGTTTAAGGAAAAGAAATTAAGTAAATTTTATGAATTGATTAAGTTCAAATCATTAAGCAATCAATTTAATTATTCTTCTTTAAGCTTCTTTAAATTAACTAACCACTTAACCATGAGCTGCCAATGATATTCTTATGAGAAATTAAAATTTGCAATGCTCTTAAGGGGACCTAATGCAATTGGGCTCATGCTTAAGAGCTAATTAGATTAAGGAAAGAATCTAAGTTAGGTACTCTTATGGTTTTCCCACACCCATGTGTTAACCATAATTCCCTTAATAACTTTCTACTATTAAACGCATAAAAAGAAAATTACTAAATTAAATTTGAATTATTTGAATCCATTATTAATTTAATTTGATTTATCATCTTATAATTAATTCTCCTTAATTCTCTTTAATTAGTGCCTAATTATTAACCCTCCATGAATATGGAAATATATTTAGAAAGGGTCCTAATTATTTCCCCCCACCATTCCTACTGTTCATAGTGATTAATCATTATAAACTATTTAGTTTTTCTATTTAATCCTTTTAATAAATATTAAATTAATTAAAGAGGGTAATTAGTGTTGAAAATTGTACATTCTTTAAATTATATGGTTAATAATTCCAAGAAAATTATGAAAGGTAGAGGACATCTGATAGAACTAATCCACAAAATTTGGGATCAATTGGTCAAGTAATTAGGCCTTAATTAAGGTAATTAGCCTAAACATCAAACCTTAATTAAGCTTTATTCATTGATCAAAATTTAAGGGATTTATTTTTATTAAATTCTCCTCTATTTACCCTTTCCAAAATGGGTTTATTTGTATTTTTGGATTTTTTTATAATTAGTTATGATTTTTCAAAGTTCTTGTATTTAATTATATTTTTAACACCTAATTAACCAATTAAATCATCAATGCCGCGCAGATGTTGACGTGATAATGCTTTCCATGTGACGCCATGGGATTGGTTATTTAAAACATCCGATGCGGTAGCTGGCTCAGCGATGACAAACATGGTTTCATCCTGACCATCTGATCTTGGATTAGATGATCAGGATTAATCCCATGGTTTCAGCGGGATAAAATCAAAAAAAATTAGTAGATTAAATCACTGCCATCTATTTTAATCACGTGAAATGGACAGTCGGTGATCCATCGTTCCCTAAGCGCCAGAAGATGGACTCCATCCACCTTCCACTGATTGATCTAAGCTCAATGACGCTCGTTAGATGGCAAGATCGACTCCAAAATATTTAGGGAGGAGATCTAAAGTGATCCAGTTATGGAAATCACATGAAATCACATGAAATCATACTTTGCTTCAGAAAAGACTAACACCTAGAGGGGAATTTACATTTGTCAAATTTTTACCTCACCGGAGCTAAAGACTGGCGGTCCGCCAACTTAGGTGACTTCATCTTGAAAAGATGAAGAAGCCCTATTGAGAAGATCTTGAGCTGCCTCCTCGCTGATTCCTCAGTGGACTGAATGCCATCATGAAGCTCATCGGAGTTGGTCTAGGGACGCCTTCTAGTGATTAAATCACTTAGGGAATGATTTGTTTTGATTTGCCGAGGTGTGGTGAAGGTGTGGGAAGAGTTAATTTTAGTTTAATGGAGTTTTGGTGAGGTTGAATGGTCAGAGCTCTCGATTTTGGTCAGTGATTGGTCTCATCATCAATTGAGTGTGCTATGGATGCAGGCTCGAAGCGAATCTCTGAGGAAGTGAATGGATGGGGAGGAGTATACTATCCTCCCCAAGTGAACCAAGGGCTGAGATTGGCTCAGACTTTGGCAGTCATCTGAGAGGGGTAGGTGGCTGTAGGTGGTAGGGGACTACTGAGGTGGAGGTGTGTGAGAGGCTGAGGGAGGATAGTGGGTTACCATGGAGCATACCACCTTCCCTAGGTGGACCAATGGAATGCTATAGGTGAACTCACCCTCTCATGGCCAAAGGTTGAACCCAACAGTCCTGGGTTAGGTAAGGTTAGTGATCCTAGTGTCCAAGAAGGGCCAAAGGTGGTTGCCAAGACATGTGGAGTGGGAGAACCCATCCAAATAGGGATTTTGTCCCATTTTGGTGGCTTGGTTCAAAGGTTTTGACTTAAACTGGGCTTACCATAGGTTGGGTCCACTTGGGCTAGCCCATAGTGACCCAAGGATGAGTCATGCCAAGTTTGGTTGGGTTTGGATTTGGGTTGGCTCAATTTGACCCTATGGGTCAATTTGGGTTCAATTGGGTCATGTTGACCAATTGGTCAAATTAGATCAAACTAAGAGTTTGGGTGACTTTAATAGGTCATTTGGAGTGTATTGGTGCAATTGGTTTTGTTTAATTTGAAGTGGATTTGGATTTGATTCACTTGGGCTCATTTGGGTCAAATTAGTTAAGTTGACTAATTTGGTCAAATTGGCCAAATTGGCTCAAGCATGGGTTTGGTTTGTGTTCAATTGATTATCTAGGAATAATTATAGGTGTTGATTTGAATTGATTTGGATTAGGGAATGATTTAGTTCAATTTAACACTTTAGGTCAAATTGGGCTAAGTGAGGTTGGTTTTACCAAATTGGGTTCAATTTAAGGTTGAATCAAGTTTAATATTCAATTTATGATTGATTGGATGTATTAGTTAGAATCAATTTGGTTTAGGATTTGATTCAACTCAATTTAGCCCTTTAGGTCAAATTCAACTTAGGTCAAGGGACCAAATTGGCTTGGTTGAGTTCAATTGGTAGTTAAGCCATGTTCAATACTCAATTTATGATTGATTGGAGCCATTGATTGCAATCAATTTGAGTTGGAATGAGATTTGATTCATTTTGGTCCATATGGGTTAATTGGGTCAACTTGGATCAAGTGATCAAATTGGTTTGGTTTGATCCAATTGATTGTAATTGGGTAATCAACGATGATCAACAATCATTATTGAAGAGATTGGATTGGTTGATTCAAACCAATTTGGTTTGGATTGAAGTTTAAATCAAATTGATCCATTAGGTCATATTGGGTCAAATGAACCACTTGGGTTGATTGGGCTAAGTTGGTGTCAATTAGGTGTTGAGAGAGGTTCAATGATGGATTTAGAGTTGATTAGTGACTTTGATTGCAATTGGTTTGGGTTTGATTGGGTTATAGCTCATTTGAATTTCTTGGGTTAAATGGGCTAACTTGGGTTGATTGAATTTATTTTATTTGATTGATTTAATTACAAATATTGGAGAGGTTTTAAATGATATATTGAATGATTGGAGTGATTGAGAAAATAAAATTGGATTTAGTTTGCTTCAATGGGTTTTAGGTTAGATCCATAAGATCATGGTGGAGTTAACTTAGGTTAATGTTTAACTTAATTTGGCTTGGAGCTTGGATTAGAAAATAAATTCAATCTAGGTTGATTGGATAGGCTTGAGATTGGTTGTGTTTCTTTCATATGAGTTTGGGTTTGGATGAGTGAATAGGCCTAGATCTTGGAATAGGCCATATGATAAGTAGAACCTATTTGTCTTAGGGTATAACCTAAGCTTATGCTATGGCTCTTAAATCTCTAAGCTTGGGTTTAGTGTTCTCTTAGTCACTAGAAGCGTCTTGTAACTATGAAGATCCAAGTGCTTAGAAGGGTTCTAAGAGTAAGATAGAAAGGATGAATCCTCACTCTAAAAGTGAGGTCAATAATCATCTTTGATTACCCAATTGCTATCAATTGAGTCAAATCAAACCAATTTGGCCATTTAACCCAAGTTGACCCAATTGACCTAAAGGGCCAAATTAGACCAAATCATGTTTTAAGCCAAGTTAATTACAATCAATGACTCCCATCAACCACAAATTGAGTATTGAACATGGCTCAACCACAAATTAAATCTAACCAAGCAAATTTGGTTTCTTGACCCAATTTGACCTAAATGGTCAAATTCAGTCAAATAAAATCCTAAACTAAATTGATTATAACTAATACTTCTAACCATTAAATTGACTATTGAACATGATCCAACCTTCAATTGAACCCAATTTGGTCAACCAAACATAATTGACCCACTTAGCCCAATTTGACCTAATGGGTCAAATTGAACCAAATCATTCCCTAATCCAAATCAATTCAATTCAACACTTACAATCATCCCCAAATGATCAATTGAACCTAAACCTAACCCATACCCAAGTGAATTTAGCTAATTTAGTTAAATTGGTCAACTTAACCCATTTAGCTTAAATGAACCCAAATGAACTAAATCCAAATCCACTTCAAATTGAATCAAACCAATTGCACCAATACTTTCCAAATGACCAATTGAACTTATCCAAGCCATCCATTTGACCCAAATTGATCAACTGGTCAACATAGCCCAATTAAACCCAGATTGACCCATATGGGTCAAATTGAGCCAAACCCAACTAAAGCTAGACCAAACCCAACCAAACTTGGCATAATTCATTCTTGGGTCACCATGGGTTTGCCCAAGTGGACCCAACCTATGGTGAACTCAGTTTGGGTCAAATCCCTTGAACCAAGCCACCCAAATGGGATAAAATCCTCATTTGAATGGTTTCTCTCACTCCTCATGCATTGGCAGCCACCTTTAGCTCTTCTTGGACAAGAGGACCACTGACCCAACCTAACCCAAGGCTATTGGGTTTAGCCTTCGGCCATGAGAGGGTGAGTTCACCCATGACACTCTATTGGTTCACCTAAGGAAGGTAGTACACCCCATGCCAGCCAATGCCACTCACTTGGCAACTCAAGCACCTCCACCTCAGTAGTCCCCTGCCACCTACGGCCACCTACCCTGGCCGAACGACTGCCAAAGGTTGAACCAATCTCATCCATTGGTTCAAGTGGGAAGGAGGTATACTTCTCCTCATCGATTCAAATTTCACGCACACACCTTCCTCAGAGCATTCCATATAGTCCAAGCCTTCTCCTCAAATCCCTAGTGCACTCCATCACTGGAAAGACCAACCACTGAGCAAAATTGGGAACCCCATCTGTCCAACCTCACTAAAACTCCACAAAACCCAAATTACCTCTTCCTACACCTTCACCACACTCTTGTGAGTCTAAATAAATCATTTTCTGAGTGATTTGATCTCCGGAAGGCATCCCTAGACCAGCTTCGGTGAGCTTTATGGTGGCGTTTGGTCTATAAAGGAATCTGCAAGGAGCCAACTTGAGATCTTCTTAGCATGGCTTCATCTCTTTAAGACAAAGCTACCTTAGTCGATGGACCGCTAATCTCTAGCTTCGGCGAGGTAAAAATCTGGCAACCTTAGATTTTCCCCTTATGTGTTGGTCCTTTTCAAAATAAAATGTGATTTCATGCGATTTCCACCATACAATCCCTTTAGATCTTGTCCTTGAACATTTTGGAGTCAATTTCACAATTGACCGAAGCTCCAAAGTGAGATCGAGTATGCGAGCTCTTTTCGGTCTTCGGGGACAGATCATCGACCATCCATTCTACATGATTAGAATGGACGACCGTGATTTAATCCACTAGAATTTTTTATTTTATCCATTTAGATCCACAAGATTAATCCCAACCATTCAATCTGAGATTGAATGGTTGGGATGACACCATGTCCTTCACCACTGAGTTAGCAATCGCATCAAAACTTTTAATAGCCAATCCTATGATGTCACGTGGAAAGTGTTGCCGCGTTAGTGTCCGTGTGGCGCTAATGGTTTAAGTGGTTAATTAGGCATTAAAAATGTAATTAAATAGCCATAACTTTAAAAGTCAATAACTAATTGTAGAAAAAAAAAAAAAATACAAATAAACCCATTTTGGAAGGGTTAGATAGAGGAGAATTTAAGAAATATAAAATTCTGAAGTTTGGTTTAGTGAATAGTGCTTAATTAAGGTTTAAAGTTTAGGTTAATTACCTTAATTAAGGCTTAATTACTTGGCTAATTAATCTTCAATTTAGTGAAATAGTTCTATGGGATGTCCTTTGCCTCCCATAATTTTCTTGGGATTATTAGCCATGTAATTTAAAGAATGTGCAATTTCCAATCCTAATGACCCTCCTTAATTAATTTAATGTTTATTAAAATGGTTAAATAGTGAAAATTAAATTATTTATGATGACTAATCACTATGAATAGTGGGAATGGTGAGGAGAAATAATTAGGATCCCTTTCTTAGTTCTTTTTCTAAATGCATTTCCTTATGAGGGTTAATTAATACATATAATAATTAAGGATTAATTAAGAAAAATTAATGACAAGATAATAAATTAAATTAATTTAGTGATTGGTTCAGATAATTCAAATATAACTCATTAATCGTCCCTTTATGTGTTTAATAGCATAAAGTTATTAAGGGAATTATGGTTAACCTATGGGTGTGGGAAAACCATAAGAGCACTTAACTTAATTCTTTCTTTCTTTAATCTAATTAACCTTTAAGCATGAGCATAATTGCATTAGATTCTTTAGGTGCATTGTAACTTTTAATATCTCATAAGCATATCATTGGAGGCTCATGATTAAGTGGTTAATTAAATTAAAGAAGCCTAGGGAAGGGTAATTAAATTAATTTCTTAATGATTTGAACCTAATTAATATATAATAATCATTATCCTTAAACACATTAAGTCACCAATGTGGGATGGGGCAAGCACTAAGTGTCTTTTGTCCTCTTTAGGTTTTAATAATTCAAACACTAAAATCAAAATTCGTAAGCAACTTCGGTTAATCTTAAGGAATGTTTTTTTGACGTGATTATCCTTAAGAATTAATGTGATTGAATGTATTATGCGCCAATATTTAGTCATTCCTTTTCTATCATTATAAATTTGCATGCCATTTATATAATGTATTCATGTTTTCAAACAAAAGAATCAAATGAATATGGTTATATATATATATATATATATATATATATATATATATATATATACATGTGTTGAATTAATCTTATTAAATAGTGTGGCATTATCACAGATAAATCCCAAATTATTTTCAAAATTATAAGTCAATAAAAAAATCTCTAAGTTAATCTTGGCTATGAATATTCAATAAAATAATTTAAACATATTAAAGCATTATTTTATTTTTATAATTCATATTTTTCTTTACTTATGTTTGAATGTTAGCAAGTATATAGTCCGGACATCCTGGGAATACGAGCCTTTAAATAGCCCCAAGGAGGTCTTAGATAATCTCAATTCCCTCATTTAACAATGACACGTACTTGCTTAATTTCATTCATATATGTACATGTGCTAGAATTTGGATAGAACTTTACTTTATATGAGTAAACAATTTGCTATAATACAATCTTTGCATGATTTTCATTCTCACATTTATGTGTATGTTTACATGTATTTAAGATGGAAAGTATATAGTCTGGACATCCGGGGAACACGAGGCTTTAAGCAGCCCCAAGGAGGTATTAGATAATCTCACTTCCCTAGTTTAACAACTACATGTACTTGCTTAAATCCCTAATACATGGGTATGTATACTTAACTAAGGAGTGAAATCTTTCTTTCTATCAAAATATATGCATTAACAATCATTCAAGGGTGTCAAAAATGCAAATATATACATTGCATGTATAGATATGTATTAAATCAAATACCATGAATAAAAAAAATAAAAATATATGTATCTTATTAATGATGAAAAGGAATGGTGGAATGTTGTCCATGTGATAGTGATTCAATCTCATTAATCCTAAGATGCCTTTCATGTTTGGATAAAATTCTTTAAGACTAACCCAAACATAGGTTCAATAAAATGCTTAATAAACCATTCACTAAAAAACCAAAGCCATAGTAATATACCTTTACAAAATAACTTAGGATAAGGATGAAGAAGATCAAACCTCTTTCTTCTCTTTATAATAATTAGATATTAAGTAGTTATCAAATGAAACAAATAAAATTAAAATTAAAATTAACTAATCCTTTTAATAACTTGAAGTAGAACAACCCCTAATGTTTAACTTAAATAATTATAAACTTTAGATAATTATAATTCTAAAGCCTAACTAAGAAATGCCACACCAAACTTTAGCGCACACATTAGAATACTAAGTCACCAATTCTAGCCTTAGGTTAGGTCGGTGTATGTGGTGGTGTTATGTTTTGTTTTGTAATGTAATGTTTTAGACTAGATGTTAGGATTGTTAATGTGCAGATTGGATGTTAGGTAGCTAATAGCCTAATGATATTTTTTGCAGGGGATTATACTAAAGGGGCCAGTTAAATGATAAATAAATATTAATGCTTTTGCTTGCAAGTTGCTTATACTGCTAAGCATAATCCTATTAGGACAGGTGTGCTTGGTTGCCCATATGCAGTGTGCTAAGTCCAAATATATGGAATATAATTGCTTGACTTGTATGTTTGTTGAACTAACATCTATTTTGTTGGTGTAGTTAGATTTCATTTTCCATACATATGCAAATATTGCAAATAAGATTAGGATTAGTGCTATGGGCTTTAGGATGAGCAGTGGCTAGAAAGTAAAGACTTGGGAGGCCCTGTAAAGCCTGGAGCAAACCTATCCAAAAGAAAGAAAGAAATAAAGACAAAAAGTTGAAGACCCCCATAACATCTATTTCATTGTAATTGTAATATTCTTTTGTAATCCGGGTTGTATAAGGGTAGAGCTTGATTATCCAATTTCTTTTATTTTCGGGTGTCGGCAAGTTTTGCAAACCTTTTATTCACAAAACTATAAATGTTTGATTATTATATTTAGCTTGTGTAGTAGAAAAGGTATGCTTTTCATAGGTTTCTTACAGTATAATGATTTGATGTGTGGCATGGATGTAGTAGGCTCTTTAAAATAAAATAAAATTTTTTACCCCCATTAATAACTCATAACTAATTTTAATACAACTCATAATATCACCTTAAAGCCTAGGTTTATGATCAATATATATAAAAGATTTAGCAACCCCTTAGATAAATTTTAAATGTTATAATATCATGCATATCATCTTGTTTCGCTCTTGAATAGGGAAGGTCTCCATTCTTACACGATAGGGGATATGTTTGACCATTGAGGGCATCTATTGTAGTGGAGAACATCTCTTCCAACTAATTTAGTCCATAATCGTATCTCATCATGCATATAGGCATAATTGTCCCAAGCCTTAGTCCAAAATGAATGTGTCAAAATGGTGTAAAAATATTATAAATTTTTGCACTACTCTAAGTCATGTCATGATCTAGTCTCTTAAGGAGAGAGTTTAGGACTCCAGTTTCTTTCCTAAATAAATAATAGCCTAGCTATTTTGCATTTACATAAGATTGGCCTACATGGTTTTAAAGCATAGGAGGTATTAGCTGGCGTCCACTCCAGGCAATTGTAAGCCTAGAAGAGTCGGGATGGGTTTATTCTCTCTTATGGAGGTAAACCTTACGTCCCATTTTTTTATTATACTTTGGTCATACTTTTAGCTTGTGCTAAAGCATCCTAGATTTAGGATCCAGGGCTACTTATTTCCTTCAGGCTATGAGTATAGGTCTTTACCTCTTAGGCATTTTCACAATCTTGTGTTGATGGATTGTAAGCTCTAACATTCTAATAAAGATTTCAACTTAAACAAAAAGTAAATCCTCTCTTTCAAACATATAAAGCCTCACTATAGAGTAGACTGAAGCACTAACTAGGCTTCCTAATATCATGAGTACTCCCTACTTATCTTCCTTTGGAATTCATAAATAAGTCTTTCTACTTGAACTCTTCCACTTGACTTTCATAAATACCCAATCCTTTGATAGTCTAGCTTTAAAATCTTTAGGGATATTTATTGACTACTTTAATTGAGATTATTCTTAGGAAATTCCCATTTCCTAAGATGTAATTAACTATGGAAGCTTTCTTTCATAGGGAACTAAAGAACCTAGTATAAAATAAACCCTGCTTTACTTTTTTTTGTAAGTAAGGGAAAGATTTCTGGTATATACAAAGACCTATTTGCTTTAGGAGTCCTTATTAGGTCCATTGTAAAGTGATATTTCTATCTTTCGAGATGGTACATCATACCATAATGTCATACCCAAATCACTTCAATAAGTACCTCCTAAGATCTGCATGGTGTCCTTATGACTCCAAATTAAAACACCATAAGCTATAAGCTTGGAGATGAAATATCCGCTAATTGAAAAGCATTGTTTAGCCTTACTTTTTGCTACACAAAAATTGAGGAATTACATGCTCTCTCATAAAATAAATGTAATATAAAAAAATAAATCTTGCAATATCATATAACTCATCCAACATTTTCTAGACATCTGGCATGGTGGTTAATGATTTTATTGCAATTTAAAATAATTTATATTCCTCTCCATGCTATAAAGGGTCAAGCTATTCTAGACTTCTTAGCAGCACATCTGATCCCTAAAAATTCTCTATTGAATGATGATCTTCTCGATGAACAGATGATGTGTTTCAAGGAACAAAAGAATGCCACTAGGAAGATGTATTTCGATAGAGCAGCATCCTCTAAGAAAGGTAAAGATTTGGATATACCTATCCCAAGGAAAGTTAGGATTAGATTGGTATTTATAACTCTAGAAAAGGGAATAATGTAGTATTCCTGTCATTTATCTAAGCCATGTACAAATAATAAATCTGAATATGAAGCATTAATAACTAGCATATAATTAGCAATCTTTATGGAAATTTTTTTTGGTGATTCCCAATTGGTAGTTTGCCGAGTGGGTCAGACCTGTCGAGTATTAAACCCAATACTTTTGATTATTATTAATACATGATAAAATTACACAGGTAGATCCCTTCTGTAACTTTTTATAAGATTCCACCTAAAGATAATTGCACAGCTGATGCCTTAGCAAAGCTTGCAATGGAGATCACTTGTCCAAAAGAAGAATCAATCCTTATAGAAGTTCATAACTGCCTAGTTTTGTCTTCTATAAATATAGACTATGTAAACAAAAAGTAGAAACTAATAGCCACTCTTTTTGAAGGTCAGGAGGACACTAACTAGAGACAACCATTCACTGACTATTTAAGTAAGGGGAGGCTTATGAAAGATAATAATTAGCAAACCAATTCAGGAAATGATCTTTATCTTATTAATTAATCAATAGTGTGTTATACTGCCAGTCATTTGATCAAATATGGTTATGCTATTTATATAAACATGAAGCCCATAAGATTGTAATCAAGGTTCAATCTGGAATGTGTGGCGCACACCAATCCAGTCCCAAAATAAAAACTAAAATAAAAATTAAGAGACTTGGATACTAGTGTCCTGTAATGATAAATGATTGCATGGAAACTATACATTATTATTATTAGTGTCAAGTACATTGTATCATCCTACATCAAACATTTAGCATATTTCACATTATAATTGCTTCATGGCCTTTTGAGAGTTGAGGAACTGACATCATAGGGCTTATTGATCCTTCATCTTCTAAGGGACATCACCTTATATTAACTTCATGAAGAAATCCCATTATAAGAAGTTAAAACACATAATGTATTGAATTTCTTTCGAAAACATAACATATATCGATTTAGTATTCTTCATCGAATCATATGTAATAATAGTATGGTATTCAAGTTTACTAAAATAAATCATTTTGTATAAAAATATAACATTGATTGGAGATATTCAACAATCTATTACCCTAGGGCAAATAGATTGGCCAAAACTTTTAATAAGACACTTGTTTGAATCTTAAAGAAAATCTTAGATGACAATAAACATCAATGACATGAAAAGTTGATTGAAGCCTTACGGGCCTATTGAACTACTTATAGGATACCAACTTAATTTACTCCATTCAACTTGGTTTATGGAGTTGAGGTAGTTCTCCCTTTAGAGGTGGAACTACCATCTTTAAGAATCACCGTCAATAAACAAACTATTATAGAAAAAATGCCTAACTATGGAAGAGCTTAAGAGTCTTGAAGAGAAGCATTTGCAAGCTCTAAAAGACCTTGAACTCTACCAATCATGTATGGTTCAAGCCCATGATAAATTAGTCCATCCTAGAACCTTATGAGTATGAGACTTGGTTTTAGTTCTTTATAGATTGATTCTAGTACATCACATAATTGGTAGTAAATTTGAACCAATGTAGGAAGGGCCATTTATTGTAGAAATGGTTTATGAAGGCGATTCTTGTCAGTTGATAGACAGTAATGGAAAATGTCCAATGCTTCCCATTAATGAATGTTATTTGAAGAGATATCATATGTAATCATAAAAAAAAAATCAATAATGTCATATTGTTGGTAAAAAAATCTTTTTTATATAATTGATTGGGTCTGGTTATTTTCTTTACAAGTTTATTAATTGTCTTTGATTCAAAATCTTTATGACAATGTTGGCAACTTAAGAAAAGAAGCAAATGTTTATAGCAATTTTCACCGGCTCAAGTAATTAAGCCATTCATTGTACCTTTTCTATACATCTCTTGGGTTTGGAGTTAGTTGTTGTGCACCATTTGCACAGATTCAGAGCAAGTCATTTATGGAACCTTTCCTGCTTTCTATAGGTTAGGAGAAAACCCTTCATGGCACCCTTCTTATGCATCTTTCATAAATTTGGATCAAGCCCTTCATGGCCCCATTCTTGCCTTCCATTGGATAGATTCAAGCCTTTATGACCCTTATCCTCGTTCTAGCTATTTATGTCAGAATTAAGCCATTGATGCCCCTTTTCTAATAGCTAACTAGATATGAGTAAGTCCCCTAGTGGCATCCTCTCTAACTACCACTCATAGATAGGAGTAAGTATCCATAGTCGCATCCTTTGAAGGTAAGAAATTAATAGGATATAATTTATTCCACTATAGACACCTATAGATCCTTCCCTTAGGTTGGTTAGTCAAGGCTATCCCCTTGACTAGTTTTGCCTAGGAAAATGTGAGTCCCCATGCTTTCTTCCTAGGTTAGTCATTAAAAACTAATGGGAACCCCTTAGGTTGTTTAGTCGTTAGGGCTATCCCCTTGACTAGTTTCAGCTAAGAAGATGTCAATCCTTATGCTTTCTTCCTAGGATAGTCATTGAAAATTGATGGGAAAGAAAAACTTAGGATCTAGCTTATCCTAGTATGGACACTTACAGATGGCAAAGAAAAACTTAGGAAAATGTGAGTCCCCATGCTTTCTTCCTAGGTTAGTCATTATGGTTATCCCCTTGACTAGTTTCACCTGAGAAGATGTCAGTCCTTGTGCTTTCTTCATAGGTTAATCATTGAAAATTGATGGAAACCCCTTAAGTTGGTTAGTTATTGGAGCTATCCCCTGGACTAGTTCCACTTAAGAAGATGTGAGTCTTTATGTTGTCTTCCTAGGTTAGTCATTGAAAATTGATGGGAAATAAAATCTTAGGATCTAGTCTACCCCATTATAGACAAATATAGATCATCCCCTTAGGATGGTTAGTCATTTAGACTACCCCTTTGCTAGTCCCACTTAAGAAGATGTGAGTTCCTATACTTTCTTTCGAGGTTAGCCATTAAAAGCCAATGAAAGCCAAACTCTATTATAGCCAAATTAAGAATAAGTCCATCAGAGGCATCTTTTTTGGTTATTATAACTTTGTTAAGATTAGATTCTTTAGTAAGTTTTTTTTCCTAGTAACATGTTTATTCTTCTTAAAAACTAGCAAATCTAGACACTACTAAGAATGAATCTCTCTAAATCAAATCAACCTAAGATAGTTCATGCCTATATTTCATAATTGATTTCAACAAAATTTTAAATCAAAACCAAAGATCAATAAAAAATTTAATTTCTAACCAAAATTCAAACCTTTACAAGCATTATTGCTTGTAATCTTTATGAGATTTGTTGATTAGTTTTGTCAATGTCAATATATGTGGTGTACTCTTGTTGGTCTAGCATATATATTGGGGGCCCATTTGTTGACCACATTTTTAGATGAGGTTGACATCATTCTAGTCATAATATTTAGGCCCTAATATTAGATTAGAAGATTTTTAGTTAAGAAATCAAGACACTACACTTAATGATTTGGTGAACTAACTAAAATCAAATAGCAAATCAAGTCAAATACTAAATTTGAAGCTAAAACTAAACTTGAAATTAAAATTAAGCTTAAAGTCTAGGTCATCCTAGTGAATCTTCTGAAACTTAATTTAACCCAATTGTATTAGGTGAACCCAAATCAAACCTAAATCTAGTAAAATTTAATAGAAATCTAAATCAACACATTTGAATTTAAATTTAAATTCAATTGAACCTAAATTAAGGTAATTTGGGTGGTCGACCCAATTGACCCTTTTAAGCCCAAATCACTTAAGTCCAAGAAAGATTAAATAAAATAAAAACCAATTGAAAATGAATTAAATTAAAAGTATAGAATTAATTCATAAATATAAATGAACCCAAAAATAAATTTAGATGAGGTTCAAAGTGCTAAAGTAGGATATTTGACCTAAGATTAACCCATGCGAGTCCCACCAAGTCAAAGATTAATTAATCAAAATTTGATAAAATTGAGCCATTTGAGAAAGTCAAAACCATCAAATGAACATGTCTAAATACGACCATAAATAAATTTAAATTCGAAGGGGACTCAAATGGCAATAAGTGAGTCACTTGACCACAGTATACTCAAATAAGTCCTATTGAACTCAAATTAAAAATAAATTAAAATTAATTCAAATAAAACATTCAAAATCATTTGAAAATTATAATTAAATATAATTTAACCAATCATTAGGTTTAATTTTAACAATTTGGTCATTTAACCCAAGTGAATCAATATTAACCCATCAAGACCAATTTGAATAAAATTGGATTTAAATCAAAATCAACTTCAAATTTATTAAAATTAATTGAATCAAATCATTCTAAACACTTAATTAAACATACCTCAATTGAGTCAACTTGGTCACTTAACTCAAATAAATCCAAATTAACCCATTTAAGTCAAAAGGGGGCTAATTTGAGGTAAAATTTAAATCTAATTAAAACTAAAAGAAAATAATCAGTTATAATTATCATAAATGACTAGCTAAACAAAAAGGAATCTTAATCTAAATCATAAAGTGACCAAATAGGCTAGAAGACTCTACATGACCCATTTAGTTTAAGTGAATCAAACAAGCATAAATTTAATCCAACCTAAACATAGCTTAGATCAGTTGATCCATAAATCATTCAAATGATAATTAAGATGAATTGTAATTTATATCTATGGAATCCTAAAATGAACCTAAGCACTTGAATCCAAACCCAATCTAATTGAACTAAACCCAACTCTTAGTTTGTCATGACCTCAACCAAAGCTAGCAATAAATCCACCCAAAGAAGTATGAGGTACTTCCATGGAGTAAGGAGGAAGCCATGTATGGCCCAAACTAAGCCACATAGCTAATCCCATCAAAATTCTCCCATACCTCTCTTTATCCATCTTATTAATTATTTTAAACATGTGCTCTAACCTCCTCACCATCTTTAACATCATCACACTATCTCTAAAGGGGTAAGATTATGGCCAAGTATAAATAGAAAGAGAGAGACCAAATTCAAGATGGTTGAACATTTTAAGACTTTTCTAAATCAAATTGAGCTTGAACGAACCTTCTCCCTCCTCCCCAATCTCTTCGATCACTCCCCACATTAACTTCGATAGCAGTGACATACATTAGTCTCCACAAACCCTCCTCCAGAGCTTCATCTCAACCCCTTTAAGGATTTTGAAATGAGAAACATAGCTGAGATGCTCCCTTAAACCTAACCACCATTTCAATTCAATTTGGTTATTTATGAAGTTAATTCAGATTAGAGTAGAGTCAAGCCATGTAGATGTTTGCATCTAAAAAATAAAATAAATGGAACATCCCAACTTGGGGCACTATGTCACTTCAATCACAGCACGTAGACACTATTTCCACATTATAGAATCTATAAATGAAAATCACCCCGACAATTTCTTACTTCAATAACATAGCACTACAGTGCTATGATCTCAGCATCTAGGCACTGTCACAATGGCCTTCAGTTTTAAAAGTAAGAAAACTAACCCTTTTCTACCCTAGTAGTGATAATCACCTAAGGGGAGTGGGGGAATAGTTGAAGGGACAAAAAATTTCCCAAGAGGCAGAATGCTTGCTCAAAACCTCTATAAAAAAGAGGGGAATAGCCCATTTTTCTTCTAATTATTAGGATTTCAGATTATTTTACAACTACTTCTGAACTTCCTATCTCTCTTCCAAGTACTCTCAGACACTCAATTCTCTCTACAACGCCTTCTTTCCACTATAGAAGGCTGTATTCTTATCTCGCGAGGTAAAAGTAAAGTATGACTGTTGCAAACTCCAAGTAAAAAGTTCTTTTATGCAATTTCTTCCTCCCTACAAAAAATTTTGAAGTTCTCCAACATCGATCTTGGATCCGGTAAGAAATGGAAATTCTCCCTATGACAATCTTAGATCCGGAGTAAAGGAGAGAAATTTAGTTTTATTATAAAGCATTTTATGCATAAGAATTTCAAGAATTTTAAGTTTGGATGACCTCTATCGTTAAACTTGGTTCTAGTATGAGATGAAACTTATCCCTCCGGCCATCTTGGATCTAAAGCAAGGGAGAAGAGTGTTTTTTGCAGTAAACTTTTATCACTGTTAAAGTATTATGCTGCAAAATTTTTACAAAAAGTATTAAATTCTCCAAGAATCTGGTTCAAAAAATAGAGTTTCTCCGCAGTGCCATGATGGCAAGTCTCAATGTCGAGAAGCTGATCTATCCTATTTTAAAGTCTTTGATACTTCACCTCACAGCGTCGAGGTGCCAAATATCCAACACCTCAAGGCTAAGCTCTTGGGTTAATGTCATTCTTGTAGCACCACCCTCTCAAATTTCAAAATGAAGAAACCTATTTTGAACTTAGTTTCGATGTGAAACAAAATCCTCCTTTCATTGATCTTGAATTCGGGGCAAGGGAGAAGGGTGCTAATGCACTCAATAATTGTAAAACTTAGCATTACTTTGCTGTTATGCTACCAAAATTTCAAATTTCTTCAAAAATATTAAATATTAGGCATTGATGAAATAGCACCAAGACGTTACAGTTATAGCACCGAGGCACTAAGCTCTCAGGAATCTTGAACCTTAGGTGAGAATTTCACAGCACTAAGGTGCTTATGTTCTGGCGCTGAGGTGCTGAGCTCTCAGAAAAATTAAACTTAGATACTCACTTGACAGCACCATGGCGTTGAGCTCTCAGGAAGTTAAAACCTTAAGCACTCAATTGATAGCACCGAGGTGCCAATACTATAGCACCGATGCATTGATCTCTCTAATATTAAACCTAAGTGACATCTATAGCGCCATCATGCTCCACATGCTGCGCCTAAGCGCTAGTCACCTAGTCAAAATGGTTATTGTGAGAGTGAAAATGAACACTTATTACTATTTATTACAATTAATTCTATAACCGACTATAATTGAAAAGCATTTCAAACATTGATGTAGCATCATGACACTTTGACATAGTGCCATAGCATTGGTTAAAATTTTTTTCCTTTCTAATTAAAAGCATCTGTCCATCTGCAAGCCTATTTGAATCAATCTTTGACTGACACTGTGGTGCCACATCATCAACACCTAAGACTAGTTAACTAGTCAACCTGATCAAATTATTTTAATCTCATGCCATCTTAAGTGCTGTATTGCTAACCTTATAGCTCTGAGGCATCGAACCCTCGAGTTTTTAAGACATGAATTCCTACTTTATAATAATACAATGCTAAGGTGCCATTTTAATAGCTTTGAGGTGCTACCATGATAGTGCTTAGGTACCATTCTTCCAGTGCTAAAAAGCTGCTCCCTAGAACTACAAATTAATATTTTTCCATGCGAATACCTTATAATAATGGTATTTCAAAGGAATGTAAGTCTAATCTACTCGATCACCATGCGAACAACCTATAAATCTTCTTGTTTTAAATGCGAACATCCTATACCCTAAAAATTTGGCATTCCAAAAGAATGCAATTCCAATCTATGTTTCGCCATTTGAACAATCTATACCCAATGGCCTTCCAAGGGATGTAAGTCCAATCCATATAGTTGCAAGATGAACTTCTAAAATATAACTTGCTTTCCAATGGATGTAAGCCTAGTCCTATGTTCGCCATGTGAACTACTCTATACATTTGGCTTTCCAATGGATGTAAGCATGAGTCCTATGTTCTCCATGCAAACATAATACTATAAATTTGGCATTCCAAAGGGATGTAAGTCCAACCCTTGTGTTTTCCATGAGAACACCCTGGAGGCATTCAAATGGATTTAAGCCCTACATATATCGGCAATGCAAACTTCATTGAATTATTAAATATAGCATCATAAAATTTAGTTTACCTTTAATTCACTAAACCCTACACTAAATTTATAGTCTACTCAGGCTATCTGAGATGAGGCAACCCACGGCTGCTAATCAGACCCCTTGGACATTACGGCTAGCTCTCTGATGTTGGTAGACTAGAATAATGTAGCCTCAAGATGTTGGAACCATGAGATCTTGATTGTGACTACTCTCCTATTTTTTTAGACAATCATCCACACCATATAATTAAACACTAATTTATTTTAGAAACTTATATTATTTAAAATAAAGATGGCTGAGAGTTTCTAAAAAGAGTTTTTTTAGCGAACAGATTTCTGGTGACTCCACTAAGGATCACTTCTCTCTCCATCTCTAGTTAAAAAAATTAAAAATATATGGTGTCATCATAGACTTAAAAAATTGGTGTTGTCCACTCTTAGATTCCCTTAGGCTATAATCAACATTGGTTTTGATGGAGCTACTCTCAAGTTTGAAATAATTTTTGAGGTTGTCTAGTTTCTTCCCGCGGACCTATAATTGAGCTTATCATTAAAGGTATTGGAATGCCAAAGACATTCAACAAAAGAAGGAGATCAAATGTGATCATTCTTAATGAGCTTAAGCTTAAATATTCAGTGTCCAAATCTATTTTTGATAGGTTGTTAAAGGGAATTCTGATAATGCCTGCTAAGGATAAGATGACCATTAGGCCCAAGCTAAAGTCTATTATCATCAATCCAATTAGCAGTGCATCTTGGGAGCCTACTATCGTACAAGATGCTACTTTTACTCTAGGCTGTAATGACCACGTAGCATCTTCCTCAAAAAAAAATATCTAGGAGAGCTCGAAGAAGGTATAATGTTGGTTGCAGAGCTACCAGATTGCCCATTCATTCTGAACAATAATACAAACCATTGGTGGAAGCAAACATACCCACAATAATAATTTTGACCTCCTTTGATAGGTCAAGAAGAATAGCTCTAGAGGAGCTATCAAGAAGTCTTTCTAGGATGAACATACACACCCCATATCACATAATCAACCATAGAAGGAGGAAACTATCTCCTCCAAAATCTATAAAGTTCTGGAGGATGTTAAAAATTAAAAGCCTTCATAAAAGAATAAAGAAGTTGGTGAGTTAGTTCGCCAACCCAACAAGTTCCTACTCTAAGAGAGGTGGGAACATTAAAAAACATCTTGCCCACTTTGAGCATAACTCAAGGCCTAGGGGTTTAATGTTTGATGAACACCAACAATGAGCCCTCCAGTACAAAATGACTAAGTGGCCAGTTGTTGGAAGGTCCCAACAACCACCATGAAAAAAACAATATAATTCATCCGGTGAACATTATGGTGTGACATCTAGGATGTATTCCCAAATATCCACCACTAGAAGGTCTCGATCAATTTGGGTACCTTAAGAGTCCCAAGTCATCAAGGATGAGACTACTCAAAATGAGCTAGACCCACCAACTTTGTTTTACTTTAAATAATCTTATTCCATAGGATTATCTTTAGGAATTAATTAGGGTGAATGAATTTGCATGCTTTCATCACTATTTTTCTTTCCTAATATGCTAACTGTGTATGTCATATGAAAATCATACATTCATGCCTTTTAAAAATCAAATTAAAAATGAAATATTTTCTTTATTTCAGATTGCGTGTTTTGGCTAAAGTAAGAATATGGATGGCTATTCGGACTATTAAATTCAAAATTATTTTCAAAACTTATAAATCAAATATTACATCTGAAAGATATGATACTTATAATTATTTATAAGCTTGCATGTTAGTATAAATATAAAGTTGTGTATTCTGTGGCTTTCCTTCTCTTCTCTTTTAACATGAATTTGGATGGATTTGCAAAGTGTACAGTTCTTTTAAAAGAACATAACACTTACTTTTATCCTTTCCTATCCACTTCCATGTTATTAATTAAGAAGGATTCTCATATTTACACATGTAAATTAAATAACCAAAAAATTAACTAAACAAACATCAACTTTTGCATGATTTTCTTTCCATTCATTTCTTTTTGTACAAGCACATGTATTTAAGAAAATTGGTATATTAGTCTGGACAACCCCGGGGTTGTGAGACTTTAAGTAGCCCTAAGTAGGTCTTGTACCTTATACTTTTGGTGCTAATAATGGCGACATACTCACTTATATCTTTTATACTTATAAATGTGCATATGAAAAATGGATAAAAGAATTACTCTTTTTCAACTTAACAAAATCATGCATCATGAAGCATCCAAATTTTCTTAAGTAACTCTCTTAGCATTCATCATTAAGGTGTGATAAACTTCAATATGCATGTATAGATATGCCTAGGATTCATCCATATGCATGTTACACATGTTGGAAAAGAAATGAAGTGTTGTGTGTTTTGTGATAACATTTCGCTTTACTTAATCTTAAAATGCCTTTCTTTTGAATAGGTTTGTTTAGGGAAAATCTAAACTTAGGATTAATTAAAACACATAATAAAACATTCACTAAATAATAATCAAATATGAATCCACCTTAGAAATTACCTAAGGTAGGAAGAAAAGAGAAGTTCTTAGTAATTAAATAGGTTCATTCAAACCTAATCAAATAACCAAATCAACTAAATCACTTAAATGAAACCACCCTCTAAGTTGAACTTTTTCATACTTAGAAAACTCTAAACTTAAAGTCTAGCTAAACATACCGAACAAACCTTAAATAGCACGCACATTAGGCTAAGTCACCACTTCTAGCTTTAGGTTAGGGCAGTGCATGGTTTGATGCTTGCTTTTATTTTGTGATGTAATGATTTAATCTAGATGTTAGGGTGTATGTGCGTAGACTGCATGGTAGGGCAATCTTAGTCTAACCATTATCTTCTGCAAGGGAATGTGCTTAAGGGGCGCTGTAATAAAAATATAATTGCTTTTGCTGTGCAGGTGCTTATACCCTTGAGCATAATCCAAAATAGGCCAGGTGAACTTAGTTACCCATGTGTGGGGTGCTAAGTCCAATTTATATATATACATGCTTGGGATTGTTTGGTTTGTTTAGATAATCTCTATTTTGCATGTGTTAGTTAGATTTACTTTTTCCCTTTTCATGTAATTTTGCAATTAGGATTTTGGAATGATTGTTATGAGGTATTAGGATGAACATTGGTTATAAGGCTATGCCTTATGTACCATGTGAAGCCTTTGGAGCAACCATATTCCAACCAACCAAACGAAGAAAGAAGAAAGAAGAAAGAAGAAATGAAGAATGAAGACACCCATAATAATGAATTTCTTCTTGATTGTAATTTACTCATTTGTAATCTGAGTTGTATAAGGGTAGAGCTCGGCTACCCAATTTGTTTTTGAGTTTGTGCGGTGGAGCCTAACCATAAATTTTCTTTTATTCTTTTGCGCTAGCTTTATAAATTGATTGATGTTTGTTTAGCTTGTGCATTAAGATGACATCTTTTCCTAGTTTCTTTCTTGCTTTGATGTATGGCTTGGGTGATGATTAGGCTCTTAAAAAATAAATTTTCTATCCGCCTAATCAACTCAAAACTAAAAATAAAATAACTCGTAACCTCACCTAATGCCTAGGTTATAAATCAAGATAAAAGAATTAGCAACCCCCTTAGCTAGATGTTGTATTACTTTCTCACATCATGCAAAAAAATATATTATTTCACTCTTGATTAGAGGGCTTGGACCTTTGCCAAAGAACTTGGCTTGACCTTTGAGAGCCATGGTGGAAACACACCTCCTTTTCTTGTTAATTTTGGCCATAATCTAATTTCTCATGCATTAGGCATATGAATCCTAAAGACTATGTCAAATTGATTATCTAAAAATGAATATAAAAATGTGATAAAATTTGCATTATTTTTAAGTCATTAAATCATGCCCTACATGATCTAGTCTCTTAGAGAGTGTGTTTAAGGAGTTAGTCTCTTTCAAAATAAATAACAGCTTAGCTATCTTGCAAAAGCATTTCACTTGCCTACATGTTTTGAAATTGTAGGAGGAGTTGGTTGGCGGCCACCCTCAGGCAGTTGTAAGTCCAACAGTCAGGTGGTTTATCTTCTCTTATGGAGGTAAACCAAATACCCATTTTCACCTTAAATTTAGGTTATGCTTTTGGTCCTCACCAAAGCTCCCTAGATTTAGGTTCAGAGGTTGCTACTTTCCTTTGCGGGCTATGAGCATAAATCCTCACATCTTAAGTATTTTTCATGACCTTGTATCATGGAATTGTAAGCCCTAAATTTATAATAAAAATTCAACTCAAATAAATCAATTCAATTTCAAAAATGCAAAGCCCAATCATAGGATAGTTTAGGGTGCTTACTAGGCTTCCTAGTATCATAAGCATCCCTTATTCCCATTTTGGATTCGATAAGAACTCCCTTCTCTTGATCGATCCCACTTGACTTGTCTAAAAATAAACTAATCGATTGATAGTCCTACCTTTCAAAATCTTTGGAGGCAACGACCATTTACCTTAATCGAGCGTATTCCTAAGGAATTATGTTCCTTAGGATGTAATTAACTATGGGGGCTTGCCCCTGTATGGAACTTAACAAACCTGGTTTAAAATAAACCCTACTTTACTTTTCCATGTAAAGTAGGGGAAGAATCTCTGGTACATTTTGAAGACCCATAGTCCTTAGGAGTCCTTATTAAGGTGATTAGGTGCATTATAGGGTGGAGAGTTCTATCTTTTGAGATAGTACACCTTTCCTCAATGTCGTACCCGATCATCCTAATAAGGACATCTATGGATCTACGTGGTGTCATGACAAGGCATCATATTTTTGTTTTCATTTACCCTCTTTTCCAAAAGGGGATAGATGAAGGCAGGAATAATTAACTTTCACCATAATTAGATTACTGCCTTGGGTCTTGAAGTGAGAAAGTTACAACTTTGAAAATCCATATGCAAAGATGTTGAGTTTGGATTTTTATCACTATGCACTACTTAGCCAGATATATTATCAGACACAATTACTACTGCAGAGACCTCATTCAACACAACTTTACATTAGGTCTCTCTAGTTTGCCAAGATCTTGAGCATAGTCTCAGAGCCTTGAGATTTTATTAGAGGAGCTTTATAGTGCATAAATTGAACTCCTCGACATACCTGTTGAATTTAGAGAGTTATAGCTGAGGAGACAGTATCTATTAGAGAGGAGATCTGTAGTCAAATAGGCTATCAGAACTATAGAAGAGGATTGCTCACAGATAGACACTCAAATGATTAAAATTGAGTATATTCTTTCCTCATCAGTCCACAACCAAGAAGCTTCCCTTTATCATCTCCATGAAGCTTGAGAGAAGTAGTCTACTATGGCTTATAGAGCTCATACAACTTTTGTCTGTATTAGAGAAATTTAGACTTATGATTTGTAGATAAAACCTCTTTATGTCACTATCTTATATGATATATAAAAGTGATTAGAGATTTTCCAAGACTATATTTTTTCTCTTCATATTATATTACTGCATATAATCATCAACAAATAAGTAAGAAAATAATGAATGCATCATGTCTAATTAACATGACACATTCATTAGGGAAACTTTTGTTTGCATTTATAAAAAAATAAATGGAACATCCTCACTTGGGCATTGTGGCATTGTCGTTACCTTACAGAATCTACAAATACAAATTGCCCCTGATGATTTCTTACTTAAATAACATAGTGATGCAACACTGTGATGACAACACTTAGGTACTATTATGATGTCCTTCAATTTTAAAAGCAAAAAAAAAAAACTAACCCATCCACCCAGCATCGACAATCGCCTAGGAGGAGTGGGGAATGATCAGACAGATGAAAAATCACCCAAGAGGCAGGAACAGATGCCCAAAAGCTTCTATAAAAAGAGAGGAAATGGTCCACTCTCTCCTCTTCTTCTTTTCCCCTTCTAATTGCTAGTATTTTAGAGTTTTTTTACAATAGCTTCTAAACTCTCTCTCTCTCTCTCTCCTCCGAGTACTCTCAAATGCTATATTCTCTCTACAATGCCTTCTTGCCACTAAACAAGGGCGTGTTCTTATCTCACGAGGAAAAAAGCAAAGTGCGATCATTACAAACTCTAGTTAGAAAGTTCTTTTATACAAATTCTTTCTCCTTAAAGAATTTTTGAAGTTCTCCATTGTTGATTTTGGATCTGGTGAGAAATGAAAATCTTTTCTCCATCAATCTTGGATCTGGATTAAGGAAGAAGAATTCAATTTTATTAAAAAGCATTTACACACAAGAATCTCAAGAATTTTAAGTTCAGAAGACCTCCTCCATTGAACTTGGTTCTAATGCGAGAAGAAAATTCTCCTTCTGTTAATCTTAGATCTTGAACAAGAGAGAAGAGTGCTTATTGCACTAAAATGCTATAAAATAAAGCACTGCTAAAGTGTTGTGCCACTAAATTTTCATAAAAATTGTTAAAAATGGTTTAAAAAATAGAATTCCTCCTCTGCAGCATCACGAAGTGAAGTCCCAGTGCTAAGGCACATTGTCCTAGTGCTGAGGCATTGGGCTCTCATGTTTTAAAGTCTTTGATGCTCTGCTCCACAACACCGAGGTGCTAAATGTCCAATGTCATTCTTGCAGCACCGTAGCACTACTCTCTTGGGTTATAAAATGAAGAAACCTTATTTGGCATCCATTCCATCATCGAACTTGATTCTAGTGTGAAACAAAAATCCTCCCTCCATTGATCTTGAATCTGGGGCAAGGGAGAAGGGTGTTAATGCACTAAAAATTATAAAAATTAGTATTACTAAGGTGTTATGATGCTGAAAATTTAAATTTCTCCAAAAATATTAAATTTTTGGTATTAACAAAATAGTGCCAAGGCATCACAATTTCAACATTGAGGTGCTGAGCTCTCAGGAATCTTGAACCTTAGGTGTGCATTCCACAACTCCAAGGTGTTTATATTCCAACGCTAAGGTGCTGACCTCTCGATAAAATTAAACTTAGATATTCATCTGATAGCTCCATGACACTGATATCATAGCACCAAGGTGCTGAGCTCTCAGAAAGTTAAAATCTTAAGCACTCAACTTATTGTGCCAAGGTGTTGATACTATAGTAGAGGTACTGAGCTCTCAAGAATCTTGAACCTTAGGCACACATTCCATAAGGCCAATGGCTTATGTTTTAATGCTGAGCTCTTAGAAAAAATTAAACTTAGATACTCATCTGATAGTGACATGGCATTGATATCTCAATACCGAGGTGTTGAGCTCTTAGAAAGTTAAAATTTTAGGCACTCAACTGATAGCACCAAGGTGCTGATATTATAGCCAAGGCATTGATCTCTCTAATATTAAACCTAAGTCACATCTATAGTGCTATCGTGCTCACATGGGGCGCCTAGGTGCTAGTCACCTAGTCAAAATGGTTACTGTGCTAGTCAAAAAGAAAACTTATTATAATTTTTTATAATTTATTTTATAACTGATCATAATTGAAAAGCTTGTCAGACATTGATGTAGTGTCACTGAAACTTCAACACAACATCATATCATTTGTCAAAAAGTTTGTTCTTTCTATTAAAAGCCTCTATCTATCTTCCAGCTTGTCTGAATCAACCTTTGACTAGCACTGTAGCACCACAATATCAGTGCATAGGCACCGATCAATTAGTCAACCATATCAAATTATTCCAATCTCATACCATCTTAAGCATTGCAGTGTTGGCCTTATAGCACCAAGACACCGATGTTGGTAGGCTAGAATAATGTATTCCCAAGGTGATGGAACCATGGGTTCTTGATCAAGACTACTCTCATATTTTTCTTAGACAGTCATCCACACTACACCATTAGACACTGATTTATATAAAAACTTATATTATTTCCAACCATAATTGAGAGTTCTCTATTACTAAGGTAAGAGGAGTAATTAACTATGAATGCTTATGTTCATAAGAAGTAGAACCTAGATCTAAATAAACCTTAACATAATGTTAGGGGAAATCTGATTGAATATATATCAATTTATCTCATCAAGAATATACTTTTACATATCCCAATAAAGATGGCAGAGAGTTTCCAAAAAGATATTTTTTAGTGAACAATAAATTGGTTGTAAATCGACCCCTCGTCATTTTACAATTGAAACTCAATATTTTCACTACTTAGATCTCCAAAAATTTACTCTTAATGGTCAATAACTCTCAACTTATGGTGAAAGGTTAGGGATATATTCACAACTATCAATTCCTTTTATTTGGAATAGTCATCTATGATTTAGAAACACAATTTGATTTAAACACTTATAAGAACCGTGAAATGAATCTAGGCCATCCGATCTTTGATTAAATGGTCTTGATTTGAAATCCCATCCCCATCACATTAATAAGCTAGATCCACATGGATCTAGCTGGCCCAATCACATGTTGAAACCAGTAAAGTTTCACCCAATCAACACCACATTAGTGCTAACTAGGTTAAGTGGAAAAAAATATGATTCTCTGGATTCCCAAATCCTAAAAAAGCTCTATAACTTTAAATATTTAAAGAAATTAAACCACACAACCAAAAGTACAATCAAGAGAGTTATGGATTCATCTCATTGAGATGAATCCATTAAACTAAAAATTCCTAATTTTTATTAGGTAATTTTGGATTAAGTTTAATAAAAAATAAAAAATTCTAAATTAAACATAAATAAATAATCTAATTTAAACTTTGAGGAATTAAAATTATGATTAAAACACATCTCTAACAAAAATTTGAGGAATTATTGGTGATTGAATTGAGACATATAAATATTTAAATCACCATACCTTAATTTAATGAGAAAAATTAAAAATGATTCAAAGAAATTAGGAAAATTTTTAAAATTAACCCACGGCATCGTAATAAACATCAATAAACCAAAAAACATTAATGAAACTCACTAGAACTCATTAAACATAAAAATGACCTAATTAGGTATTAATTGAATTAAATTATTTAATTAATTAGGCAGAACTTAGAAAATTCATAGTAAAATGAATAAAAATTCAAAAATGCTAAATAAACCCTCTTTAGATTTATCATTTAAAGAGCAATCAATGAAAATTAAAAGCCCTAATCAATTATTAATATTTTAAGCCTAATTTGAGTTTTATTGAAAACACTAATATCTTAATTACTCTTAAAATGTACCTATGATCACAAAGAAAAAAAAACTCAAGGGAAATAAAATTGGTAAAGAACCCTAATTGTCATAAAATTTTTAAAATAAAAAGACTTCTAAATCAGAAGTTATTAAGTTTTTAAAGTATAAGTCAATTTAAATTAAAGAATAAAAATATTTACATAAATTATAAAAATTTACAAAGTCAACTTCAAACACTTTCAATGTTATCACAGGACTTAGGAAAAATTTCTCGGCCCTCTCAAGTTAAGAAATCATAAAAATTGCATATTTAGGATTTAAGAAATAATAAAAGGCATTAAATTAATTAAATCCTAGTTTTTTAAATTTGATATATTCAAAATAAATTAGATAATTAATTTAAATGTATGATTAATGAGTCTCTAAAATTTCACATTCAAATAAGAATTCATTAAAATTAAAATCATTCCAAATTCACTTAACATTAAGTGAATAACTAAAATTATAATTAAACATAAATAATTTATCCAATTTTTAGCAGTATAAACATCCAAATAACTTAGAACCTTAGAATGACCTAGATTAGGTTTGGAACCTTAAATATTTTATCTCTTTAGATTTCTTAGGCTAAGATCAATAGCCAAACTAAAAAAAAAATCTATTCATAAGAAACTAAACTTAATTAAACAATAAACTTACAAAAATGCCCCTTTAAATCAACTTAAGCATATTAATTCAACTTATTGAAACATAAAATTAAAATGAAATTCAAATAGTGTAGACATACATTATTTAACTTTATGAATGTAACAAATCTCAAATCAAACCTAATAAATTATTAAATTCGAAATGAATAATTAAATACCAATAATTAATTGGCTATGTTAACAATTAAAGAACAAATTAATTGAACTTTGAATTGAAATTACTTCGAATGACCTAAAACTCAAACAAATCAAATTAATGAAACTAAACCAAACAATCATCAAACTAAAATCAACATATAAATCAAATAACTAAATTCAATAAACTAATTTATCAAACCCTTAATTGGAATTTAAATAAAAGATTATTTTACACTTTAATCAAATTTTAGGCTAATTGAAATATAACAGATTAACCAATTCAAACCAAACCTAAATGAAAATATAAAATCATTAAATTTAAACAACATTATAATTAATTAATCAATGTAAATGACAAAAAAGTTAATTAAATCTTTAAATTGAAACTTGAAGAAAGGATTTAAACATTAATTCAAAGAAATGAATTAAATATCAATTGAATTATCAAAATTGAATTAAATAAAAATAAAACCCAATAATTTTATAATCAATATCAACAATCAAAACATAAAGTTAAAGCAACCTCAACAATCTTAATATTTGAAATATTAACTAAATCAAACAAACATTAATCAAATTAATTCCAACTCAATTAAATCATTCATATAAATTCAAAGAGTTAATTAAGATACATAGGTTCTTAGTTTGACCATTATAATGGATTTTAATCTTAAGGTGGAGTCCCATTCTACTAAGATTAGGATGTTGAATCGAATGGGTTCTTTCGTAAGCAGGATTTATTTTTTTATTTATTCTTTAAAAACATAAATTCAACTTTAACACAAAAATAAACCTAAAATTAAAAAAAAAATTCAAATTAATTAAATCACTTAAATTGAAACAATCTAATGGTAAAATTAAATAAATTTTGAATCCAAATTAAAATTTAAACCTAGAAAAGCCTAGTGCATTCATACGACATGAACCCCTCTTTTTACACAGTAAATTGTTAGGTCACCAACCTTAGACATAGGTAGGTCGATGATCTATGATGATGTGATATTTTTCTAATTTTGTGATGTACTACTTTAGACTGGATGACTATGAATTATTTTCTTGCAAGTCTAGATGTTACTGCATTTTTTTTCAAGTTAACATTATGTTTTGCAGGGAGTTGTGCTTAAAAGGACTACCATAATATAAGATAATAGATGTTGTTTGCTTATAGGTGCTACTTAATTCCTTAAGCATAGTCTGATAGGACATGTGAGCTTAGTAGTCATTAGTGCTAAGCCCATATATTTGTATTATAACTATTAGGGTGTTGTATGTTATCTTGACATCTATTTTGCAGGGTTTAGGATTTTAGTTTAGAATTTTAAAATGTAATTTGAGCCTTGAATTAGGTTAAGATTTATAGGGCTAGGATTAGTAGGGACTGCAACCAATTGGCAGTCTCTTATAGAGCCTGAGGAGGTCCTTAAGAAGGTGAAGATCCTGAATGAAGGCCCCATAGATTAGATTTTTAGTTCTAGGCTGGGTTGTTTAAGGGTCTGCCCACTTTTTTTTATGGGGTGTACAATGATACCCAACTTCACCAGCCTACTTTATTTAATCTATTTAGCTTAATTTATTTTGGAGTGTGCAATAGAACTGCATGCTTTTATAAGTTTCTTTTTATGATTAACATGTTTTGTGATGAAGCCTAAATATATTAGGCTTTTAGAAAAATTAATTGTTTCTACCACATTAAATTAGAATAGCTCAAACATAAATGAAAAATTCATAACCTCACTTAAATAAAGCCCTAGCCATAAATAACTAAAACCAACTAAAATAATAAAACTTTATGAACCAAGCGAGCATATTCCTTCGTAGTCCTTGAATTGAGCGATTTATTTAGTATACATAAGGGAGCATCAAACCTATGAGGTTGACTCTTCCTAAGGAATGTGCCTTCTTTTATTAATTTGGCTCATAAACTTTTTCTTAACTACATCTCATCTTAAGTATGAACTACAAACCAAAAGTGTTAAATGTTATTATGAGTCAAAACAAAAGAAAAAAAAATAATTATTGCATTAGTTAAATGCATAACATACTAGTCATTATTTTAGGGTTAGGGATTGGGTTTAGGTTCTTAACTTTCTTTTCTAAATATAAGAACCTAATCATTTTGCATAGAATAAGATGAGACTCATAGTTTTAAAATCACTTAGGTGGTGTTAGCTGACAACCCCTTTTATGAAGGAAGTATGTCAAGAAGAGTCAGGATAGGTTCATTTTCTCAGATGATAAAGACTCAATAATTTCCAAATTCATAAAATTAAATTAACTCAAGCCTATAACTCATGTTAGAAGGGATTTTAGACTTAAGTTCTAAAACATTCTATTGGAGTAAGTCTTCAACTTTTAAGAATTTATACAGTCTTATGCTATCAGAATCTAAGTCTTCAATTTCTAATAAAATGTCAACTCAGAATCTCAATATTTTTAATTTTAAAAATATAAATTCCAATAATAGGATAGATGAAATTCTTATTAGGCTTCCTAGTATCTAAAAGTTTTTTCTACTTATTCCTAACTGGCTTCTAAAAAGAACTCTTCCACTTTAGAGCATTCCTGTGGTATTTGTATTTGGAGTCATAAGGACACCACACTAATCTTAGGGGTATTTATTGAAATGATCAAATTCAACATCAAGGAATGATATACTACCTCAAGAGGTGGAATCATCACCCTACAATAAACTCCATCATCTAATAAGGACTTCTAAGATAGGTGGGTCTACTTATAACAAAGGTCTTTCTCTTACTTTACATGGATAAAGTAAAGTAGGGCGTATTTTATGTTGGGTTCTTAAGTTTCCTATAAAGATAAGCCTCTATAATTAATTACATCTTAGAAAAATGAGAATTTTCTAATTATACTCTCAATTAAAATAGTCCATTAGTGTCTTTGAAGATTTCAAAGTTTTAATATCAAAGGATTTGATGATCATTAGAAAATCAATGGGAAAACTCAAAATAAGAAGAATTTTTAATAAATTGTAAAGGAGATGAGTAGAAGCACTCATGATACTAGAGAGCTTAATAAGTGTATCAGCCTTTCTTATAGTGAGACTTTATATTTTTAAAGAAGAGAATTATATTTATTTGAGTTAATATTTTATTAAAATGTTAGGACTTACTACCAACACAAGATTGTGAAAATGCCTGAAAGGTGAGGACTTACATTAATACCAAATGAGAAATAAGCGGCCTCCAAACCTACATATAAAGTGCTCTAGTACAAGCTAAGACCTTAACCTAATTCTACTTGAGGGAAGGGGGATATATTGGTTCACTTCCACTAGAGAGAGGGAATAGTGCTTGGCTCTTCTGGACTTACAATCATCTAGAGTGGCTGCCAGCTAACATCTCTTATGATCCAAAACTATGCAGGACGGTGTTATGTAAATATAAAATGGCAAGGTTATTATTTATTAGCAATGAATATAGAATCCTAAACTTACTCCCTAAGAGACTAGATCGTGACAGGTATGAAAATTATGCCTTAAACTAATGCAATAAAATTTATAAATTTATAAATTTATATTTCATTTAGACTCATTCTTTTGGACTCAAGCTTGGGAAAATTTTTATGCCTGCATGCATGATGAAATTATCATATGGGCTAAATCAGAGAGAAGGGGTGTTCTCCACTATCCTTATCGTGCAAGAGTGGAGACCCCATACTTACAAGAAAGAAAATAATATGTACGCATGATGTTATAACATGCAATTAGATATCTAAGGGGTTACTAAATATTTTATTTCTTTGATTAAGTTCTTAAGTTTTATAATGAGGTTATGAATTTTTAAATTTTAATTAAGTTTGATTAATCAGGGTAGAAAAATTAGGTTCTTAAAGAGCCTACCACATCTATACCATATAACAAATAATTAAACTTTAAGAAACTTATGAAAAATATTTTATTTTTATGGTACAATCAATGTAAATAAATCAAGCAAATATCATTGATTAAAAGAATAAAAGGTTGGTACAACCGAGTACTATCATACATCTCAGAAAAGAAAAAATATTAGGTAGCCAAGCTCTATCATTATACAAATTAGATTATAACAAGTCTAATTAATCAATGGAAATAAAGCCTCATCCTCTAATCTATTACATAATATTTTATCTAAAATCTAACCACTCCAAAATAGAAGTCTAAACATACATTCACACCAAGTAGTAAACATTTTATTCAAAGCTAATAATGGGGAACTTAAGTAGTACCTACAAGTAAAGGTATTTATAATTTATATTATTATTATAGTGGTCCCTTAAACACAATCTCCTATAGAAAATATCATTAGTCTAATATCTCCATAGCATTTAGACTATGCACATACAACCTAACATCCAGTCTAAAATATTACTTCACAAAATTAAACATCAATCCACAGTGAAGCACCACCCTAACCTAAGTCTAGGATCAATGACTTAGTATTCTGAATATTTGCTATGGCTTAGTGTGGTATGATAAGATTAGGTTTTAGTATATATTTAAATTTACCATTATAATGATTATAATTCAGTGATTAATAATTTAAAGTGAATTTTAGATTATAAATTGATATCAGTTAAATTTAGAATCTTAAAGAGAGATAAGAGGAGTGGAGCCTACCTCAATCCCTATCCTTAGATTGAATCTAAAAATAAATTTTATGATTTTTAATTATCTTAATGAAGTGTTATGAATTTTCTTATTAAACCATATTGTTGACCTAATTTTTGGATGAGGTTAATATGAATTTTAAAATTAGTAATTAGGATGTCTTAATCTCAAATAGGAATCTCCTAATTCAATGCTTAAGATACAATACTTAGTGACCTAGGGAACCTTCTTTGGGTTTGATCTAACCTAATGAGCTTAAGTGGACTCAACCCAAATTCTAAATTTGGATTAAATCAAATCAAATCCAAATAAATCAAATTGAAATTAAAATTAACTTAAAATAAAGCAATAAATCCAAAACTAAACCAAAGTCAAATCTAGTCAAACTATTTGGCATAGGATTGACTTAGATGGGTCCAACCTGGTCAAAGGTCAACCCACCAAGAATCTAACCAAATTAATCAATCCAAATATTTCAAATGATAAAATAAATAGGATTAATCATGAATATAAAGAAATTTAAATTTATTTAGGCCTTAATTGGGTTCATTAGACCACTTAGTCTAAATGAACCTAAATGGGTCCTATTGGGTTCAAACCCAAATTAAATTGAAATCAACTCATTTTGATTACTCAAAATTATTTATAAATGATAATAAAATATAATCAAACCCATCATTAGGTCTAATTTGGTCAAATTGGTCATTTGACCCAAATGAAACCCAAACTTAACCCATTAAGCCCACTTTAGGTTAAATGGGTTGAAATTGAAAATCAATTGAAATTAAATAAAACTAATCACTCCAAATCATCTCTCACATGTGATCAAGCATGATTGGAGTCCAAACCCAATCTAATTGAGTCAAATTGATCATTTGAACCCAATTGGAATAAAACTTAACCCATTTAGGTTTAAATGGGTTGAAATGAAATGAAATTCAAAATTAATTCAAATTTAAATGAACAAATCAAATCAATACCTAATTAATCATCAATTAAAAATGATTGAATCTAAAATAAAAAAAAGAATTAAATTAAAGCTAAGCACTTTGAATCCAAATACTTGGTTTGGATTCAAAGTTCCAAACCAAGTTAAAAGGGTTTAAACTTGAACTCAAACTCATAATGAGTTTGATGTAGGCAGCCACATGTTAGTCTAAGGATTTTAATAAGTTATGCCTAAAGACAAAAGCAAAGAAAAAATCAAACCAAAGGAGGGAAGAGGAGATTTTTGACCAATAGAAGCATCCTCCCCCTTTCCATCATGATAATGACTTAGATTTATCTAAGTAGTTATGCATTTTGGCCACCTCTTGGATTAATAATTCCAAAGGATGAATTGAAGGCCATCAAGCCAAAAAGTAAAAGGAAATTTGGTTTCATCCAAGGGAGAATCCAACGAAGAAAGAAGAAGAAGAAGAGGGAAGAGGAGGCTCGACCAAGCAAGGAAGAGAAGATAGATGCCTTCTTCCCTTCCATGTGACCATCCAAACATGTTCACAAGGCCAAGTGGGATTAAATCTGCCTCTTGGAAGCTTTGCCACCATCGGTGGCCAAATTCTGGCCAACTAGAAACCAAGGAAGAAGCTCTCGATCAAATATGGAAAGAAGGGAGGGAAGGCCAATTTCCTCCCTCTTTTCATCAAAAATCTTTCACCAAGGCCGGAGATGAAGGAGGAGACCCATCCATTGACCCCTCACCACTGACACGCTAGAGAACAAATGGAAATCGAGCCCCTAGAATGGTGAAATCCAAGGGAGAGGCTCTTACATCAAATTGAACATTCCAATATATTTTAGAGGTTGAGGCAACCTCAAACGAATAGTCACCTCACTCCCTCGCCACCGGGAACCAAAAAATGACCAACGTCATCGAATAACTGATTCAATATTGGCTTAGGATGCAATCCATGGGGAGGCAAGCCATCAAACCTCACACATGCCTTCATCACACCGAAGCGAAGTTAATGGAGTCGATCTCGCTGCCAGTGATTGTCGAAAATGAGGTATGCGCCACCACCAATACTTTAAGCCATCAATTTTGATCCTTTCCAAAACAAAATTGATCCCCAAGTGGATCAAACTGCATGGATGGGCTGTAAATCAATCCTTGAATATTTTTCTATAGAAAGTGCATCAAAATTCACCGGTGATCGTTGAAATTTGGGTGAAAATGGAGGACGGTGTTCGTATTTTACCAGAGATCTACAGGGATCTAATCTTCATCATCTGGTCCTTCTATTAAGAATGGACGACCGTGATTTAGTTGGACAACCTGATTTATCCCTTAAGGAAATCACAAAATGAATCGACCGTCTGATCTTTGATCAAACGATCGAGGATCGTCTCATGTGACATTACTTTTGACGCTAATTCCATGCAGGATTCATGTGGCCAAATCACACCTTGCCACATGGTGACGATACCACAACAACCCAACATTGGCCCGCCTTTGTAAAACGGTTAATTCCCATATTTAATTAATTAAAGATCAATTAAAAACCATAGAAAATTTGAAAATTCATAGAAAAATAAGTACAAATCCAAAAAATACAAACTTGAATTCATCTTGATGAGAGAAAATCATTAAAAATAAAATTCCCAAACTATTTTAGGTATTTTAGCCTTAATTTGGCTTTGAATGAAATTAATTAAACCTTAATTAATCACAAACCATTAATCCAATTCAAATAAAACTTTGGGGAACTAAAATTGATGTTAAAACACACCCTAGGAAAAGTTTTCATGAATTATTGCATTACAATTCATGAGAAATGAAATTTCAAATCCAAAACCTCAATTTGAATTAGAAAATAAAATAATTAATAAAAATGATTTAAATAACCTTGAATCAAGTTAATGAACTCTAATGAACATCAAAACACAAGTGAAACTCATTGGAACTTCATAAATCATAAAATCACTTAATTAAGTAATTACATGAATTAAATAATTGAAATAATTAACCAAAAATTAATTAAATCATAATAAATCAACCAAATGTTCAAAAATTATGAATGAACCCTTTTTAATAACATATTTCAAAGAGGATTCAAGAAAAAAAATAAAATCCCCAAGTAATTTGCATCAAATTAGGCCTAATTTATGTTTTAAAGAAATAATTAAAACCTTAATTACACCATAATTATGAATCTAATCAAGTTGAAACTTTGGAAACATGAAATTGGCATGAACCCCACTTGTCATAAAAATTTCAAATCCAATTGATCTTTGGATTGGGAATTATTGAATTTCCAAATCTCTAGGTCAATATTAATCAAATAATAAATAAAGAAAATTCATAAATTTATTAAATCATGAGACAACTTGAACTAATCTGAATTAAACATTAGAAACTCTTAGGATGGTTCTCCAAACATCCTAAGTCAAAGACCTTAAGCAGTTCCATGCTTAAGGGTTAATGGAATCAATAGTGCGTGTTAAGCTAAATTAAACCTTAAGTTAATAAATTCACAATCAAACAAACACTTAATGAAACCTTTAATCTCCAATCAATCTAATCTAAGAATGAATTTAAACATTAACCTAAATGCCTTAGGTTAACATAAATCATTTCAAATGAAACAAAAATAACTCAATTCAAAATATTAATGCAAATCAAATGCAATAAAATAAATAAAATCAAAAGAAACAAATGAATAAATTAAATCAAATGAAATAATTCAATTAAATCAAATTAAAAGAATAAATTAAACAAGAATGAAAATCAAATTAGTTATAAATTCCAAAGAAAAGAAATAAAATATTAATCTAAATTCCAAATTAAATTCAAACCTAAATCATCTAAATGAAACTAAAAGAATTAACTAAGATACTTAAGCATCTTAGTTAGACCTTTAGGATGGATCTTCATCTTTGGAAGAGGATTTCATTCTATTAGGAGTTAAGATGTTGAATAGGATAGATTCTATCTAAAAATGGGATCCATTCTACTTTTCATTCTTGAAAACTTAAACTTCACTTTAACCAAATAAAATTGAAATAAAAATGAAAACAAATCACTAAATAATTTGAATTGAAACCATCTAAAAGTAAAATTTAAACAAATTCAAATCCAAATTGAAACTTGAACTAAAGTTTCCTAGCAAAGACTTTCTACACAAGCCTGTTTACTTCACAACCTAGACTTAGGTTAGGCCATTCTGTGATTCTTTATGATTCCTTGTGATGTGTTGTGATATGATGTGCTTCACATGTCTTTATGGTATACTATTTTAGACTGCATGTTTAAGATTGTTTGCCCATTAGACTGGATGGTAAGATGTTCTTTCTAAATCTAATATTGTCTTCTATAGGGGCTATGCTTGAAAGGACTGCTATCATAAATAAAATTAAAAATTTTATTTTCTTGTAGGTATGCTTAAGTATTTTAAGAGTAGCACATAAGATAGGTGGGTTTGGCAAGCAGCTAATGCTAAGCCTATATGTTTATGAAATATAATTGTTGTGTGTAATTTTTATTTTGCTCACATTTATTTTGCATGGTTTATGAATTAATTTTGAAATTAAAATATAAATTTGAGCTTAGAATTAGGTTAAGATCTATGGGGTAGATAGGTACAGTGGTCTTTTGTGAAGCCCAATGGATGTCCTTGGAGAAGGAGACTATTCTAGAAAGGAGACCCATAAATCTAAACTTGTAATTCTAGGTTAGGTCAGAGGGGTAGCTCAGTACCCATTTGCTTTTCTTTCTGTACAACAACCAACCGATTGTTTTTTTCCTTTAATTAAATTGGCTTAATTTATTTTGGGTGCGCAATAGAATCAACTTATTTTTCTAAATTTCTTTATGTGTTGAATGCCTGGATGATTAGGCTCATAGGGAAAATTAAATTTTATACCCAAATTAAATCTAAACAACTAAAACAAAAATAAAAGAAAATTTGAAAGTTCACATAAATTAAAGCTTTAGGCAAAACATAAAATCAACTAGAAATAATTAAATCTTGAAATCATGTAATTATATAACTCTAATCCTTGAATTGGGCAACTTCTCCCACTACACATAAAAGGCATCTAACTTCTGATGATGACTGCCTTCTTGGGGAAGCCTTCCTTCTATTATTGATTTTTCTTACTTTCTTCTAATTACATACCATGTAGGCATAAATTGCATACCCATGGCCTAAAATGATTATCGAGTCAAATTTATAAAAATCTAAAAAATGTGGATTAGTTAGATGCATTTCATACCCCATATTATCTTAGGGATTAGGGAGTGAGTCTAGGTTCATAGATTCCTTTCTTTAAAATATAACAACCCAGCCATCTTGCATTCATAAGACTTGACATCATGAATTTAAAATGTGCTTAGGTGGTGTCAGCTATCAGCCCTCTCCAGGCGGGTTGTAAGTTTGGGATAGGTTAGCTCCTTTAAGTGAGAGGAATAGCCAATAATTCTCAAAATAAAACTAGGTTGAGCATCTAACATGTGTTGGAAGCACTTGTAGACCAGGTTCTGAAGTATCCTTCTTAAGAATAAGTCTTCAACCCTAAGTATTTTTGTAGTTTTGTGCTGTTATAATCTAAGTCATAGACTTCTAAGCAAATGTCAACTTAAAATATAAATTAAATTCCTAAATTTAAAGCCCAATTGTAGGATAGTTGAAATGTCTACTGGGCATCCCAACATCAATAGACATTTCCTACTTCATCCTGTTTGGCCTCCAAAATAACTCTCTCCAATTTCAACCATTCTTAGTTGAAAATTTCAAAAATCAATCCTTTGAAAACCAACTTAGAAATCCTTAGAAATAACAACTCATTTCTTTAATGGAGAGTGTTCTTAGGAAGAGACCCTTCTTAAGATGTAATTAACTATAGGGGCTTGCCTTTACGGGGAACCATGAACCCAGTTTAAAATAAACCCTGTTCTTCCTTCCATATAGTTCAGGAAAAAAATCTTTGGTACACGAAAGATCGATTAGCCTTAGGAGTCTTTTATTAAATAATTAAATCCATTATAAATAACATATTTAATGTTCAAGATAATATATTTATTCCTTGATGTCGCATTTGATCATCCAAATAAGAAATTCCTAAATACTATGTTGTGTCACAAATTTTTCTCCTCACATATGTTTGGATTTGACTTAAATAATCTTATCTAAATACAAAAGTCATCAAAAGATTAACAGCTTCAAACCATTGTCAATTTAGTAATATTCTTTAGCTTTGCTTTATCACTTCTTAATATTCATTCAATGGAATGGTGTACCTAACAAATTGATTAAATTTAATAAGTATATATATATATATATATATATATATATATATATATATATATATATATATATATATATATATATATATATATATATATATATATATATATATATATATATATATTAGTGTATTGAATTTATACAAGTATGTGCTATTGTTGAACTAGGGAAGTGATATAATCAGAGACCATTTAGGACTACTTAAAGTCTCACACTCTCAAACCAAACATATTTAAGCTTCAAAAATTATTTTTATAATTTTCTTAATTTTATTTTTTATTAAATGCATAAATGGCCCTTTTGGGTCTGAAATTTTGAATTTCCTAAATTACACAATCAATTGACTTGAAATAATTATGGGAGATGGAGGTCATCCCATGGGACAATCACCCAAAATTTTAAATCAATTAGATAAGTAATTAGGGTTTAATTATACTAATTAAAAACCCTTTAAATCCTAATTAGTCATTATACACTTAATAAATATTAGGATTTTTATTTTATTTTTCTAGATTTTTCTCTCTCTAAGCTTTCTACTGTGAGTTTATATGTACTTTTTAAAATTTTTTATAATTAGTTATAATTTTCTAAAGTTATAAACATTTAAATTGAGTTTTATGTCCATTCTAATCATGGTCATCAACCTCCAGCGAGAGATGAAACCTATTCATCTTTCGTTGCATGATTTGAGCTCACTAGAGCCCGTTTGATAGCAAAAATCAGTCTAAAATGATCAAAGAATACATTTAAAAGGAATCCCATGGCTTGATTCATGTTAAATATAAAAATCCTTCATAAAAAGACAAACTATCCTATGATTTTCTATGATTTGCCAAAATTTATCTCACTAGAGCTCAAGATAGGTGGTCTAATAATTGAGGTAGCTTCTCCTTGAAGAGGCTAAGCCTTGCTAAAGAAGTCATGAGCTACCTCCCTGTTGATCACTCTGTAAACCAAGTGCCACTGCGAACCTCATTATAGTTGGTCTTGGAGTATCTTCTAATGCTCTAATCAAGTGGTTCTCAATCTATTTTGGTTTCCTGGAGTTAGTGGAAGGTGTGGGAGGAGTTAATTTGAGTTTAGTGAGATTTGTGTGAAGTTGGACATGGAGGGTGCTTGGGCTGAGAGAGGAGTTGGTCCTACCGGTGGTTGGGTGCTCTAAAAATCTAGGGGATTGGCTCTAGGCATATGAGGATGGTGTGTGCTTAATTTGAATGGGACATGCGATGTATGCCCTCCTCCCCAAGTAAATTAACCAAAGAGGCTAGTTCAGGCTGTGGAAATTAGCTGGTCAGTGGGGGTTGCCAAAAATGGCATGGGATTAATGAAGGGAGGTCCCCTAATGGTCGAAGAAGTTTGGTGGTCTAACATAAGCGGACAACCCATTGGGGCTGAACCAAAGATTGCCCAAGATGAGGGTGATCTCTCCTTGGTTAATGGCTAAGCCCAACAGCTTTAGGTCTAGTCTAGTTAGCATGGGTGAGCTCAAGGCATGTTAAGGTGGCTGCCCAAGCTAAAGGGAGAGGTTGAACCTTCTTATTTTATATTTTTTTATATCATATGGGTGACTTGGTTCACTTAGTTTGGGTAGAATTAAGTTCAGCATGAGTTGGGTCTACTTGATTAGGTCAAGGGGGACCTAAAGATGAGTCATGTCAAGTTTGGTTAGGTTTGGACTTGGTTTGGTTCGGTTTTCCTCAATTAAACCCATATAGGTCAATTTGGGTTCAAATGGGGTATATTGACCAATCAATTAAATTTGGTCAGGAGGACTATTGGAATAGGTTCAAATAATGATTTGAAACTCATTGTTTCAATTTGTTTTATTTAATTTGGGTTAAATTTAAATTTGGCTCATATGGGTCAATTGGGTTAAGTTGACCAATTCAGATAAATTAGCTAAATTGGGTTGAATGGGAGGTTAGGTTTTGTTTGATTGATCATTTGAGAGTGATTGAATGCTTTAATTTGAATTGATTTAATTTAGAATAATTTTTTAGTTCAATTTGACCCTTTAGGTCAAATTGGACCAAATGGGTAAATTGAGTTGGGTTGATCAAATTTGCTTTAATTGATGGTTAAAAAGTGTTCAATAATCAATTTAGGATTGATTGTAAGCATTAGTTCAATCCAATTTTTCTTAGATCAAGTTTTGGCTTGACCCTTTAAGTCAAATTAGGTCAACTTAGTTCAAAAGGTCAAATTGGCTCGATTGGGTTCAATTTATTGCAATTGAGTAATTAGGCATGATTAATAATCAATTTGGGAGTGATTGGATGGTTTGATTTGGTTCAATTTGGGTTAAAATAAGATTTTACCCAATTTGGTTCAATTGATGGTTGAATAGTATTCAATAATTAATTTAGGATTGATTGTAAGTATTAGTTCAATCCAATTTTTCTTAGATTAAGTTTTGGCTTGACCCTTTAAGTCAAATTGGGTACTTGGGTTAAATGGCTAATTTTTCTCAATTGGGTTCAATTTGGTTGCCATTGAGAGATTGGTCACGATCAATAACCAATTTGGAAGTGATTGGATGATGGATTTGGTTCAATTTGGGTTGAATCAAGATTTGACTCAATTTAGCCTTTTAGGTCAAATCAGGTCAAGTGGGCCAATTGGTTTGATTGGGTCAATTGGAAACCAATTGAAGTTTGGAATATGTTCAATGATAAATTTATAAGTGATTGGTAGCTTTGATTGAATTAAATTTGGTTAGAATTTAGTCTTGACTCAATTTGGACTTTTAGGCCAATTAGGTCAAGTTGGGCTAAGTGGATCAAATGATCAAACTGGATTGATTGGAGTAAATTTTAATATTCTACTAAGTGATTGAAATGATTAAGAGGCTTAGATTAATTCAATTTGGCTTAAATAATGTTGGATTAGATTTTGGCCCTGCAGGGTTCAATTGGGTCAACTTGGTTTAAGGGACAAATTAGTTTAATTTGATTCAATTAGATTATAATCACGTTCAATTGATTTTAAAATTAGTAAGATTGAGTACAATTTCAAATGGATTTGTTTAATTTTGAGTTTATCCCTTTTAAGCCCAAATGGGTCATGTTGGATCAACTTAACCAATTAGCCAAATCGAACCCTAATGGGTTATGTTACATTTGAATTCATTTAAGTTTTGGTTATGGCTTGGTTTGTAGTCAATGGATTTGATTTTATGGATTGATTTGGGTATAGATATTAGTTTGAGTTTGAGGAAGGTGTGTCTTATCTAATCTAAGATGGGGTTTAACCCTAGGGTTGAGCCCTATGAGTCTTCTAGGCTTAGGGTTGGTGTTCACCTATTCAATAAAAAATATCTTAATTATAGGAGAGCTTCGGTGCCTAAATTAGAACTTAGGTCGATGGAGATGATCGTTAACCTCACTCAGAAGTGAGGTTAATAAAAGGACCCCTAAGAGGTGTGGTGTAATAGATAAGGCACACTGCACATATTGGCATTGACTGAGCTGGCCAAATATTTCCAAAAAGTAGCAAATGAATGGTGTTTGCACCTAAATTGGAAGGGCAAGTGGATTTGATGAGAGCCACCAAGCGAGTTTGTTTAGGGGAATAGAACATCCAAATGTTAGGAGTTCTAGAGCAAGTATCCAAGATACTTAAGGCAAGTTGGGGGTTTAGAAAGATTCATGATAAGAATTCACCAAAGCCTGGATGAAAAAAAAACCCCTCATAGAAGAAGGTTAACATTTGATTTCATTGATTGATTTTATTTTATGTTGAGGCCATGAAAGAATGATCAAGAAGATTTGATTTTATTCGTTAAAGATCGGTTTCATGCTAAGGAAATGAGCAGGAATTTGCTAAAGATTGAATGAATTTGATTGGATTATAGGTTGATTCATTGATCACTCTAGAAAAATACCTTTGAGAATGCTCTCTGTCATCTTTATTGAGGTGGGTAATGTGAGAAATTTTTTTTTGGAACACCACATAGATCTTGGGGGTTCTTATTTAAGTAATCAAATATGTCATTAAGGAATAAATATATTCTCTCGAAAGATAAACATATTTCCCTCTAATGGATTAAATTACTTAATAATGACTCCAAAGGCTGATGGGTCTTTACTATACTAAAGATTCTTTCCCCGAACTACATGGAAAGATAAGAAAGGTTTATTTTGTTGCAGGGTTCACAGTTCCTTATAAGGGTAAGCCCTTATAGTTAATTACATCTTAGGAATGAAGGATTTCTTCCTAAGAATAATTCTAATTAATAAAATAGATTTTTATTTCAATGGATTTCAAAGCTTATCTTAAAAGGATAATTATTTAGAAATTCAAAAAGGGAATGCTCTAAGGTGGAAGAGTTCTTTTGAAGATCAAAAGGAAATAAGTAGGACATGCTTTAGATATTAGGATGCCCAGTAGCCACTTCAACTAGCCTGTCATTGGGCTTTATAATTTTGAGTCTAAAATTATTATGATTCAAATTGATATTTTTGTTAGAAATCTAGGTCTTAGATTCTAGCAGCATAAGATTGTAAAATACTAATAATTGAAGACTTACTCTAAAATGATGCTTCAGAACCCGAGTCTATAAATGCTCCTGACACAACCTAAAAGCTCAACCTAATGTAAATTTCTAAAAATTTTTGGTTCTTTTCCTACTAGAGAAAAAATAAACCTATCCCCAAATCTTCTAGACTTATAACCTGCCTGGAAGGATTGCCAACTAGCACCACCTAAGTGATTTTGAAAACCATTAGTCTGGTCTTATATATGCAAAATGGCTAGGCTATTTCATTTAGGAAGGAATCTAAGAACTTAACTCACTCTCTAACCTTAACATAATGTTTAGCTTATCATGTACCTAACAAATGCAACAAATTTCTTTATTTATGTATTAACTCATAATTCATTTTAAGGCTTTGGGTATGCAATTCATGCTTACAATGATATGTAGTTAGAAATGTTCATGGGCTAAATCAAAAGAGAAGGCACACTTCCCCCAAGAAGGATGGTCATCCACACAGGTCAGATGCCCCCTTATGTACAATGGGTGAAGTGCCCAATTCAAGAAGAATGAATAATATGATATCATGTTTCATAAAAGATAATTATTTATGGTTAGTTTTAAGTTATACCTAGGGCTTTTAATTAATGTGAGATTTTTATTTTTTTTATTTTATATTTAAGTTATTTAGGCTTAATAGGGTAGAAAATTTAACTTTTCTTAGGAACCTAATGTTCTAGGTATTTCATCATAAAAACATACCACAGAAAGAAACCTAAAAAATTATGCAATTTCTACTACATAACCAAAATAATTCAAGCCAAATTATTTAACAAAATAGGCCAATACAGTCGGGTACCACTGTACAACCTGGAAGAAAGGAAAAATGGGCAGCCAACCTCGACCCTTATATAGCCTGGTCTAGAATTAAAACTTAGTTCTATGGGGGTCTTCTTCCAAGATCGTTACCTTCTTCAAGGACCTCCATGAGCTTCATAAGGGACCACTAATATGGTAGAGTTAGCTTCTACTATTCCTAGATCCCATAGATCCAAATATAATTCTAAGCTTAAATTACATTTTTAAAATTTTCAAACAAAATCCTAATACTTGAAAAATAAATGTCAAAAAATACATACAACACACCAGCAATTTATATTTCAAATGTACAGGCTTAGCATTAGTTGCTTGCCAAGCCTACATATCCTATTGAGCAATGCTTATAAGCATACCTACAAGCAAATATTTCATTTATAATAACATTCCCTTTAAGCACAGTCTCCTCCAAAAAATAATGTTAGTCTAAAAAAGAACGTCCTAACATCCAAACTAGTGAGCAAACAATCATATCCATCTAGTCTAAATTATTACACCATAAAATAAGAAGAATATTTCGCATCGTACAACATCACAGATCATCAGCCTAACCTAAGTCTAAGGTCGATGACTTGACAATCCAGTGTATGAGAAAATGGGCGTGTGTGCTATAACTTTACTAGCCTTTTAGATTCAATATTTTATTTAATTTGATTTAAGAGTTTTGGCTTTCTACTTTTCATAATTTTGCATCATAGGTACGTGTCATTGTTAATCAAAAGTTTGAGATATCCAAACCTCTTTCAAACCAATAGTCATGAGACCTCGAGTGCTCAGACTATATATCATATGATTACTAATTATAAAAGATTTTATTTTCATTTATTTGATTACTTTTATTTTATTCTTAGAATTTGTTTAATTTAAATGATTTAATTGATATACGAGTTTACTTCCATTTTTAAGTCCATTTTATGTTAAAGTGAAATTTAAATTTTCAAGAATGAAGAATAAATTCCACTCTAGGTGGAATCCATCCTATCCAATATCCTAAATTTTAATAGAATGAGATTTTCATCCATTCTAAAGAGCCAAATTAAGATCCAAAGTATCTTAATTAATCTTTTTTGAATTGATTTGGATGGTTTGTCTTAAGTTGGGTTCGATTTAATTAATATTTTAATTTTCTTTTTAGGTTTCAAAGTCTATGCTCTCTAATTTTATTAAGATTTTGAAGACTTCATTCTTATTTTAATTCATTTATCTTGATTAATGTTTCTTTGAATCTTAAATAGAAGTTAATATTATCATGATTGAATAGTTCTATTTGATTTGATTTTATTTTATTTTAGTTTACTTTCAGGTGCTTGAATTCATTTTATGCTATCACACTTTCTTTCATAACCTAACTTTATGTTTCATTTAATTAAATGTTTATTTAATCTTATGTATTTAAATTATTTAGTATATTTGATTAAATTATTTTCACTTATTAATTTTATTAAATATTTGTTAATTTAAATGAATTGACTTAAGCAATTTAAATTGACTTTTAATTCAAACTTGATTTATAAGTTATGATTTTATCATTTAAGTGATTCATTATACCTTAAATTTTGTGACTTATTAACTTATATATATCACTTCATCATTTAGATTAAGTTTAACGAAATATTATATATATTAAAGTTTCATTATTTAGTTTAATTCTTTTAAGATGAGATTTGATTTATCATAACCTAAGGAACTTATACTACATTGGGCTCCAAACTTATTCTAGGCCATTTTAACTTTTAGGTTATTTAGATTTAATCATGTTTATTAATCATTTTTATTTACAATCTGGAATTATGTTATTAATTTAAATGGATTTAATGAATTTCCATATTTATGAATCCCATATTTGAATATGAAATTCAGAGTTTGATTAGTTTTGAATTTCATTTGATTAATTGATTTATTAGGAATTTATCAAATTAATAACTTAAGATTTGATTAATTTTATATTCTTTTAGTTTATTAAATCCTAAGTGCATAATTAATTAGATTCCTTAACTTCAGAGGATTAGAAGATTTTTCTTAAGTATTATGATGTTAATAAAATATTATAAGTTGATTTTATAAATTTTAATAATTTTTATATTTTTTAAATTTATTATTTCATTTAAATTGACCTAAGGATTGAGAATTTAACACCTTCTAATCTGGAGGTCATTTGACCTTGAAATTTTTATGACAAGTGGAGTTATTTTCCAATCTATGTTTCTTAAAGTTTTACTTTAATCACATATATAATTTAGGACTAATTGGGGTTTTATTATTTCAATAAAACCTAAATTTAACCTAAATTAAAATGAAATAATTTGGGGTTTTAATTTTCTTAAATTATTCTCATGAAGATAAATCAATAGAGGGTTTATTTATATTTTTTGGAGTTTTGATTGATTTATTATGAGTTTTTGAAGTTCAAATTAACTAATTGAACTAATTAATTTAATTAATTACCTAATTAGGTCATTTTGGGGGTTTAAGTTCTAGAGCATTATAATGATATTTTTGGGTTCATTAGTGTTCATTATGATGATTTAGACTAATTCCATAATTTTTAATAATTTTTCTAATTTAATATTAATTTATTCTATTAAATTAAGGCCTATGACTTGAAAATTACATATTTATGGATTTAATTTCTAATAAATCCTAAAAAACTTATCTCAGGTGTGTTTTAACCATAATTTCAATTCTGTAATATTTCAAATTAATTAGATTAATGGTTTGGGTTTAATTTGGGTTTGATTATTTTTAATTAAACTCAAATTAATCTAAAAATAACCAATAAAAATTAGAAATTTTGGGTTTAATGGGTTCTTCTCACTGAGATAAATTTATAGAGCCTTAATTTACATTTTTTTTGTTGAGTATTTTACTTTTTATAATTTTCTAAAGTTTTAAATAATTTTTGTATATTTTAAATCAGGAAAAACTTGATTTTTCTATCGATGCCACATGAGCACCGCTTTATTATAGCTTTACAATTATGGGCTATGGATCTATATAGATCTAGAGCTCAAATGGCTGTGGGGATGCAAAATTCATCACGACCTTCTGATCTTCAATCGGATGGTTTTCTATATAGGATATAATTAAATCATGTAGCTAAATATCAACTATCCATTCCTAATAGAAGGAATGAATGGTAGAGATTACGTTTCTACCATCAATGATGAAAATTGAGCATTGACCATCAAATTCCTAAAATCTTCAATGATCTAAGCAACGGAGGCGAACAATTTCGATTACAAAACCCTCATAGATCAATTTTACACACATCTATATGATTAGATCTCACTTGAGATCAAATTTCTTTCACAAATGACCAAACTAATTTTAATAGGAGGTTGGGTTTGGGGGATGCCTCGCCAATGTCAATCCTCGATAGTAGGAACATTTTGAATAACTTCATGGGGTTGTGACGAGCCTTTGGGTGCAAAGAATTAAATTGCCTCCTCGCTAATTGCTCTATGGGCCAAGCTCCTCCTCCTCACTGATGGCTTTGATCAAAATTTGGCTTACTAGTAGTGTGAGAATTGGGGAAAGGGTGGATTCTTCTTTGTTTGACTTGGGGAAGGTGTATGAGTGCTCAAATCAACTTGAGAAATTCTCTCTAGCCTTTTCCCATGAGTAACGAAGAGCTATATGGAGATGTGTTTCACTTTGGTTTTGCTAGGGTGATTGCCACCCTTGGAGGCTAGCTCCAAGGGGTGGTCCACTGATTGGGAACATTCCAAATCAGTGAGGATGAGGAGTTGAGGAGGAATTGAGGGAGTGCTTTGGATTATGGGGAGTTTATCTTCATGGTCCATTTCACCCTCTAATGGAATATTCTTTTTTTTTTATTGATAAGAGAGCTTTAAATTCCCCAAATTTGGCTGCATCCCCTTTTAGACTCATCCTAGAATGGGTTTAGGTAAGCTGGAATGTGATTAATGTAAGTTTAAGCTCATATTCTGATATTTAGTCCATTTACGTATCATTTGATTTAAATCAAGCTAAGTGTGATCATATTTATTATCCATTGATTTAAATTGTCTATCAATTGTTCAAATCATATTTAATATTATTCATGAGCTAAATAAACTCATTTCAATTAGATTTAAGTACAAATTCCTTATGTTAGTTCACTTAAGCATTTGCTCCCTTTGGTTTAACTTGGTTTGTTACATTTGATGGATTGGATCTAGGTATAGGCTTTAATTATGTTTATTCAAGTATTTGAGATGATTTGAATTAATAAATTTTATTTCATTTAAAGTGAATTGTGAATTTAAACTCACTTTGACTCCTACTAGGTTTAATGGGTCAACATGGATTTGATTGGGTCAAATGATCAATTAATCAAATTAAACTATATAATTGGTTAAATTATGTTTCAAGATGATTTTTAAATAATTTTGGACATTTAATTTGGGTTTATTTTAGTTTAATTTTCATTTATACCTAGCATGGTCCATTTAAGCCTATTTAGATTAAGTGATTTAATTAACCTAATTAAGGCCTTATGGGATTTATATTTTATTAAATTTATGTTTAAAAAAATTCATTTGATGATTTTGATTCTTTGAAATAATTTAATTAGGTTAAATTTTTGACTTAGTGACTTATGAGACTCATATGTCAAATGTTGACCAACTTTTACCTTCATTTGGATTTAGTTTTAAATCCATTTATGTTTATGTAATGACTTTATGCTTTTCATTTGATTTTATTTTAATTTATTTTGAGTTTATTTGAATTTCTTTTAATTTAAGAGATTTTGAGTTTAGGTAGGTTAATTAGGCTAACCATCTCAATTACCTAAGTTTAGTTGGATTTAGATTTCAGTTAGAATGAGTTTGATTTAATCATTTGTTTAAATTTGAGTTTGGTTTGGATTCACCTAATCCTATTAGGTTAGGCTAAACCTTACCAGGCTTCATTAGGTCACTAAGTATAGTGTCTTAAATGCTTGGATATGAAATCCCTAATTTAAGGTTAAGTATCCTAATTAATATGATTGAAAATGATTTCAAACCTTATTTAAAAATAACGTCAATAGGTAGGAGTATGCTTTCTCATGAGGCATATTGATATATATATTCAACCAGATTTCTCTTAAGACTGCGTCAGGGTTTATTTAGATCTAGGTTCTACTTCCTATGAACGTAAGCCTTCATAGTTAATTACCCCTCTGACCCTAGTAAGAGAGCACTCTCGATTAAGGTTGGAAACAAATATATCTTCTTAATATGAATTTGTGTCTAGTAGTGCATGTGGTATGGCATAAATGACTATCTAAGGGAAAAATAAGAGTAGTCCTGATCAAGATCCTATGGTTCCATCATCCTTAGGCTATATTATTTTAGTCTACCAACATCATAGGGTTAACAATAATGTCTAAGGAATCTGATCAGTAGCTATGGGTTATCTCATCTCAAATATCTCAAGTAGACTAGAGGTTTAGTGTATGGATGTTCGCATGATGAACATATGGGTTGGATTTACTTTATTTTAAATGCCAGGTTTATAGGTTCATTTGAATTAAAAATGGATAAATTAGACTTACGTCACTTTAGAATATCAGCAGAGTGTTATGTTAGCATTATAAGCACATGTTAGACTTACATCAATTAGAAAGTTGTTAGATTAGACTTACATCTCATTGGAATGTTGGTATTATAATAGTGTTTGCATAGTGAACACATGGGTTGGACTTACATGAAATAGATTAAACATCCATTTGAAATATATATATATATATACTATATATATATATTATTATATATATATATATATATATATATATATATATATATATACATATATATATATATATATATATATATATTATATATATATATATATATATATATACATTGTATAATTATCTTTCTATAGCTACCAAATAGCAACAATTAGAATAAGCAACTACAAGTACTGATTTCCAAATGACATGCAAAATAAAAAATTTCTAATTGGTTTAGGCACAATCTAAATAAATTTTGAATCATCAAATTAAAATATAAAATTTTCAATCACCCTGAGATTATCTACAAACTATTGATTTAATCTCAAATTTCATCATATATGAACATCAATGTTATTTCTAACTCATTTTCTAAAGCAATTTTAGATCATATTACTCACAAAACCTCCAAATAGTTTCTCTATGATATTTTCATATTCATCCAGACCTATATTTTATTTTATATCTTAACATATCATTCTCTACAAGGAGGAATAAAAAAATGGTGAATGCAAATTCCCCTTTTCAAATTCTTTATAACTCAAACTTCCTAAAAACATTTTTCCTAAGAATATGAAACCAAAAAGCCTGCAATGCAAGTTTAGATGAAGGTCTTTTCAAAATGAAATTTTATTTTATTGGTACCTGATCTAAGTACTTTATGTGCTAGGAGATTACTAAGTTGACTTTCCTCTATTGTTAAGCTTCAATGAATATGCTTCAAGCACCCATAGTCCAAGTACCACAAGCCTCTGTCGATCCCTAATTGAAGGCAAATTTACAAAATAGATTTAGGCTAGAATTTTGGAAAATTTAGAATGAGTTTTTAAAATTCATGCATATGCAGAATTTAAATATGAATGATGCATGCATAGATTAGCAACATGTCCAAAACTACCACAAGAGAAATAACAAATGTTAGGGAAATTATGCATGAACTTATTAGCATTGAATATTCTTTTTCGAATGAATGCATTCTTTTTACAAACCTCAAGTTTCTTTTTTTAATGTTTCATTTGCACATATAAGAAGATATACTTTGCAAATAAATTATGTTTCATTTTAGTTTTCTAAATTTCTAATTCTTTGTAATCAATTTTTAACTTTCCATATTCATCCAAAAGTGTGCCATGAGTCTTTTTTGAAGAGATGAATTTTTTTTTTTTAAGATTAATATTTTCTTTTCAAAGATTTGAATGTGTCTTGCAGTTCATCACAAAAATTCGAAAGATCATCATAAATGAGATTGCTTACCTGATCATCATCAATATCACAGGAGTCATCCTTAGCCATCAAATAAATGTTTGTGGCTTCTTCGTCAACTTCTTCAGAAAGGTCTGAATAAGAGTTGATCCAAAAAGCTTACTCTGTTCTTCTTGTTCTTCTTCTTTATTTCTTGGTATCTATTTTTTCCCTTGTTTATCATCCTGATTATTATTCTTGAGTGAAGAACACTCCTACTTAATGTGACCTAGTTTTTTACATTCATAGCAAATAGGGTCAGCAATTTTAGAAGAGTTCTTGATTTTAATTTTGCCTTTCTTTTGATCAAATCTCATCTATTTATCTTTAAGAAAGTTTTTGGATTTTCTAATCAGAAGTGCAATATCATCCTTCTCAATACTGCTATCTTTTATGCTACAATCAAAAGGATTGACTTCAAAGGCAATAGTCTTCTCCTTTCACCTGTCACTTTCCTCGGTAGTTCCTTGTAAGATTTTTTATTTATAAGTAATAAGTGAGCCAAGTAAGTAATCAACTGAGTAAATAAATAAATATTTGGATTTAGAGATAGTAGCAACCTTGGCACCCCAAGATTGAAACAAGCAACATAGAATTTTGTTAACTTTTTCAGCTTTAGTAAATTCTCTTTTCAAAGCATGTAATGAAGTAATTATTTTGGTATAGTGTGTATATATATCAAAAATTTACTCATGAGGTAACATAAAAAATAATTCATAATCATGTAAAAGCATATTGATATGGGATTATTTAACCTCGTTTGTTTCTTTGTAAGTGACACATAGCTTTTCCCAAATTTTCTTACCCATTTTGTAACTAGAAACACACATATAATCCTTAGATTTTAAAGCATAGAAAAGCAATTTACACATTTAAGATTTAATTAGGCTAATTCACTTTCTTCTAATGATCATGAGTTCAAATGAGTTTCAATTCACTTGCCATTGACAACTTGATGAGGAGATGAATATGCCACTTCAATCATATTACACATACGAAAATCGATCGATTGAATAAAGATTGACATATGAATTTTTTAGAAGTCAAATAGAATATCATCAAAGAGTGGTGATCAGGTAATAAAGTACCCTTCCATGATATTTTTATTTTTTAGATGTGCCACTAATAGATCTGCTTATGGCTGTTAGATCGTGAAACAAGCAACCTACTCTGAAACCACTTATAAGTAATGACAAACCCAAGTGGGGAAGTGAATTGGTTTGCTTTTTTTAAATTCTTAAATTAAAGGTTAATTAAAACTTAAACATAAAATTAAAAAGCATCAATTAAATCAAAGTGAAAGAGTAATAAATAAATAAAAGAAAGTGGGACACAAGATTTATAGTAGTTTGGTCCAACTGACCTACATCCACTCTCTAAATCTCCTCCAAAAATAGCTATCTATCCTTCAGCACAACTTACCAAGGCGAAGAAAAATCTATCCTTCACAAGTAATGGAGAAACCCTGCACCCACTCCCCTTCTCTTTCAAGGAAAGAAGGATGTCACTCCCTAACAAGAGTTATAAAGAAAATCTCTTGAGAAAATAAGTCTTACACAAGTTCTCACACTAAGAAAATACAATCTCAAGTTAAAAACACAAGACTCAAGGCAAGGTAATTGAGAGATATACAACCAAGTGCAACCTTACTAACAATGATAGCTTATAAGAAAAGAGGAGAAAGATCTCTTGACCCTTATCCCAAGCAAAACACTCTTCCCTAAACCTCTTTAAAAATTTTCATGTTTAAAATTCTTAAGTTAAGTTCCCCCAAAGGGGTATTTATAGGGATGAGGTTGAATACAAAAATATTAAATTTATTCTTAAAAAGTTGATCTAATCGTACATTTGATTCATTCAATTTGGTTTTAGAGCCCTGGATAATTAGGTCATCCCAAACAACGACAATTATTCATACCAAACAATCATGGATCATGTTGTACAAATAGTACAATTTTTTAAAAAGTAGCTATCTATTTTTTCACCCTATACAATATAATCACACAATATGAACCAATTTAAGAAAATACTCTAAAATCAAATCTCTCAAATTTTGGATTGTAATTAGGTAATTAATAAATTAGGATCGTACTCTATAATTAACTATGATTAGTCATATTTGGCATGATTTGAAATCACCCAAATTATTCTTGAAAACTATCATAATTAACAAAATTTATCGTACAATATGGACATAATAGTCATGTTGTTGACCTCACTTTTGGAGTGAGTTCTCAATCTCCTCATCTTAGACTTAAGAGTCTTCTAGACACAAAGACTTCCCTAGTCATAAGTCACTTCTAGCAATTAGGTAAATACTTAACCTAAGCCTAAAGACTTATAAGGGTTAACCATAAGATTATATTATGCCTTAGGGATTAGGATAATCCTCCTATCCTACAACCCAAAATCAATCCATGTTCACCTACTCAAATCCAAATTCAAATCCAAATTCAAATTCAAATTCCAAGCCAAATGATTGAAGCCCATAATCAAATCCAAACTTGAAATCTTTCCTAAGCCATGTGACCTACCTTCTTGAGCTTAGCCAAAATATCATCTAAATCAATCCAAAATAAGTTGATTTTCTCATGAATCAATCATATCTTCAATCATCTTCATAAATATAAATGAAATATGCATTTAAATCATCAAAACTAAATCAAACTAAATCAAAATCCAAACCTAAGACACATGACCCAACTCCATGGACTTAGCCAAATTCCTTCATTCCAAAACCCAAATTTAATTGATTTTCTCATAATTTAGTTATTCCTTCAATCACCATTCCAAATATAAATGAAATCTACAATTATCAAGCTAAATCAAGCTCAACTCAAGTCATACCCAACTTAACCCATTTGACTTGAAATATTCAAATGAACCAAAACCATTTGAACCCAAACGAATTACAATTGAATTTATATATCAATCACAAATCCTTATATAAACTCAACTAAATCAAACTTAACCCAAAATAAAGCCAACTAAACCCAATTGGTTCACTTGACCCAAAGTGACCAATTTGGCCTGTTTGAACCAAAAGCAATTCAATCCAAATCAAAGTGAATTAAGCCAATCCAAACTTCATAACATGATTGTTGATCACCCTAGGTTGATCAATTATCATAAATAGGTCAAACCAAGTCAACCTAGCCCTTTGACTAAGCCCATACTCTTAACCCACATGAACCCATGCTATCCAAATTACAACCTAAGCTAAATCCCTTGAAACCAATGATTCATACCAACCTAAAATCAATACTTGGACATGACTTGACCTTCAATTGAGCCAAACCAAACCCAATTGGCCCTCTTGACACAAGTTGACCTAATTTGACCTACATGGCCAAAATGGGTCAAATCAAAACCTGAATCAAATTGATTGCAACCAATGGCTCAAGTTCATTTCAAATTGACTATTGAACTTGACCAAAGCCTCAATTGAGCCCAATTGACTCGCTAGACCAAAATGATCTATTGAACCCAACATGACTTAAAGGGTCAAACCAACCTAAAATTGAATCAAATCCAAATTAAACTCAATCAAAGCCAACAACATACTCCAAATGATCAACCAAACCCAAACCAAGCCATGACCCAAGCCAATTTGGTCAATTAGGTCAAATTGGTCAACTTGACCAATTTGACCCAAATGAACTTAAATAAGTCAAATTGAGCCAAATCAAACCAAATAAACTCTAAATGATATGAAATTTGGCCCAACCCACTTTTGACTCATTTCAAATCTTCTCAAATCAAATCTAATGCCAAATGACCATCTTACCCTTGGGCTAAGGGTATCACATGAGGCGAATCACCCATATAAGTGATCATTTCCATTCCTTGATCACTTGACACTCTTCCATTGGTCCACCTAAGTATTTAGGACACTGCTCAACCTGACCTATAGGTAGTTGGGTCTGCCATGACCCATGGAGAGGTTAAATCACCTCACCTCCCCCATTGGAGCACTTGAAACACTAAGGACACCCACTACCCTCCTTGGCAGCCACCTCCACACCTTCACCCAATAAAATTGAGCTAACTCATCCTCTGATGTGGTCAGATGATCACATAGAGCCAAATCAAGCCAAGTTGTGATCCAAGGAAGAGTTCCCAAACCTCCCCAAGTTCCCCACTCTTAGTTTTCCTTCAAACCGAAATATGGCACTCCCCTATTGATTCTCATTTGCTCAAGGCTCAACCAAAGTGTAATTAACTTTATACACACCATCCTTGGAGGTAGTCAAGCAAGAATTGCCTCCTGAGCCCTCTGACCTCTGGACGACCAATTTCGATCAACGCCGACCACCAACACTTCGGGTATCGACCTTTCGAGCAAACCACCTCAAATTGGAGCTTGTATTGATCAGTAAGGCCTTATCTCCACTAGACAAAGCTTCCTCAATCAGATTTGCCATCGATCTTGAGCTCCAGTGAGGTATGCTATTGAAATCGACCTTAGAGTAAAAATGAGTTGGAGCTTTTTGAAGAAAATCCGATCCTAACCATTAGATCCCTTTGGATCTTTCACATGAAGGTGTGGGATCCATTTGGAGTTGATCTGAGCTCGGATCATGCGAGAAATGGTAGATGAACTCTGTTCCCCTCATTCTCGTGATTATAGATCATGCACCATCTATTTCACATGATCAAAATGGACGGTCATGATTAGATTTGTTAGAATTATCTAATTTAATCCTTTAGCATAATAAGATTAATTATGGTCGATCTTAGATCGGGTGGTGCAAGAGAAAGAGTGTATGCCGCCACCATGCAAGCACTGACTAAGATTATGTTTAAGTAACCAATCCCATGGTGCCATGTGGAAAGTGCGTCGTGTCAGCACGCCACATGGAACCAACAAGATTAAGGGATAATTAGGCCTAATTAATGTATTTTAATGGTTGAAACTTGTAAAAAATCATAACTAATTATAGAAAAATATAAATAAATACTCATTTTGAAGGTATTTTAGAGAGGAATTTATTAAAAATAGCCCTAATTAATTTTAAACATTAATTAGAGATTAATTAGGGTTTAATTAAAAATATAAAATAACTTAATTACTTTCTAATTAATTAGGAAATTTAGATAATTAAGCTCTAATTACTTTCTTATTTTAATTAAGGATGAATTAATCACATGAATAGTGATTAATTAATTAATTGGGCTTATTAATTAATGTCTAATAGTGTGGGACTTATGGAGTAAGGTTGAGACCTCCTTTCTAATCTCCTTCCCTAAGTTCACTCCATTAATTAAAATCAAACTAATTAAGGATTAATTAATTACTTAAAGTATTTAGTCAAATCAAATTAAAATCATAATCACATCAGAACTTAATTAATGAGATCTTGGGTGGATTTTTAGGTGTTGAATAACCTAAAGGAGTTTAATGAAATTATGATTAGTCCGCATGTGTGGGCAAACCATAAGAGTAATTAATTAAGTTCCTTAGCTTAATTAACTGTTAATTATGAGCCAATTGCATTTATGCCCCTTTCCTTTCTTAGGATCATTGCCAATTTTAGTTTCAATGTATGTGCATACCATGTTGGCTCATAATTATTTAGGTAATTATGTTAAGACAACATAGGAAAGAGTTAATTAATGGATTTAATGCATATTATAACTTAATTAACTCATAAATTAACTTAATCATATGTCATTAAACCAAATGAATTAATAAACATGGGAATGGGTTAGGATTAGCAAACCCATTCTCATATCCTTAAATCAAATCAAAACATGAAATTAAAAAATGACATTAAAGAAGCTTTGGTTTACTTTAAATGATTCTACTTAATATGATTGTTCTGAAGAATTAATTTGATTTAATGAAATCATGTGTTTATGTTCATTTATTCTTTTCTTGTCATGTTAAAAGTTGTATGTCATTTTAAATCATACATTCATCTTTTCAAAGTTAATTAAATTAGATGGTTTTCTTTTATGTAAGCTTGCATGTGTTGGATTAATTTATAATGTGTGGCTATTATCACTAATAAATTCAAATTTCTTACCAAATTTTATAAATCAATTACATTGGTTAGAGTGATAGTAATAATGAACATATATAGGTTTGCATGTACTTATAGTTTAAACATGTGAAGTAAAGCTTTCTTTTTCTTAATTCATATGTAGTTTTACATGTACTTGAATGTTAATAAGTATATAGTCCTGACATCTCGGGAACAAATGGCTTTAGTTAGCCCAAAGGAGGTCATTTGATTACCTCACTTCTCTAGTTAATAGTGACACGTACTTATTTGATTTTATTTACATGTGTTTCTACATTAAGAATTTTGATAGGAATTTAATCCACATGCATAAATGTTTCAATCAAATAAAAATACAATCTTTGCATTATTTTTTCCTTCATTTATGTACACATCCATATGTGTTTGAGAAAAGAAAGTGTTTAGTCTAGACATCCGGGGAATACGAGGCTTTAAATAGTCCCTAAGGAGGTCATTTGATTACCTCACTTCCCTGGTTAACAATGGCATGTACTAGTTTATGTCTCTTATACATGTGTGTGTGTGTATTTAATTATAGAATCAGAACCCTTTTTCTTTTATCAAGGATACATGCATTCATAATTGACTAAGTGATTGAATTAGTTGGTCATGTGATTTAGAGCTTTCTTTTTATATTGATGTATACAAATTTACATATGTTTGAAGGCAAATGAGTATAAAGTTTGGACATCCTAGGAACACGAGACTTTAGTTAGCCCCAATGAGGTCATTTGATTATCTCACTTCCTTGGTTAATAATGACACGTAACTATTTAATTTCATTCCTATGTATTTTTGTATAATAATTTAGATAGAGCTTTAAACTAATATGATTGAATAATTCAATCACATGAAAGAATATAAACTTTAAATAATATCTACATTCATCGTATTAGTGTGCTAAAACATATTGTATGTATAGATATACTTAGAACTAAATCATATGCATGTTACATGTGATTGAAAGGAATGATTTAACATGTTTCATGTGATAATAATTCAATTAGATTAATCTTGAGATGCCTTTCACATTGGATAGAATTATTTAAAGTGAACCTAAACTTAGGATTAATTAAAAATGTGTAACTATCCATTCACTAAAGAGAACTAAATCAAACTAATGTGCTTTAGAAAGTGGCTTAAGGTAGGTATGAAAGAGGGTAATCCTCTTCCTTCTTTTTATAACACTTAGTTGTTAAGTATGATCACATGAAACAAAAGAAAACATAAATTAAAATTTTGAAATCAATTAAATAACTTAAAGTGAAACCAACCCTTTATGTTAAATTAAATCCTTCTAAACTTAGAAAATCATAACTCTAATGCTTAGTAAGACATACCACACCAAGCCTTAACATGCACATTAGAATTAAGTCACCACTTCTAGCTCTATGTTGGGATGGTGCATGGTGTGATGTATCTTTTAGTTTCATGATGTATTATTTTAGACTGGATGTTAGGGTGTATTCGTCATAGACTGGATGTTAGGCGTCCATAGCCTAATCATGTTTTTTATGGAGGATTTTGCTTAAGGGGGTGCTTAAAATAAATATAAATGCTCTATTTGTAGGTTGCTCAAACCTTAAGCATAATCCAAGTTAGGATAGGCGGGCTTGGTTACCCATGTGCAGGATGCTAAGTCTAAATTATAAAAATAACTGCTTGGGTTGTATGTACGTTTAGCTAACACTTATTTTGTAGGTGTATTTAGGTTTGCTTTTCCTATTTTTAATGTAATTTTTTATTAGGAATTAGGATTAATGCTATGGGGGATTAGGATGAGCATTAGCTAAAAGGATTTATCTTATGGTGCCATGTGATGGATTTAAAGTGGAGCAAATCAAATCAAATGAAGATTGAAGATATAAGTATGAAGAATGAAGAATGAAGAATGAAGACCCCCCTAGCATTCAATAATTTTGGGATGTATAAGGGCTCGGCTACCCATCTTTTCTTTTTGGGTTGTATGGTGGTACCCGACCACACCAACATTTTATTCTTTTATGATAATTTATAAAATTGATTAATGTTATGCTTAAATTTTGCATTAGGATGGCATGCTCTTTATAGTTTCTAAAATGATTGATGCTTTAATGTGTGGCCTGGATATAATGATTAGGCTCTTAGGATGAAATAATTTTTTACCCAACTAATGACTAATAACTAAAGTTTTCTATAACTTCTAACCTCACCATAAAGCCCAGGCCTTAAATAAGTTAATTAAAAGATTTAGCAACCCCTTAGCTAAATGGTTGAATGTTTCACATCATGCATGCATATTATTTCACTCTTGAAAATAGGGGATTTTCATCCTTGCATGATAGGGGAATGCTTGACTTGTGAGGGCATCCCTTGTGTTGGAAAACACCCCTTTCTTGTTGATTTAGCCAACAACTTTATTTCATCATGCATGTAGGCATCAAAATCCTAAAGCCTTTATCCAAATAAAGTGTCAAGAATTAAATAAAATTTAAAACAATTTTGTAATATATAAGTCATTACTCATATCACTCATGCTCTAGTCTCCTAAGGAGTGGGTTTAAGGACTTTAGTCTCTTTCTAAATAAATAAAAATCCTAGCTATCTTGAAATTTATAAGATCAAACTACATAGTTTTAAAATCATAGGAGGAGTTAGCTGGCGGCCACTCCAGGTGGTTGTAAGCCCAGCAGTCAGGTGGTTTATCCTCTCTTGTGGAGGTAAACTTTATGCTCATCTTCACTTAGATTTAGGTCATGCTTTAGCTTATGCTGAAGCTCCCTAGATTTAGTATCATGAGCATTCTCTACTCATCTCCTTTAGCTTCCAAAATAAGTCTCTCCATTTGATCTATCCCGATTGATTTTTCAAATATAGCCAATCCTTTGATAGTCTAACCTTGAAATCTTTGGAGACCCTAATTGTCTACTTTAATCGAGAGTATTCCTAAGGAATTCACCTTCCTTAGGATGTAATTAATTATGGAGGCTTGCCTTCATAGGGAACTTTAGAACCCAGTTTAATATAAACTCTACTTTATTCATCTATGTAAAGCGGGGAAAAATCTCTAGCATATTCGAAGATCCATCATGCCTTAGGAGTCCTTATTAGGTGATTAGGTCCTTTGAAGGGTGATGTCTCTATCTTTCAAGATAGTACATCATACCTCATTATCGTAGATGATCACTTAATAAGTACCTCTATGATCCGTGTAGTGTCCCCCCATATATCTAAAAATAAACACCACAGATTTTTCTGGCGACTCCACTAGGGATAGTTCCTCACTCCATCTTTAGTAGGCAATTATTGTCTCCAAGCATCGATAGTAACTTATATTCTATATGAGCCCAAGACTATCTTTCTTTCTGTTGGCACTTAGTTTATTTTATTCTTAAGCAAAGCTAAGAAACATCCTTTAGGTTTTAGGACCTCACTCCATGTAGGTCTTGAAACACCCTATGGGTCCCCCAATAGGTAAAAATAAATTAACTAATGAAAGGAGATGATTAAATTTAAAACCTCTTTACCATTAGCCTGGTGAGGAAAGGTTCATCCCATATTCAAGAAAGTTCCAATAAAATTCAAATTAAACAAATAAAGTCTTTTGTTACCATTAGCCTGGTGAGGAAAGGTTCATCCCATATTCAAGAAAGTTCCAATAAAATTCAAATTAAATAGATAAAGTCTTTTGCAAAATTTTCCAAAAGCACTCTTTCTAAATAAAATGATTTTGAAATGCACTTCACATAACATAAGGTTTGCAAAATATAAAACTTTCAAACCTCTTTTCAAAAAATAAAACAATCAAGCCTCATTTAACATACTTAAATTTGTTAAATGAGGATCCTTTTCAAAAATCAAAGTCAAATATGCATAATCAAAATCCTTTTCAATAAATTTTCAAAAGCACATTTTTCAAAATAAAATCAATCAATGAACCAACTCCATTTAACATACCCAAGTTTGTTAAATGAGAGTTCTTCAAAATATTTCAAGCACATCTTTCAAAAAGTAACCAACTCCACTTAACATACCTAAATTTGTTAAATGGTGTTCCATTTTCAAAATCAAAAAAAAAAAAATCAACATATCACTGAACCTCACTTAACATATCCAAATTTATTAAGTGAGAGTTATATCTTTTCAAAAGCAAACATCACACACAAATCAAAACAACATACCCAAATTTGTCAAATAGGAATTTCATTATCAAACAACACATTAAACAAATTAAACTCAATTTAACATACCCACATTTGTTAAATAAGAGTTTCACTTTTTTCAAATCAAAACAACATATCAAATAAACTTAAACCCTACTTAACATACCTAAATTAATTAAAGAAGAGTTTCATTTTTTAAATCTACAAAAATGTCAAAGACATTTGGGCTTTACTTAGCATATCTAAATTTGTTAAGTAAGGATCAGATTCTCAAATCAAAATCAAATCAAACAAATCAAACATATGACAAACATCATCACAAACAAAATGCTTTCAAAAATCATTTTCAAACATACATTTGAATCTAATTTAGCATACCTAAATTTGCTAAGTGAAGATTCCAAAATCAAATTTTCAAACAAAGGATAAAACAAAATGAATTCATCTCCAAAGTCTCTCCAAATGAACGAACCCCACTCAACATACCTTAATTTGTTGAATGTGGGTTCCAAATTAAAATTAAATCCTATGGCAAAGTCTCTCCTCAAATATCAAAATCTCTCCAATTCAATGAACCCCACTTAGCATACCTAAATTTGTTAAGTGAGGGTTCAAATTCCAAAATCAAAAATCAAAGATTGAAGACAGTTGTTAAAACTAAGGTCTTATTTTGTTCCATTTTCAATAAATGAAGAGATAACAGTTCAGTCCTTTGTTCACTTCTTCAGTTAGTCTTTCATCATGTCTATTAGAAAGATGATCTTTTCCTTCCCCTTTAGTGTGGATTTATCCTTGGATCAGGGCATACTCACCAACACCACCACGCATGTCATTCAGTTTGGGCATGGATTTGAGGCCGTCCAAGTCAGTTGTGAGCGACCAACCCTCAGGATCGTCAGTAGAGGAGGTGGCAAGGTAGAAGCCAATCCTTCATTTTGACATCCCATCATATTCTGAGTTTCCCTCGCTGGAGAGGAAGGTCATCGAGGATCCCATGGCAGTGCCATTATTAGTCTCGTCTATTTTGGTTTCAGTAGCAGTGCCTGTAGTGCTAGTTATTTTAGTGCCTGTCATTCAGTCTGTTGTCTCCCCCACTACATTCTCAGCGAGGGCTAGCACCTCCTCACTGGTTTCCCCCATTCTGAAGGGGAAAGCTATCTTGGCCTTCAAGATAGTCTCCCCTACCTTTAGGGTAGGTTCTAGCTCTCATTCTGCTCCACTCAGGAAGACATAGTGCCGCAAAAAGAATAGGAAGATCAAGCGATATTATGAGCATGAGGCCAGGAAGGTCGATGAAGCCTCTCACAATGCTGATAAGGGTTCTCTCCATGAGACCTCTCCACTCTTGAGTGGTAGCAAGTTTCACCCCTCTCTATCACATGGAGAGGAAGACTATAAGAGGATTGCTGCATTTCCTCCACCACCAACACAGTTTGAGGTACTAGCTAAGGAGAGGAGGTAGCCCTACATTGGTCAACGATCAAGAGCCCATTGATGCTCAAAGTCCAATACATTATTTGATTTGAGGACTCTGATCCCTAAGAGTGTGAGAGATCAGATACATCGAGAGAAAGTCTCAAAGGCTAGAGTTGTAGCCCAAATGGGCAAGTTGGAGAGAAGGAGGTACACCAGATAATCGGTGGCCTCGACAATGATGGATTTCCCCAATCGATGGGCTACCTGAGCCGATCATACCGACAACATAGTCCTTACAGGCACCACTAGCTGCAGGAGGAGAGCTTCGGCAAAGAGACAGTCGATGTCTCCACCATCATACTGCTCCACTCGTCACCCACCGTCACCTATCCAAGTCCCTCCTTCCATAGTCTCCACCAAAGTATAGAAATCTACATCTGGAGAGAGGACATCTCCATTGGTGATCGGGCTACAGCCTAAGGATCCCACTCCATTTATGCCACCCATTGAGGTAAGGTCGAGCTCTCCCATTCGACTTTCTACTTCAATAGTGATGAAGAAGGAGTGGCGACCCAAAAGCATCATAGTCATTCCACCATCGCAGTCAATAGTAGAGGAAGTAAGTGATACTAATACAATCCACATGGCAGTTGATCCCCCTAAGGAGAGCACTCCATCGAGCGTGTCTAGTATATATATTAGATATGTGAGCACAATCACCATCAATAAGTCTTTTATCAGTTGACGAGTAGGAGATCATTAACTAGATGATATCCTAGAAGACTACTTTGTCAGAAGAAGCAACTTCCTAAGAGTGATCATTGAGATCAGGAAGAGGGGATAGTAGATTTCGACCCTAATGAGGATGACCTATTTGAGGATTCAACAAAAATCCACATGGTCGATACTCGAGAGACCATCAGAGTCAAGAAGGTGTTGTGATCAAGGAAGGTGGCACCTCTCACTCTACCCAACACCTCCTTCACCAGCTCAGGTAGAAGGATGAACATATCAACAGAATGAAGAGGAGGGTTGAGGATTTATTAGTAGTAGTTCTAGCACTCCAGAACCAAGTTCCAATTTCGCAGGCTAGTCCCATGGATGCTGATCAGCCTGAGCTTTTACATTTTTTTAGGTCCTCCCAATAATTCCTTTCCCATGGATTAAGACAGTGGTAGTTTGCATAGGAAGGTTGTAGACAGTACCTCCGTGCATGAAAAAGAGATCAAGCAGATGGTGGAGCAACAAGTAAGGGAAGCATTGGCACAAGCCCAGGGGAGCTCATCCATTCCAAAGAGTGGACCTTACCCAGAGGAATTCGATGTAGTCTAATATCCCAAGGGGTTCATGCCACCATCCTTCAATAGTTTTGATGGCAGTGGGAACCCACGACAGCATATGGAATATTTTAGAGCCTACTATTGTAACAACGGTGGCAATGATGCACTTCTCTTTCGCTTGTTCATTAGCAGTCTATTAGGGGTTGCATTTGATTGGTACATCAAACTCTCCAACAGTTCAGTTAAGACATTTATTGAGTTGGAGCAACTCTTTGTCAAGATATTTTCTGGAGCCCAAAAAGAATAATTGTGGGTGACCTCGTTGTAGCAAAATAAAATCCTAATGAGTCCCTTGTTGATTACATTGTCAGGTGGTGTAACCTGAGTATGAAATATGAACCGCAGCTATCCAAATAACATGCCATTAAAATCCTTCTCATGAATATCCATGGCCCTGTTGCTTTCATGCTCAAGCGCTTCACAATCAAAACCTTTAAGAAATTAATCAACAAGGTGACTAATCTACAAGAGGAAGCTAAACAGTTTCTTTTCCAAGACAAATCATCCAAGCCCAAGCCATAGAAAGTGTTTGAGAAGAGGCCGAGGACAGTGGTGTCAGTGGATAGAGGGAAGAAACCAGCAATAATCTAGTTTGAGAGACTACGAGCTCAGCAGCATCCTTTTCCACCTCCTATTCCACCACCTCAACCATCATATCGGCATCCACAGCTACCACAACGGCTTCCGCCATCGCCTCCATAGCAGTATGCACAATAGCGGTACTCATATCCATCATCAAGTAGCTACTATCCACACTCTTTTGGATAAATTAAATAAGCCCTATTCATTCAAGAGAGAGGTAGGTAGGAAAATCTTTAAGAATCTCTTAAAGAAACTTGATTTCCAGCTACCAAAGCCTAAGAGGTCAGAGGAAGGGGGTAAGAGTGATGATCGTAACTTTTCCCTACCACTGCATGTTAGGCCATGTCTTAGAGGATTGCATCACCTTTAAAGACTGGCTTGAGCACAGCTATAAATCAGGCGTCATTATTATCCCTAAGGAATATTGGTTAGAATAACCATCTAGTTCTATTAGAATAATCCTTAGGAATACATGTGATCCTCTCAAGATAAAAGAAGGTTGGGATATCTCCTGATCCTGAACCTCTAAAAAGGTCATCTCAAAGATCAGGAAACTTTCCTTGTAAGTGCCTAAGGCAGCTCAAACCTCCAAACATCAAGGAAGGTTTGCAAGTTGCCAAAGATAACTCGGGGAAGGTGGGAGCTCAACAGCAGCAGTAGTCCACTTTCCCGAGATAGTCAAATAGTGCAACCACCATCCTAGTCTAGCATTCCTTCCACTGTTACTGCTATTACCACTCATACAACTTTTCTTCTACTAGCAAAAATATTATATTTGCATGAGGGCACTAAACCCCCTACTCCGCTTACTTTACTTAATTTCTATCATGTACCTCCACCTAGAAATAAATCAATGAAGAAAGTTGATTCCACTTATATCTTCTCTACTGTTGATAGTCATGATGATCTCATTCCAATTGAAAGCTCTCCAAGTCTAAAGAACTATAATAGCACAAATAATTTTGATCCTTTCTCTTATGATTCAGAATCAGACTTTTTTTTTGAATCAATTGGGTTCACCCATTGAGATTAACTTGAAGTCAACTAACTACGAGGTTCCCATAGGAGAAGCTATAGGTATGCCCGATGAGGAGGTAGAACTTTCCACCAACCCGCCATATGAAGCCACTGAAGTAAACCTACGTAGTGGCAAAGTTTCACCTCGTAGAGTAGCACCTCAGGATAAGGGTAAGCAAGTCATTGGTTCTAGTGAGCAGATAGCCCCCACCCCAAGATCCTCCACCTTTGGATATGCTTGTAGGGACCAAGCTAGAGAGTTGATTACAACATCCCTGCTCATCTTAGAAAGTTATCAGGTAAGTTAAGCATATATAACACCATTGTCTTATCCAAAGAGATGAGAGAATCTCTAATCAAGGCCTTAGTTGATCTTGAGATATGCTTAGCTCAGCTGGCCGCTACTGAAGAGGAGGCATGCCAATCGAACGACATCTTAGGAGTTACATTCAACGATGAAGACTTACTTCTAGGGACATCCCACAACCACCCCGTTACATTATAGTGGATGTTGGCAGTATAGTTATCAAGAGTGTTGGTTGACCCAGGTGCATCAGTCAATAATATGAGTCTAAGAACCCTTGCCTACTTGAGGATCGACATCTCCAAACTCTAAAAAAAGGATGATGTTGAGAGGATTCAATGAACAAGGTGAGATGGCCTTAAGCTCCATAGTGTTGCCCTTGGAGATAGATGATTGGAAAACTGAAGATAAGTTTCACATTATAAACTCATATACATATTTCAGTGCTTTACTTAAGAGACCGTGGATACATGAGAACAACATGGTAACATTCTCTCTACATCAGTGTATGAAGTTCGTAACAGGTGGGATCGCCTGCTATGTCAAATGAGACCTCAAGCCATTTTCAGTTCATGAGGTCAGCATATCTGAGGATGCAGCCTACTATCTCCCTCAAAATCAACAAGTCTATTCTCATGAACTTGGCCAAAATTCAAAAATAAAAGAAAAAAAAACAAAAAGAAAAAGAAAAGAAAAAAAAAATAAAAGGGAGCGAGAAATAGACTTGGAGGAGAAAGTGGAGCCTGACATTAGATTCCACCACAGTTCGTTACTCCATTCAAACATATGGGTAGGATGACTCGACCTACACCAGGCAAAGGAAGAGGCCAGTTCAGAGGCATTCTTATGGGTGGAAAACCTCTTTATTGGATACCCAATAGGAGATATGTCCCAACTATCAAGAGTACACCCGCTATCCATATAGACTTAAAATCTAGTTCAGAGGATGAGTCTTATATGGTTACCACACCAGACTCTTCTTAGTAGTAGATTCCTTTAGAGGTGGCACTTGAGCCAGATAATGATGAAAACTAGCCTCTAAAGCAAAGCATAAATGTATCCAAATCAATATGTGAAATAATTAGACATCAGTTGGGAACTTTAGCACTAACCCACTTTCCTCACAAAAAAATTGAGGGTTTGGTAGTTAAGGAATCCCCTAAATCATCCACAAATATGAAGACTCAGAGGTTCTTTCTGAGAGCATCATCCTCAAGTCAAGAAGTCGATGTAGAACTTGAGGATGATTCATATAAAGATTTAATAGAATTACTTTTTGATTGGTACTCGTCATGTGTTCTAAATTTAGCAAAGAAAAGTTTGATTCCACATGCTTGGTCTAAACATAAGCTAGATTACTTCAAGAAGTTATGGGACAACAAATGCAGACATTCTCAATTAAGACTGGGACTAGGATTTAGCACGGTAAATCCTCTTGATGATGACAATTATTGCCTAGTCATCACCAATCATTTGAAATCTGATAGGTACTTTTCAAATCACATTAACTCATATGAGGAGGTGTGCTTAGAAACTTCAAATGGTCTAAAAGATTTTGAAGTCAAAGATGCACCACGAAAGTTCGAAGAAGAGATCAGGTCAACCATCGATGAGCTCAAAGTAATCAACCTGGGGACTGAAGACAATCCACGTTCGACAGACATCAGTTTCTTCTTGAATGAAACTAAAACCAATGACTTAGTTAGGCTATTGACTGAGTTTAAGGGCTACTTCTCATAGAGTTATGAAGAGATGACTAGTTTGTCTCCTGACATAGCAGTCGATAAACTAGCAATAGAACCTAGTGCTAACCCTATCAAGCAAGTTCCTAGATGCATGTGATTAGACATTGAACAACATGTCATTTCTGAAGTTAATAAATTGATCAATGCTGGCTTTATCCGGGAAGAAAAATACTCTGCCTGGTTGTCCAGTGTCATCCCAGTTAAGAAGAAGAATGACCAAATTCACATATACGTTGATTTTAGATACTTAAATAAAGCATGTCCAAAAGAAGAATTTCCACTACCGATACCAGAACTGTTGGTGGAAATTATCGCATATCATGCAGTCTTCTCTTTTATGGATGACTCATCTAGATATAACCAAATAAAGATGCTCTAAAAGATGAAAGAAACATTACTTTTTAAACCCCAATCGGAATATATTGCTATAAGGTCATGCCTTTCATCCTTTAAAATGCTGGTGCTACATACTAACGGACTATGACTCAAATCTTCAATGAACTTATTCATCATCAGGTCGAATGCTATATTGATGATCTCATAGTTGAGAGTAAAGAAAAGGAAGACCATATCTTTGACTTGAGAGTAGTTTTCAAATAGTTAAGATAATTTAACCTCAAAATGAACCTCTTAAAGTGTGCATTCGGAGTAGCTTCAGGGAAACTCCTTGGGTTTGTTGTCTGGCACCATGGAATCAAAATAGATTCAGAGAAGATCAAAGTAATATTAGAAATGCCACACCCTAAAAGGTTAACTCAACTTAGATCATTCCAATGGTGGTTAGCATATCTAAGCACTTTATATCCAACTTATCAAAAAGATTCCAGCCATTCTTAGCACTTGTCAAAAAGGATGCCAAGTTCAAGTGGGATGATAAGTGTCGATGCCAAGACATCAAACACTACCGATGACGCCAGTAGCCCTATCCGGGCAAGGACATACTTTACACTACTGCATTAGATGACCCCCTTGGCACTTTATTAGCTCAAGCCAATGACGAAGGGAAGGAAAATGTGCTCTACTACCTCAACCATGTCTAATCCTTGCTGAAGCAAACTATCCACACATTGAGAAGCATTGCCTAGCTTTAATCTTCGCATCACAGAAGCTACGATGCTACATGCTTTCTCATAAGGTGAACTTGATTTCTAGGATCAATCCACTGTAATATCTCATGACACAACTGATGCTATCCGAATGGTTGGCATGCTGGACCATGATTTTATCATAGTTTGACATTACTTTCATACCCCTCTGTGCGGTGATAGGACAAGCACTAGAGAATTTCTTAGAAGTACACTTATTTTTTGCTGCCCTCTGCTTATTGATGACCTCCCCGATGATCAAATCATGAACTTAGGGGACACTAGTATTCACCGCTAGGAGATGTACTTTGATGGTGCAGCTTCTCTCAAAGAGGAGAAGAACCATAATCTACTATTCTAGGAAAAGCAGGGGTAGGAGTAGTTCTCTTAACTCTAGACTGTGGTGATGAGATTATCATATCACCAATTTAATCCATACACCAACAATGAAGCCGAATATGAGTCTTTGATTATCTAGAGTTAGCCGTTACTCTAAGCATCAAACATCAACATCTTCAGAGATTCTCAATTAGTTATCAATCAAATTGCTTGGTCCTACAAGGTTCTAAAGCATAAGCTCCATCACTACCACAAGTATACTATAAAGTTGTTGGCCCAAATCCCAAAGGTTACCATTTTCAAAATTCCTCAAGGAGAAAATGCCGTAGCGGATGCCTTAGCCAAACTTGCCAAGGAGTTGGCATGTTTGAGAGATGATTCCATATCAATAAGGGTCTAAAATAGACAAGTTCTTATCCCTTATTGATACTGAACTCATCAAAAAATACTCTCTCAAAGGGGATGTTATCGTTGCCAAAAAGGATGAGGAGTTGGATTGGAGGCAACCATTTGATTACATAAAAGGAAAACTACCTCAAGAGAAGTCCCTAGCCCATCAGACGAAGCAGATAGCACTTTCCTATGCTCTCGTGGATGGCACCTTATACCGGTGATCCTTCGATCGTATGTGGTTATGCTGTATAGACAAGCACGAAGCCTGTAAGATCATGACCGAGGAACACTCAAGATTATGCGGAGCTCATCAATCTAGTTCAAAGATGAAAGCTAAGATCAAGAGACTAGGATACTACGTGATGATCACAAATTGCATGGGAGTAGCTAGGCAATGCCACCAGTGTCAAGTACACGATGTGGTCCTACACTAACCACCCAACATTCTACATTCTACATTAGCCTCATGGCCATTCGAGTGTTGGGGTACCGACATAGTGGGTTCGATTGACCCTCTTTCTTCCAAAGGTCATCGGTTCATCCTAGTTGGTACTACTACTTTTCTAAGTGGGTAGAGGCGATTCCGCTCAAAGAGGTCAAAGGTCAGCATGTGCTCCAATTCTTCAGGAACCATATCGTATATAGGTTCGGGGTGTCTCGATGAATTATATCCAATAATGGTATTGCATTGAAGAGCACCAAGATCAACAACTTTTTTTGGAGACACAATATAGATTGGAGATATTCTACCATCCATTATCCGAGGGCAAATGGCTTGGCAGAAGCCTTCAAAAAAACTCTCATCCAAATATTAAAGAAGATGCTCGACGATAATAAATGACAGTAGCATGAGTAGTTAGTTAAAGCCTTGTGGGTCTATTGTACCACATACAAAACTCTAACTCAATCTACTCCTTTCTCCTTAGTGTATGGGTCCAAAACTGTTCTACCTTTAGAAGTCCAACTCCCATCACTAAGGATAATTGTGTGCAGCAAGATCATAATGGAGTAGAATGCCAAGTTGTGGTTAGAAGAGCTCAAATGTTTGGAGGAGAGACTCCTACAGGCATGCCAGAACCTCAAGTTGTACAAATCCAAAATGATTTAAGCTTAGAATAAGTTGGTCCGTCCTAGAGCTTTTCAAGTAGGAGAGCTTGTTTTAGTTCTAAGGAGGCCAATTATTTCCCATCATAATATGGGAGGCAAGTTTGAACCCACTTGGGAAGGCCCTTTTTCCATAGAGAAAGCCTTCCAAGGAGGATCTTATCATTTTAATCATAAAGAAGAGTGCTTGATGCTTTGGATCAATGGGCTTTACTTATAGAATTATTACCCTTAAATTCATGTTTGGAAATCTTTATCATCAATAAAAATTCCTCTTAAATCAAATATTCTCTTCATTTGAAATATCTTTGTTTGTGAATCTACCATGATGTGCTTAGGGTAGGTGTAAGGAACCTGAGTGACATCCTATCCTCCATCAACACAATACCAACACAAATTACACACAAACACATAAACAAACACATATCTTTTGTCTTGGGCTACTTCAAGTTGGGATAATACCCCCAGCAACACTCACTCAATAGCTGCTCTAGGTTGGGTTGATGTGCTACCCTGCTAATGCATCACCCTAGTGGTTTCTTGTTCAGGAGGATGTAAGTCTACTATGCTTTCCTTCCTTACTTGGCCACTAGACACCGATGAGTGCCCTGTTAGTTTGGTAAGCCTTATTGCGCAGTCAATAAGCTACAATAATGATGGCTTTGTTTAAGAGGATGTAAGTCTGATACACTTTCTTCCTAAACTAGCCATCGTGCACTAACTTAGTCGAGCATATTTGAAGATTAGGGTAAGTCCCCCAGCAACTTCTTTCCTCCTGACTACTTTAAGTATAGGTCTAGTCCTTCTTCGTGACTCGCTACTTAGTAGTCACCCTTAGGTCGGGTCGACTTATTATGCCAACAATGGGTCACCCCAGTGGTTGTTCCTTGCTTTGAAAGATGTAAGTCTGCTACACTTTCTTCCTAGCACAGCCGTTGCACACTGACGGCCAGCCTTAGGTTGGATGGCACCTGTCGAGTTGATGATAGACTATCCCAGTGATTAGTTCCGCTTTAGGGATATATAAGTCTACACACCTTCTTCTTAGACTAATCTTCACACCCCGATGGACACCTTAGGTTAGTTGGTTCTCACTATACTGACAGCAACCCACCTAGTGGATACACCACCCATGGTAGATGTAAGTATGTTACACTTTCTCCTTGAGTTGGCTATCGTATACCTACAGGCATTCTTTTCTTCAAGGATCAGGATAACGCCCCTAGTGGCACCTCCCATGTGGGCACTCTATTTGGATCACATCCTTTGTGACCCCATTTAGATTCTATTTAGGTTACTATTGGATTGGACAGTCCCCCTTTCCTAGTAAACAACCCTGTGGTTAGAGATTCTGTTCCATGGATGCGCTAATTCTCACTTGGTCCAGTAAATCTAAGATAGGTCAAGGCCGACATAGCCCCTTCTCGGTGTGATCCCTCGCACACCAATAGGGTCCACAATAACAAAAAAAAACAAAATATATAGTCACTTGTGGATTAGGAGAACGCCCCCAGTGGCACCTTTCCCAAGAATGCATCCTATCTTTAGGTCAGTGTCAACAAAACTCCCTATAGGAATCGCCTGACTACTCTTAAGTTGATATAAGTCCCCAAGCGACACTCTCTCAGTAGTCACCCTTAGGTCAAGTTCGACTTATTGTGCCACCAACAGGTCACTCAGGAAGTCATCCTTGCTTTGAAAGATGTAAGTCTGCTACGCATTCTTTCCAGCATGATCATTGCACATCGACGGACAACCATATGTCAAGTTCAATTTGTTGTGCTACCAACAGGTCACCCCAGCAGCTGTTCTTTACTTTGGAAGATGTAATTTTGCTTTGCTTTCTCCCTAGCACAACCGTTGCACACCAAAAGGTACCCCTTAGGTTGGATAGTCCTACCCCTCAGCCGGTAGACTATCCCTTTGGATAGATAAATCTGAGATAGGCCGAGGTTAACATAACCCCTTCTTAGTGTGGTCCTTCGCACACCGATAGGATCCATCAAATGAAATCAAAATAAATGAAAATGAACCAAATCAAATAAAAATAAATCAAATGAAATTAACCTTGACTACTTTTGAGTTGACATAAGTCCCCAACAACATTCTCGTCTCCCCCTTAGGTTGATTTGTTGTGCCATCAATACTGGCTAATCCATACTTTCAAAGATGTAAGTCTGCTACGCTTTCTTCCTAGCATATCCATTGTACACCGAAAGGCAATCCCTTAGGTCGGATAGTCCTACCTTGTGGCTGGAAGATTATCCCTTTGGATTTCTAAATCTGAGATAGGCCAAGGCCGACACAACCCCTTCTCAATGGGTCCATCACACACCGATAGGGTCCATGAATCAAATCCATCACATTTAACCGAGTTCACATCCCCAGCATATGTGCCCTCAATTCTAAACCATTCTCCCTAGTGGAGCCACAACAAACCAATCAAACAAATCAAAGAAAGGAAATAAAACCCTTATCCCCAATGGATAACCCGAACCTACTTCCCTAATGGAAGGATCACATTTCCAATCCCTAGCAGATTTGAGCCCATATCTCTAGCGGATATGCCACCATATCAATTAAGATAAAACAAATTGAAATTAATTTGATCTTGATCCCAGGCAGATTATAGATTCTTATCACCAGTGGATATTCTTCCTATAAACCATATTCAAAATCAAAGTCAAACTCTTATCCCCAAGTAGATAACCTGCTTCCCTGGTGGAAGGTTCAGGTACTCAATCCCCAACGGATTCCTCTTTTTATGCCTTCAGCATAAACCTCTCACATGCCTGTCCAATGCATGTGTGATCCCCTAGCAGATCTTCTTGCATGTCATTTACATGAAATTCTAATCAAATCCTTTTCCCTCTTTTATACCCTTGGGATAAGTTGAGTTGAATTGCATTAAGATCGTGATTCTATCTTCCTTTTCAGTTTAGATATAGATCAATTTTGTTAGCACTTGCAATCCTTTGGATGCTATTGATCATCTCAGTCAACACCAATACATGTGGTGTGTCTTGTCAGTTACACCACACCTATTGGGGGTCCTTTTATTGACCTCACTTTTGGAGTTAGTTCTCAATCACCTCATCTTAGATTTAGGAGTCTTCTAGATACTAAGACTTCCTTAGTCATAAGACACTTCTAACAATTAGGTAAACACTTAACCAAAGCCTAGAGACTTAGAAGGGTTAACCATAGGACTAGGTTATGCCTTAGGGATTAGGATAATCCTCCTACCCTGCAACCCAAATCCAATCCATGTTCACTTCTCAATTCTAAATTCAAATCCAAATATAAATTGAAATTCCAAGCCAAATGATTGAAGCCCATGATCAAATCAAAACTTGAAATCTTTCCTAAGCCATGCGACCTACCTTTATGAGCTTAGCCAAAATCTCATCTAAATCAAACCAAAATTAATTGATTTTCTCATGAATCAATCATATCTTCAATCATCTTCACAAATATAAATGAAATATGCATTTAAATCATCAAAACTAAATCAAACTAAATCAAAATCTAAACTTAAGCCACATGATCCAACTCCATGGACTTATCCAAATTCCTTCATTCCAGAACTCAAATTCAATTGATTTTCTCATAAATCAGTTATTCCTTAAATCACCATTCCAAATATAAATGAAATCTAAAATTATCAATCCAAATCAAAATCAAACTATGTCAAACCCAACTTAACTCATTTGACTTGAAATATTCAAATGAACCAAAACCCATTTGAACCCAAACCAATTATAATTGAATTTATATATCAATTCCAAATTCATATATAAACTCAACTAAATCAAACTTAACCCAAAATCAAGCCAACTAAACCCAATTGGTTCACTTGACCCAAAGTGACCAATTTGACCTATTTGAACCAAAATCCAATTCAATCCAAATCAAAGTGAATTAAGCTAATCTAAACTTCATAACATAATTATTGATCATCCTATGTTAATCAATTATCATAAATTGGGTCAAACAAATCAACCTAGCCCTTTGACCAAACCTATACTCTTAACCCACATGAACTCAAACTAGCCAAATTGCAACCTAAGCCAAATCCCTTGAAACCAATGATTCATACCAACCCAAAATCAATACTTGGACATGACTTGACCTTCAATTGAGTCAAACCAAACTCAACTGGCCCTCTTGACCCAAGTTGACCCAGTTTAACCAACATGGCCAAAATAGGTCAAATCAAAATCTAAATCAAATTGATTGCAACCAATGGCTCAAGTTTATTCAAAATTGACTATTGAACTTGACCAAAGCCTCAATTAATCCCAATTGGCTCACTAGACTGAAATGACCTATTGAACCCAACTTGACCTAAAGGGTCAAACCAACCTAAAATCCAACAAATCCAAATTAAACTCAACTAAAGCCCACAACATACTCTAAATGATCAACCAAACCCAAACCAAGCCATGACCCAAGCCAATTTGGTCAATTGGGTCAAATTGGTCAACTTGACCCATTTGAACCAAATAAACTCAAATGAGTCAAATTGAGTCAAATCACACCAAATGAACTCTAAATGATATAAAATTTGGCTCAACCCACTTTTGGCTCATTTCAAATCTACCCAAATCAAATTCAATGTCAAACGATCATCCTACCCTTCCTTGGGTAAGAGGTATCACATGAGAAAAATCACCCATGTAAGTGGTCATTTCCATTCCTTAACCACTTGGCACTCTCCCATTAGTCCACCTAGGCCCCTATGACACTATCTAACCTGACCTATAGGTGGTTGGGTCGATCATGACCCATGAGGAGGTGAAATCACCTCACCTCCCCCATTAGAACACTTGAAACACCAAGGACACCCACTACCGTCCTTGGCAGCCACCTCCACACCTTCACCCAACCAAATTGAGCCAACTCATCCTCTAAGGTGGTGAGATGATCACATAAAGCTGAATCAAGCCAAGCTGTCCAATCAAGGGGGGGGGTATACACCCCCTCATTTCCACTCAAACCCACATGAATTCACTCCTTAGAGCCCTAGATACCTAAAATGAGTCACCAAGAGCTTCCTTGAGAGCTCCCAAGCCTTGCCAAGTTCCCCACTCTTGATTTTCCTTCAAGCCAAAATAAGGCACTCCCCCATTGATTCCCATTTGTTCAAGGCTCAACCAAAGTGCAATTAACTTTGCACACACCATCCTTGGAGGTAGTTGAGTAAGAATGAATCACCTCCTGAGCCCTCTGACCACTGGATGACCAATTTCGATCAACGCCGACCACCAACTCTTCTAGTATTGGCCTTCTGAGCAAACCACCTCAAATTGGAGCTTATGCTAATCAGTAAGGCCTCATTTCCACTAGACAAAGCTTCCTCAATCAGATTTGCCACTGATCTTGAGCTCCGATGAGGTATGTAATTGAAACCAACCTTATAGTAAAAATGTGTTGGAACTTTTTGAAGAAAACTTTCATTCTGCACGATCATAGTCGTTGGATCCCTTCGGATCCTTCGCATAAAGGTGTGGGATCTATTTGGAGTCGATCCGAGCTCGGGTAAGCTCGAATCACGTGAGCAATGATGGATAGACTCCATTCCCTCTCATTCTCATGATGATAGATCATGCACCATCCATTCTGCATGATCAGAATGGATGGTCATGATTAGATCCATTAGAATTATCTAATTTAATCATTTAGCAATATGAGATTAATCGTGGCTATCTGATCTTAGATCAAATGACACGAGAAAGTGCATTCGTCATCGCCGCGCATGCACTGACTAAGATTATGTTTAAGTAATCAATCCTACAATGCCACATGAAAAGTGCATCGTGTCAGCGCACCACATGGCACTAATGGAATTAAGGGTTAATTAGGCCTAATAAATGTGTTTTAATGGCTGAAACTTATAAAAATCATAACTAATTGTAGAAAACTCAAAAAAAATATAAATAAATACTCATTTTGAAGGTATTCTAGAGAGAAATTTTTTAAAATATCCCTAATTAATTTTGAATAGTAATTAGTGCTTAATTAAAGTTTAATTAGAAAATTAATTAGCTTCATTACTCCCTAATTAAATAAGTAATTGACCCCAAACTTTTTGAATTGTTTAAGGGGATAACCTCTGCTCTCCTAATTTTCTTGAGATTTATTGATTAATTAATTAAGGAAATTAGTTAATTAAGCTCTAATTAATTTTGTAATTTAATTAAGGATTAATTAATCACATGAACATTGACTAATTAATTAATTGGCTCATTAATCAATGTCTAATAGTGAGGGGACTTATGGAGAAAGGTTGGGACCTCCTTTCTAATCTCCTTCCCTAAGTTCACTCCATTAATTAAAATCAAACTAATTAAGGATTAATTAATTACTTAAAGTATTAAATCAAATCAAATTGAAATCATAATCATATCAAAACTTAATTAATGAAATCTTGGGTAGATCTTTAGGTGTTGAATAACCTAAAGGAGCTTAATGAAATTATGATTAGTCCACATGTGTGGGAAAACCATAAGAGTAATTAATTAAGTTCCTTTGCTTAATTAACCATTAATTATGAGCCAATTGTATTTAGGCACCTTTCCTTTCTCAGGATCATTGCTAATTTTATTTTGAATGCATGTGCATACCATGTTGGTTCATAATTGTTTGGGTAATTATGTTAAGGCAACATAGGGAAGGCTTAATTAATGGATTTAATGCATATTATAACTTAATTAACTCATAAAATTAACTTAATCATATTTAATTTAACCAAATCAATTAATAAATATGGAAATGGGTTAGGATTAACAAACCTCTTCTCATATCCTTAAATCAAATCAAAACATGAAATTAAAAATGACATTAAAGAAGCTTTAGTTTACTTTAAATGATTCTATTTGATATGATTTTCCTTAGGAATTAATTTGATTGAATGAAATCATGTGTTTATATTCATTTATTCTTTTCCAATCATGTTAAATGTTGTATGTCATTTGAAATCAAACATTCATCTTTCAAAGTTAATTAAATCAAATGGTTTTCTTTTATGTAAGCTTGCATGTGTTGGATTAATTTATAATATGTGTGGCTATTATCACTAATAAATTCAAATTACTTTCCAAAGTTTATAAATCAATTACATTGGTTAGAGTGATAGTAGTTATGAACATATATAGGTTTGCATGAGCTTATAGTTTAAACATGTGAAGTAAAGCTTTCTTTTCCTTAATTCATATGTAGTTTTACATGTACTTGTATCTTAATAAGTATATAGTATGGCATCCCAAGAACACGAAGCTTTAGTTAGCCCCAAGGAGGTCATTTGATTACCTTACTTCCCTAGTTAATAACGACACGTACTTATTTGATTTCATTTACATGTGTTTCTACATTAAGAATTTGGATAGGACTTTAATCCACATGCATAAATATTTCAATCAAATAAAAATACAATCTTTGCATGGTTTTCTTTCCTTCATTTATGTACACATCCATATGTGTTTGAGAAAAAAAGTGTTTAGTCTGGACATCCCAGGAATATGAGGCTTTAAATAGCCCTAAGGAGGTCATTTGATTACCTCACTTTCCCAGTTAACAATGGCATGTATTAGCTTATGTCTCTTATACATGTGTGTGTATTTAATTATGGAATTAGAACCCCATTTCTTTTATCAAGGATACATGCATTCATAATTGACTAAGTGATTGATTTGTTGGTCATGTGATTTAGAGCTTTCTTTCTTATATTCATGTATATAAATTTACATATGTTTGAATGTAAATGGGTATATTATTTGGACATCCCGGGAATACGAGGCTTTAGTTAACCCCAAGGATGTTATTTGATCATTTCACTTCCCTGGTTAACAATGACACGTACCTATTTAATTTCATCCCTATGTATTTTTGTATAAGAATTTAGATAGAGCTTTAAACTAACATGATTGAATAATTCAATCGCATAAAAGAATATAAACTTCAAATACATATCTACATTCATCATATAACTCTGCTAAAACATATGTATGTATAGATACACTTAAAATTAAATCATATGCATGTTACATGTGATGTGTCATGAGATTGTAATTCAATTAGATTAATCTTGAGATGCCTTTCATATTGGATAGAATTATTTAAAGTGAACCTAAATTTAGGATTAATTAAAATTGTGTAATAAGCCATTCACTAAAGACAATTAAATCAAACTAATGTGCTTTAGAAAGCGGCTTAAGGTAGGTATGAAAGAGGGTAATCCTCTTCCATCTCTTTATTACACTTAGTTTCTAAGTATAATCACATGAAATAAAAGAAAACAAAAATTAACATTTTCAAGTCAATTAAACAACTTAAAGTGAAACCTGCCATTTATGTTAAATTAAATCCTTCCAAACTTAAAAAATCATAACTCTAATGCTTAGTAAGACAAACCACACCAAGCCTTAACACACATATTAGAATTAAGTCACCACTTCTAGCTCTATGTTAGGATGGTCCATGGTGTGATGTATGTTTTGGTGTTGTGATATATTATTTTAGACTGAATGTTAGGGTGTATGCTTCGTAGACTGGATTTTAGGCTGTTCCTAGCCTAATCATATTTTTTGCGAGAGATTATGCTTAAGGGGGTGCTTAAAATAAATATAAATGCTCTCTTTGTATGTTGCTCAAACCCTAAGCATAATCCAAGTTAGGATAGGTGGGCTTGGTTACCCATGTGCACAGTGCTAAGTCTAAATTATAAATATAACTACTTAGGTTGTATGTATGTTTAGCTAACACTTATTTTGTAAGTGTAGTTAGATTTAATTTTCCTATTTTCAATGTAATTTTACATTAGGAATTAGGATTAATACTATAAGGAATTAGGATGAGCATTGGATAAAAGGTTTTGTCATGGGGTGCCATGTGATGCCTTTGAAGTGGAGAAAATCAAATCAAATGAAGACATGAAGATAAAAGATATGAAGAATAAAGAATGAAGATCCCCGATAGCATTCATTATAAATTGTGATTATTATTTTGTAATTTTGGGTTGTGTAAAAGTTGAGCTCGACTACCCATCTTTTCCTTTTGGGTTGTACGGTGGTACCTGATCGCACTGACTTTTTATTCTTTTATGATAGTTTTATGCTTAAATTGGGCATTAGGATGGCATGCTCTTTATAGTTTCTTAAATGATTGATATTTTAATGTATGGCCTGGATACGATTAGGCTCTTAAGATGAAATAAATTTTTTTTACCCAACTGATCACTTATATACTAAAGTTTCTACAACTCATAACCTCACCATAAAGCCTAGGCCTTAAATAAGATAATTAAATTATTTAGCAACCCTTAAATGAATGGTTGAATGTTTCACATCATGCATGCATATTATTTCGCTCTTGAAAATAGGGGATTTTTATCCTTGCATGATAGGAGAATGCTTGACTGTGAGGGCATCCCTTGTGTTGGAAAATATCCCTTTCTCATTGATTTAGCCAACAACTTTATTTCATCATGCATATATGCATCAAAATCTTAAAGCCTTTATCCAAATGAAGTGTCAAGAATTAAATAAAATTTGAAATGATTTTGTAATATATTAAGTCATTACTTATCCCACTCATGCTCTAGTCTCCTAAGAAGTGGGTTTAAGGACTTTAGTCTCTTTCTAAATAAATAACTACCTTAGCTATCTTGCAATTCATAAGACCAGACTACATGCTTTTAAAATCATATGAGGAGTTAGATGGCGGCCTCTCTAGGTGGTTGTAAGCCCAGCAGTTGGGTGATTTACTCTCTCTTGTGGAGGTAAACCTTATGCCCATCTTCACTTAGATTTAGATCATGCTTTAGCTTATGCTGAAGCTCCCTAGATTTAGGTTCTAAGGTTGCTATTTTCTTTGGGCTACAAGCATAAATCCTCATCTCTTAGGCATTTCTACAACCTTATGTTGGTGGATTATAATCTCTAATATTCTAATAAAATTCAACTCAAACATATGAATCTCTTTTATTTTAAATATATAAAGTCTAATCATAGGATATATTAGAATGCCACTAGATTTTCTAGTATCATGAGCATTCTCTACTCATCTCTTTTAGCTTCTAAAATAATTCTCTTGATTTGATCTATCTTGATTGATTTTCCAAATATAGCCAATCCTTTGATAGTCTAACCTTGAAATATTTGGAGACCCTAATTGTTTACTTTAATTGAGAGTATTCCTAAGGAATTTACCTTTCTTAGGATGTAATTAACTATGGAAGCTTGCCTCCATACGGAACTTTAGAACCCAGTTTAATATAAACCCTTCTTTATTCACCCATGTAAAGAAGGGGAAAAATCTCTGGTATATTCGAAGACCCATCATACCTTAGAAGTCCTTATTAAGTGATTAGGTCCATTGAAGGGTGATGTCTCTATCTTTCAAGATAGTACATCATACCTCAATGTCATACTCGATCACTTCAATAAGTACCCCCTACGATCTATGTGGTGTCCCCTCATATATCCAAAAATAAACACCATACATGTATAATCAGCTTAATTTGGAAAGTTTTTGGGCATAACTGACTTAATTATGTCATATGAAATTTTTTTTAAAAGAAGTCTAATTATACAATATGATTACAATCATTTTGTACGATTAGTACAATTTTGGCAAATTTTTTATTTAGTCGATTAAATTATGATGGTGGAAGTAATTAGCAAAATAGGACCATCATACAGTACGATATACATTATATAGTATTATTTCCTTAAAAGTAGTTTTTAATTTTTGAAAATTTCATTTTTTTTATATTCTCTCAAGTGTTAGTGTGTGTATCTTGTGTGTATGTGTGTGTGTGCTTGGTTTCCATTCATCATTCACATGGTAGATACATGAGGACAAATAAAATATAAATACCAAACATGATAATATAAATTTGAATGTGACTTAGATCTTCTAGCAACAATCATTTGTTATTTGTGATCTTTATAAATCCTTGATCAAGCATTTTGACAATCAGTCATAGTTCCTGTTCTTACAATGAATCTTAATTTTATTGGTTGATTTTGATTCCTACATTATAGGTTTAGCATATCCTGCACACATAACTATTTAGTGAATAAATAATTTGTTCAACTAAAAATATTTGTGATCATCAAAACTTAGAATATTAAGTGAAGGCCTATTGGGCTAACACTTTGTTCTTCAAAATCATCTTTATTTTATTAAAAAATCTACAAAATTATTTAGTAACTTGACAAATTTTAAAATGCAATGTGAAATTTGAAAGTGAGGGCAACAATCATTTTTTAGTTTTTGAAAGGGGACATCCAATAATATTAAATGAGGCCACTAAATCTTGCCTCATATGGAAAATGAACATGTAAGTGCTCCATGCAATTGAAAAATTTAGGCAAAAAAGTTCGCTCTAATTTGTATAATGTCACTGGAATATTATTTTATTTTTGTACCAATAGATCACCATTTAGACATGTAGAGCATAGATTTCTAAAGAAAATGCTTACTTCAGTTAAAGAGCACCAAATCTCCTCTAGTATTATAATAAATGCAATTAGTGTTAAGCACTCTATAAAATGTGATGTGACTCTTAGGTCCATCTAATTTTAACAACCTCATGTCAACACATCATGATAGATTAGATGATACCCATAAGACATTTTAATAGACTAAATCCATTCATGCATAACTCTTCTTTGTCCAAAGTCAATACATATTTAACCTTTGGCTTCAAAATTCTACCACTATATCTTCAACTAGCTCCTACTCTTTTCTTCTACATTACTCTAACAAGTCCAATCTACATTTCAAATTATCTTTTATTTTCCCTTTTATGTCCATAATGGTATTGAAGATATTATTACAATAATTTTTCAATATGCATTACATCTAAATTGTGACATATTAAATTTGATTTTCAATAAAGATAATCCCAAAAAGTATTGCACTTTGTTCAATTGTAAGAAATTCCATAATGTGATAACCTATTTTTTATATAATATTAGCTCCTCTGTATATATTGAATTATCTCCCATAGGTCATCTCCAGTAAGTCATAGAGACAGATTGCTTTTCTCAACTTTATTTTTAATAAATGATCATTACTTCTTCTATATATATATATATATGATTTGTTGGCATGAACATTTTATAATAATCAAACCAAAAAAATTTTATCATGGGCTACCAGAAAAGCTCTTGATCACTCCATACAATATGGCAAGCCAACTTCCTACTCTACTCTACCTTGATGGCATGCCATATATTCAAAAATCTTTAATTGTCCACATCAATGTTGTCCTAATTTGAAAATTATGTTCTTTGAGACATTATATGTCAATAGACCATCTTGTCATAAAACTTTCAAATCATATATTATCCACTACAGGTATACATGCATCTTAGCCTTAGGATTATGTGGCCTATGAATGATAAGATAGAAACATATAAGAGTTTATCATGCACATATTTATGGGAAGGTTATATGGTATTAAAATAAATTTCCAATATGAGTATGGTGTGGTAGCTTGAATATAAAGCATAAATCCATCAACACATAAGCCCAAATATACATCCTTAGTTTAGTAGTAAAATTTGGTTATGTGTGATCAAAATGCTTTCATGTTGTAGCATTTGATGAATGGCTCAGAATTTATAACTCTATTTCTTTATTATAATTCCAACTCAAATGCTAAGTGATACTCACTGATGCAAATAGTCTTTATAGACATGGCATGATAGGCATATAAAAAAGGATTTTCTATAAGATCTCTTTCAAATTTTGTTGTTTCCTACTTTATTTTTTGTATCATGGTGCACCATAGTATCTACACTTAATCTATAATACAACTTTCTTGTAATAAATCACTATAGCCATTGATGCAACAATCTATTTTTGTGCAGATAATCCTAACTTTGAAATTAATTTTTTAGTGCAATAATAATCCGTTAAAATTGAATTCTCTATTGGGGTTGTCTCCTTAAGTAGGTCAACAACCTGATTGAAGCATTTAAACAACATATTAAAATCTATTTTAATGGTTAGTAATATGAAAACCATAGATAACTTAGAATGAGAGATGCATCCATGCCATAACAGTTGTTGCACTATGTTTAGTCTGTCATAAAATGTTTATGCTTCAGCATGAGATGCTTCTTTAATTTTTTTTTTTTGAATTTCTAGTTCGATTACATCAAATATTATATCCTCATATTTGATCAATATATTAGTACTTTCTTGTGCATGACTGCTACATGATGCATTAAATTGACTATTAAATGGTGGTTCACACTCGCTTTGTGATGTCCAAATCCAAAATTTTGGTTGAAATCCCCTATGATATAAATCAACACATACTTCATCTAAAGTTAAAATAGCTTCAATTACCTGATTCATACATGGACATCTAAACTTTGTTTCATTTATAAGTGATGACTATTGTGATGTAACATAAATGAAGTGCTCAATTCCGCTTAGAAATTCTTAAGTGATTCTTTTGCATTTAGGAGGTAATCTATTATACATCTAAGTATGGTAAAGTTGGTACAAATAAGTTTAAGTAGGTTTTAACTAGGATTTAATGCATTCCCAATTATAACTTTAAAAATGTAGAAAATATTCTTTTCATTTCATAGTGGGACATCACTTTGTGAATTTGAGCCAAGAATGATCTAACTTAATGAAACAACTTGAATCTTACAGGCTACTGAGATAAGAATTTCATTGGTGGAAATGAATTTATCAAGAGATTTATACTCACCACAGAATTTGGGTAAGGAGCTTGATTTGAGTAGGATTGTTTGACATGATTTAACCATAATCTTGTAAAATAGTAAAAATTATAACTATACATTGTAAAGAATTTTAAATCTTGTTTGTTCTTTTAATTACCATAAAACATACAAAATTTTAAATCTCATTTCTCTTCCTTATTAATTTAAATGTTATAAAACTTTAAACCTTATTTATCCACCATTTTTTGAGTTTAATTAAAATCTCATTTCTCCTTTTTTTGCCTTAAATCTTATAAAATTTTAAAACATATTTTTTCTCTAATTGCCTTATATCCTATAGAACCCCAAAACCTTTTCTCGTCTATCATCTTCAAATATCCTTGAACTTTAAAGATCATTTATCATGTGTATTCCTTAAAATCCTACAACATTTTAAATCTCATTTCTCTTCTATTTTTTTCTTAGAATCTTGTTTCTCCTTCATATTTTTTAATCTCACAAAACTTTAATCTCATTTCTTCTTCGTTTGTCTTAAATGTACATAAATTTGAATCTTATTTCTCCTCCATATTGATGTTAACCCTATAAAAGATTAAATCCCATTTTTTCTTTATTTTTCTTTAACTCATACAAAATATAAAATTACATTTCTCTTCTTAAATCTAAGATTAAGAAAGGGGAAGAAAGAGCATCTAAGACAACATAAATAATTTTTAAAGAATTTTACCTTAAATTTGGCCAAAACCCAACGACAACAAGAAGAGTCGAGAGGTCATTGTTGGGCGCTCAGCTTTTTGGGTTAGGGCAGAGAGATTGAAATGATGAAATAGTTCACATTGGTATGTATATACGCAACCACGAATATCTATTTTTTGTGTCTTCATTGTGGGAAATTGATTTACTTATCTTCATACAAAACTTTTGATAATTTTCTTTATTGGATCACGAAAAAATTAATAATTGACAAATTTTGGTGTTAAAATGTGCCATCAAAAATTGGTATTTTAGCATTGGAATTTTTTTCATCGGCATATTTGATGGACAAATAATGCTATATTTCTGCCAAAATATGTGCCAGCTACAGAAAATTTTAATTTGTAACTCTTACTTTTCCTATAGTGAATATTTATTTTTAAGAAAATATGAGGCATTCAATGCACACAAAAAATAAAATCAAATCAAATATGTAGGAGACTCAATGAAAATTACATATCAGTTATATTATACAACTTATAGAGAGAAATAATGTGATACATCTAAATCATATTGAGAATATATGATTGGCAAAATGTTCCAACATTGTGGAGACTATCAAGCACTTTAAGCACCAAGTTTTATTAATTTGTTCCATCAAAACACAGTCCATTTATATAATCTCATAGTTGTTAAAAAATTATTAGGTGAATGTATCCCTTTTTATTAGGGTAGAGTATGTAATTTATTTTTTTACGTTGTATTGTTTTGTGTCAATATAAAAATTTTCATAGCTGGCATAAGGATTTCTTAAAGTAAAAATAATAATATTTTATTACTAAAATAAAAAATATTAAAGTTGAACCATATAGTTAGAGAAGTAGAAATGAAAGAACACAAAAGAAAAAAAATACAAAAAAGAACCATAAAACTGCCCCAACCAAATGCTTAAGCAGAAACTAACTGTGGTCATATTCTTACTCATGTTGGCCCCTATTGCCTAAATAGAAGCTCTATTGTAATGAAGGAACTTCATCTAGCATTTCTTATTATCGTTGTCTATTAATTAGATGAAGGTTTCTTTAAATAAATAGTAATATTTAGGGAAGATCATCTTTGAATCTAATATTTTTTATTGATAAAATTAGTACATCCTTGAGCTCTTAAGACAAGTACTTAAGAATTTGTTGGCATAGATAAACAATCAATAGTAGGACTATGTTATGCTCTAACAAAATGTCTACAAAGAGAAAGAATGATCGATAATGAGAAATTACTTTTTGTAAATTGCATTATCAATTTGAATTAGAATAATATATCTCTCAAGATTTGTAGAAGGGAGCTAAGTAAGTGTCACATCACTAACTAAAATAGGCAACAAATTTAAAATATCTTAAAAATTAATCTTTTTTTATCACTTTGAATTCACCAAATTGATGGGTCCCAAACATATAGGATTGAATTGTAATTGAAGAAGGGAAATGCATTGACGTAATAGTACATGTAAAACCATTTGAGAGAGTGAATTATATTAAGCTAAAATAAGGGTTTTTTAAGCATACATATAGCCATTATATTGGTTTTTGCTTTTCTACCAAAAATCTCATGCCCAAATAAGTCGCAAAACATATTGAATTTAAGAATATTATCAGGTATCACCTTTCACATGTAACCAGCATCTTTATTTCTACTTCTAGTATAATTAAAAATAATTGAATTACATTAAATTCAATAAGAATATTAGGTATAGATGATCAAAATAGAAAAGAACTAATTCATAGAGTTTTTGCTAAATAATGAAGCTAGAGTATACTATACAAATTAAGCAAAGTTGTGAATTCTTTGGCATAAAAAAGAAATATAAACTAGAGCAGTAGGATACTTAAAATTAAGGATTAATTGAGGTTAAAATATTTTATAAAGAAAGATGGAGAAGAGTGCTTGTCTCCTTGAAGAGGAAGAAAGATTGATAGTAATATTGTTGACTACATTTTTAGATGAGGTTGACATTCATCATAATCTTAGTAATTATGATCCCTAATCTTGTATTAGGATCTTCTTTATTAGACACTTAGGGCACTATAGTTAATGACTAGGTGTATAACTAACTAGAACCAAAATCAAACAACCAAAATGAAATTAAGCTCACAATTAAAATCAAACACCTTAGGGTGAAAGCCCTAAGTCAACTTAGTGGACCTCACGAGACTTGATTTGATCCAATTAGGCTAAGTGAACCCAATTGAATTCAAACTTAATAAAATTTAATAGAAATTAAAATCAAAGATATCTAATGTGAAATCTAAATTCAATTGACCCTAAAATTGAGGTGATTTGAGTGGTTGACCTAATTGACCCATTTAAGCTCAAAATCACTTAAGTCCATGAAAAATCAAATAAAATCAAAATAAATTAAACTTAAATCAAACTAAAAGTACAAAATCAATGTATGATCGTAAAAAATATATAATTAATACAAAGGAGATTCAAAGTGACTAGTCATTGCACTTAAGTTGACCCATGTGGGTCCCACCAAGCTTATCAAAATTAGGTTAAATGATGCCATCCCAAAAGCTCAAAATTATCAAAAAAAATATGCTTAAACTTGAATCTAAATAAATGGGTAACTTGAATTTAATATAGACTCAAATGGCTCAATTGAGTCACTTAGTTTAAGTGAACCCTAATAGGCCATATTAAGTCCAAACACAAATTAAACTAAAATTAATTCAAATTAAATATTGTAAGATACTTTTTTAAATCATATTTGGACACAATTCATCCTTTTCTTTGGTTTAATATGATCAAGTTGGTCACTTCGCCCAAGTGAACTCAATTTGATCTATTAAAGCTTAATTTAGGTCAATATGGGTCAAACTCAAAATTAAATTTAAATTAATTAAAACTAGTTGCTCCAAATAATCTCAAAATAATTAATTAAATATTACTTAAATTTGAACACACTTTGATTAAGCCAAATTGATCATTTGACTTAACTAAACCCAACTTAACTCATTTAAGCCAAAATAAGTCAAATTGGGTTAAATTAAAAATTAAACTTGAACCAAAAGAAATTAAATAGTTGAAATCACTCTAAATAACTCAATAAATGTAATTAAAACCTAATCTAAACCCAAATCCATCAAATAAATTATTTGACTCAATTGGACTCAATCAAAACTAAATTAAGGCACTTTGGGTTTAATTCAATTTGACTTAAGCTAAACCTAAATCAAGCCATCCACAGCTAACCATGTTTGGACTAATGTTCAAGATGAGAATGTGGTGGTACCAAAATAAACAAAGGGGAGAAAAAAAAATCCAAAAGAAAGCTTTCAGTTTTCAAATCTCCGCTCAATCTTCCCCATGCATCTACTTGATTGACCAAAGAGCTCTCTCAATCAATTCCCCACCTAATGCAGCTGCTGGGGAGATAATTTTTCTAAATGGTAAGCCACCCCATACCTCCATAAATGGCACTATGGTTTGCCAACCATAAAAATAGGGAATGAGTCTTATTTTGGGACTTTAAGCATTCCCAAACTGACCCATTTTGCCTTTTTCAACTGACAAAATCCACAAATTCGGTCCAATTCTAGTGAACCATGGTAGCCTTTGGCAGTTAAGATGATACAAGAAAAGGCAAGGTAGGAGAGTTGCATTAGATCTTCATTTAAGGGCAAAGTTTGATCTCGAAGCCAAAATTCCACTAAACATACACTTTAGTGAGGTAATTTGTTAAACTATTAAGCAAAATCTTGGTCTTGTCGTTTGATATAGTTAAACCTTGGATGTGGATGGAAAAGCCTAAGAATTAAGTGCTCTTACCATTCCCAAGCTCCCCAAGGCGAATAGGTGTGAGTTTCCAACTTGAATCATCCAAAAATTGGGAATAGGGGCAGATGGTTCTACCCATCTCACTAGTGATGGGAAAGATAAACCCCCCAGTTGTTTGTTCCTCTTAATTTGGACAAACGGTTGAGATTAAATCCATGCATGTATGATTTAATTCCTATATGTATCATCTTAATCAATCAAGAACATATGGTTTTTTTATCAGATTGTCTAGATCTAATCCACTTTCTGCACAAATTCCACCTTAGAATTAGTTGGACCAATCCACGACAGCTGCATGTGAATCATGACCCAGTCAGCACAAACTTACTGCTGAGTGGTTAAATAGAAAATTCCTGCTTTCCTAAATTTAAAAACCCTAAACCCTTATTATTTAAAAACACCTAAAATATAAAAAAAAAAATCATTAAAAATAAAATACTCATTAAAAATTTACAAATAAAGCCTCATTGGATTTGTCTTTTGAAGAGGAATGCAATGAACTTAAATTCTTTATTATATGTTGAGAATTTTGAGATTATTTTAGGTTTGAATAAAAATTTAAATTCTTTAAATTCTATTAAAATATTAATCAAATTGACCTAAAATGTTTAAGCATTATAACTGAGGTTAAGAACTACCCACCATAAAAATTTCAAGCTAATGATTAATGGATTAAAAGATATTAACTTTTGAAGCTCAAATAGCTTATCTTGAGAAATTAATTAATTAAAAACCAAAAAAAATTATGAAAAAATCATCAAAATAGCTTAAACCACATTAGTTTACATCAAGGAACTCAAGAAAAATATCAAAACCTTTTGGAACTTAATAACCTCAAAAATTACCTTATTAGGGGATTAAATATTTTAATTAATTCATTTAATTAAGTTGAACTTATATAAATTATAATAAATCAAATTAAAATTCAACAAATCTAAATAAAGCCTCTCTAGATTCTCCTTTAGAGAAGAATCTTAAAAAAATTAAAAGCCTCAATTAATTCTCAGCATTTTAAACTTCATTGAGTTTTATTGGAAACCTTAAACCTTTATTTACAACAAAAATACAATCTCTAATCAAGATAAAACTTTATAGAAATGAAATTGACAAGGAAACCCACTTGCCATAGAAATTTTAAATTAAAATGACTTATGCATCAGAAGTTATGATTTTTGAATTCTTAAGATAATTTAAACTAAGTAATAAATAGAAAATAAAAAAAGTTATAAAAATTCACAAAACCAATCTACAACACTTTTAATAATATCAAAAAACTTAGAAAAAAATTAACAAATCATTAATTAAATCTTAATTGAATGAACAGCTTAATCAAAATTAATCAAGATTTGTTTAATTAAGTTAATCACCTGTGCTGACCTCATTTTTGGATGAGGTTAACCTTGTTTTCAAACATATTAATTAGGATACCTAAGCCTAGATTAGGAATTTCTTAGTTAGACACATTGGGCACCATACTAGGTAGACTAGTGCATTCTTACTTGGGTTTAGTACAACCTAATGGGTTTAGATGAACTCAACCCAAACCTCAAACAAAAGTGAACTTCCAAATCAAACACATACCAATTAAAACCTAAATCAAATAACCTTAAGTTAAGTTAATTTAGGAAATTAAATCTAATTGCCTTAATTATGCTAGAAAATCATATAAACCTAAAGAATTCAAATTAAATCAAAATAAATCCAAATAAATTAAAGAAAATCAAATCAAATTAAACCAAAATCAAGGTCAAAATAGTCAACTTTTCAAGCATAAGTTTGACTTATGTGGGTCCTACCAAGTCAAAGGTCAATGAACCAAAAATTTAACCAAATAAAAACATTCCAAATAGTTTGGATGATGATATAAACATATTTGAACTTGAATCTAAGAGACTACAGGTCTAATATGGCCTTAATTAGTCTAAATAGGTATTTTGACCTAAATGGGCCTAAATGGTTCTTGTTGGGTTCAAACTCAAATCAAACTCAAATCAACCCAAATCAATTATCCAAAATCATTTGAAAATGATTATTGAATATAAACCAACCTATCATTGGGTCTAATTTGGTCAATTTGGGTCAAATGGGTCAAAATTGAAATCCACTTGAAATTAAATGAAATTAATCACTCCAAATAATCTCAAACATGTGATTAAACATAATTAGAGTGTAAACATAATTTAATTGAGTTACAATTTGTCATTTGACTCAACTAGATCCAACTTAACCCATTTAAGGAAAAATGAGCCAAGTTGACTTGGAATTGGACTAACCCTCATGTGGTCTGGGTTAATTCAATTCCTAATCATCCAATGGACAATCAAGAATGATTTAAATCAAAATCTAAAACCAATTAATAAAAAGGAAAGTGATTAAAGCGATTGAAATTTAAATTGAATCTAATGCTAAGATTAATCATAATATAATTTTAAATTTGAGCTAACCTATTCAAACCTATCTAAACTCATCCTAGAATAGGTTAAGAAAGATTGCCAGCCAATCTTAAGCAAATTAATTAAGTCCAAGTCAAGCCAAAAGGAGGGGAATCTACCATGGTCAAAGATAAGTTCAAAATGACAAATGAGCTTCTCCAAACATTCCGCCTCTTCCCCCATTCCACCTCTTCATCCATGGAAAGATGTGGAACATCTGAAGAGCCTTGCAGCTAGTCTCCAAGGACCTCAGTTAGCTGTGATCGACCATAGGAGGAGAAAGGAAAGATAAGAGGCTCGTCCTCTAATGGAAAAATCTAAGAGAGAATATCTCATTAGAAATTAACATTTCCATCACCTTCCCAACATAAAATGAAGACGATCGTGACCTTGCCCTGATCCTATTGCCCCTGGGAAGCCAGAAATACCAACATCACCAAAAACCATCTATGAGTTGGTCTAGAAGCCAATCCATGAGGAGCCAATCCAATTCCTTCCTCCCATAGCTTGGTCATGTCATTCTGAAGGTGTTCAAGTCGATCCCATCGCCGGAGGCCATCGAAATTGAGGTATGCCATGAACACCACTCTTTAAGCTTTCAATTTTGGTCATTTTTAAAATAAATTTGATTACAAGAAAGACTAAATCATGTAGATTTATTCCATCTCATTCATTGATGATTTTGGAATTGAAATCTAGTGATTTCAATGGTTAGATCATCGAAATCATCTTGATGGCTTCTGTGGCCACCGTAGGAGGTGAAATCTCTCCATATGATCCTTTTTAGGGGTGTGCACTAGTCAGTTCAAACCAAAAAATTGAACCAAATTGACGTTATTTGGTCAGTTTGGTTCGATTTTAAATCTCACAGTTCAATTTTTGGTTGTAAATGCCTAGTTATTCAGTTTTCAATTTTTAGTTCAGTTTTTTTTTAAAGATTGGTTAAACTGAATAAACCAAATAAACCAAAATTAGTTAAAGTCAAATATATATATATATATATATATATATATATATATATATATATATATATATATATATATATATATGTAATTTTGATTGTAAATGCTTAATTATTTGTATAGATTTATAGATTTCTAATTGACTAAGAAATTTTTAATGTATAAAATTTATTATATTATTTTAATTAATTAGTTCATTAAAAAAAATTTTTATTTTTTTTTATATGCTATTCATTTTAATCGAAAAATGAACTAAATAAACCGAATTATAATTCGTTTTGGTTAGTTCGGTTTTATATGTTATTTGGATAGTTTAGTTATTTTAAGTTATTTGCTTCGGTTTGTTCGGTTTAACAAAAAATTCAACTGAACCAATCGAACTGACTGAATGCTCACCCCTAATCCTTTTATAAGAGACAGACGAGATCTAGCCAGACCATTTCAATAAACTTTTATAAGAAACCTGTGGAACGATCCCAATCGTCCGATCAAATGCTTCAATCAAATGGCCCAAATCAAAATGCGTACGTGCCAGCATATGACGTGAGATCCATATGGATCCCATGTAGATGAATGCTGTAGTGCCACGTGTAAAGCAGTGCCACGTCGAATCTGCTTGGATTTGATGCGTTAAAATGGAAAATTGAGTTTTCTAATTTAAAAATTGAAGAAAAATGACAAAAAATTCAAAAAATCATAGAAAATCAAATATAAATCCAAAAAATTACAAATTTGGGCTCTATGAATTCCTCTTGATGAGAGGAATCCATTAAAATTAAAATCCCCAATTAATTTGAGGGTATTTTTGCATTAATTTAAGTTTGAATGAAAATTTTTAAACCTAAATTAATCCCAAACAATTATCCAAATGATTTGAGACTTTGGGGAATTGAAATTGATGTTAAGATACACATTAGGTGAATTTTTTTGGATTTATTAAATAATAAATCTTACTATAGTAAATTTCAAACTTTAAACCCTATTTTTTAAAACTAATGTAATATTAAATGAAATAAATTATGGAAAATGATCACATCATTTTAAGTCATCATAACACACCCTAATGAACATAAATAAACCATTAAAACTCTCTAAAACTTAATTAATCACAAAATCACATAATTTGGCCTTTAATTGAATTAATTAATTCAATTAATCAACTTAAACTTAGAAAAATTGCAATAAATCAACCAGAACTTCAAAAATTATGAATAAATCCTCTATGGATGCATATTCAAGAGGGGAATCAAGAAAAATTAAAAAATCCCTAAATGATCCTCACTGGATTAAGCATAATGTAGGTTTTAATAAAATAGTTAAAACTTTAATTAATTCTAAACTATACATCTGATTAAGGTAAACTTTTAGGGAAATCAAATTGGCAAGGAACCCCACTTGCTATAAAAATTTCAAACCTAATGGACCTCTAGATTGGGAATTCTTGAATTTCTAAATCTCTAGGCCAATTTAAAGGAGATAATAAATTAGAAAAATCATAAAAATTACAAAATCCATAATATAAACTTAAAACATCATTATTGATATCAGAACACTTAAATAAAAAATACCCAAGCAATCTGAAAGTGAAAGACCCTAATTAAACATAAATTAATGATTATGGATAAGTAAAAATGTGGAATTTAATTATATTATAAAATTAATAATTAATAAACCATGATAAATCCATTAATAAACTGAAATATAAAGTTCACTAATCTCTAAAGTTTATAAGCCATTAACATATAAATACATTAAAGCCATTTAGATTAAGAAATAAATAGGCCAGAAATGCAAATATAAAAGATTAAGTTTAATTGAACTTTAGGGTAAGTTGAGTTCAACTTGAAATGACATAAAGATTTAAAGTAACATAAGGTAAATTTAATACACATGAAAATAACACTTCTTTAAATTCCTTAGGTAATGTTGAATAAGGGAAATCACATTATGCTAAGTGATAAAACAAAACTCTTTTAAAATAATATAATCATCATTTCCTTTAAAATTAATTGAAATAAATTGAACTATTCCATAATGTATGAAATCATAATTTGGAATCAATCATCTTAATCTAAATTTATTGATAAACATTAGAAATCTTCATGAAATGAAAAAATTGAAATAAAAAAGAATCATTGGTGTAAATGGGTTATAATCAATGAATAATCAATTCAAGATAATATAAATGATCTAAATGGGTTATAAAATTAAAACATAGTAAATTGAATAATACCAAACTTGAAATTGAATGTAAGTTTACTTAAGTTAATAAACATCAATGAAAATGAATAAATGAAATTAACTTGAATTGGATGAATGAATAAGATAAACTAAATCATCCTCAAATTGCATAAATAAATAAAATAAATATAACTTAATAAAACATAAAGTAAATGAAAACAAACATAAAGGTTTAACCAAAATTAAAATAAATAAGTAAATGAAAGAATGAAACACATTAACCTAAATATGTTTGATTGGCATAATAAATAAATATCAAATATGAACATTAACAAAAGGAATGAAAAATAAATCAAATCGAAAACAAATTCAAAGAAGAATCAAATTTTAAAAGAATGAAAATTATAAACTTAATTCAAATAAAAATCATCTAAATGAATCTAAGAGGATTAATTAAGATACTTAAAGATCTTAGTTAGACTCTTAGGATGAAGAATTTATCCTATTAGGAGTCAAGATGTTGAAAATAGAATGGGTTTCACCCAAAATGCAACTTATTGTATTCTTCATTCTTAAAAATCTAATTTTACTTTAACATAAAATGTACCTAAATGGAAATAATATTGAAATCACTAAATCATTTAAATTGAAACCATCCAAAGGTAAAAATAAACAAACTTCAAAATTCAAATTGAAACTTGAATTAGAAAAAGGCTTAAAAAAGTCTTGCCATGTAAGCTTATTTTTTTCACACACTTGATCATTAGGTCATGGACTCTAAGCTTAAGTTAGGTCATTAAGTGATTTTTTGTAATATTCTATGATGTTGTGATGTGGAATGCCTTTTTTTATTATTTTGTGGTGTACTATTTTAGACGGAATGGCTAGTATTGATTGCCTAAATTCTGAATGGTAAGACATTAATTTTTTTAAGATTAACATTGTCTTTTGAAAAGGATTGTGCTAAATTGACAACTGTTATAAAAATTATAAAATTGTTATTTTTCTTGCAGTGTTGAATAGTCTCTTAGCATAGCCCAATATGATAGGTGGGCTTGGCAAGCAACTAATGCTAAGCCCATATGTTTGTGAAATATAATTGATGTGTGTTATTTGTATTTTCTGACATCTATTTTGTAGAATTTAGGACTTATTTTTGAATTTAAAATGTAAATTTGAGCTTAGAATTAGGTTAGGATCTATGGGGTCTAGGATTTGCAGAAGCTGACTCTACCAACAGATGGGTGTAGAGGTCCCCTTTGAAGCCCAATGGAGGTCACTAGAGAAGGAGATGATCCTAGAAAGAAGACCCATAAATCTAAACTTGCAGTTATAGGTCAGGTTGTATAAGGGTAGAGCTAGACTATCCATTTTTTCTTTCTTCTGAGATATACAATAGTACCTGACCACATTGACCTAATTTAAAATTAGCTTGATTTATTCTGCACAATAGAATCAACCTGCTTTTTGAAGTTTCTTTTTGTGTTATGTTTTCAGTGATGGATGCTTGGATATAGGCTCATAAAAAAAATTAAATTTTCTACCCAACTTAAATACAATCAACTCAAACACCAAAATAAAGAAACTTGAAATCTCACATAAATTAAAGCCTTAAGGATAACCTAAAATCAATTTGAAATAAATAACTCTTAAAAATCATGCAATCATATTACTCTCAACTCTTGAATTAGGCACTTCATCTATTCACATAATGGGCATTTGACCTGTGAGGATAACCACCTTCTTGGGGAAGTCTGTCTTCTATAATTTTGGCCTATTACCAATTCTAATTGCATGACATTTAGGCACAAAAATGCATACCCAAGGCCATAAAAGAATCATGAGTCAAAGCATTTAAAAGCTCAAAAATGTGCATTAGTTAGGTACATTTCATACCCTACATGATCTTAGGGATTATGGACTGAGTCTTGGCTCTTAGATTCTTTCCTAAGAATACAACAACCTAGCCATCTTGCATACATAAGACTTGTCATCAAAAATTTAAAATGCATTTAGGTGGTATTAGCTGGTAGCCCTTCCATGTAGGTTATAAGTCAAGAAAAGTCAGGGATAGATTTATTCCCTCAAGTGAGAGAATGATAGATAATTTCTAAAATAAAATTAGGTCGAGCATCTAACTTGTGTTAGAAGTAATTACCGAGTTAGGTTCTGAAGCATCCTCTATGGAGTAAGTATTCAACTATAAGCATTTTTACAATGTTATGCTGCTAAAATCTAAGCCCTATATTTCTAATAAAATGTTAACTCAAACACTAAATTAAATCCCAAAATTTAGAGCCCAATGATAGATAATTGAAATGCCTACTGGGCATTCCACTATCAACAGAAATTTCCTACTTCATCCTATTTGGCTTCCAAAAATAAGTCTTTCTACTTTGGATCTATCCTTTGAAAATTAGCTTAGAACTCCATAGAAATAATAACATATTTCTTTAATCAAGAGTATTCTTAGGAAGATACTCTTCATTCCAAAGATGTAATTAACTATAAAGGCTTGCCCTTATAGGGAACCATGAACCCAGTTTTAAATAAACCTTGCTCTACTTTCATGTTATTCATGGGAAAACTCTCTGGTACATCAAAGACCCATTAGCTTTAGGAGTCTTTTATTAAATGATCAAATTCATTATAATATAACATGTCTATCTTTCAAGATAATATGTTTACTCCTTAATGATGCATTTGATCATCCAAATAAAAAATTCTTAAATCCTATGTGGTGTCATAAATTTCCCCACAGATATATTTTATGGTGACTCTGTTGGGAATAGTTTCTCTCTCCATTTGTAAAAATAAGTTATTATTTCTATAATTTGTAATGTATATGTGTTTTCATGGGTCAAGATTGCCTTTCTTTCGATTGAATATATCTTTATTTCATTATCAATAAAGCATATTCAACATCTACTAAATAAAAGAAAGAGTATAAAACTATCCCAATTGTTGACATCAAGTGGGATGATTTTATAACTCTTATATTTTCAGAAAAATATCTTTTGAAATAACAAATCCTAACCACGAAATTGGCTAAAATTTCCTCATGAGTCAAAAGCCATTCTTTTGACTACATTTTAGTTATTGTTCATTATGTCTCATTTAAATTTTATTATTTTGTAAATAGATAATGGTTGGACAACTAATTTTTGCTGCTACATTCGAGATTAGATTTTCTATGGACAGTAGTAGGTTCGCTGATAGCTCTGTCATCAAGTTTGGAGCTAGCTTTGAGAACATAAACATCACTTCAAATGGAGTGACATTAGCTCATGTTATTGAGGCTGCTATTAAAAATAAACATCTCATTTTGGAGTTCTCTAATACACCTCATCCAACCAAGCATAAAAGTTACCGTGTCACCATGTCAAGTAGGGTTGATGGGTCCCCGCTAAAAAGAAAATCAAGCTTTCCACTCCAAAGGCATTGCTTGCTCCCTTCTATTTTAGTACATTTGAGGTAGGTTCCTTTTCTGAGCCCCTTGAGATGACTAAAAGTCAAAAGAAAATAGGGGTAGAAGACTTAGGAGGATAGCCCTCAGGGAGAGAAAATAGAAAGAAATATTGGACATAAAAGTTGGTCAATGAACAGATATACCCTCCTTGATACTTCCCCTCTCTTAGGTGGAAGCAGATATCACCCTCTTTCTATAGCCCAGGGAGAGGAGGATATACCTAGGATGGTGAGTTCTCCACCTCGACCCTTCATTCATGAAGATAAGAAAAGTTTTAAAATGCTAAACAAAGAGACACATGGCAGGCTATGCTAGATCCTCCATAGGATTCCTGGGTCCTCTTCCTATAATAAGGAAAAGCTACTTAGAGTCATGAAGGATCATGCATCAAAGATCCTGAAAATGAAATCCTAAGAAGACCTACCACTTGCCATTACAAAGAGAAGGGGAAGGTGGTATTTCCTGTTAAAAGAAAGCCTTCTTATCCCATGCCTATTGTACTAGAGAGATATCGCCTAGAAAATCATTGATGTGGCATAGAGATCAGACAGTTAGTCTAGGGAGAGATAGAGCCCTTCCTAAAAAAGAAAATAAGAAATTATATGTTAGGATGACTCCATTGGCCTCTGAGTTTAGAGTACCTTCACCACCTTCATCTCTAGAGAGAGTACCTTTTACTTGGCCTATTCTAGATAAGCCTTCATCATCTTCATCTAGGCCTCGAGCTGAAGGGTCATCATCATCTTATGTTTTTGATAGGGAATAGAGTCTCTTCATCTATCTCCTTATGTTAGAGAGATCACTGATGAGGGACACATTCACTTGGGAGCCACTCTTAAGAAAGTCTACCCTACCCAAGAGATCACAAAAGGTGAAGAGTCTAAAAAAAGACCCATGGATATGGGTGATGAGCTTGATATCATTCTCGATAGCAGTGGCACACTATTTCATCTATCAAAATAAGAAATGGAAACTATTGTAAAAAAGGATGAAGAAAATGAGAAAAGAAAAAAGAATATAAGAATATTATGATCTAGAATAGGATGATCTATAAGATGATGATTGAGGGTTACCTGTAGCTCATATCTATATGGTGGATACTAGATCATCAAAGAAAGAACATGATGAGTCACAAGACAATCCTGTAATAGTTCTCATATAGCAACTGATCCTTCAATTACAAAAGCAGAATGATCAAATTACTTTGATGGAGAAGAGGATGGAGGAAATTATTGCTATCATTCAATCACTTCAGAGCATGATCTCCTCCTCTTCACATCCTCATCATGTTGAGCAACCCGAATTAGCACATCCCACTAATGATTTAAGATTTGGTTTTGAGGAGTATCATCAAGAGCAAAAGCTTGTAGATGATATACCCTCTACAACTAAACTAAATTCATTGGTGGAGCAATAAGTTAAAAAAGAACTAGCACAATCACAAGGCACAACCTTAGTTCCAAAGGGTAAACCCTACCTTGAGGAATATGATTATGTTCCCTATCCCAAAGGAGTCATGCCTCCCTCCTTCAATGTATTTGATGGGACTGGAAATCCCAAATAGCATTTTGCTCACTTCCACATAAGCTGTTACAATGCCGGAGGGAGCGATGCTTTGTTATTCAAATAGTTTATTAGTAGCTTGATTAGAGTTGCTTTCGATTAGTATGTAGATCTGCCCATTGATTTAGTGATCACTTTCAATGAACTAGAAGATATGTTTGTAAAATGATTCACTGGAACTCAACACCACATCATTGTAAGTGACTTAATGGTAGAAAAATAAAATCCTAGTGAGTCTTTAGTGGATTATATTTTGAGATGGAGAATCCTCGATCTCAAGGGTGAGCTCGAGCTGTAGGAGCAACAGACTGTTGAGATTCTCCTCAAAAACATCCACGGTCCCATCGCCTTTTTGTTGAAAGGCTTTACAATCAAGACCTTTGAAAAATTGTTAAATAAAGTCTCTAGCTTACAAGAAGAAGCCCCTAGGATGACTTTCCTAAAGATAACTCTTCTGTAGAGTAGTCAAAAACTAAGAAGCTTTTAAAAAATAAAGCAGGAAATGTCTCTACAATGGACACGAGAAAAGCTCCCATTCAGATATAGTCAAAGAGGCCTTCATCCTTTAGTCCACCACAGTAGAAGCTATCACCTTTCCCTAAGAAGGTTCTAACCAGCACTTTTTCTAACAGAATGAACCAGAGATATTCTTTCAAAAGAGAGGTGGTGTGGAAGATCTTTAAAATTTTAAAAAAGAAGCTAGATTTTAAACTACCTGACCTGAAAAGGCCCGAGAAAGTTGGAAAAGTAAATGACCCTAACTACTGTCTGTACCACCATATGTTAGGGCGTACTATTGAAGATTATTTCACATTTAATGACTAGCTCAAAATAAATTTCAAGAAGGGGATGGTGATCATACCAAAAGAATACCTTGTGGACCCTAGACAAAGGTCTATTAAGGTTATCACTAGTGACTCTACTTCTTCAAATTAATGGGATATAGCTCTATCCCATTCTTCTAAAAGGTATTTGATGAAAAATTTTAAAAATACCATGCAAGATCTGATGAAGACCACGAGGAAGATCATCTAGATTGATCCACCGGAGTTTGGAAAGCGAGTTCCACCTCTACCTGATTCAGCATCTGCAGCTTCATAAATAACTAAAGAGAGTGGTGAGAGAGGGACTCCTATTGTATATGATAGAGTTCTGTACAATAAGAATAGAAATTCCCAGCCTTACATTCATTTATTCTTTTGTACTCATTTCAAAGAAATAAATAAAAAGTCTGCCTCCAAAGGTGTTTCTTACATTTTTGTCTTTTCTCATGATTGTGTTTTTGAAAATGTTAAAAAAGATAAAGATAAACAAAATTATCATTATGTGTTTTATGAACCATGATCAGAAATTGATAGTCATATGGAAGACCTACAAGTCAATCCTCTTAGCTTAGAGATAGAATTATTAGATTGTTATCATTTTCTTGAGAAGAATATTAGTGATGAGGATCAGGTTGACACAACCCTCGGAGATATTACTAAAGTCAATCTCCATAGTGGGAGAGTATTACCATCTCGCCTGCCTTCTCCTCCTAAAGACAAAGGGAAGAAAATTATGGATCAAAGTTTAAATCTAAAACCTTTGCCAAATCAAGCAGTAATCAAGCCAAATGCTCTTAAGCATGACTACAATATTTTAGCCTATCTCAGGAAACTTCCTACTAGACTGAGTATTTATGATGCTCTTGTTCTCTCAAAAGAAAAGAGGGAGTCATTAGTACATGCATTGCTTGACGTAGAGATTTAACTTTCTTCATTGAGGATATCCATCTAACAACAACTTTCTCATATGAGGCTTGCTACTTCAAGGAGATCCCTAGAGTTACCTTCTCTGTTGAGGATCTACTTTTGGGGACTACTGATCATAACCTTCCCCTTTACATTTCTATCAAAGTAAAAAACATTAAGTTATCAAGAGGTTTCGTAGACCCTGGCGAATTGGTCAATATCATAAACTCCATAACTTTATCATTCCTGAAAATAGATACTAGAAGACTCAGTTCAGACAAAATGCTACTGAGGGGTTTCAATGAAATTGAGGAGAAATCTTTAGGTTCAATCACTCTATTTTGAAAATAGAAGGATTGAAAATTGAAGCTAAAATCCACATCATAGACTCAAAGACATCCTTCAATGCCCTCAAAAACCTTAGAATCATGAGTATACAATGGTTCCCTCTTCACTCCACCAATACTAGGGATAGAGAGGCATACACTATAAAAGGTGATATATAACCATTCTAGGTTCATGAAATTGGACTTTATGAAGACACAGCTTATTATATGCCTAAGAAGCCAAAACATGATTATGTGAAATCCAGCATTATTGAGGCATCAAATAATGTGACAAATGGAAAAGAGAAAAAGAAAGAAAATGAGGAAAAAGAAAAAGAAAAAGAACCTCTAGTGATACATATTGATTTAGGATCCAATTCTGATGAGGATTCAAATCAAAAAGATACCTCGATAAAGTTTGATATTACACTAGAAATAAATAGTGATGAAAAACAAATGAGGGAATTAATGGTTCAACCTGGGCTCTCCACATTTAAAAAATTAAAGAAATATGTGGACACTTTGACTTTAACACCCCTTGTTCAAAATAAAGTATCTTAATTGGAAGTCAAAGTGGTCCCAAACCTATCAGAAGAAGTGGAGAAGTTATCTAAATTTTATTATGTACTCAGACCTTCAAGTTTAGAAGTAGATGTAAAGCTTGAAGATCCACTCTCAAATGAAATAGTAGAACTTCCTTTTGACTGATACTCTGTGTATGTTAAAAACTATGAGAAACATAATTTAATTATAAATACTTGGCCAAGAGATACAGTTCAACATATGAAAGCTTGTGGAATACTAAACATAAAAAATTTAAAATCCAAAGGTGGCCTTGCGTTTGGTATCATTAAACCATTAGATGATGTAAAATATTATTTGATGATAAGAAATCATCTAAAACCAGATCAATTACTTGAAATTCCTTCTAAATCTTTAAAGAAATTATGCTTTGAAACAACAAGTGAATTTGATGATTGCTTACTTCAAAATGCTCCCTCTGAGTTTGAAGAAGAAGTAAAGTCTACCATTGATGAGTTAAAGGAGATTAACCTAAGAATTACTGAAGACCCAAAGCCAACTTTTATTAGTTCATTACTAGGTCCAAAAGATTCTAAAGAGTTGATCACCTTATTCTTGCACATGAAAATTGCTTTGCTTGGAGCTATGATGAAATGTCAGGTTTATCTCTAGAAGTTGCAATGCATAAACTAGAGGTTAAACCTAATGTAATGCTAGTAAAGCAAGCTCCTGAGCATTTATGCATAGAAATTAAATAATAACTAATTACTGAAGTTAAAAAATTAAATAAAGCTACCTTTATGAGAGAAGAACAATACCCTAATTGGCTAACCAACATAGTCCCCATAAAGAAAAAGAATGGTCCATTACACATTTGTGTTGACTTTAGTGATTTGAATAAGGCTTGTCCTAAAGATGAGTTCTCATTGCCAATATTGAAACGTATAATGGATATATCCTATTCGCATGAGATCTTTTTATTCATGGATGGCTCATCTGGGTGCCAAATTAAGATGTCCCCAGAGGATGAAAAGCACATGGTGTTCAGAACTCCTATAAGGATATTCTTCTGCACGGTCATGTCATTCGGTCTAAAGAATGCTTTGGCTACTTATCAAAGAGCCAAGACTAGAATCTTTGATGACTTGATTCACAATCAAGTTGAATGTTATATCAATGATCTAATCATCAAAAGGAAAATAAAATAAGATCATTTAAATGATTTACAAATTGTTTTTGAATGGTCACACTACTATAACCTAAAAATGAACCCTTTGAAGTGTGTTTTTGGAGTAACTTCAAAAAAACTCTTAGGGTCCATAGTGCGGCATCATGGGATAGAAATCAATCTAAAAAAAATAAAAGCCATTATAAAAATGCCACCACCTAGGAGCCTTACACAGTTAAGATCATTCCAGGGAAGGATTTCATATTTAAGGAGGTTCATATCGAACCTATCAGGAAGATGTCAATCATTTGTGGCATTAATAAAGAAAGATTCTAAATTCATTTGGGATGAAAAATGCTAAAATACATTTGAAAACTTGAAATAATACTTGATGAACCCTCTTATTTTGGTTGCTCCATGTCAAGAAAAAATGTTGATTCTATACATTACAGCTTTGGATGAATCACTTAGGGCTTTATTAGCCCAAGTAAATGAAAAAGGGAAATAAAATGTCATTTATTATCTAAGTCATAGACTCATCTTGGTGGAAATGAATTATCCACCTATTAAGAAGCATTGTTTTCCCTTAGTCTTCACCACTCAAAAACTAAGACATTACATGCTTGCTCATAGAATCAATTTAATCTCAAGAGTGAATCCATTGTAATATCTTATGACCTATCTGACATTGTCTCGACATCTTGCACGTTGGTCAATGATTCTATTGCAATTTGAGATCACTAAGATTTGTCTTCGTGCTATTGTTGACCTCATTTTTAGGATGAGCTCCCAACCTTTCCATCTTAGACATAGGACTTCTCTTAGACACTAAGAGTTCCTTAGTCTTAAGACACTTCTAGTGAGTAGGTGAACACTTGACCTAACCATAGAGACTTAGAAGAGTTAGTCATAGGAATAGGTCATGCCTTATAGGTGTTAGGAAAACTTGCCTACTCCATAGCTTGAACCAATCCTCACTTCCTTCCTTCAAGTCAAATTTCAAAATTCAAATTAAACTCTAAATCAACTTCAAACTCAAATTAATTCCAAACTTAATTGATTTTCTCAAACCTTAAATCAGTTGTAATGGATTTTCTCAAACCATTAATCAATTCCAAATGATTGAAACCCATGATTGAATTCCAAATTCAAAAAACTTTCCTAAGCCATCTTGATTTCATCTTATGGACTTAGCCTAAATCAAATCCAAATCAATTCAAATTCAAGAGATTTTCTCAAAACCCATTTATATTCACAAATATAAATGAAATATAAATTCAAATATCCAAAACTAAGTCCAAAAATCAAACCCAAATTCAACCAAAATTCAACCTAAGCCTTTCAAGTCAAATTCTTTAACTTAGCTAAATCAAACTCAAATCAAGCCAAACTCTTGATTTTTCTTCATGATTCAGTCAATCCTTCAATCATGAATCCAATTATTAACACAAACTTCAATCATCAAATCAAAACTAAATTCAAAAATCAATCCAAAATTAAACTCATGTTCACCCTTTTGAACTTGAAATTGTCAAATGAATCAAAACCCATTTAACTCCAAATCACTTGCAAATGGATTTATATTTCATTCATAATCCATATGTGAGTTCAATCAAACTTGATTCATGCCTTGATCAAGTCAATTGACCCACTTAGGCTCACTTGACCCAAAGTGACCTAAAGCATCCTTTTTGAGCCAAATTCTAATCCTACCCAAATTGGATTGAACTAAGCGACATAAGCCTCACATTATGAGCAACAATCATAATGAGATGACCAATCACTCAAATTGGGTCAAACCAAGTCAAACCTAAGGGTTGACCAAGTCAACACTTAGCCAAAATCCACCATATGCCAAATTGATTGAAACCATTGATCTAGACTCATTCTAAATCAATGTTTGAACTTGACCAAGTCATCATTTGAGCCTAACCTCCCAATTGGCCACTTGACCCAAGTTGACCCAACTTGACCTAAAAAGTCAAAATATGTCAAAACTTGATCTAGGCCAAATTGATTGAAACCAATGGGTCAAGTTCATTCTAAATCACTTGTTGAACTTGACCAAAGCCTCAATTGGCCAAGTCGACCCAACCCAGCCCAATTAACCATGGAACCCAAGTTGACTTAAAAGGTCAAATTGAGCCAAAATCAAATTAAACTAAAATTGATTGAAAGAAAAGCCACAAAAATATTTCAAATGGCCAACCAAACATAAACCAACCCATGACCTAACCCAATTAGGTCAAATGGATCAAATTGGTTAACTTGACCCATTTGACCTAAATGAAATCAAATGAACCAAATTGAACCAAACCAATGATGCCAAAACATTTCAAATGTTCATATGAACTTGATCCAACCCTTGGTTTGACCAATTAGTCAACTTGACCCAAGTTGACCCATTTGACCTAAATGGGTCAACATGAGCCAAATGACATCAAATCAACTCCAAATTCTTTGAAATTTGGCCCAACCCAATCTCAAATTATTCTAAATCTGTCTAAAGTGAAATCAAAGCCAAATGACTATTTTACCCCTAGGTCAAGGGGTAACCCATGGCCAATTTCATTTGGAATTTGGTCAATTTCTTTTCATGGACACTTGGCATCCTCTTAGTGGACCAAATGAACACTAATGATCATGGTGCACATGATCCAATGGGTTTGGGTCAGCCAAACCCAACCCAAACCCAAAATTGACCACCTCACTCAAAATGAGCACATGGGATCACCTCCCACACTCTCTTTGGCACATGGAAACTTCTCCACTACCTCCCTCTGCTAAAACTAAGCCATGTGCCACCCCAAACGGCCAAAACAACCCACTCAAGGTGATCAATTTGATCAAAATAGCATCTACACTCTCGGTCGTCCGATCCTTTTGGGGGGAGATATACTCCCCCAAATTTCATTTCATTTGCACTGGCTTACATTTGATTGAGTGATAGAAAGCCAGAGTAAGCATTCCTAAGCCTCTCCAAGCTCCCTCAACCTACTTTGATTTCTCCATTCTCGATTTCTTCAAACTGAAAATAGGAGAGCTCAAGGAAAATTCAAACTCATCCAATACCAAATTTCAATCCAATTTCTCTTGCAAGCACCCTCAGAGGACCCAATCGAGTTGATCCAAAGCTTCTTCCAAGCTTCCAAGGCAAGGAAGGTGGGAGCTAGACCAAAGTCGCAAGCCTAGGAGGAGGACTTTGGCCAATTGGAAGATCTACTCAACCTCAAACCCTCAAACCTTCAATAGGGCTTCGTCTCCACTAAACAAATCTACCTCGACGATTAGGAGCACTGGTGATAGCCTTCGGAGAGGTATGGATCAAAACCATGCCTATGAGTAGATTTCTTTGGCCCTTTGTGAAAGAAAGTGTCATCCCATTGCAAATTGACCATTGGATGTCTTGCTCTTTGTATGTTGATGGTGTGGGTACAATTTTAGCTCAATCGAGCTTGGATCAAGCCCTGAGGGATGGACGGTTGTCATCTCCCATAGGCAAGCTCAAGGATGAATCATGGACCATCCATCTCATGTGTTTTGGATGGACGGTCCTGATTAATTCACGTTAGATCCACATTTTAATCCCTTTAATATTGCAGGCTTGATCTTCACCATCTGATCTTTGATCGGACGGTCCAAGGGAAAGCATAGTGCCATCGGTTAGCTGTGTAACCGATGTGACAACTTAAATAACCAATCTCACCGTGCCACATGAAAAGTGCACGCCACATCAGCAATCCACGTGGCGCCGACGGGATTAGTTATATAATTAGGGATTTAATTAAGTTTTAATCACATAAACTTTAAAATTACATAACTAAATGTAGAAAAATCATAAAAATATAAACTCAAATGCATTTTGAAGATAATTCAAAGGGAAATAATTTAAAATTAAGTTTAATTGATTTTAACCAATAATTTTTTTTGTAATTTAGGTTTTATTAGGAATGTAATTATGTTAATTACTTCCTAATTATTACATTGATTAATCCCAAACTTCTAATGTATATTTAGTGGGATGACTTTTGTCTCCCCTAATTTTCTTAGGATTTATTAATGATTTAATTGGGGGAATTGCGTGATTCACTCCCAATCACTCCCTTAATCAATTAAATGATTAATTAACTTATTAAATAGTAATAAATTAATTAATTAAGTTTGTTAATTACCTTAGAATAGTGAATGGACTTAGGGAATGAGATTAGGAGATCTTTCCCAAATCTTTTCTCGTAAGTTTATTTCATTTGGATAAAAATCTAATTAAGGTGCAAATTAATTAAATAGATTAATCACTTTATTAAATGGCTTAATTAATCAAAATTTAAAATCAAATCAAATCAATCTGAACTTAATCAATTCCTACTTGGGTACATACTTAGGTGTTCAATAACCTAAGTAACTTAAAGAAATCATATCTAACCCATATGTGTGGGAAGGATTATGAAAGTACTTAAATTAAATTCTTTATCTTAATTAATCATTAATTATGAGCCAAATGCATTAGGCCCCTTTCTTTCTTAGGTGCATTGTTGATTTAAATTCCTTGTGATTTTATGTCATACATTGGCTCATAATTATTTGGTAAAATATGTTAAAGTGATGTAGGTAAGGGGTAATTAATGGACTTAATGTACACCTTAACCTAAAAAAAATATTAAATCAATCTAATGGTTCTAAAATTAAACTAAAATAACATACACATGTGGGAGATGGGTTAGGTCCAACAAACCTTTTTAGATTTCCTAAATTCAAATCAAACTCAAAACAAAATTAAAAATTTCTTTAAACAATTTTGATTCACTTTGAATAATCTTATTCCATAAGATTGCCTTTAGGAATTAATTAGGGTGAACGAATTTACATGATTTCATCACTTTGTTTCTTTCCTAACATGCTAAATGTGTATATCATATGAAAATCATGCATTCATGTCTTTTAGAAAATCAAATTAAAAATGAATTGTTTCCTTTATGTCAAATTACATATTTTGGCTAAAGTAAGAATATGAATAGCTATTATCACTATTAAATCTAAAATTATTTTCAAAACTTATAAATCAAACATTACAACTGAAAGGTATGCTACTTATGATTACTTACAAGCTTGCATGTGAGTATAATATAAGATGTGCATTGTGTGACTTTCCTCTCTTCTCTTTTAACATAGTTTTGAATAGGTTTTGCAAAGTGTATAGTTCATTTTAAAAGAACACAACACTTGTTTAAATCCATTCCTATTCATTCTTATGTTATCACTTAACAAGGATATTCACACTTACATATGTAAATTGCATAAACAAATCAAACAAACAAACATAACCTTTTTGCATGATTCTTTTTTTCATTCATTTGCTTTTGTACATGCACATGTATTTAAGGAAAGTGGTATATTAGTCTCGACATCCCAGGGTTGCGAGACTTTTGTTAGCCCTAAGTAGGTCTTGTACTTTACACCCTTGGTGTATAAAATAATGGTGTCATACTCACTTATGCCTTTCATACATGTAAATGTGCATATGAATAATGGATAAAAGAGTTCCTCTTTTCTACTTAACAAAATCATAAATACATGAAACATTCTAAATTTTCTTAAGCAAACTCTCGTAGCATTCATCATTAAGGTGTGTTAAACATTTCTATTTGCATGTATAGATATGCTTAGGATTCATCCATATGCATGTTACACATGTTAGGAAAGAAATAAAGTATTGTGTGTTTTGTGATAGTAATTCACTTTACTTAATATTAAAATGTCTTTCTTTTTGAATAGGTTTGTTTAGGGAAAATCTAAACTTAAGACTAATCAAAACACATAATAAAATATTCACTAAACAAAAATCAATAATGAATCTACCTTCGAAGTTACTTAAGGTAGGGAGGAAAGAGAAGTTCTCTTCTTTTTTCTTGTCTTTACAACTTTTAGTAATTAATTGTAGTTTCATTCAAACCAAATCAAATCATCAAATAAAAATTAACCAAATCAACTAAATCACTTAAATGAAACCACCTTCTAAGTTGAACACTTTCACACTTAGAGAACTTTAACCTTAAAGCCATAGATAAGATATACTACACAAACTTTAAATAGCACACACATTAAGCTGAGTCACCACTTTTAGTCCTATGTTAGGTTAGTTGATATTTACTTTTGGTTTGTGATGTGATATTTTAGTCTAGATGTTAGGGTGTATGTGCATAGACTGAATGGTAGGGCGATCTTAGTCTAACCATTATCTTTTGTAGGGGATTATGCTTAAGGGGCGTTGTAATAAAAAATACAAAAATGATTTTACTGTGCAGGTTGCTTATACCCCTAAGCATAATCCAAAATAGGCTAGGTGGACTTGGTTACCCATGTGTGGGGTGCTAAGTCCAATTTATTCATGTACATTCTGGGGATTGTTTGGTTTGTTTAGCTAATCTCTATTTTTCAGGTTTAGTTAGATTTCCTTTTTTCCCATTTTCATGTAATTTTGTAATTAAAATTTTGGAATGATTGTTATGGGAGATTAAGATGAACGTTGGTTATAAGATTATGTTTTATGTGTCATGTGAAGCCTTTGGAGCAACCATTTTCCAACCAACCAAAAGAAGAAAGAAGAAAGAAGAAAGAAGAAATGAAGAATGAAGACCCCATAATAATGAATTCCTTCTTGATTATAATTTATTCATTTGTAATCTGGGTTGTATGAGGGTAGAGCTCGGCTACCCAATTTATTTTAGGGTTTGTGCAGTGGAGACCGACCACAAATGGCCTCTTATTCTTTTGCGCTGCTTTATAAATTATTTGATGTTTGTTTAGCTTATGCATTAAGATGGCATGTTTTCCTAGTTTCTTTCTTGCTTTAATGTATGGCCTGGATGATGATTAGGTTCTTAGGAAAATTAATTTTCTATCCAAGTAATCAATTCAAACTAAAAATAAATAACTCATAACCTCACCTAAAGCCAAGGTTATAAACAATATAAAAGAATTAGCAACCCCTTAGCTGGATGTTGTAATTTGTTTCTCACATCATGCATAAAAAATCATCTTGTTTCACTCTTATTATGGAGGGCTTCCACCTTTGCTAGAGAACTTGGCTTAACCTTTGAGAGCCATGGTGGAAACACACCTATCTTGCTGATTTTGGCCCATAATCTAATTTCTCATGCATTAGGCATATGAATCTTAAATCCTGTGTTAAATTGATTGTCCAAAATGAAAATAAAACATAACAAAATTTGCATTATATTTAAGTCATTAATCATGCCCTACATGATCTAGTCTCTTAGGGAGTGTGTTTAAGTACTTTAGTCTCTTTCTAAATAAATAATAGCTTAGCTATCTTGCAAAAGCATATAACTTTCCTACATGTATTTAAAATCGTAGGAGGAGTTAATTGGCGGCCACCCCCAGGTGGTTGTAAGTCCAACAATCGGGTGGTTTATCTTTTATTATGAAGGTAAACCAAATATCCATTTTCACTTTAGATTTAGGTCATGCTTTTGGCCCTCGCCAAAGCTTCCTAGATTTAGGTTTAGAGGTTGTTAGTTCTCTTTGTGAGCTATGAGCATAAATCCTCGCCTCTTAGGCATTTCCATGACCTTGTATCATGGAATTATAAACCCTAAATTTCTAATAAAAATTCAACTCAAATAAATAAATCACCTCAATTTCAAAATATAAAGCCCAACCATAGGGTAGTTTGGGATGCTTACTATGCTTCCTAGTATCCTAAGCATCCCCTACTCATCTCAATTTGGCTTCGATAAAAACTCACTCCTCTTGATCAATCCTACTTGATTTTCTAAAAATAAACTAATTGATTGATAGTCCTATCTTTGAAATATTTGGAGACAATGATCATTTACCTTAATCGAGAGTATTCTTAAGGAATCTCATTCCTTGGGATGTAATTAACTATGGGGGCTTGCCACTATAAGGAACTTAATGAACCCGATTTAAAATAAACCCTACTTTACTTTTTCATGTAAAGTAAGGGAAGAATCTCTGGTACATTCCGAAGACCCGTAGTCCTTAGGAGTCCTTATTAAGGTGATTAGGTCCATTTGTAGGATGGTGACTTCTATCTCTTGAGATAGTACACAATTCCTCAATATCATACCCGATCACCCTAATAAGAATAACTGCGGATCTTCGTGATGTCTAACACCAGAAGTGTTATTTTTGAAAGAATTATTTTTGGGTTCTTCATTTTATTTCTTTTTTTTCTTCAGGAAAGACTAGAATGAAGGATTTGAAAATAAATATTTCACCACAGTTGTAAAAGGTCAAGTCGAAGTTGACTTCCCAGCAGCACATGCCATACTTGAGAGTTCCCCTTTAAATGATGATCTTCCACATGAGCAAATAATGACATTAGAAGTTGAACCAAATGTCACTTGGGAGTTATATTTTTATGGTGTAGCATCATCAAAGAAAAATAAAGAGTTAAATTCATATATCCCAAGGAAGGTAGGGATTGCGTTAATTTTTATAACTCCAAATAAATGAATGATGTGTAATTCCTGTCATCTGGTTGAGCCTTGCCCAAACAACAAAGCTAAATATGAGGCTCTTATTACTATATTAGAGCTAGCAATCCTTATGGATATCAAAAATATAAAGATATTTAAAGACTCTCAACTAGTTATAAACCAAGTGAGTTGTATCTATAAGGTTTTGCATCCAAAGCTCTTTAGTTATTATCAATACATGATGAAACAACTTGAGAAAATTTCATATTTAACTCTGTATATAATATCTCTTAGAGATAATTCTATAGCGGATGCTTTGGCTAATCTTGTCAAAGAAATCATATGCCCAGAAAAAGAATATATTTCTATGGAGGTTCAAAATCAACAAGTTTTATCTCCTATAGATTTAGATTACATGAATAGAGAAGTAAAAAGTGCAAAGGATATCCACTCTTGTTGAAGGTTAAGAAGAATGTGATTGGAAGCAGCCGTTCATTGACTACTTGAGTAAGGGGAGGCTTCCTGAAGATAAGTCACTAGAAAATAAAATAAAGAAACATGCCTTCTCTTATGCATTAATTAATTATGTATTATATTGTAGGTCATTCGATCAAATGTGTCTATGTTATTTAGGCATGCAAGAAGCTAATAAGATTGTAACTGAGATACATTCTGAATTGTGTGGTGCTCACCAATCTAGACCCAAATTAAAATTTAAAATCAAAAGACTTGAATATTAGTAGCCATCAATGTTAAATGGATGTATGGAAATTACACATCATTGCCATCAATGCCAAATACATGGTGTAGTCTTCAATCAGCTTCCTAGTGTACTACACCCAAAGATTGCCTCTTGGCCCTTTCAGAGTTGGAGTATTGACATCATAGGACCTATTAACCCTCCTTCATAAAAGGATATTATTTTATATTAGCCACAATTGATTAGTTTTCTAAATGGATTGATGCGGTACCATTGAAAGAAGTAAAATCATATTATGTGTTAAAATCCTTTCAGGAAAAATTTTGTATATCGATTTGGCATTCCATGCCGAATCATATCTGATAACAATTTGTCATTCAAGTATACTAAATTAAATAATTTTATGGCTAGACATAAGATTGATTAGAGATATTGAAAATGGATTAGCTGAAGCATTTAATAAAACTTTAGTACAAATTTTGAAAAAAAGTACTTGATGAAAAAAAATCCTAGTGGCATGAAATATTGGTTGAAGCCTTATGGGCCTATCAGACCACATATAGGACACTAACTCAATCTACACCATATGCTTTAGTTTATAGAACTGAAGTTGTTTTCCATTAGAAGTACAATTACCTTCATTAAGGAACAATGTTACAACTAAACAAAAACATAAGCTCCAATTGGAAAAACTTGAAAGCCTCGAAGGAGATTGTGGTGTTTATTTTCGGATATGGGTGGACACCACGTAAATAGTAGAGGTCACTTATTGAAGTGATTAGATACGACATTAAGGAATGATGTACTATCTTGAAAGATGGAAATATCACCCCATAATGGATCTAATTACCTAATAAGGACTCCTAAGGCATGATGGGTTTTCTAATATATCAGAGATTTTCTCTACTTTTTATGGTAAAGTAAAGTAGGGTTTATTTTATGTCAGGTTCTTAAGTTCCCTATGTAGGCAAGCCTCCATAGTTAATTACATCCTAGGGAATAAGATTCTAAGAATACTCTCAATTAATGTAGGAAATCATTATCTCCAAAGATTTCAAGGTTAAGATTATCAAAGGATTGGTTATGTTTAGAAAATCAAGTGGGATAGATCAAGTAGAAAGACTTATTTTGGAAGCCAAAGGAAGATAAGTAGGGAATGTTCATGATACTAGGAAGCCTAATGAGCATTCCAATCTATACTGTGGTGAGGCTTTATATATTTGAAAGTGAGATAATTTATTTATTTGAGTTGAAATTTTATTAGATTGTTAGGGCTTATAATCCATCAACACAAGACTATGGAAATGTCTAAAAAGTGAGAATTTATACCTGTAGTCTGAAGGAAACTAGCAACCTCATATGCTAAATCTGCAGAGCTTTAACACAAGTTAAAGCATGACCTAAATCTAAGCAAAAGGGGACATAAGGTTTATTCCATAAGAGAAGATAGACCCGACCGACTCTTCTGGACCTACAACTACTTAGAGTGGTCACCAACTAACACCTCCTATGATTCAAAACCATGTGGTCCGGTCTTATGAAATTATAAAATAGTTAGGCTTATTATTTAATAGGAAAGAAACTAAAGTCCTAACCCCACTCCCTAAGAGATTAGAGCATGAGTGGCATGAGCATATGACTTAGCCTTCAAATGCAAATCTTTACTAATTTTATTCCATTTTTGACATAATATTTTGGACAAAGGTTTGGGATTTTTATTTCCTAAATGCATGATGAAACTAATTCTTGGCTAATTCAATGAGAAGATAGTATTCTCTATCACAAGGAATGCCCTCAAGGTCAAGTATTCCCCTATTGTGCAGGGATGGAGATTCTCCATATTCAAGGAAGAAGGAATATGACATGCATGATGTGAGACATACAACCATACAACTATGGGATTGCTAAATCTTTTAATTATCTTATTTAGAGCCTAAGCTTTATGGTGAGGTTATGAGTTGATTAAAATTTAATTATGAGTGATTAGTTGAGGTAAAAAAGATTAATTTTATCCTAAGAGCCTACCGCATCTAAGCCACACATTAAAGCATCAAGCATAAAAAAATTATAAAAATCATGCAATCCTAAAGCATAATTTAAATATAACATCAAACAATTTTATATGCTAACGCAAAAGAATAAAAGGTCGATGGGCCGGGTACTGTCGTACACCTTGAAAAAGTGAAAATTGGGTAGCTGAACTCTACCCTTATACATCCCAGAATATAAAAGAATAATTATAATTATAAATGAATACATTCTATAAGGGTCTTCACTTCTTCATGTCTTCACATCTTCTTTCTCCTTCTTTAGTTTTAATTTGCTGTAAAGGCATCACAGGGCACCCTAGGACTAGGCCTTCTAGCCACTGCCCATCCTAATACTCTATAGTACTAATCCTAATTCCTATTGGAAAAATTACATTTATATAGGAAAAGTAAATCTAACTACACCTACAAAATAGAGTTTTGCTAAACATACATACAATCCAAAGCAATTATATTCATAATTTGGACTTAGCACTTAGCACATGGGTAACCAAGCCCAGCTTCCCTAACTTGGATTATGCTTAGGGGTTTAAGCAACCTACAAGCAAAGCATTTATACATAATTTTAAGCAACCCTTTAAGCACAACCCCTTGCATAAAATAATATTAGGCTAAGAGCGGCCTAACATCCAATCTACGAAACATCCAGCCTAAAACATTGCATCACAAAATAAAACATACTTCACACATACACCATCCTAACTTAGGACTATAAGTGGTGGATTAATTCTAATGTGTGTGCTAAGGCTATATGTAGTATGTCTTAACAAAGCATTATAGTTATGATTTTCTAAGTGTGGAAGAATTTACTTTAACATAAAGGTTGGTTTTATTTCAAGTTGTTTAGGTTATTTATGAATTTTAATTTACATTTTGCTTAGTTTCATTTGATTTACACTTAGTATCTAAGTGTTATAGAGATAAGAAAAAGGATTTCCCATTTTCATCCCTACCTTAAATCACTTTTTAAAGCATATTTTTATGATTTAGTTCTCTTTAGTGAATGGCTTATTAAGTATTTTATTAATCCTAAGTTTGGGTTAACCTTAAGTAATTATATTCAATATGAAAGACATCTTAGGATTAATTTATTTGAACTACTATCACATGACCTATATCAAGTCATTCCTTTCCACCACATGTAACATGCATAAGACTTTAACACTTAGCATATCTATACATACAACATATTTTGGCACACTTAACTGATGATGAATGTGTATGTTTGGGATTTATATTTCATTTAATTGAATTATTTATACATGCATATTAAAGCTATATCCAAATTCTAATACCAAAATACATATGAATGAAATCAAATAAGTACATATCATTATTAATCAAGGAAGTGAGGTAATCAAATGACCTCCTTAGGGTCGCTTAAAGCCTCGTATTCCCGAGATGTCCAGACTATATACTTATTAATATTCAAACTTATGTAAATCTATATATGAATCATAAGAAAGAGAGCACTAACTTACATGTAATGTATGTCATTGACTTAGATGATATGAATGCATATATTTTTAATAATAAAAGGAGCATTTCATCATTTAATTAAGCACACATACACATGTATAAAAGATGTAAGAAAGTACATGCCATTATTAATCAAGGAAGGGAGATAATCAAATGACCTCCTTGGGGCTACTTAAAGCCTCATATTCCCGGGATGTTCAGACTATATACTTATTAACAGTCAAACTTATGTAAATCTATAGATGAATCATAAGAAACTTTTCACATTCATTTGACTAACCTATAAGCACATGAAAATCCTATATGTTATTATAACTATCACCATTCCACATATTAGTATCAATTTATAAGCTTTAAAAAATAGATTTGAATTTATTAATGATAATAGCCTCACATATAATTAAGTTAAGTCAATACATGCAAGCTTATATAAATAAAATCTACTTGATACATTTAGATTTGAAAGCATGAATGCACGGATTCATATGACATAAAACATTTAGAAGTAATTAGAAAGTAATAACTAAATATAAACACATGGTTCATTCAAATACATTAATTCCTAAGGACAATCACATCAAATAAAATTATTTAAAGATAACCAAAGTTCATTATAAATTTGATTTTTTATTTGAGCTGAACTTAAAGAAGAGGGAAATTATTTTCTATTTTAACCCCAATTCCCATGTTGGTAATCTTAATTAGTTCAAGGAAAGATAATTAAATCAATTTTACAAATTAGTTAAGTTGAATCATTAATTAAATCACTTAATTACCCTTCCCTATGCTTTTTTAATTTGATTAATTATTTAATCATGAGCGACAAATAATATGAATATGTGAGAAAAGTAAAGTTGCAATGTTCCTAAAGGAGCTAATGCAATTGGCTCATAATCGAAGATTAATTAAGTTAAAGAATCTAATTAAGTACTTGTATGATTTTCTCACACTTATGGTTTAATCATGATTTCTTAAGGGTCTTTATGCTATTAAACACATAAAGAGAAACTCTTTATTTCATTTTTAATTATCTTATGTGGTTTGTATTTCAATTTGATTTAATTTAGCCATTTGATCAATTAATTAAATAATTAATTAATTACCATCTTAATTAATCCTCTTAATAATGAAATGGACTTAAGAAAGAGACTAGGAAAGAGGCCCTAATCATTCTCCCTCATCCATTTGCTATTAATCAGTGATTAATAAGCTTTAATTAATTAATTTTTGCTATTTTGAATGTTAATTAATCATTAAATTAATTAAAGAAGGTAATTAGGCTTTAAAACATCAATTTCTAATTACTTAGGTAATAAATGCCAAGAAAATCATGGGTGGCAGAGGTCATTCCATTAAATCAATTTCCCAAGTTTGAAATCAATTACCCTAGTAATTAGGGTTTAATTAAGCTAATTAAATATGCATTAAAACTCTAATTAAAACTTAATTACTGCACAAAATCAAATAAGAATATTTTAAATTAAATCTCCTCTGTTTTACCTTTAAATTGAGTATTTATTTTTATTTTTAAATTTTTCCACAATTAGTTATGATTTTTCAAAGTTTCAGTGATTAAAAGGATAATTAACCCTAATCCCATGGGTGCCATGTAGATCACTTACGTGGCATAATTTCCACATGGCATCACAGAATTAGTTATTTAAAATCGTCTGACTCAACACTGACGTGGCGGTGGTGGACACGCTTTCGTCCCCGTCGTGCGATCTAAGATCGGACAGAAGAGATTAATCCTACAGTTCCTTTAGGATAAATCAAGATTAAATCTAACAGAAGATCATGACCGTCTGTTCCAATCATGTAGGATGGATGGTATATGATCTATCATCCCCTCAGCGATGGAAGACGGACACCATCCACCTTCCTCCACCCAAATCGAGCTCGTCAGAGCTCGGGATCAGTTCCACTTCTTCAGGGGAGTGATTTACAAGGATCAAATGGTTGGATTCACATGACATTCACATTTCTTTCAAAAAGGCCTACAAATTTTGGAAAATACTCAATTTGCTAAAAAAAATACCTCATCAGAGCTTCGGACTAACGGTTAACCGACCGAGGTAGCTTCACCTTAAGAGTCGAAGCCCTGTTGAGGAGATGACACCTTGATTCCTCACCAGTGGCTCTGTGGATCAAACGCCACCACAATCCTCATTGGAGTTATGCTTGGAAGGACTTCTGATGCTCAAAGGATGGTTAGGGCTCTAAGGATGCTCAATGTGTCGATTTAAATTGAAATGATGGGGGTATACCCTCTCCTCCCTTGGATCGGATGGTGTGGATTGATTTTGCCTCTAGTGGTTGTTCGACTGATGTAGGTGTTCTGGGTGGTAGGGAGGTGCTGAGTTGGCTCAGTTTAAGTGGGTGAGTGAGGGGGAGTTGCTGCCATGGGAGGATAAGTGGGAGTCCTTGTTTTCCAAGTGTTCTAATAAAAGGAGAGGGGTGAACACACCTCCACTTAGCTCATGGCTGACCTAATCACCTTTGGGTCGTGAACTAGTGTCCCTCTTGCTTAGGTGGAGGCCTAAGAGGCAGCCATGTGGAGAAGAGTGGGTTTGACCATTCAAATAGGTATTTGTCCCATTTGGAATGCTTAACCCATTGGGTTTTGGGTCAATTCAGATCAAGCATGGGTTGGGTTAGATTTGGGCTGGCCGATGGTGACCTAAGGAAGGATCATGCCAAGTTTCAATGGGTTTAGCTCAATTTGACCCATGTAGGTCAAATTAGGCTAGGTTGGGTCAAGTTGGCCAATTGGTCAAATTGGGTGAAACCAAGGGTTAAGTCAAGTTCAAATGAGTATTTAGAAGGTTTTGGTTCAATTGCTTTGGTTTAATTTGGCTTGGATTTTATTTTGGCTCATTTGAAATCAAATGGGTCAAATAGGTCAAGTTGACCAATTTGGCCAAATTGGCCAAATTGGCTTGGGTTTAGGATCAATTGATCATTTGAAGATGATTGTAGGCTTTGGTTCAAATCAATTTTGATTTGAGAATGATTTAGGCCAAATTGACTCTTTTAGGTCAATTTGGACTAAATGGGTCAATTAGGTTCAATTGATCAAATTGGGTTTAATCAAGACTTTGATCATGTTCAATAGTTAATTTGGAATGAACTTGAGACATTGGTTGCAATAAATCTGGGTTAGATTTTGATTTGATCAAATTTGGTCTTCTATGTCAAATTGGGTCAACTTGTGTCAAAGGGACAATTAGGTTTGGTTTGGCTCAATTGATGGTCAAGTCATATTCAAATATTGATTTTAGGTTGGTGAATCATTAGATTAAACTGATTTGCCTTTGGAAGAGATTTAGCTACTTTGGCTCAAGTAGGTTAAGTGGGTTGACTTGATCTAATGGCTAGGTTGACTTGGTTTGACCCAATTGATTGCAATATATCAGTCAAGAATGGTCAACAATTATCATAGAAGGAGATTTAAAGAGTTGGTTCAATCCTATTTGGGTTGGATTGGAGTTTGGTTCAATTTGGTCAAATTGGTCACTTTGGGTCAAGTGGATCAATTGGGCTAATTGAGTTGGATTTTAGGTTGAATCGAGTTAAGATGAGTTTAGATATTGATTTGGGATTGGCTTATAACTTTGGTTGCAATTGATTTGAGTTCAAAGGAATTTTGGCTTATTTGACTATTTCAAGTCAAATGGGTTATGTTTGGTTTGATTGAATTGATTTTAGCTTGATTGGTTTTGATTGTAAATTTGACTTGGTTTGGAATGATAATTGAAGAATTGATTGATTTATGAGAAAATCAATTGAATTTGATTTGGATTGAAGAAAAATTTGGCTAAGTCCATAGGATTAAATCATGGGCTTAGGTTTGGGTTATGGTGAATTTAATTTTGGTTTGAAGTTTGAATATAATTGGGATTCAATTGGATTTGATTGTAATTGATTTGAGGTTGGGATTTGGCTAAGGGGATAGGCATATATTTGGTTAGGCCACATGCTAGGTAGGTTTCCCTAAGTCCTAAGGCATAGCATAGTCCTATGGCTAATCCTTCTAAGTCTCTAGGCTTAGATTAAGTGTTCACTTAGCCACTAGAAGTGTCTTATGACTAAAGAGTTCTTAGTGTCTAGAAGACTCTTAGACCTATGATGGGAAAATTGGATCCTCACTCCAAAAGTGAGGTCAACAAAGACATCTAAAAGCATAGCAAGACCTTTAATTGTACTAAGCACATATTGTTCAAGCACATGATAAGTTAGTCAGTCCTAAAATTTTCCCAAGTATGAGACTTGGTCTTGGTTTTTAAGTGGCCATTCTTAGCTTGCCGCAGAATCGACAGTAAATTTGAGCCAACTTGGGAAGGACCATTCATAGTGGAAAAAGTCTATTAAGGAGGTTCTTATCAGTTGATTACTTGTAATCGTGAATGTCCAATGTCGCCCATCAATGGAAGTTACCTAAAGAAATATTATATGTAACTTGTACTATAGTTCAAAAGAATAATGATTAATAAAAATTTTGTTTCTCTTTCCTACTTTTGCAATGGATGTTATTTCTTTCTATGCAAAATTTTATGTAGTCTTCCTAAATGCAATTTCTCTAGGATAGGAGTAAGCCTCTTCAGGGCACCTTTCCTGCACTTACCTTGAGCTAGGATAAAGCCTTCCATGACACCCTCCTCATGTCTTCTATTAGTTTGGAATAAGCATTTCAAGGCACCATCCCTATTATTTATAGGTTAAGATAAAGTCACAATGACACATTTCCTATTAAATTGGCTATTTATATTAGGAATAAGTCACGAAGAGCCCTCTTCTATTAGCCAAAATTGAGGATTGGATTAAGTCATTAAGAGCACTTTCCTCTTTCTTAGCTATCTAAGCTGGATTAAGCCATTGAAGGTCCCATCTTAATAGCTAATCACATATGTGTAAGTCCTATAGAAGGCATCCTTTCACCTGACAAGATAGGATAAAGGCATTAATGACCCCTTCTTGTCATGAAGGCTAATTAGGTTAGGATAAAGTCCTTGAAGACCCTTATCCTATTAGCCAAAACATTAAGGATTGGACAAAGTCATCAAGACCCCTTCCTCTATCATATAGACTACTTAGACTAGGATAATGTCATTGAAGACACCTACTCTAGTAGTCAAAGTTCAAGGATTGGATTAAGTCACTAAGACCCCTTTCCTCTCCCTCAGCCATTTAAGTTGGATAAAGTCATTAAATGCCCCATCATAGTAGTTGATTAGGTATGAATAATACCTATATTAGGCATCCTTTCAAAATGATAAGCTAGGATAAAGTCTAAGACCCCTCCTTGTCAAATGGATTACCTAGATTAGGAACAAGTCATTAAAGACTCCTTTCCTAATAGCCAAAATCCTGAGGTTTAAGAATAAGTCATTAAAACCCCTCTTCCTCATTATAACTATTCAAGAAGGAATAAAGCCATTGAAGGCCCCTTTTTAATGGTTATCAAGATGAGATTAAGTTCTGCACTAGGCATTTTATCTAAGAAAAGAATCTTCAGGACCTATTTATAGGTCCTTTCTTAAGGTTGGTTAATCATTAAGACTTTCCCCTTGGCTAGTTTACTTAAGAAGATATGATTCCCCGTGATTTCTTCTTAATTTAGTCATTAAAAACCTATAAATATCAAATCAATGATAGTCAAGAAAAGAATAAGTCCCTTAAAGGCATCTTTTACAATTATCATAACTATGTTGGGATTAGATCTTTCTTTGGATCTACTCTTAATGACATCCCTTCTCTTCTTAGAACTTAATGAACCTGTGTTTATGCCTATCTTTCATAATCAAACCTAAACACAAATCCAAACTCAATTCTAAAATTAGAAACTCCTTCAAGCTTATGCTTGAATGTTGACCGATTCGATCAACACCAATATGTGCAGTGTACTTTAGTCAGTCCACTACACATATTAGGGGTCCATTTGTTGATCTCATTTTTGGATGAGATTAACATTATTTTCAAACTTATTAATTAAGATACATAATCCTAGATTAGGAATCTACTAGTTAGGCACATAGGGCACCATACTTGGTAGCCTAGTGTTCCTAGGTTTAGTACAACCTAATAGGTTTAGATGAACTCAACCCAAACATCAAACAAAAGTGAACTTCCAAATCAAACACATTCCAATTAAAACCTAAATCAAATTAAGCTCAGGTTAAGTTAATTTAGGAAATTAAATCAAATTACCTTAATTAAGCTAAAAAATCACATAAACCCAAAGAATTCAAATTAAATCAAAAAAATCCAAATAAACTAAAAAAAATCAGGTCAAATTAAACCCAAATCAAGGTCAAAATGGCCAACCTTTCAAACATAAGTTTGACTTATGTGGGTCCCACCAAGTCAAAGGTCAACCCACCAAAATTTAACCAAATAAAATCATTCCAAATTATTTGGTTTATGATATAAACATATTTGAACATGAATCTAAAAGAATACAATTCTAATATGGCCTTCATTAGTCTAAAAAGGTCTTTTGACCTAAATTGGCTAAAATGGGTCTTGTTGGGTTCAAACTCAAATCAAACTCAAATCAACCCAAATCAATTATCCAAAATCATTTGGAAATGGTTATTGAACAAAACCAACCCATCATTGGGTCTACTTTGGGAAATTTGGTCATTTGACCCAAATCAACCCAAACTTAACCCATTAATCCCAATTTGGGTCAAATGGGTCAAAATTGAAATCCACATGAAATTAAATGAAATTAATCACTCCAAATAATCTAATATGTGTGATTAAACATAAGTGGAGTGTGAACATAATTTGATTGAGTTAAATTTGGTCATTTGACTCAACCAAATCTAATGTAACCCATTTAAGGTAAAATGGGCCAAGTTGACTTGGAATTGGACTAAACCTTCATGTGGCATGAGTTAATTCAATTCCTAATCATCCAATGGACAATCAAGGATAATTTAAATCAAAATCTAAAACCAATTAATAAAAATGAAAGTGATTAAAGTGATTGAAACTTAAATTGAATCTAATGCTAAGATTAATCACCAGATGAATTTAAATTTGAGCTACCTATTCAAACCTATCTAAACTCATCCTAGCATGGGTTAAGAAAGATTTTCAACCAATCTTAGGAATATTAATTTAGTCAAAGTCAAGCCAAAAAGAGGGGAATATGCCATGGGCAAAGATAAGTGCGACAAATGAGCTTCTCCAATCATTCCACCTCTTCCCCCATTCCACCTTTTCATCCATGGACAAATTGAAGAGCCTACGCCTAGCCTCCAAGGACCTCGCTGCGGATGACCAAAGTAGGAGAAAGGTAAGATAAGAGGCTCAGCCTCTAATGGCAAAATCTAAGAGAGAAGATCTAACTAGAAATTAACATTTCCATCACCTTCCACTAAAATGAAGACAATCACGACCTTGCCCTGATCCCCTCACCGTTGGGAAGCCAGAAAATGACCAACGTCACTGAAATCCATCCGTGAGTTGGTCTAGAAGCCAATCCATGAGGAGGCAATCCAATTTCTTCCTCCCACAGCTTCGTCATGTCATTCCGAAGGTGTTCGAGTCGATCCCATCACTATAGGCCATCGGAGTTGAGGTATGCCATGAACGCCACACCTTAAGCTTTCAGTTTTGGTCATATTTGAAATAATTTTGATCACAAAAAAGATCAAAAGTATAAGCTAGCCCATTGACCAAAATCAATTCAATTAACCTATGCTAACCCATTTAAACTCATTGACCAAAATCAATTCAATTAGCCTAAGTTATCCAAACTCTACAATCAAGCCAACTAAACCCATTGACCAGAATCAATTCAACTAACCAAAGCTAGCCCATTTGAACCCAAAATGTCCAAATGAGCCAAAATCTAATTAAACCCAAATCAATTGCAACCAAAGCCACCAATCAATCCTAAACCAATTATCAAACTCAATTCAACACAAAACCAACTCAATTGACTCATTAGGCTCACTTGACCCAAAGTGACCTAAAGGACCCATTTGAACCAAACTCCTATCCAACCCAAATTGGATTGACCCAAACCATCCAAAACCTCCTATATTGATTATTGATTGTTGACCTCATTTTTGGAATGAGCTCTCAATCCCTCCATTTTATACATAGGAATTCTCTTAGACTTTAAGAGTTCTTTAGTCTTAAGACACATCTAGTGATTAGGTGGACACTCAACCTAACCCTAGAGACTTAGAAGAGTTAGCCATAGGAATAGGTTATGTCTTAGGGGTGTTAGAAAATTTTCCTACCCTATAGCTTGAACCAAATCCTCACCTCCTTCTTCCAAGTCAAAACTCCAAACTCATATCAACTCCAACTCTAACTCAAACCTTGAACCAATTCAATGGATTTTCTCAAATCATGAATCAATTCCAAATAATTGAAACTTATGATTGAAGCCCATGATTGGATTCCAAACTCCAAAATATTTCCTAAGTCACTTTGATTCCCTCTCATGGACTTAGCTCAAATAAAATCCAAATCAATTCAAATTCAAAGAATTTTCTCACAACCCATTTATATTCTCATTTATATTCACATATATAAATGAAATATAAATTCAAATCAATCAAATCAAATTCAAAATTCAAATCCAAATCAAAAATCTTTCCTAAGTCACTTTGGTTCTATCTTATGGACTTAACCTAAACCAAATCTAAATCAATTCAAATTCAAGGAATCTTCTCATAACCCACTTATATTCTCATTTATATTCACAAATATAAATGAAGTATAAATTAAAAAAAATAAAAAAAAAAATAAAAATAAAAAAAAAATTAAAAAAAATAAAAAAAAAATAAATGAAGTATAAATTTAAATGTCCAAAAATTAATTCAAAACTCAAACTCAAATTCAATCAAAATTCAACCTAAGCCTTTTAAGTCAAAATCTTGAACTTAGCCAAATTAAATTCAAATCAAGTCAAACCCTTGATTTTTCTTCATGATTCAATCAATCCTTTAATCATGAATCCAAATATAAATACAAACTTCAATCATCTAACCAAAACTCAATTCAAAAATCAAACTCATGTTCACCCTTTTGAACTTAAAATTGTCAAACGAATCAAAACCCATTTGACTCCAAATCACTTGCAAATGGATGCATATTTCAATCATAAGTCCATATGTGAATTCAATCAAACTCAAATCAAGCTTTGACCAAGCCATTTGACCTACTAAAGCTCAGTTGACCCAAGGTGACCTAAAGTACCCTTTTTGAGATAAATTATAATCCTACCCAAATTGGATTGAACTAAACCCACCTAAGCCTCACATTATGAGCAACAATCATCATGAGATGGTCAATCACTCAAATTGGGTCGTACCAAGTCAAACCTAAGGGTTGACCAAGTCAACACTTAGCCAAAATGAAACTTAAACTAGCCAAAATCTTTCATAGGCCAAATTGATTGAAACCATTAATCAAAACTCAATTCATGATCGATGTTTGAACTTGACAAAGTCACCATTTGAGCCTAACTAGCCCAATTGGCCACTTGACCCAAGTTGACACAACTTGACCTAAAAAGTCAAGATGTGTCAAAACTTGATCTAAGGCAAATTGATTGAAACTACTAGGTCAAGTTCATTCCAAATCACTTGTTGAACTTGACCAAAGCCTCAATTGGCCAACTAAACCCAACCTAGCCCAATTGACCTTGAACCCAACTTGACCTAAAAGGTCAAATTGAGCCGAATACAAATATAAACCAAATTGATTGGAAACAAAGATACCAATCCATTTCAAATGATCAACCAAACATAAACCAACCCATGACCTAACCCAAATAGGTCAAATGGGTTAAATTGGTCAACTTGACCTATTTGACCTAAATGAAATCAAATGAACCAAATCTAAATATAAATCAAATTGAACCAAACCAATGATAGCAAAATATTTCAAATGGTCATATGAACTTGACCCAACCCTTGGTTTGACCCAATTTGACCAATTGGTCAACTTGACCCAAGTTGACCCATTTTGACCTAAATGGGTCAACATGAGCCAAATCATATCAAGCCAACTCTAAATTCATTGAAACTTGGCCCAACCCATTTTTCAATCATACCAAATATATTCAAATTAAAATCCAAGCCAAATGATAATTTTACCCCTAGGCCATAGGGCAACCTAAAATCAAAATCACATGGAATTTTTTCAATTCCTTTTCATGGACACTTGACATCCTCTTAGTAGACCACATGGTCACTAATGCACATGGTGCACATCCAAACCCAACTCAATGGCCAAACCGACCACCCACTTAAGAATTGAGCACATGAGATCCCTTCTCCACTCAAATAAAGCACATGGGAGCTTCACTACTCCACTCCACACTCAAAACTAAACCATGTGCAAGTCTTAACAGCCTGACAAATCCATTGAATAGGGTGAATTGGATCAAAATGGCAAACCTCTTAACGGCCATCCGATTCACCTAGTGGGAAATATACTCCTCCTAATTCCACTTCATTCAACATCACACATACTCGATTGACTGAGAGAGAGCTAAGGTAAGCTTTCCAAGCTCCCTCAAGCAATCCCCAAGCATTTAGCATTCTCCATTTTTGGATTCCTTCAAACCGAAAATAGGGGAGGCTAAGGAAATTTCTACTTTGCTCATTACTCAATATCAACACAATTCCTCTTCCAAGCATCTTCAGAGGAGTCAATCGAGTTGATCCAAACCTTTTCCCAAGTTCTCAAGGCAAGGGAGGTGGGACTTCGATCAAGGCCGCAAGGATTTCAAGGTGAGCTTGGTCTATAGAGAGATCTATTGAACCCTAAGGCTTGAACTTTCAACAGGGTTTCGTCTCCACTGGGCGAAGCTACCTCAACGGATTCGAGCATCGGTGATAGCCTCAGATATTCAAAATTAAGCATAATTATAATTTTCCTTGGTCCTTTATGAAGGAAAGTTTCAACCCAAGTGAAATGGACCGTTAGATCTTCATCCTCTTGCATGATGATGGTGTGGGTTGAGTTTGAGCTCAATCCAAGCTCAATTGAGGTCGAATCATGCCATGGAAGATGGATGGTGGCCATCTCCCATAGGAGAGCTTAGGGACAGATCATGGGCCATCCATCCATGCATTTTGGATGGACAACCATAATCAAGATGCGTAGGATCTCTGATTTAACCTCTAAAGAAATGTGGGCTTGATCTCAACATCTGATCTTTGATTAGACGGAAGAGGGGAAAGCGCGTAGCATCACCATTGATGTGGTGCTATGATTGACAACTTAAGTGACCTCTCCAGTCATGCCACATGAAAAGTGCACGCTGCGCCAGCCTCCATGTGGCACCGATGGGATTAATCACTTAATTAGGTCATTTAATTAATGGATAATCATGGAAACTTCAAAATAACATAACTAATTCTAAAAAAATCATAAAAATACAAGGTAAAATGCACTATAAAGATATTTTTTAGGAGAATAATCTAAAAATGTTCCAATGGATTTTAAATAGTGTATTTTCCTCAATTAGAGTTTTAATAAAAATTTAATAACCCTAATTACTCCCTAATTATTTCATTAATTCATTTTAAATTTCTCTGGTATATTTAGTGGGATGACATATGTCTCTCCTAATTTTCTTGGGATTTTTTGATGAGTTAATTAGGGAGATCATGAAATGAATCTTAATCACCATTTTTATGTAATTATGGTAATTAAGCATGTGAATAGTTGTTTAGCCCCTTTTAAGTTAATTAAGCCTTGCTTAGGTGAAGAAAAGGTTTATAGAATGGATTTGGGAAATATTCCCTAAGCCATTCCCTAAACCCCTATCCTTCCTTAATCCAAACTTAATTAAGGGCTAACCCACTAATCACCTACTTAATTAACTTGATAAAATTTTCAAAATATTCCAGAACTTAATCAATTCATCTTGGGTAGGTGCTTAGGTGTTCAATAACCTAAGTACCTTAAGGAAATAAAAATCCAACCCACATGTGTGGGAAGGGTTATGAAAGTACTTAAATTAAACCCTTTAACTTAATTAATCACTAATTATAAGCCAATTGCTTTTGGCCCTTTCTTCCCTAGGTACATTACTGATTTAAATTCCTTGTGATATTTTATTTCATACATTGGCTCATAATTATTTGATTAAATATGTTAAAGTGGTGTAAGTAAGGGGTAATTAACACACTTAATTCACACCCTAACCTAACCAAAGCATAAAATTGATCTAATCAACTAAAATTTGAAATTAAATAACTCACACATGGGGGAATGGGTTAGGACCAGCAAACTCATCTCACATTTCGCAAATTGAAATCAAACTCAAACAAAATTAAAAATCTCTTTAAAATAAATTTGATTTGCTTTAAATAATTCTATTTCATAGGATTGTCTTTAGGAATTAATTTGGGTGAATGAATTTACATGCTTTCATCACTTTATTTCTTTTCTAGCATGCTAAATGTGTATGCCATATGAAAATCATGCATTCATGCTTTTTGAAAGTCAAATTAAAAATAAAATATTTCTTTTATGTCAAATTGCATGTTTTGCCTAAAGTAAGAATATGAATGGCTACTATCACTATTAAATCCAAAATTGCTTTCAAAGCTTATGAATCAAACATCAAAAGTTAAAAGTATGCCACTTATAATTATTTATAAGCTTGCATGTGAGTAAAATATAAAGATGTGCATAGTGTGGTTTTCCTTCTCTTTTCTTTTAGCATAATTTTGAATAGGATTTGGCAAAGTGTATAGCTCATTTAAAAAGAATACAACACTTGCTTTAATCCATTCCCTTTCATTTATAAGCTTACTTAAGAAGGACATCCACACTTACACATATAAATTGTATAAATAAATCAAACAAACAAATATAAACTTTTGCATCTTTCTTTTTCCATTCATTTCTTTTGCACATACATGTGTATTTAAGGAAAATGGTATATTAGTCTGGACAACCCCAGGGTTGTGAGGCTTTAAGTAGCCTTAATTAAGTCTTGTACCTTACACCCCTGGTGCTAACAATGGCGCCATTCTCACTTATGCCTTTCATTCTTGTTTGTGTGAATATGAAAAATGGATAAAAGAAATCCCTCTTTTCTACTTAATGAAAATCATGCATCATAAAGCATCCCAATTTTATTAAGTAACATTTCTTAGCATTCATCATTAAAGTGTGCTAAACATTTCCATTTGCATGTATAGATATACTTAGGATTCATTCATATGCATGTTACACATGTTGGAAAAGCAATGAAGTGATGTATGTTTTGTGATAGTATTTCACTTTACTTAATCTTAAAATGCTTTTCTTTTTGAATAGGTTTGTTTAGGAAAAATCTAAACTTAGGATTAATTAAAACACATAATAAATATTCACTAAATAAAAATCAAATATGAATCTACCTTAGAAGTTACTTAAGGTAGGGATAAAAGAGAAGTTCTCTTCTCTTTTCCTCTCTTTACAACTTAGTAATTAATTATAGGATTCACTTAAACTAAATCAAAATATAAAATAAAATCAATCAAAGAAACTAAATCACTTATATGAAACAAACCCTCTAAGTTGAATATTTTCATACTTAGAAAACTTCAGCCTTAAAGCCTAGCTAAGCATAGCACATAAACCTTAAATAGCACACACATTAGGCTAAGTCATCATTTCTAGCTTTAGGTTAGGGTGGTGCATGGTTTGGTATTTGATTTTATTTTTGTGATGTTTTGTTTTAGCTGGATGTTAGAGTGCATGTGTGTAGACTGAATGGTTGAGCGATCTTATTCTACCATTATCTTCTGCAGGGGATTGTGCTTGAGGGACGTTGTACTAAAAATATAATTGCTTTTGTTGTGCAAGTGCTTATACCCCTAAGCATAATCCAAAATAGGCTAGGTGGACTTGGTTACCCATTTGTGGTGTGCTAAGCCCAATTTATATATATACATGCTTGGGATTATTTGGTTTATTTAGCTAATCTCAATTTTGTAGGTGTTAGTTAGATTTACTTTTTCTTTTTCATGTGACTTTATAATTAGGATTAAAATGATTGTTATGGGGTATTAGGATGAACATTGGTCATAAGATCATATTTTATGTATCATGTGAAGCCTTTGGAACAATCACATTCCAACTAACCAAAAGAAAAAAGAAGAAAGAAGAAAGAAGAAGAATGAAGACCCCATTTACATGAATTCCTTGCTTAATTGTAATTATTTCATTTATAATCAGGGTTGTAAAAGGGTAGAGCTCAGCTACCCAATTTATTTTTTTCGGGTTTGTGTGGTGGAGCCCAACCACAAATGGCCTTTTATTCTTTTGCACTAGTTTTATAAATTGATGATGTTTGTTTAACTTGTGCATTAAGATAACATCTTTTCTTAGTTTCTTCCCTACTTTAATGTATGGCCTGGAAGATGATTAGGCTCTTAGGAAAATAAATTTTCTATTCAATTAAATAACTCAAATTAAGAATAAACAACTTATAACCTCGCCTAAAACTTAGATCATAAAATAAGATAAAAGAATTAGCAACCCTTTAGGTGGATGTTGTCTTACTTTTCTAACATCATGCATAAAAAATTATATTATTTCACTCTTGATTGGAGGGCTTCCACCTTTTCCAGAGATCTTACTTTGACCTGTGAAAGCCATGGTGGAAACACTCCTCCTTATCTTGTTGATTTTGGCCCATAATCTAATTTCTCATGCATTAGGCATATAAATCCTAAAGCCTATGTCAAATTGATTGTCCAAAATAAAAATAATATGTAATCAAATTTGCATTAGATTTAAGTCATTAAAGCATGATCTAGTCTCTTAGGGAGTGTGTTTAAGAACTTAGTCTCTTTCTAAATAAACAATAGCTTAGCTTTCTTGCAAAAGCATTTAACTTGCCTACATATTTTAAAACCATAGGAGGAGTTAGTTGGCCACCCTGCCAGAAGTCCAACGGTGATTTATCCTCTCGTGTAGAGGTAAACCAAATACCAATTTTTTTCCTTAGATTTAGGTCATGCTTTTGGCTCTCGCCAAAGATCCCTAGATTTAGATTCAAAAGTTGCTACTTCCCTTTGTGGGCTACGAGCATAAATCCTCACCTCTTAGGCATTTCTGGCCTTTTATCATGGAATTATAAGCCCTAGCATTCTAATAAAAATTTAACTAAAATAAATTAATTCAATTTCAAAAATGTAAAGCCCAACCATAGGGTAGTTTGGGATGCTTACTAGGCTTCCTAGTATCTTAAGCATCCCCTACTTATTTTTCATTTGGCTTCAATAAGAACTCCCACTTCTTGATCAATCCCAGTTGACTTTCTAAAATTAAACCAATCGATTAATAGTCCTACTTTTTTGAAATCTTTGGAGACAACGATCCTTTACCTTAATCGAGAGTATTCCTAATCCTGTTTCTTAGGATGTAATTAACTATAGGGGCTTGCCCCTATAGGGAATTTGACGAACTTGATTTAAAATAAATCATATTTTACTTTTCCATGAAAAGTAGGGGAAAAATCTCTGGTACATTTCAAAGACCCATAGTCCTTATGAGTCTTTATTGAGGTGATTAAGTCTATTATAGGTGGTGATTTCTAGTGCAGACTTGACTTCTACTTCTTTATCATTTTTAAGAAGAATTTTATGGGAATCATCTTCTTCATCACTAAGACTCTCGATATCAGCTTCTATTATACTGTAGCAGGCTCTGTCTTGATGAGATTTACGGATGAACCCCAAACCTTTAGTGATAAACTTATCACTTCTTCGTGATGCCTGAGGACTTCTTTGGCTCCACATCTTGTTCTGATTTGAGTCCTATGTTTAGTAGTTCTAATATGATTTCCAAGCTTATGCATCATTCTTCATAATTTTTGTGGATAGTATATTGATATTCTCATTGATGCTATCTCATTAAAATTTTCATATTGAGCTGACTGCTCAAAATTGTGAGGCTTAGACTCTTCAGATTTGTAAAATAGAATTCTTGTTCTGTCACTCTCACTCAACGGTGGCACATAGAATATTATCAATTCTTCAATATCATGAACCTCCAGTGGAGTGATTTCTTTGAAGAACTGTTGAGGGATGGGTATAATTTTGAGTGAGTCATCTGACTCTGCCAAGTGAGCTATCCTCCTTGATGCAGTCATCTGAACTCTATTTCTATAAGTAGATTCAAAATCATAGTTTGAATTAGAATCACTTATTTCATACTCTGCCTTTCTTGAAAGCTTATATGTTCCCTTAAGTTTGATAGGAATATCTTCTCCTTCTTCTGTGTCACTTCCCAAATGAGGAACTGATTTTCTTGACTTAAGTGCAGAATCAAGTGCTTTAGGGAGAGTCTCTTTGCTTCTTTCTCTTTCACTTTGTGAAATTATTTTTAGTTTCAAGTGGATGCTACCGCTTCATAAGGCTCTGTTAGTTTAGGCTCTTTGAGGATGAAATATTTTGCATCTTCATAGATCTTTGCTTCATTGACGAAGAATGGTTGTAGGTTACCAGGAATTCTAAATTCTTCTCCTTCTTTTAGGTACTTCATACACTGATGCATAGTTGATGGTACCATGTCATACTCATGCAGCCACGACCGGCCCAAGAGAGCTCTAAATAATGTATCGACATCCATTACGTGAAACTTAGCTTATGTATATAAATTCCTGAACTTGAGCAGAAGAATAAAAGAACCCAGAGTTTTCTGCCTTTTTTCATTGAAACCATGAACCATCAACTTATCTCTCCCAAGATGTTGGATATCAAGTGATAATCCTCTTAATACCTTTAGACTCATAAGATTGATTGAAGAATCTGGATCAATCAATATTCGACTGATCGAGATGCCATCACTCTCTGCAGTAACATATAAAGGACGGTTGTGATCTGCTATCCCTAACATAAGGTCTTACTCAAAAAATGTGATTGATGGGAGATCTTGAGTTTGCAATGCTTCGATCATGCATTTCTCATCAAAGTAAGCTTCATAACTCTCCGGATCTTTGAGAGCCTATATCAAAGTTTCTCGAAGATCTTTTGATATCAAGAGAGCCTCGTACACACTTAATTATGCAGGGATCTTTCTCAAATGTGATAAAATATTATAATCTATCTTCTCACTCGATTTAGGCTTTATTCTAAGATTTATGGGAATAATATCCTCATTGACTTCAATTTATTTGTCTTTGCCTTTATTTGCATTTCCCTTCTTTGATGAATGTGGTAAGACTTTACCACTTCTCAACTGAACTTGAATCACCTTATCTTACTCAGATTCTTTTGAAGATGTAGTTTCTTTAAATTTCCTTCTTATTCTGGATGATTGGCCAAAAGAGCTAGACTCATTTTTCAACGTCATACGTTTCATACGTGATGATATCGATGAGTCTGACTCTTCTCCGTCAGGAAAACATAGATCTTCATCTGAACTGCTATTGTCTTTTTAAGTCTTTAAATAAAATTCAGACATTAGCTCATCAGGCTCTTCTTACTTTCTTGATAAAAATTTTGACGGGTTGGCCGAGTTTGTCAGACTACCCTTGTCGTTTCGAAGTAACTGATGCTGAAGAACATCTGATATCACGCAGATGATTCAGCATGTCTCTACTGGATAAAATTTGTCATTATCTTCTCCATCTGATTCAGCAATACAAAGTTTAGGCATGAAGTCTAAGCTTAAATGGTTATCTTTCCTGCTAGTGATACTCCTTTAGATTATTAATGATCTTTTGAATTATAGTTCTCTTCTTGATCTTCCTTTTCTTTGTCAGCTTCTTTGATTTATGAGGCCTGAGTTTAGTAGACTGTTTCTCATGCTGTGACGAAGTAGCCTTATCAGAATGCCGCTGAGAAGCCCAAATACTTAGTTTAGGCATCTCTCTTAAGTCTAATATAGGTTCAAGTGGTGATTTCTACTTAACACTAGGGACGTATTTTAGCTGCTTCAGCATCTTTACAGTCTTTTTGGAGACTATTGTTTGTCATTCCTCAATATGAACTGATTTCTCCTTCTGTTTGTCTTTGTTGAATGATACGAAAGAGGACGTAATCATCCTTATAGACTCTCTTTTTGGGTTAACTAGAAAACTATCAGATAGTGTAAATTCACCTCGTCGATACTTTCTTTCTAGCCAATCTTTGAGCAATAAGGTGATTGATCATTCGATGATAGGGACACTAATTTGTATTACTGACTTGATCAGCTTCTTTAGACCATTAATTTCTGGTAAATGTAGACCGGCTTTGACTCAAATAATTTAGTCAAAAAAGAATATTCTTTATTCATCTTTTCCTTAAGAGATAGCCGCATCCGCTCCCCACCACTTCATTCCTCGCTTCATTCCTCGCTTCATGCATAGCATGTACTGCCTGCTCTAATCAATTTCGTGAACGGAGATCATTTGGCTTACGCCGCACCTCCGATATCGATATGTGTATAGGCGCATTGACGACTCGATCGCTTGATCGGTTGATCATCAAATTATGAAACATTTATATTTTGACCAGTTTCGATGTTCTGAATGGATGGCGAAGTCTATTCGTCGGTCAGAGGTCGTTTCGATCATTTTCAGTGACTTCAAGTGCATTTTGAGACCGGATTTGCGTACTATCACCTTCGAAGTCCGTCGAATTCGACTAATGGGCTTGACTCGACTTATGACACATATGCGGAGGTCAATAGTATTTAACAAAATATTTTTGACTGTCAAAATAAAGAAGAGAAGATCTTACACAAGACACTATATTTATAATATAAATTTTAATTGATCACTCATAGGTTATATTTATCTAACAATAAACTTAATGTTTTAAAAGTTTATTTTAGACTAATTTTTTATCAAATTTTTTTATTTAAGTGATCCTCAATTCATCTTTTAGCACTTAAATCATGCATACTTATAATATTAATTTTGAAGTATTTTGTTTGTAATACTATTACTTAAATTTTGAAGAACATAATCAAATTATTAATTTTTATTCTTGACAATTTTTAGATTTGTATTGAGTTTATAGAACTATATAAATAGGATAGTTTATTTTGAACATTTGTGTTATTTATATAAATAAAGAAAACTTTAATAGGCAATAAGAGACAAATGGCCAGTGGTTAAATTCTTCCATGCCAAGTTTAAACAAAATTTATTAGATAATTAATCCTACATTTATTGAAAAAATCAATTTTCTTTTTATTTGTCTAGCAAAGAGAGCACCTCAGCACGAGACCCGCGGGACAATCAGTTGGGAGCCTCGCCCCTAATGCGATGACCCACGATAGAGCATATAAAGTGTTGTTGACCTTACGAGGTCCCAAAAAAAAAGAGAGAGAGAGAGAGAACCTCATCATTGCAATCATGATATCAGATGAGTTTTAAATGAAAATAATGGAACAAGAATTCCTCAAAATCTTTTTTTTTTTTCTTTTTGAGAAGTGTCAGCAAAACTAGCAATCTTTTTCCCTTTTTAAAGTAAAGTGAAGGCCAGGATTATTTGTACAAAAAAAAAATTAAATAAATAAATAAATTTATAGAACTATCATTCTTCTACACAAAAGGACAAAAATAGCTATGAGCATAAATAAGAAAAACTAGTTAATTTTTTTTTGAAGTTTATCCACCTAACACTCCACGATCATGAGGGATGTTATTATGACTACCCCTTGTAGATCACATTCACACCACACGTAAGTCCCCTTGATATCTCAATCGCCTCTGCAGAGATGAACGCGGCCCCGGAGGTCTCGCGCTCACCCACACCGACTAGCTAAGAGGGTAACTAGTTACTTTTCACAACACTTGAGTTCATTACAGAATCAGCAGAGCTGTCTCTTCATTGGTTGTTCAGTATCGAAGCATGGCCACAATTTGTCCTCACATAGATTGGAAATTGAATAAAATATCAATATTGATATTTTGCCTGAAACAAAATTATGTAAATCCTTTTTTTTTTCCATAAATGCAGGAATTTTCTTCTGTTTCACCGTAATTCTTAAAATGCTAAGCCTTAATATGCAAATCTCTTAAATTTTCTCTTTAAATATCTATCATCTCCACATGAAATATCCAGGTTTTTTTTACATGCAAATGAACATGTTTTTTTTAATAATAAAAAAAAATTTACGCATATCTGTAGAAGGTTAAAAAAAATCATAAGGCATCATAGTTCTGTAAATTAGAAGAAGAAAAGGGGGAAATTGTTAAAATTTGTTGTAATGGAAAGTTGGAACGACAGCTTTATGGATAGCAAGTAACTACAGGTTCTGAGTCTGGACTCAGAAGATAAGAGTTGTAAAAGCAATCCTTCAGAAACTATCCCATTAACTAATCAACAGAGATTTAATATATATATATAGTATATAAAATAATGAACTGCTACTTCTCGTTGATGAAATAAAAACTTTGCAAGTAAAGTCTGTAACAGAAGCTTTAAAAGTCGTCAGATGAGGAAAATTGCCTCCAGCTTAACAGCCTGTTAAGCTAGCTTTCGGCAACGGCAGCACGAGGAAAAAGCACGAGATAAATTACAGTTTGGCAGACTTAACATTGGAACTTCTGCCCAGAAAGCTCATGACTTCAATAGCTCTAGCTTCAACCAAATGGGCACAGTGATTCACAGTCCACTAACATTCTTCTCCCAGAGCATTCGCCAATGGCTAGGGGCCAACTTGGATCCACCAACAATCAACCCACCAACTCCCGAACGACGACTTAGATGTCATCACCCTCTTCTGTGACTTCCATCATCATGATCGTTAGCCAGCTTATGACTAGCAACCTTGTTTTTTGATCATCTCCCTCATATCGAGCTAAGGGTTTTAAGCCGATGACTTCTTTAATGACCTACTTGATTGATACTTTCATTTCATGGCGGCATAAATAAATTCTGGCTATATAGAATATTACTATCAGACTGACGCCTTCAGGTAATACTTGTCAGCTCTTTAGTCGATTGATAATCGTTTTCAAATAATTGGATGACAATGTCACTAAATTAATGCTAAAAAATATAGCCAATTAATGACTAGGCGGCTAGATCACAACTAATGATAAAAAAACTTAAGGCACTAAGCTATGTTTAAAAGAAGTTTAACAGAAAGCCGTTAACTATATTCCAACTAGGGAGGATGAAGTTGTAATTGATATGTCTAAAGCCATACACTGAAATCTTCATTTGCATGAATTTATCATAAAAAATGAACATTCTTTGTTAGAAAATAAGATAGTAAAAGAAAAATTAGGATCACAAATAATATTTTTTTAGAGTTCTAATATTAAAATAAATACATCATATCAGTATACAAACATAAAAAAGTACACACTATATTTTATATGAAAAACCTTTAAAAAGGGTAAAAATCACGGGCAAAGGAAAAAGATGTATTAATCAAAGATGAATTATAGAAGATAGAAATGGGGGCTTAAAAATATATCTAAAAATATTCTCTCAAAGACAAAAAATAAATCACACTCTCTCACTACAAATCTTACTAAGAAGGGATTGAGTCCCTTATACAAAGTGAGAAGTATTTATAGATTTTTTCAATACTCCATACAAAAAAATACTTAAATAAAGAGATCAATAAAATATAAGTATATGGATTGCAATCTAAAAGTTATAACAAAATCAATCCAATGACAGAGGCCCGTAATCCATGTGCATATACTTTTTGACTATTGCATACGGGTTACAAGCTAAAGGCTATAATAAAATTAATCTAATGGTAAAGGCTTTCAATATGTATGCCTATAATTTGTTACTAAAGCAAGTGAGACCCATAGAATTTCATGTCATAAACTAACAATCTTCACCTTTACTTGGATTTTAAAGCTAAAAAAATGCAAGTCTTTAATTTAACAATCTCTCTATTTTTACAAAGCTCTGAATAATCAAAAATGAATACTTGCCTAAACTAAACAATGCTTAAACTTAGCAATAGAAAGTGGACATTCTTTGAATGATCTCATTATATCATATTGAGCACATGTAAGAACTTCTTTTCTACTAAGAATGCCCTCCTCAGGTCTAAATCCATCTCGCTTCTTTGAGAAGTGATTCTTGTAGACCTTCAATCTCTAGTGTTATTCTCATTAGAAGAGCTTCTACAAAACTCAATTAAGCATTTATCCTTCATATGCTCAAAGAGCATGTGCCACAACTAAGTAGCTCCACATCTAGTGAAAAATGTAGTGTCTTCAAAGAATATGTGACCCCACAATATATACAAAATTGGTAGAATTCTTTTGCACCATTATCTCAATAAGGTTGTATTTATTAATCTTTAAGACTCCACCTTCACAAGTGTACCTGTATCCCTTGGCACCAAGGATACTCAAGAAAATGAAAGTTCTCTTCAAATATAGGTATCACCCAAAATTTTAATGATGTCATCAAACATTTTTATATTGATTGTACCAACATCGGCTATTTTACAATAAGTATTGATTTCCATAAATGTCTTATCTATAGCCGCGATTTCATATATTAAAAATCAATCCTAGTGAGACACATATGAAACAAACAACCGAAATTGAGTATCTAATTCTTACAGGACTTACGACTATTGATTTTAGTAATAAGAATATCACCATCATAAAGATTTTTCACAAAGTTAAGTTCATCATTTTTTTTTTTCTAATTAGTCATGTTTTCTTTTTATTTTGTAACTTGACGCACTCAAATTTAATATGCATTTTCTTCTTGCAGTATTAATAGACTTTATCTCTATTGTTAATATTAGATCTCCTTGACACTTCACAGCTAAAACTCAACTAATGAGTTCTCTTGTAACCAAAAATGCCTTCTTGCAGTTCAGATTTAATAACTATAAATTTCAACTTCTTGTAAAGCAAAGTCTTGTACAACTCATTCAATGTATGTGAGTTTCGACTATAAAGGATAATATCTCTGGAGGTTGAATATGAGAAAAAATAATAAATAAATGATAATTAATTAAAAAATTCTCATCATACTTGATTTCCATTGTCTCAAGATTTGAGATGGTTTCTTTGAAATTATTAAAATGTTTTTCCAAAGAACCACTTTTCCAATAAATGGTGAGAGTAGAGTCCTAGCTTTATATACAATTAACTTGCTAAGATCTTAGTCATGCATAACTTCTCCCATCTCTACCAAAGTGTAGCCACAAGTTACTCCTTTATAAATCTTGTAACATCTAGTTTGAGAGTTGCAGATAAAAAACAAAAAATATTTTTCGACTCTTAAATTGTTTTTCCTCTAGAGAATAACTTTAAGGCATATAATCAAACCCTAATAAAGCATCATCCAGATCCATTTGAGGAAGAATAACCTACATCTTAACTTACCATAAGGAGAATATAGTGTTGCATTAAAAAAAGTGAAACATCATACTTCATAAATGCAATCTTCAAAGCTTCAAAAGTAAAAAACCTAACGCTTTGATAGCAATTATTAGAAAAATAAGGTAGCATAAATGAAATCAGGATCACAAAAATGTTTCATGGGATACATGGTAAAAAGAAATACACCATAAAAATATAAATACAAAAAAACACACAATAAATGCTTTAGAAAGGGCAAAAACTATGAGGAGAGAAGAAAAATGCACTAAATAAAGATGAATTACAAAAGATAGAAGTGGTGACTCAAGAACGAATTCAAAAATACTCTATTAAAGATAAAAAGTAAATCACAAACTCTCACTACAAATTTCATAAAGAAAGGGGTTGAGTCCCTTACAAAAAGTATTTAAAAAAGGGACAAATAAAGTAAGAGTATACATATTACAATTTAAAGTTCATAATAAGATTAATCTAATTGTAAAGGTCCTCGATCCCTATGCTTATACCTTCCATCTAAAACAAGGGCACACAGGATTGCAATCTAAATGTTATAATAAAATCAATCTAATGGTGAAGGCTTTTAATCTGTGTGCCTAACTCCTAATAAACTAGTGAAACTCATAAAAATTCACATCACAAATTAACATTCTTCTTGAAAGGAAAATGAACCTAATCTTTTTGCATACTTCTTAAATATAAAGGCATATGAAGATCCAATAAAGTAAGCTTAGCTCTTAATCTTTTACAAATGCATCTTAACTTCTCTTGGCTATAAGGAGTGGACAAACTTGTATGAATCTTGAATGTTTAACAAAATGAGTTTTTTTTTTTATTTATTTGAACGAGAAGTTTTCAAAAATTTTTAAGGCTTATAAGATGCCATTATTAATTTATGAGAAAGAAAAACATTTTAAAGTTGAAAAGGTTTATTTGCAACATTAATAAATAATATCAAGATAAATGCATAAAATTTTATTATAAACTTTATCAAGATGAATTGCAATTAGATGCAATTTTGTAAAAGTCTCATTCTTTTGTTAACATTAGATGCAATTAGATGCACTTTTGTTATCAAATTTGAAATAAATCTCAAGATGATCCTTTAATTATTTATGATCAATCCAATCTCAGAATATTATATTTCTTTAATCTAGTCATTGACTTTACAAAATTAATTCAAAATAATTTCTCATGCAAAAATAGTGATATAAAATAGATCCTAATTTAGTCCATAATTATATAAAATTGATTTTAATCTATCCCTTGAGAATTATTTTGTATTAATTTTATAAAAAAATTAAATTGAAGAAATATATTATTTTGAGATTAAATTGATTATATGTAAATGGTCAATAATTATTTTGAGATTTAGCCAGCCAAATTTCATCCGGGCATAAGCTAAAAGTACGCTCATACTATTTTTAATCAAAATTCTCCAACACTAGGGTCACCTTAATTGTTCATAGGCAGTCTCAGAAACCGCACCCAAGAGGAACTCCCGAAATGCAGATGGGTCCGGCGATCGCCGCGGCGTTGACTCTTTTCCTCCCCATCGTTGCGTGGGTACTTAGGCGGGCTCACGAAAAACGGTTCACCGGAGGGCTCGTCGCCGGACAGCGCCGCCGGGGTCGATGGGCTGGCCACCTCGGCGAGATGCTCGACTTTCTCCGCTACTTTAAGTTCGTTAAAAGACCCGATGATTTCATTGCGAAGAGGAAAGCGAGGTAAGATTGGCTGCTATATGTTTTGATTCTATTGTTTGGTGGGATGATGACATCATTTGCTTGCTCGGGTATAGGATCGGGGCTGAAGGGAGAATGTACTGTTAATGAAATGAGAAAAAATCAAAACGTTTGAACTAATCTCGTTATTTACCAACCCATAACAGGATTTGAGTTAGATTTAGTTGACTTTTTGTAATAAGGTGGCATATTTCTCCTATTTTTTTCGTTTTAGATTATCAATATGCAAATATTAACGGATTGCTATATATGTACATAGAAATTGAATTAGAACTAATTTGACCATGAGAAGGTGAAAAGGGTTGTTTGTATATATTTGACAAGACAACAAATAAAATAAGTGAAGCTACGCTAGAAGTCTCAAGTAGTGAAACTATCAAATTAACGTCAATGTTAAAAATACTTAGATAATGAAATTTAAGTTTTGTTGGATTTTGCATGAACAATTTCTATGTAATAGATATTCACACTCATCATGCTAGGTGCACATTTATATTTCTTATACAACAACAACAAGCCTTTATCCCTCCATGTGGGTTCGGCTACATGAATCTTTTGTCTCCATTGTGTCCTATTATGTGTCAAATTCTCATTTAATTCAGGTATACTAAGGTCATTTTTTATACATCTTAACCAAGTCTTTTTAGGTATACCTCTACATTTCTTAACATAAGGCAAATCTAATGCATCTATTCTCCTAACCGGGTCATCAAACGGCCGACCCTTTATGTGGTCAAACCATCTAAGGCGACTCTCTCTAATCTTATCTGCCACTGGAGCAACTCCAACTTTTTCCCGAACATACTCATTTCACATTTTATGTCTAGGAGTAAAGCCACTCATCCACCTGAGCATCCTGATCTCTGCAACACTTAACTTAGTTTTATGCTTCTCCTTTATTGGCCAACCGGGTCATCGGACGGCACATTGATATTTCTTATGCTAAAAAAAAACTAATATTAAGATGAATGAAAAACATTAAACCCCGAAATGCTATATTTATGTCAATAATTAAGTATATCATTTATCATAATTATAATTAAAGGCTTGATCAACAACTTCATTTAATTATATCATCTACTATTCTCGTTGAGTAATAGATGATCATTCAACTAATGTGCCATGAATTGAAGCACAATGTTGAGGATAGCCCTCTTTAACTCTCTTGTAATATGATGAGAATGACTACATCAAGTTAGAGGATCACCCAGTTGATGAAGAAATTGATGATGCAAGTAGTGGAAACGAAGAGTATAGTGCTTCCTAAGCATGTGGTCGAGAAGTATGATGCATTGGGGTTGTGCGTGGATATTTAAAAGAGATGTTCTTAGAGGATGTAACTTATGAGGAAGAGGGTGAGCAACTAGAGGCCAGTTATAGCCTTGGGTATTGCTGATTGCAAATCTTAAGGGCTATTTAGTTGCGGTTTTAAGTCATGCTCAAGGTAACTTAAACCCTTAAGCCTAATAAAATAACCCATTTTGACAACCCTTGAAGCAACAAAATAAAAATAAAAATACAACAACAACAACAACAATAACAACAAGCCTTAATCCCACTAGGTGAGGTCGGTTACATGAATCTTCGCCATCAGGTCTTTATGTGTCAAATTCTCATTTAAATCAAGTATACTAAGATCATTTTTATACATCTTAACCAAGTCTTTTAGGTCTACCTCCCTTCTTAACATACAAATCTAATACATCTACTATCTAATGCCATTCGACGCTTTATGTGGCCAAACCATCTGGGCGACTCTCCTAATCTTATCTACCACCTGAGCTACTCCAACTTTTTCCGAATATACTCATTTTGCATTCTATCTCTAAGAGTAAAGTCACTCATCCACCTAAGCATCCATCTCTATAACACTTAACTTAGTCTTATGCTTCTCTTTTATTGGCCAACATTCGCACCATAAGTCATTGGTTTTACCACCATCTTATAAAATTTTCCTTAAGTTTAAGTGGAACTTTTCTACATCACATAAAGCCGATGCATTCCTCCACTTCAACCATCCAACTTGAATTCTACTAATATCTTCCATCTATTTCACCATCATTTTGAACAATAGAGCCTAAATATCAAACACTCACTCTTATTAATAACTTTTTTAATGCCAACACTACCAATAACTACAACTAAAATTACACTCCATATATTCGCTTTAGATCTACTTAGATGAAAACCTTGAAGAGTTGACCTCCATAATTCAAGTTTCTTTGGACTCTCTGCCTTATCAACAAGAAGAATGTCATCGAAAAGCATACACCAAGGTACATCTTCTTGTAAATGCCTGAAGAACATCCATAACTAAAGTAAAAGATAAGGCTTTTGTCAATCCTCCTTGTGTTTGGACGCAAGTACAAGTATACATATCCTTAATGACTTGAATATAATCAATATTAACTCTTTCTCGCTCTAGAACTCTCCAAAGAACATCTCTTGAAACTTTATCATAAGCTTTCTCTAAATCAATAAATATCATATGTAGATCCTCCTTACTTTCTTTATACTTCTCCATCAAACCCTTAACAAATGTATAGATCCATAGTAGATCTACTTGGCATGAAACCAAACTGATTGTGAGAAACTTATCGTCAACTATGTTCAATTACTCTCTCCATAATTTTAATGTATGACACATTAACTTAATTCTCTATAATTTGCACTCTGTGCATCACCTTTATTTTAAATATAGAACCAACAAACTCTTTCTCATCATCGACATCTTTTAGTCTTTAAATGACATTAAAAGATTTGTAAGACAATAAATTCCTTGATCTCCTAAACATTTCCACACTTCTATTGGAATATTATCGCCCCTGCTTTTCCACATTTCATTTTCTTTAAAGCTTCACTAACTTCGATTTACTAATAATGATGATAAAATAAAATTCTATTTTTGTTTAGGTATTAAGGTTCTAAAATCAATCGATTTTGATCCTTCATCAAAAGTTTATCAAAATACCTCATCCAACTATTTTAATATCCTTTTCTAAAAAAAGCATTTTATTATTTTCATCCTTAATATATTCACTAACTACGTTTACTTCTCCTATCTCTTTGGTTCTAACTTATACATACATCTTTCACCTTCTTTCATCTAATCCATCAGATAAATCACTAAAAGTTAAATTTTTTCATCATATCCGCTTTTCTACACGCCATTTTATATCTTTCCCAATTCGGTTTTACATATAAACCAAGTTTTATAATAATACTTTATTTTTTATCTTTTCGCACTCGACTCCACCACCAACTATTCTTATTAAAAGTTTTTTCTTTGATTCTCCAAGACATATTTAAGTTAATTTCACTTCTATTTTTTTTCCACATAATGTTAAATTTCCTCATGAATGTGCTTGCTCTTAAAAATATTTTATTTGTGTTCTTAAGTGCCCTCATCTAATTCAGACAATAATTTGGTTTATTTTTCTCTTACAACCTTTCATTTAAAATCTAAAATTAATAATCGATGCCGTATTTAGATTTTCACTTGGAATGACCTTACAATCTTTACAATCTAAACGATCTATTTCTCTTATCGAAAATAATCAATTTGTGTTTTACTAGATCCATTTTATAAGTAATAATATATTCATCTCTTTTCTTAAAAATAGCAAGAACTATAAAATTATGTAAAATAAAATCTAATATACCCTACCTTCTTCATTAGTCTCTAAATCCATAACCATACTATTATAAATACGCCCATTTAAATCTCCTCCAATACTTTTTTTTTAAGAGGTATCTTTTGTATTAATCCCTCTAATTCATTCCAAAATTTTTCTTTTGCTACCTCCAAACCTACTGGAGCATAAATACTTATAACATTGATAATCTTAAGATCAACCATAATCTTTAAAGTATAATTCTATCTCCACATCTATTAATATTTATAACATTATCCTTCAAACTTTTATTTATAATCACACCTACACCATTTCTAGTTCGACTTTTACTCGAATACCAAAGTTTACAACCTAAACTATCAATCTCCTTGCTTCTCAACCCATTTAGTTTGAACACATAAAATATTTATCTTTCTATGAACCATAGTATCTATTAATTCCATTAATTTATCCGTAAGAGTACTATATTCCAAGATCCTAACCTAATTCTAGTCATGAACTAACTTCTTTGCTGATCCCATAATGGGAACCTCGCTTATTTAACAGACCCCCGATGCGTTTCTAGACATTTTTTCATCAGATTCGCCATACTAGCCGCCTGTGGGGACGCTCTAGCATTAACACAATGATTTAAAGGATTCATGTCGATTATTTCGACAAGTTTTATCTGGACTACCTAATTCAACCCTCCACTTTTCACATCCGGACTTGGGACCGGCAATGGTAGTGTTTGGTGAATGATCGCTTTTCTTGAAAGCTTGAGCTTATTTCTCATGATAATTAAAGTGAATCAAATTAAAGTAAATATAATATTTATCAAAATATATTTCATTATTATTAAGTTTATTGTCATAACTAAATTTATCTCTTCATAGTAATTAAACTTAATTTTTATGATTAAGCAAATTTAATCTTCATTAAGTTTGTAGTCATAATTAAGTTTTTTAAACATTAAATCAACTAATGTTTATACAATAGTAGAACACCATAATAGGTTAAGGAAATAAGTTTAAGCTATAATGTAAAGCTCACAACAATTATCTTTTTGTGAGCTCTCATTTGAAAATATTTTGTGCTTTGAAGTTAATTATTTAGTAGGTAAATGAATTTCAAATGACACATTAAATAGAGATTTTGACCTATTGACAGGACATCATAATCTAGTTCAAAGTTTCCTGCTGGCAGGAGTTCCTATAGTTATTTTCATTTTTAAAATTATTCAATAAGATATGCGCATCAACACTTTTTGAGGAAAATTGCCATGACACGCATGTCTCATTGGGTCTTCTTCAGCAAATGCCTCAACAAGCCTAAGGTATGCCTTAATGTAATACAGGATGTGCAAGCCTCATATTTTAAGGTTTGGGTGATTTTAAAAAGTAATTTATCAATAAAATATATATTAAAATCATCATTTTATTTTTTTTCATTACATCCAAATCTAAATGTAAATTTAGAACCTCTCAGTTCTATATCCTTGACCTACCCACCTTCTAGCCTGCACATACGCTTGTTTCTCATCTTTGCCTTCATGAAGTTGTCACATGGTTACTTCTGTGCTACTATTACACCACCATTGGTTTGCCTTTCCATCCTCTTCCAATGTCTCTCCTTTTCTTAGAGGTAATCAATCTAATTTCTTTTCTTTCTTAAACTTAAACGTTGTTTACTTTTTATTTAGTTTTTTTGGAATATTTTCTGTCATAATCTCTATTCTATATTAAATTTTTTTGGTTTAAAATAGTTGGAACTTTTGATAAAAGCTTAGCGAAAAGTAGAAAAGATTTGGCATAGAAGTATAGTAACCAAGTGCAAATTGGAAGGAGTGAAAGCACATACATTTAATTGAAGTGCAAGTATTGTGATAAATGGTTAAATGTTGTATAACTAGAATAAAAGAGCATCTTTTTAGCTATCAAAAGAAGGTTGCACTATGTGCCAAAGTGCCCAAGGAGGTAAAGAAGGTGCTGTGCTTACATGAATAAAGCGATCATGTTGAAACATTTGATATAGTGACAATTTGATGTTAGAGTTGATAGCATATCTTATTATGGAGTGGGCATCATAACAAGAATTCCTTATCTTCTTTGCTACAAATCTAATAGTGATGGATGGTGACCTATAGATCAATATATAATTGATGCTGATGATGAAAAGAATGATGATGCAAGAGTAGCCCATCAATTGTCGCTTCAAAATGTAAGAGAGGCTCGCAAGCATATTCGTAGAGATATTGGATGATTCTTCTATGAAAATATAATTCTATTTAATATGGAAAATTATCTATCTTATGTAAATAAGATTTGATCTATAGGTTCCTCTGGTCTTGGCCTTAAACTTTTGTCCATGTATGAGCTTAAGACTTGGATATTGATGAAATTAAATAACATTGATAATGTTATTGAGAAGATCAATAAAACTTGGACACATACTAGAGTTACAATCATATATGAGGTTGATTTGAAATTAAAAATAGGAGCTTGATCAATATACAATTCTTACGATATTATTTTTTCAAGTATATTGAAGCATTATTCACGTGCATGATCCATAGAATGTTTTTTGACTCATAGAGTAATGAAAGACATCGTAGTGCATTTAGTGGTCAAAATTATTAGTAATAATGCTAGTGATTATAAGGTAATATGAATTGAGAGTTAATGAAGAAGAGAAAGCATATTTATTACGATTGAATGCATAGTATTGTTGATCTACACTTATATTCTATAACTCAAATTAGACATATATAGCGAAATCTATGAAAATCGATGGCAACGTCACATGATTAGAAATTAAAACCTCCCAAGCACGACCGAAATTAATTAAAATCATTTCGATCCAAAAATTTCGATTGCATAATTGCATTTAAAATATCAATATTAATTAAATGAAAATATCAAATCAATTAATTGAAATTAATTTTTTATGTAATTATGCACATATCGAGGTCGGAAGCCCGATGACATTCGAACGATCTCCGTTCACAAAATTGACTGTGTCGTTATCCCGAAACGTCGAAATCTATCAAACGATACACTCTACGATCAATTCGGCAAAGTCTACGTGAGCGTCGAGCGTTTCGAACGTGACGTCGCGCAATTTTAAGTTTAATTTCGCTCCAATTATCACCGGTCCAAACGACCGATCGCGAACAGATATCGCCGTATGCGCAAATCGTAAAAAATTAACACTCATATTGCTGGTTTGCTAATGAAAAATTTCACACAAAATTGTTAATAATAATATCATTATTATGCTAAATTGCAATTAAGTGACTAATGACTGCTTAAAATCCCTTGATATCTGCCTAATCAACCCAAATCAGCCAATTTAGCTTGGCCACCCAATCAGCCAATCAAATTAGCCATTTAAGGAGCCAATTGAGCTAGCTGCCCAACATCTCCCATTGGCTGCCGCATAAACAACCAATTAAAGCATTCAACCAACCTTAAATCCTTCCTAATCGGGAAAACTGAGACCAATTCACACGACATTCCCCTCCCGAGCATTCCCTCTCTCGTTTCGTTCGGCCCCGAGCTCCCTTCCCTTCCGTCCCTCTTGATCTCCCTCTCGAGCGAAGCTCCTCTCTCTCCGCCAACCAACCACTTGGACGAGAACATCCTCCCTCTCTCTCGGTCCCGTCTGTCCATCCCGACTGAGCCATCCCACCTTAGCCGAGCTCCTCTTTTTTTCAAATCGAGCTTCTAGGTTGTCTCAATCCAACCTTAAGTGTATATTCCATGCATTTGGCTTCTTTTAGATGATATGGCTTGGTGCATTTCTCTTTCACATGCTTAAATTGTGTTAAGGTTTGGATTTGAAGTTTGAGATGATATATGGCTCAATGCTTCATGTTGCTTGCGAGTATTTATGTATTCTTGCGCTTTAAATTTTTTTTGGGTGATATGACTTGATAGATCCCCTTCTATATGCTTAAGGTGAGATTAAGGGTTTAAATTGAAAGCTTGAGATGATGTATGGCTCAATGCTTTATGTTATTTGCAATTATTTGTGTGCTTTCGGTCTCTTTTTGGATGGATTTTGTGAAAATTCCCTTTATTTATGTGCCATGCTTTTGGTTGTTCTCTCATGCAAGAGCAATAAGAAAGAGAGATGTGATGTTTAATATGGCATGGCTTAAGTGGTTTAGCTTTTTGATCTTCAAGTATTCACTTATGTTTATCTAAAATACATCCATTTGAGCTATTGAATGCATGCAAAAAAAAAAAAGAGAGGAAGGAAATCATTATAGTTGTGAGCTCTCCATGAGGTTTACCTTACTTTGCTTCCATTGCTTGATTAGTTGTTATTATGAATATGATGATTTAGGCAAAGTTTGGTTTCAGATTTTTTGGATTTGTCAAATCTAAATGCAATTGTTTACTTCATGTGGATTAAGCTTCATTAAACTACCTTGCTAAGGAGAGAGGATTGAGAGCATAGTCTTGGTTTACTAGCATTACCCTTATTCTTCTTCATTATTGTTATCATCAAATTGGTGAGCTTTGAAATGCAATATGAAGTGAGGTTTCATGTGCATAAAATCTAAAGGTTGCCATCATTTGTTGCTTGAATAAATGACTTGACAAAATTTAGAATGACTATTTGTTGCCTTGCTTAACTAAATCTAGCTTGAACTTTGTTACTATTTTGAAATCAAATAAGAAAGATGCGTGCATGAGGCTTACCATCAACTTAAAGTCTTATTTTTGCTAATTGGAATTCATTTTGTCCCGTTTTGTGATTTGGTTGAGTAGAATCTTCTTATATCTCTCTACTATCAAATTGCTATCTTGCTATCCACAATGTAATGCATGCCTAAGGTCATTGAAATTCATATGTTCATTACTTTTCCTTGCCTTCAAGTGAATGTGAAGTGGGACTCATTGAAATTTTCAGATTTTTTTTGAAACCTTCATATGGTCATTTTATGAAATTTGATTTGATTATTGATTTATTATTCCATTTGCTTGGATTTGACACATAATAGGACACAATGGAGATGAAGGATTCATGTAGCACCCCACCGTGGGATAAAGGCTTCTTGTTGTTGTTGTTGGATTTGAAGGAGATAGATTGAGATTTTGACTTCATGCATATTTTTTTTACTACCATTATTACCAAATCAATAAACTTTTAAAAAGGAATGTGAAATGAAGCCCTATTTGCATGCAACTTAAGGTTGTCATTCTTTGGCTTCCTAAATGAGTAATATGGTAAAATTTTCAATTGTCACTTATTATTTCATTTGACTACTTTTGTTGAAATTTGGCTACCCTTGCCCTATCTCTTGTCTCTTCTTACCATTTAGCAAGATTCAATTTGATATTTATTCAAATCTTGTAGTTTTGAAGATGCTTTATTAAATCTGAAATTTTCTTTTAGGTTTATGTAATATCAAGCCTAATGTGATTATTTATTTTAAGTGGCTTAAACTTTTTTGGCTATCATATTGAAGAGAGGGGGATGAGAGGAGGTGAATGGATTCTCTAACCCTTTTTTATTTCTCTACTATGGTCATCACCAAATTAATGAAATTTTGAAGTGTTAGATGAAATCTCATTAACTTGCAAAGGAAAGAGAGAGAAGATTTAATGCTAATGCTTTAGTGGTTCCACATATCGTGAATTTCATTCAGATTTTCATGTTAAAGTCATTTTTTATGATAAATAAAATAATAAGGCCTCAATATTTGAGAAATCAAGTATTGCATTCTTTCATTGATTGAAAATCAAATTTGCCTATTTTGGCCCACTTTCTTTTTATAAAAATTATTGTTTGAAATTTAAAATCATCACTTAGTGTCTTGGTTTGTTAAGCCTTACCTACATCATTTTATCATTATGGAGTTAAGGTGAAACAATATGTCATGGGCATTGATTTTGAGACCCTTACTCTATTGCTTGACCTTTCGCATTATGTTAGGTGGTTTGATTAAATAAATCATCTTGGAAAATCTCTCTTTAATTTGTGACATTAATGTATCAAATTAAAATTTTAAGTTTGAAGTTGACAATAGTAATGACATCTTAGTGTGAAACAAAAAATTGAATAGTCTCATATTTTCTTACCATTTTGTGGTCATATGTCTTATATGAATTAAACTTTACTCTGAAAGTAGTTATCATGATGAAATGAAATAAATTCTTGCTTTACTTTTCTTTTTTTCATTTTGTTCACTACCAAACATTCAATTCATTATTACTCCAATATGAAGTTGGCAAAGATTAGAATCATGAAGCATGCATGTCTTCAATATGCTTTAGGCAAATGAGTTGATAAATCTTCAACCTTTGAAGAAAATTAACTTTGCATATTTCCTATTGTTGGAAACTGAAATTTAGCCATGTTTGGCATCAAATTCTCATTTCATTTGCTGATGTTTGAGAAGATGCTGTCATATGCTATGTAAGATTGCTATTAGATATTTTATTCAATCAAATCTTATCTAAATGCAATTGCTAATGATAATTAGAGGATAAATGTAAAGTAAAATATTCTCTTTATTCATTTGATAGCAAAGAATGAAACACATGCTTATGTTTTGACATATGATTGCTATCTTACTTGATCAATTTGGGAAAAATATTTCATTTCCCATGTTAAAAAAAAGAGAAGAAAAAAGAGAGTCTTTACATCCACATATAATCAAAGGCTTATGTAGTGGCTTACTTGTTGTTTCAAAAGCAAAGTTTAATTGAAATGATGAATATCATATGTCATGCACATGCAAATGCAAGTTTGTAAATATATTTTCTAATATAAGTACTCGTTCACATTGTTCCAATGTGCTGAAAAAATCTTTTCTAATATAAATACCCGCTCACATCATTGCTAATGTAAGAAACTTGTTGTAATATAAGTACTTGCACACGTTGTTCAACGTAGCAATGAAATATGTTTTAAATTAAGTACTTGTACGTATTATTCCAATGCGGCAAGGAAATGTTATGTCATACAAATAAATCTTGCAAAACCCATGCACGCCTTTCTTGGTGTGGTTGGTAAATAATATTTTTACGGCAATAATGACCTTACCATACACGCCTGACGGTAAGATCTCCAAGAAATTTCACGACCTGGGAGTTTGCTGAAATTTTTGATAAAATAAGAATTATAGAAAGAAGAGAAAAGAGGAGAAGACCCTTTAAAATCAATATGATTTGGGCCAAATATTTGAATTCTAAACATCATGATTTTGAAATACTTAGTAATTGCTACTAGTGGCAATTTAGTTTGATTTGAATGATAAATATGGATGGATTTTCCCTCTCCTTCTCTCTTCTTTTATGAATATTCAAAATATCATGCATGGTTCATCAAGTAAATAAGAGAGGAATTGATTTAAAAGAAACTCTATAAAAGAAGAAGATTTCAAATGAGGCAATGTTAATTCAAAATATCAAATCAAGTATAACTTACAAGATAATAAAATAATTTTAGCCCAAGAGATTTATTTGTAAACTTTTTTAGCATCTTGGCACTGAACTTTCAACACTTAGGTCTTGACCATACTATTTTGCATTTTGATGTGTAGCACCATGACGCTAATCAATAGCATTTAGGTGTTAGTCAAACAATAAAAAATAGTGTAAATTCAAGTCAAAAGGCAATAAATACATCACTGAACATGAACCGGCAAATATTATGTAAGAAGAAAATGTCACTTTGAATATATTAATTGAACGTCATGATTGGTCAATGATGCCTAGGCGCTCTACCTAATTTTTTATTCTTTATTAATAAATATGTTTGTTGGTTATCTAGAGCTGAGCCAATCGTTGTCGCTGCAGCATTGGTCAACACAGCGCAGCGGCACTCTAACATAATCAAAGGAGATGTGGCAAATTTTCAACAAAATATACAATTTAACATTATTGTTATAGTAACACAACATAGCACCACAACGCTAATAAATCAGTGCCTAAGTGCACATTCAAACATTATTTTTTGCAGAATTTCCAAACATCACACAACATATATGCAAATACACTACATAACAAATAGTAATCCTTGGGTTGCCTCTCAAGATGTTCTTTGTTTATAGTCCTCAGTTTGATTAAGTTATATCTTAATCATGTTCAATATTAATGAAGCTAATCGATTCTTTAAGTTGATTTACCTCACCTCTAAAGTAGTGCTTAAGTCTTTGACTATTTATTTTAAAATTATTCTAAGTTTTTAAGTCTTGAATATCTATAGCTCCATGTGGATAAACTTTAATAACTTGAAAATACCTTGACCATATAGACTTCAATTTTCTAAGAAACGATTTTAACCTAGAATTAAATATTAACATTTGTTGTCCAGGCTCAAATTGTTTCTTAAGGAGGTTCTTATCATTGCATCTTTTAATTTGTTCTTTATAAATTCATATATTTTCATAAGTTCCTAATTTTATCTCATCCAATTCATTTAATTCTAAGAGGTTTTTCTCTCTTACATCCTTCATGTTAAAATTTAGCTTTTTGATTGCCCAATATACATTATGTTCCAATTTCAATGGTACATAATAAGTTTTTCCAAATAATAATCTATAAAAAGACATATCAATTGGAGTCTTAAATGATGTCATATAGGCTTATAATGCATTATCAAATTTATTTAACTAATCTTTTCTAATTAGACCTATAATTTTTTCTGATGTTCTATTAATCTCTCTATTTGAAATTTCTAAGCTGTAGTTGCCCTATGGTTCACTCCATATTTTGTCAGGAATGATTTTAAATTTTTATTGCAAAAATAGTTTTCCCTCATCACTAATAATTACTATAGATGTATCAAATTTAGTAATAATATTTTTCTTTAAAAATCTGAATATAAACTTAGAATCATTTCTAGGAGTAGTAATTGCTTCAATCTATTTAGAAATATACTCATAGTAACCAAAATATATTTATCTAAAGAAGGAATAAAGGCTCCCATAAAGTCAACTCCCAAACATCAAAAGGTGAACCTCAAGAATATAATTCAAAGGCATTTCATGACATTTTGAGATTTCTTTCTTGTTCTTTGACACCTATTATAATTCTTTACACATTCATTAGCATCTTTAAATAGGATAAACCAATAAAATTCATTTTGCAATGCTTTAGTTGCTATCTTATTTCCTCCAAAGTTGTCACATACTTAAAACCATGATATAACCTAAAAATTTTATTTATATCATTATCAAGAACACATCTCTTTATAATTTGGTTTGAACATTTCTTATACATAAAAGTCTCGTCCAAAAAATAAAATTTGACATCATGCAAAAATATTTTGTTTTTTAGATAAGATAACTAATAAGATAAGATCTCACTAACTAAATAATTCACAATATCTCCATACTAAGGTATAAATTTATGTTTAAATGCCAACAAATGCTCATTAGAGAATTCCTTTCTAATATTTTTATTAGACTTAAATTCTTCTCGTACTTCTAGTTTAGATAAATGGTTAGCTACTTGATTTTCTATTTTTTTCTATCTTTAATTTCTAAATCAAATTCTTGTAAAAGAAGAACCCATCTAATTAATTTAAGTTTAACATTTTTCTTCTCCACAAAGTATTTTATTGCTGCATGATTAGTATATGCTAACAAGGTAATACCTAAACTTATCAAAGACAAATATTGTTACTAATAATTCCTTTTTAGTTGTAAAAAAAATTCATGACATGTGAAAAGTGGAGGGTTGCGATAGGTAGTCGACAACCAGTGTAAAACTCATCGAAATAATCATGACATGAATCCTTTAAAACATTGTTAATGCTAGGTCGTCCCCTAAAAGGGATGCGTTGTATCGAATATATAGTGAAAATGTGCAAGTACATTTGCGTTAAGCCAAGTGCGTTAAATAAGTAAGGGTTCTCACATTATGGACGGATGCGAGCAAAAAAATTAGTCCATGAATTTAGATTAGATTAGAAACTTGGAATATAGGTACTCTTACAGGTAAATTAATAGAATTAATAGATATTATGGATTCAAGAAACTAAATGGCTTGGAGAAAAGGCCAAGGAGATTGATAGTTTAGGTTTTAAACTTTATTATTCAGGTAGAAATCGAATTAGAAATGGTGTAGGTGTGATTATAGATAAAAGTTTGAAGGATAATATTATAAACATTAATAGGATTGAAGATAGAATTATAGTTTAAGATTATTATTAATCTTGATTATTAATATTATAAGTGTTTATGCTCAGTAGGTTTGGATGTAGCTCAAAGAAAAATTTTGGAATGAATTAGAGGATTAATAAAAGATACTCTTAAAGAAAAGCGTATTTATTGGAGAAGATTTAAATGATATGTTGGTAAGTGGTAGAAGATTTTAAACTATTCATTGGTATGAATTTGCTAATAAAGAAGAGGGGTATATTAGATTTTGTTTTAGCTTATGATTTTGTAGCTAATATTTTATTTAAGAAAAGAGATGAACATATTATTACTTATAAAAATGGATCTAGTAAAACACAAATTGATTATTTTCTGATAAGAAAAATAGATCGTTTAGATTGTAAAGATTGTAAGGTCATTCCGAATAAAATTTTAAGTACCCAGTATCGACTGTTAGTTTTAGATTTAAGATGAAGGATTAGAAGATGAAAAATAAATCGAATTATTATCCTATGATTAGATGTGAGCACTTAAAGAACACTAATAAAAATATTTTAAGAAGCAAGTAAATTTGGGATGTTCATAAGGAAGCTAATGTTATGTGAAAAAAAGTAGGAAGCGAAATTAAGTCGATTACAAAAAATATACTTGGAGAATTAAAAGGGAAATCTTCATTTAATAAAAATAGTTGTTGGTGGAGTCAAAATGTGCAAGAAAATATAAGAAATAAGAAACATTATTATAAAATTTGATTTAGATGTTGGGAAAGATATAGAGTATAGATTAAGAAAATAATATATGATGCAAAAAAAAAAAACTTTATATAATAGATTGGATATCAAAGAAGGTGAAATATATATGTATAAGTAGCCAATCAAATAGATAGGAGAAGTAAAGATTTAGCTCAAGTGAGGTGTATTGATGAAAATAAAAAAGTCTTAGAAAGGATATTGAAAATAGGTGGATGAGATATTTTGATAAACTTTTCAATGAAGGATCTGAAAATACGATTGATTTTAGCAACCTTAATACCCTAAACAAAAATAGAGAATTTTATTTTTATCGACGCATTAGTAAATTTGAAGTTGGAGAAACTTTAAAGAAAATGAAGTGTGGAAAAACAGTAGGATCTGATGATATTCCAATAGAAGTATGAAAATGTTTATGAGAGCGAAATTTTTTTGACTTACAAATCTTTTAATGTTATTTTAAAGACTAAAAGATGTCGGATGAGAGAAAGAGTTTGTTGGTTTTATATTTAAGAATAAAGGTGATGCACAAGTGTACAATTATAGAGAATTTAGTTAATGTGTCATACATTAAAATTATGTGAGAGAGTAATTGAGCATAGGTTACGATGTGATACAAAAGTTTCTCAAAATCATTTTGGTTTCATGCCGGGTACATCTACTACAGATGCTATACATTTGTTAAGAGGTTTGATGGAGAAGTATTGAGAAAGTAAGGAGGATCTATATATGATATATGTTGATTTAGAGAAAGCTTATGATAAAGTTTCAAGAAATGTTCTTTGGACAGTTCTAGAAAAGAAAGAGGTTAATATTGATTATATTCAAGTCATTAAGGATATATATACTAGAGCTTACTTGTGTCCAAACAAGGAGGATTGATAAAATATTTTCCTATTTCAGGTTGGATTATCAAGATTGGCTTTAAGCCCTTATCTTTTGCTTTAGTTATGGATGTTCTTAGTCATTTACAGGAAGATGTATTTTGGTGTATGCTTTTGTTGATAACATTCTTCTTGTTGATAAGACTAGAGATGGAGTCCAAGAGAAACTTGAATTATGGAGGTCAACCTCAGAGTCTAAAGATTTTCATTTAAGTAGATCTAAAATTGAATATATGGAGTATAATTTTAGTTGTAGAAGTTCTAATAGTGGTATTGTGACATTGGGTGACCAAGTCATTAAAAAGAGTGAGCGATTCAGATATCTAGGCTTTATTGTTCAAAATGATGGTGAAACAGATGGAGATGTTATTAATAGAATTCAAGTTGGATGGTTGAAGTGGAGGAATGCACGGTTATGTAGAATACCTTAGACTTAAGGAAAATTTTATAAGTTGGTGGTAAGACTTTGCAATGATTTTAGTGCGAATGTTGGCCAATAAAGAAGAGTAAGACTATTAAGTATTCCAGAGATGAGGATGCTTAGGTAAATGAGTGGCTTTACTCTTAGAGATAAAATGCTGAAATGAGTATGTTCGGGAAAATGTTGGAGTAGCTCCAGTGATAGATAAGATTAGAGAGAGTCGCTTTAGATGGTTTGGCCATATAAAGCGTCGATCGTCGGTGACCCGGTTAGGAGAGTAGATGTATTAGATTTTTCTTATGTTAAGAAAAGTAGAGGTAGACTTAAAAAGATTTGGTTAAGATGTATAAAAAAATGACCTTACTTTACTTGAGTTAAATGAGAATTTGACACATAATAGGACACAATGGAGAAGAAGGATTTATGTAGCCGACCCCACATAGTGGGATAAAGGCTTGTTGTTGTTGTGTTGTAGATAAAATTCAATTGAGATTCAATAAGAGTTAAACTAGTATAATAAATAACATAAAAAATCTTTTTTTTTTGCATATATAGTATAATCATTAGCATCACACATGTGTTCAAAATGATTTATCCAATTGGGTTGTCACAATAATATGTGTAGAAATAAGTTTAGTCTTTAATAAATTAAATTTCTTTAAACATTTAAGGGTGAACTCAATGGTGTATCTTTCTTTAACAGGTTACATGAGGGTTTTAAAATTTTTAGAAAATCTTTAATAAATCTTTTATAGAATTCTACATATTTTAAAAAAACTTATAATTCCTTTAACATTTACTGGTGGTGGTATTTTTTATGATTTAAATCTTCATCTTGTCAACTTTAATACCAGACTCAAATATCTTATTATCAAGAACTATTCTTTCTTTAACCGTGAAATGATATTTTTCTCAATTCAATATTAAGTTTTTCCCTTCACCTCTCTTTAAGAGTGACTCTAAATTTTTTAAGCAATTTTCAAATTGAACTCTACAACAACAAACAATAACAACAACAAGCATTTATCCCATTATGTAAGGTCGGCTATATGAATCCTTCTTCTCCATTGTGTCCTATTATGTGTCAAATTTTCATTTAATTCTAATATACTAAGGTCATTTTTTATACAACTTAACCAAGACTTTTTTAGGTCACCTTTACCTTTCTTAACATAAGGCAAATCTTGTACATCTACTCTCTTGATTGGGTCATCAAACGGCCGACGCTTTATGTGATGATACCATCTAAGGCGACTCTCTCTAATCTTATCTGCCATTGGAGCTACTCCAACCATTACTCGAACATACTCATTTTGCATTTTATCTCTAACCCTTAAAAAAAAATTATGTTGTTAACAAACTTGAGAAGGTAGTCAGCCTAATCTTGTCGCGAGACTATCAATAATCATGAATTGCATCTTTTAGAGTTAGTCTCATGAACAAACCAGAAAAAAGAAAGTTAAAGATTTTTTAAATAAATGATTTCTAAGGAAAAACTAGAAAGATGGAGGATTTATAATTTTTATATAGGTAAATAAATGTTTATAGAAATAAAGCTAAGAGCTATAAGATATGTTTTAAATGACACATATTGTTACTAGATTAAATGACACATTGATATTCTTAGTATCAACAATAATCTTTAAAGTTAGAATTTTATCTCCAATTATATTAATATCTATAATATTATCCTTTAAATTTTTATCAATAATCACACCTATACTATTTCAGTTCGATTCCTACCTGTATCAAAGTTTAAAATCTAAACTATTAATATCCTTGGCTTTCTCTCATATAAGACTAAAAATATCTAAATCATGTCTGCATGAACTCTGAAAATTGTAAAATATAGGATCTGGAAGTACAATGCAAAGTTTAGAGAATTTTCATCTAGAGAGAGGCACGGGCCAACACCACTTTGTCATGTCTATGAACAAACAGATTTCTCATGTAACTGAAAAATATTACGGGTAAAACCTCCAATCCTATCTCATTTTTGTGATTAATTGAAAAAAAAAGAAGTTGCTGCCATAATTGAACCTTTCTGCGACTAGTCAAATTTTCTTGTCTTCTGCAATCAGAACAGAGAAAAAGGAGTTTATAGGAACCACAGCCAACCAGATTTCTTGCCTGCCAATATTCTTTCTTACACTAAGATTAGAACATAAATTATCTTAGAATGTTGTGAATGCAACTTGGAATGTGTACTAGATATATTTATTAATCTATTAAAAGCAATAGATTAAACAATTTTATACTTGGATGTGCTATGTCAGGTCTGATCCATATCAATTATGTCCAACGTAGTTTACTGAGTCAAAAGGTTAATACCATGGACATAAAATATGACTAGTCAAATCAAATCAAGCAATACGGCTGATTTTTTGATTTGATTAGTACCTTGTACAAGCATGTGCACATGCAATAGACTCGAATTCTATTCATGGTCTGCAAATCTAAATTCAATGAAATTTAAATTTGAATTTAAAATTTTGTTTAAAGCATTCTTATAAATTTTTTAAGATTTTTAAAATTAAGCACCAAAAAATATCCCTATATCGAGATTAAGGGGTTTGATTCTAAATTTAGCATCAAAGTGATTTAAATTTTTAAGTTAAAGATCTTAACTTTAAAAGCATATTAATGGTCTAAATAAATGATCAAACTTAATTTAATAATTAAGAAAGTGAGGCTTTAATTTAAAATTTTAAGAAATAACTATTGACGGATTTTTGGAAGTACTGGTTAGCAAAATTTTTTACAATAAATTTTCTGTGGCATTGCTTGTAGTAGAATTGTTGCCATCTTGACTAAGTTGTCAAACTTGTGCGAGGTTCTCAACGAGAGGAATGCACTAGTAATTCACTCTTCTTTTCTGATACTAGGCTTCTTGATGCAAGAACGCATCTTTTGGATCATCATTTGAGTTGGCTTTTCCGAAAATGTTGATGGCCAAACTATTGAACTTGCATTTTGTCTGGTAGAGATTGCTTCTATGCCCATTCGTCTCATTTCTACCCCTCTTTTATGTAGGTATGGTGACACAGGTATTTATAGATCCCACTTATTTGGTAGTCCAGTGATAATCACATGCTCTCCTGAGTTCAACAAGCAAGTACTTAGTAGCATGACAGAAGAGGAGAGTTTAAGTTCAGGCTGGCCCACAAATCAGCTGCTGGGTAGTTCTTCAATTGTGGCAGTTGATGGAATTTTGCACAAAAGATTAAGAAAGCTATTGATGGAAGCCTTCACAAACCCAAAAGCTCTTAATGCTCAACTACGAATTGTACAACCTGCCATTATTTCGGCTCTTGAAAATTGGGTCTCTAAGGGTGACGAAACCAAAACTGTAAGTTTTTCAGCCATGTTAGATTCATATGGTGCAAGTAATTTTTCATGTACATTGTTTTTTTCTTTACAGTCCTTTTTGATGCTTTCCCATATTTAATTCACAGAATGGTTGAGAATTAAAAAAGAGAGACTTCTCAAGAAAATATGATTGTTTGTGTTTTGAAATGCATAATAGTTATAGTGATGTTGTGCTTTTTGGGATTTTGAAGAACTTGAAAACCCAGGCATTCTAAAGAAGAATAGAATTTAGAATATTTTACATCTTTTACAAATAATATGTACCTATTTGTCAAGAATGAGATGATCAGGTCCAAAATCAATATCATATATGTAAACCTTGATAAGTGATAAGCTATCAGATTAGTTCCTGCTCGTTTCACAACAGATTCTGGAAGCCTCATCACTAGCACATGCTGAAATCTTACCAGCCGTTGGATCAAAATAGAACAAGCATTGCCTCCCTTAGAATAATAGCAATCTCTCTACATTGTTGTCATTTATTTTGCTCTATACCTGTAAATATAGACGTGTTTACTGTTTTATCGAGGATAGAGAGACGACAACAACAACAACAACAACAACAAGCCTTAAATCCCACTAGGTGGGGTCGGCTACATGAATCCTTCGTCTCCATTGTGTCCTATTATGTGTCAAATTCTCATTTAAATCAAGTATATACTAAGATCATTTTTTATACATCTTAACCAAGTCTTTTTAGGTCTACCTCTAGCTTTCTTAACATAGGCAAATCTGCATCTACTCTCCTAATCGGTCATCGGACTCGACGCTTTATGTGGCCAAACCATCTAAGCAATCTCTCCTAATCTTATCTACCACCGAACTACTCCAACTTTTTCCTAATATACTCATTTTGCATTCTATCTCTAAGAGTAAAGCCACTCATCCACCTAAGCATCCTCATCTTGTAACACTTAACTTAGTCTTATGCTTCTCTTTATTGGCCAAACATTCTATACCATAAGTCATTGCAGGTCTTACCACTATCTTATAAAATTTTCCTTAAGTTTAAGTGGAACTTTTCTATCACATAATAAGCCGGATGCTCCACTTCAACCATCCAACTTGAATTCTACTAATAACATCTCCATCTATTTCACCATCATTTTGAACAATAGAGCCTAAATATTTGAAATGCTTCACTCTTATTAATGACTTGTTCACCTAATCACAACACTACTAGAACTTCTACAACTAAAATTACACTTCCATATATTCGCTTAGACCTACTTAAACTAAAACCTTTAGACTCTCAGAGTTGACCTCCATAATTCAAGTTGGACTCTCTCTAGTCTTATCAACAAGAAGAATGTCATGAAAAGTATGGCCACCAAGGTACATCTTGTAATAAAAGCTGTAAGAACATCCATAACTAAAGTAAAGAGATAAGGGCTTAAAGTTGATCCTTGATGTAATCCAACCGAAATAGGAAAATATTTTGTCAATCCTTCTTGTGTTTGGACACAAGTAATTCTAGTATACATATCCTTAATGACTTGAATATAACAAATATTAACTCTTTTCTGTTCTAGAACTCTCCAAAAAACATCTCTTCAAACTTTATCATAAGCTTTCTCTAAATCAATAAATATCATATGTACCATCAAACCCCTTAACAAATGTATAGCATTCATAGTAGATTTACGGCATGAAATCAAGACAGGAGAAACTTTTATCACATAAACCTATGCTCAATTACTCTCTCCCATAATTTTAATGTATGGCACATTAACTTAATTCTATATAATTTGCACACTCTTGTGCATCACCTTATTCTTAAATATAGAACCAACAAACTCTTTCTCCACTCATCGACATCTTTTAGTCTTTAAAATGATATTGAAAAGATTTGTAAGCCAAGAAATTCTGATCTCTAAACATTTCCACTATTGAATATTATGGCCCTATGCTTCCACATTTCATTTTCTTTAAAGCTTCACTAACTTCGATTGACTATACGACGATAAAAAAATAAAATTCTTTATTTTTATTTAGGTATTAAGGTTCTAAAATCAATCGTATTTTCAGATCCTTCATTGAAAAGTTTATCAAAATACCTCATCCACCTATTTTCAATATCCTTTCTAAAAAAAAATATTTTATTATTTTCATCCTTAATACATACTTGAACTATGTTTTTACTTTTCCTATTCTTTGGTAATTAACTTATACATACACCTTTCACTTCTTGGTATCAATCTACTGTATAAATCATTTCAAAAGTTAATTTTGCATCATATATTTTTTTAGAATCTCTATGCGCCATTTTATATCTTTCCCAATTCTCAAGTTTTACATCTAAACCAAGTTTTATAACAATCTTATTTTTTTCTTTTCTGCACTCGACTCACCACCAACTATTCTTATTAAAGATGCTTTTCCTTTTGATTCTCCAAGCACATCTTTAGCAACTTGCTTAATTTCACTTGCATTTTTTTTCACATAATGTTAGCTTCCTCATGAACATCCCAAATTCTAATCTCTTTTGCTCTTAAAAATATTTTATTTGTGTTCTTTAAATGTCCCATCTAATTCTAGATAATAATTTAGTTTATTTTTCTCTTACAACCTTTCATCGTAAAATCTAAAATTAAAATCGATATTAGACTTAGATTTTCACTGGAATGACCTACAATCTTTCCTAAACGATTTATTTTTTTATCGAAAATAATCAATCGTGTTTTACTAGATCCATTTTATAAGTAATAATATGTTCATCTCTTTTCTTAAATAAAGTGTTAGCAACTACAAAATCATAGGCTAAAGTAAAATCTAATATAGTCATACCTTCTTCATTAGTCACTCCAAATCCATAACCACCATGAATATTTTTAAAATCTTTTACCACTCTACCAACATGTCCATTTAAATCTCCTCCAATAAATACTTTTACTTCAAGAGGTATCTTTTGTATTAATTCCTCTAATTCATTCCAAAATTTTTCTTTTATGCTTACCCAAACCTACTTGAGGAGCATGACACTTATAATATTGATAATCTTAGTATCAATAATCTTTAAAGCTATAATTCTATCTCCACATCTATTAATATTTATAACATTATCCTTCAAACTTTTATCTATAATCATACCTACACCATTTCTAGTTCGACTTTTACCTGATAATCTTAGAAAACAAATATTTTTATAGCTCCTTTTTTTATGCACTGGTAGTTCCTCTGTTTTCATCGCAGGTTGAATTTCTTCATATGGTATCAGAGCATCTTGCCTAACAGCCACTCTCAGTTGGTTTTTGATAATTCCTTTGTTTTTCATTCTCCTTTGTGTTTGTCTACTTCCTCTACTACTTCACCAGTTCAAAAATAGTGCATTTGATTCTCAAATGGCTGCAACAGCTATACAACCACAGGTGAAGTTTCTTATGACAAATATGAAAGTATGGTTAAAATCCTTCTACATGGAGATCACATATTTTGAAGCTTTTCAATGCTAAAGGTTTTAGGGGGTATCTTGATGGATCTATCATCAAACCACCTCGACAAATAATAAATGATGGTGGATCAATCTCTTTTAATCCTTCTTATGCTACCTTGATGCTAATTGATCAGAATTTAGCAGTAGCCCCCTATTAATTCTTGCGTATGTTCTTTCTTTGGACACTTGGGCTGAAATTCGGACAACAATTGAAAGAAGGCTTCAGTCCAATCGATCAAGGATCATACAACTCAAGAATGAACTCCATCACATTCAAATTAAAGTTTGATCCATGACACAATATCTTTTAGATATAAAAGTCAAGGTAGATGCCATTGCAATTGTTGGTCACATCTTGATCCCAGGCATTATATTATATACTCTAATGGTCTTCCTTCCATATATCAAGCCTTTAAAATTGATATAAGAATAAACTTACATTCTTTAAATCTGGATGATTTTACTCACTACTCTATAGTGAAGAACTGAATTCAGCTGTTGAAGCTACTTGTGAGCAAAATGTTCTACAAAATCCAAATCCACAATTAACTCTTAACATCACTTAGTTTTCAAAATCGTGAGGCAAGAGATCCAATTCTCCAACTATTTGTCAAATTTGCAATAAGATTTGTCATATTGCTTTCAAATGTTGGTATCATGCAGATTTGTCCTGTCAGCCATGGCCTCAAACTCCTCTCCACACAGCAAAATTCCATTTGGTATTTAGACACAACATCAGCAAACCTTACTTCTGATCCTTCTCAACTGCAGCCATATCAAGGAAATCAACAAATATTTCTTACATGGACAATCACTGCCCATATCACATTCTGGCTAAGGCATTTTACCTACACCTACTCATAAGCATCTTTTATCCCCTCTATTTCATGTACCACATCATACTCATAATCTTATTTCCATTAAACAATTAACCACTAACAACCCTTGTTATATTTCTTTGATTCCACTGGCTATACAATTAAGGATCGAAAGAACTGCCGAATTCTCCTCTAAGATTCATCTCATCAAGGGTCTATATCCTCTTAAGCCCTAATCAATATATTCCTAGCTCACTGTGCTTTGCTTACATCGTCCTCCAAATCCATTCGCTATCGTCGATGGCTAGGACATCCATCCTCCACCACTCAATCAATTCTCAAGAATATTTTTGGTTTCACTAAGAATTAGACTATCTCATTGTTCGTCTTGTGCGATTGCAAAAAGTACCCATTTACCCTTTTCTTTATCTTGCACCCATGCTAAAAATCCACTTAAAATAGTACATGTTGATGTATGGGGACTCTCTATTTTTTTAATCAAGGATATACATATTATCTTTTATTTGTTGATGACTATTCTCATTTTTCCTGGGTTTATCCAATAAAAATAAAATCTGAGTCTACTAACAAATTCTTGCAGTTTCAACATCTTGTTAACAAATAGTTTCCTTATAAAATTAAAGTTCTCTGATCAGATGGGGGTGGAGAGTTTAACAACAATCAACTAAATCAAATTCTAATAAACTCCGGTATTATACATCAATATAGTTGTCCCTATACTCCATAACAAAATGATATAATAAAACCCAAACATAGACATATTATTGATACAGTTCAGACTCTTATGCTCGATGCTAACTTGTCTCTTCTCTATGGGTTAACACTTTACTAGCAGCCGTATCTCTCACTAATAGGTTGCCCTCCATTACTACAAATAAACAATCCCCTTATCACCAACTTTACAAACAACCACCTTAATACTCTTATCCGCACCTGTGGTTGTTTATGTTATCTTTAGCTACGCCCACAAACCAACAATAAGTTTGCTTCTCGTTCTACCTCCTATATTTTTCTTGGATATGCTTGTGAAATGAAAGGATATAAATGTTTTAATCCCCTCACTGTCAAAGTTATTTTTTGTCGACATGTTCATTTTCAAGAAGAAAGTTTTTCCTACCAAAACCAACCACCGCATCCTTCTCCATCACCACAATCTTCTTATACTCTGATCGTTATTCTATTTTCTGCATCATATTGTCCACCTCAATAGCCACCAAATTCTTTAATAGTCTCAAATTCAAATTCTTCTCTCATTCTTTTCTCACCATAGCAGCAACTAAATGATTCTTCTCCTCAAACTGCCTCATCCTCTTCTCATTTCTCTTCCACACTGCCTCAACTCCCACACAAACATCCTATGATTACTCGAACATGGATTGGTAGCTTGAAACCAAAACATATTTTCAATTTAATTCATTAAGTTCAATCTACATTTGATCCAACCTGCTATTCTCAAGCTATTAAATATGAATATTGGCAAAAAGCAATGCCTCATGAATTTCAAGCATTACAATCAAGTGGCAATAAACTTTTTTCGTGATAATTCAATTTCAAACAAAATTTTTATTATCATTTATTAGTTTTTTAAATTTAATATTAAATTTATTATCATTTTCATAATTTAAATATTGAAACATTTAAATATAAATCTTATTTTATATTAGATTTATAATAATTTCATCTTATTTCATAAAAATATAAACAATATATATAAAAAAATTTATTAAGTTCTAGTTTTCACAAAAAAATTTAATCAATTAAAACTTGAGAGAAATCTTAATTAGGATTTATGTGATAATTGATATTAATACTGTATTTAGTATCTTATAAATTTAATTATATATATATATATATATATATATATATATATATGTATGCATATTAAATATTTTAGAAAGAATTTTATAATTAAAGCATAAACTTATAACTTTCAAGAAAAAATATAATTATAATATAAAAGTTCTAAAAATAAAATTATATTACCTAAAACTAATAAGAATATAAATATAATTAATAATAATAATAAATAATATGTTAAAATGTAATGCTACTAATTGGTGTAATTTTTTTTTTTAAATTTAATAGTAGAGCCCATTATCCATTCATACTTTTTATATTTAATAGTATAACACACTTTTTGTCTCACATTGCTTAGAATGTTAAATTACTTTTTTTTTATAGGAACTAAACACAACATTCTATTATTATGTATAGTTATATGAGTTGTTAAGTTTTAAATATTGATCAAAATATTTAATAAAATATATTTTTATATATTATTATGATCTAAATGAATAAATTATTAGTAATAAAAATAACTAAACTTATAATAAATAATTATTTAAATAATTAATAAAGATAAATTTTAACTAATAAAATGAAAATTTTTTGTTTTTATTGGGTAAGATTTTTTATTAGGATGGGCAAAATTATTTTTTTAAAAAAGAAACTATAAAAATAAAAAAAATATTGAGGGTGGGCAATTGCCCACCCTCACCAATGGGTGGATCCGCCCATGGTCTGAAGGCACCTGGGTTCTTGTTCCACCATTTTCATCTTATAATGTGCTGGGCTATAAATGGATTTATAAAACTAAACTTCATTCTGATGGATCTATTGCTAGATACAAAGCCAGGTTAGTAGCCCAGGGATATAAGCAAGAATAAAGACTTGATTATATGAAAACCTTTAGTCCTGTTGCTAAAATGCCTACTATTCATCTTCTCCTCGCAATTGCCATCACTCATCAATGACCTGTTATTCAACTTGATATTCTTAATGCTTTTCTTCGTGATATGATATATATGGCTCAATCTTTTGGTTTTAAAGATTCACAAAAAATCAACCCATGTGTGTTTCCTCAAGAAAGCAATTTATGGCCTTACCCCATGACAATGGTCATATCTTCAACAACATGGTTTTTTATAGCAGCAAGGCCAATTCTTCTTTTCTTCTATGTCAACATGATACAATCATTATATAAATACTTAAATATATTGATCATATTCTCCTTACTGGTAATAATCAAGCACCTATTAATACTCTTTAAGCAAGTTACATTCTTGATTTCATATGAAAAATCTTGGATAAATTTCACATGTTTTAGTATCATTGCTACACGAACTACCTATGGGATTCATCTATCTCAATCCACTTATCTTCAGCGAATTCTTAAGAAATCTGCTATGCTGGATTGTAAGATTGTCTCCACTCCATGCTTTATAATAGATTTCTTCTATTGACGGTAGCTTGGAGCCATTTTCCAATCCTGAACTTCACAGACAGATTGTTGGTTCACTACGATATCTCACTTTAACATGACCAGACAGTTCTTATGCTTTCAAACGAGCTTGCCAATTCATGCATCATCCACTTAATATTCATTTTATTCAGTTAAAATGTTTATTGAGATATGGGAAAGACACAATTCACCATGGAATGCCTATCTTTCAATCAGATCTTCGTCTTCACGTGTATATTGATTTTGATTGGGCTGGTGACCCACATAAACGTAAATCCACAACTGGATACTTTGGTTTTTTTGGACAAACATTAATTTCCTAGTGTGCTAAGAAACAATCCACTATGGCACGATCGTCAACTGAAGCTGAATATCGTGCTTTAGCTACAACTGCTACTGAAATTATTTGGCTGCGCTGGCTTCTCCAGGAATTTCAGCATCCACAATTGCAACCCACACTTGTTTATTGTGATAATATATCTACAATCGCTCTTGCAAACAATCCTATTTTTCATGCTAGAATTAAACATATTGAAGTGGACTATCATATCATTTTATTTGTGATTGTATAAAATCTAACATCATTCACGTTCGTCATATTACTACACATGATCAGCTTGCTGATATTTTCACCAAATCATTATCCACAAAGCATCATAATTATCTTAAAGACTAGTTAATGGTTCACTCATGCCCCATTAACTTGAGGGGCTTGAGGGGAGGTGATAAGTGAAGCTATCAGATCAGTTCTAGCTTGTTTCACAGCAGATTCTGGAAACCTCATCACTAGCACATACTGAAATCATATTAGTTGTTGGATCAAAACAGAACAAGCATTGCATACTATAGAATAATAGCAAACGCTGCATTTTTGTCATATACCTTGCTCTATACCTGTATATATAGACATGTATACTGTTTCACGAGGATAGAGAGTTTGTTATTTTTCTGCATTGGTAGTTTCTCTGTTTTCATTGAAGGTTGGATTTCTTCAAACCTATCTATGCAGTGATTAGATAATTCCAATTTTAGCACTACCAATTTGTTTTGAAAATCATTTACAGATGACATTCTGCAGCATATGTGAAGCACTTGTTAGCTTCCAGTCGACAGAACTTTTAAGGAAAATGGAGGGTCTATATAGAGGATTAATGGCTGGATTACGGTCACTGACAATTAACATTCCTGGGACAGCATATTACCATACTTTCAAGGTAAGCTTTGCCGAAATGACTATTTGTAGTAGAGAAGGTGGGTTTCCTTGCTTTTTGCTTGCGCTGAGAATACCAGAGCTGGTGTCTGCAACGGAATAAACCTCTCGTGTTGTTCAGAAAATTTGTTAGTTTCCATTAATATGACTAGAGCTGCTTAACAGAACATCATACACTTAGAATTTCTTGCAAATGCGCAGTGTAGGAAACAGTTAACCGACATCTTGTTGGATGAAATGAAAAAACGGAAAGAACAAGGAGTTCAGAAGCATTGATTTCATGCAGATTTTGATGGACTCTGTTGATGAAAATGGAACTAAGTTGAGAGAGATGGAGGTAATGGAGAATATTTTGTCTTTAATTTTGGGTGGCTATGAATCCACCTCTGATGTCATGATGTGGGGCTTGTACTATCTGGCCAAACACCCTGTGATACTTGAGAAACTCAAGGTATGTCATTATTTCATTGATTATTGTTGATTTGAGTTGTTTCTAATATATTTGTTGATTGAACTTTTGAATTTTCTTGCAGGAAGAAGCTAAATTAATAAGAATGCAGAAGCACGAAGGGGAGCTTTTAATTATTCAAGATATTAAAACATGAACTATACCTCGAAGGTAGGTTGAGAGCTAGCACCTCATACAATTTCTTATTAAAATGCTACTGATTTTCATACCATTTCTGGCCGTCAGGTGGCTGAGGAACTCATACGCCTAGCAAATATTTCTCCCTTCATATTCAGGATGATGTTGTTTTGAATGGTGAGTTATTGAAAGTTTTACATTCTTTATCTTGCCTAGGAATGACTGGCCAACCCTTATACTAACCACTGATGTCATGATGCCATCTGTTCTTCTTTTTTTGTGTGTGTGTGGAAGATTTACATAAATACCATGTAATTCTTATGTATTTACACATCTAACATCTAAAAATCCATATTTGCTTATTGAGCATCTTATTTATGGATGAAAATATATATTCACTTATAAAAAGGTAATAATAGTGATATTTTTTATGTGATATTAAAGATTTAAGTGTTGCAAATATACATATCAAAGTTTTAGGTGTTAAATATGTAAGTATATAAGAATTATGTGTAGTGTATGTATGTAAATTCCCCTTTTTAAAAAAAAATATTTTGTTCGGACGTTAAATTTTGTTTTCCTTGTTGCTGATGCCTTTTTGGTTTAATAGGTTATTGGCTCCCCAAGGATTGGAAGGTTATCATGTGGATTCGTTCCATTCACATCGACTCTAAATACTACAATGATCCGTTGGCCTTCAATTCTGACAGATGGACAGTGAGCTATAATTTTCCAGTTTTTCTTTTGCATTCTGATGCATGAATATCCGCACTTTTAGGGGATCATTTTTATTACTAATTTGTATTCTTTGTTTTTATTTGATTATATATATATATATATATATATATATATATATATATATATATTTTATTTAGGGCTATTATTTTGAGTGTTTTTAAAATAAGATGATTTATTTTTAAAAATAAAAATAACTTTTTTTAAAAAGCACACTAAATAAGTATAGTTTTAAAAAAAGATATAAAAAAAAATACAAAACAAAATTTAACTTAAACTGACATTTTGATGAATATTTGTAGGATTTGAAACCCAAATTGGGAACATACTCTGTGTTTGGTGGAGGACCAAGACATTGTCCGGGCAGCAGCTTTGCAAGGAACCAAGTCATGCTTTTTCTTTACTATGCTTGCCTGAACTACAGGTAATAATTTGATGGCATTTTTTTATTCTGGAAAGAGCTCTAAATAAAATAATAAAGGGGCATTTACATATGCACCACATAATTCTTATATATTTATATTTCTAATACTTAAATTTTAATATTTACATAAATTAACATTTTTTTTCTATTTATGCTAAAATGCATTTTATTTTAATAAAAAAAAATATTTGTTATTTAATCACGGTGGTTGTGTTATAATTATTTGAAACAGGTGGGAACTTTTGAATCCGGATATAGGATTTGCGTATCAACCGCACCCTAGACCGAGGGATGGAGCCGAGATGATATTTAGCAGAGCAGAGGGTTCAGCACAGCACAGTGGTTTTCTTCTGCCATGAAGAAGAGAGAAGAATAAATAAATAAAAGAAACTGAAAAAGAAATTCATATTAGGCAGAGCCAATTTTAGGAATTAGTTATATATATATATATATATATATATATATATATATATATATATATATATATATATATATATATATATATATATATATTAGGCAGAGCCAATTTTATTTATTGTATAGAAAATAGCTTGTTATATAAAAAGTAGAAGGCATGTAGAGAAGATTTCAGTGCACCATTAGCAACTGAGGCATCCTGCTATAGTAGAAATTGACAAAATTGTGAGTATGGCACTTATTTAAAATATAATTTTTTTTTAAAAAAAAAGTTTATTAATCTTATGATGTATATTTTTTAATAGTAACGTAATTTAATCTTTTGGTGTAGGGGTGTAATGAGCTCTAGTGAGTTGAGTTTTTGTTCATATTCAGTTTGTTTAAAAATTATTTTGTTCGTTCAAAATGATTCGAAATATAATAATTCGAAAAATCTGTAAGAACGAAGATTTGGATCTAAGCTAATTTTTTATAGCAAAAATTTTAATCATTAAAGTATACTTTTAATTGTGACATATATGTTTATATTTAATAATAATAATAATAATAATAATTATTATTATATAATATAATATAATTTTTTAAGTAACATTAAAATTTCTTAAATCACATCAAAATACTATTATTATTATTTTTTAAAAGTGTACATTTTCATCTATAGGAAAGTGTTACATATGTCAATATAAAATTTTAGGTTTTAGATATATAAATGTATAGTAATTGTGCGGTATGTAAATCTTCTTTAAGTTATTGGGGACATGTGAAAAATATTAAGCCCATTATATGACAAAAGAATGAAAATTTGTCTTTGTATTTGAAACAGAAAGTAAAAGTTTTCATAAAAATGAAATTAAATGATTGTGTTAATTAGAAATAGAAAGAAGCATAACATAAAATAGTTGGTTGGTAAGAAGAAAAGCATAATTATACATTTCCACTTTTTTCTTTTTCTAAGTATAGATAGAAATCTTTTTGATATGTTGTTATTCCAAATTCAAGAGTGGGATGATAATTTTCAGGAATGGATAGAGAAATGCATATTCAATGCACTTATAATTATATTTAATTGTCAAAATTATAATTTCTTTGAAATTTTTTAATAAATGATATTTAGATAAAGATTCTATATCTATTTTTCCTAAAATCTTGAAAAAAAATCTAAGGCATAATCTCTTCATAGGGATCTAATAAAAAGAGAAAAAAAAAACTCTATATTTATTCACAATTGAACAGATAGAGTGATGACTCTAACATCAATAAAATCACCATACAACATCGGTAAAAGAATCACAAGAGTCACCCAAATATAGTACCAATACAAAAAAACTTCTAGATGTATTGGTGTTGATTGCAAAATAGATAGGGTAAAAATTCCCATATTGAAAAAAGGCAAGCATAAAGATCCTTGAGCTCAGATCAGTGAAGATATAAAACTTGTAATCAATCAATAGTCCCTTCACAATTATAAGGAAGGGACCAATGTAGCTTCTAGGCAAAGATCAAATGTAATATCAGGATAGTGTCTGCAAATTAGTCAATTCTTGCCACTATGTTAGATATCATGTGACGAAATGGCATTGCATCGCTTGCAAAGAACCAACAAGCTCCCAATAATAACGTTGGATAAATGTTCACCATCCAAACAACAATTAGTATGGATTGTTTAGTGCATACTTTATTTGAGATGTGAAGATTCTTATAATGAAAAAAAATTCAATTCTTATAAAGTGATTCAAGTTTCTAAGAACTTTGATGCAAAGGTGCTTGAGAAATAATTCAATAAGGCATTTGAATTTTTGAAGATCATTGTTTGTTAAGAGAATGTCATCAACATAAATGGTAACTACAGTAAGTGAGGATCTTGAGTCATTGTGAAGTTAGGATACTTATCTTTTGACTAAAAATAATCGAATTTTCAAGGTTTGCTTTTGCAGAGAGATTTATTAAAATGACAAACAACTTTCTCCCTTATAAGGTATGACTAAGAGGATGTTTCATATTTATGACTTTATGTAAATCATTATAAATAAAAAGCATTCTGAACATGTAATTAGTGTGTAAACCAAATTTATGTCTCTCAATAATTGATACTTTTAGCACGATTATATATTTTACTAATTAGATCAGCCTTGTAGCAATCAATGGTCTCATCTAACTTATATTTAATTTTATAAATCTATCTACAACTGATTGGGCTTTTGCCTAACAAGAGGATAGATTAGACTCCATGTGTAATTTACTCCAATGCTTGCAATTTTGCATTCATGGCATATAACTAATGTAGAATGTGAATATCTTGAGCATAAATTTTGGGCTTAGTATAAAATGTAATGTGAACAAAGATCACTCTTTAGACAAAATATAGGTGAGAATATGAAAGGACGTTATGAAAAGTTGCATTCTCAGTCTAGAACTTGAGCATGAAGAAGAACAATTTACATATATGCTATTGTGTAGTCCATATGCCATATTAGAGGCCGTCTGGGATATAAAAAATGCCAAATATAAGGTGTTCAAAATTTTGAGGTGGTAGCAATAAAGGTATGTGTCATGAGATCATCTTTATGTGTTAATTTTTAAAAGATGGAATGTTGGAGGTGGAAGATTGATCAAGAGATGTGATGTATATAATGTCAATTGAGAGTTTAAACAATACAAAATGTTAATTATAAAGAGTTAGATATTAGAGAAAGGCATGCTTCTTGAAATTGACATCATGACTAGTTATAAAATTTTTAATTTTTATATCATACTATTTATAACTTTTCATGTCAAGAATATATCCAACAAAGATTCAAAGTTTGACATGAGGGTCAAATTTGTATGTAAGATGAATAATTTTGTATCAAACATAAAAAACATATCAAGCGATTAAGTGGTGGTGGTCTATTTCCTTACAACTCAAAGGGGTATGTTAAATAAAATTATGAAGGCAAATGGTGGATAAGATAAACAATAAATAGGGAACATAGCCTTGAAAATTAGTGGTAGGTGGGATTGGAAATTAATTCACATGCAATAGTGAGAATGTGGTGATTCTTTTAAAGTGCATTGATGTTCATTCTCATTATAAGAAAGAAAGTTGTCATGGATTGGAACTTAAAGCGGTAATTGACTAATAGCTTTAACATAAGCGTGTAATTGATTCACCTTTAGGAGTTCATGGATCCTAATGTGAATGATCATAGCTAGGTAAGTGAAATCTGCATTTGATTAGGAAATGACTCCCTAATGATATTTAATTCATCTAGATTCATCTTTAGCCTCTAGATTGTCAATAATCAATTGTTTTTTATTATAGAGATCTTGTTTATGATGACAAAAAGAGGATAAAGAAATCACCATTTAATTAAATTAGTTTGATTTAATTCAGTCTATGGTTCATTTTGATCTAAATTGTGTTCATTATAAGCCTTAAAAGTCCCAAGTTGTTAAAGAATTTTCCAAGCCATCCCATCTTTGATCAGATGGCCTTTGTCATGCCCAATTTAATTCATGTGATAGTGGAGTCCATTATTAAATTACAAAAATCAATATTGTGATGCCACATTGAAAGGCATAGATATGGTCAACATTTGACTAGATAATTAGGATTAAAATGGAATTAAACACTAAAGTAATTTTGAAATTTTATAAATAAGTTTTAAAAAATTAGAAAATAAAAGAAAAAGTGCTCTGAATTCAATATCATATGGAGAATCCAAATAAAGTAATTCCAAATGTTAAGTATCCTTATACATTCAACTTCAATACTTTTATACTCGAGATATTTACAAATATGAAAATAATCATAAAATATATTCATAAAAAATCAAATTATATTAAATAATATTCTTAAAAGTTTCATTAAAAGTTCAAATTTAATTTTACATTCATCTATATAACACTCAAATTAATTTACATAAATTTAATGTAATCAAAGTAAAAAATTCAAATCATGTACTATGATATTATCTTCCTTCTCTTTCTCCTATATCATTGCTTTCCCCTTTTCTTTACTATGTTGTTTGCTGTCGAATATCTAATCTTGCATCTATACTTGCACCTCAATCATCCACAGAGTCATTTTATCAGCAAATGCAGCCATCTATCTTCTGACCAAGTCCTCAATTGTATACCCTCCTGAGCTCGAGGAAGCTAAGCGTGAGTATTAGGCCATAAATTCCCTCTTTCTTTCTTTCCTTCTAATTCTTTCCACCACAAAGTGAGGTCATCATACTGCAAAGATAACTCTCCTTAAGATGTCTGACTATATCTCTGTCAATCATATATACTCACCTTCAAAAGTTCAACTTTAGTAACATCCTCAAAATAGATTACTATTATGATTTTTCTAAATAAATACTAACGTAGAATTTCAAGAATCTACTATCAACCTCATTATTAATCTTGTTTCCATTGATGCATGCCTATATGCAACTTTCAGAATGTAGGCTCTCTCCTAAACATTTTTTCCTACAATAGCCATTATACTTAAAGTTGTAAAATGATTAAACACATGATCAATTAAACAATATAAGATTAACATGCAAATAATTATTATAGTTGTGGTGTGATTGGCATATAAAAAAGTCTTTTTTTTGTGAGATCGCTTTTTGTTTACGTTGTCACATACTTTGGTCTTTGTATATTGGCACACACAATATCCTCATTATATAATGCATCTTTCTTGCAATAAAGCATGCAACAATAATTTATTTTTGTGCAAATAATCTTAACTTTGAAACTAATTTTTTTTGGATAATAATCAATTGAAATTAAATTCTCTATTGGGGTTGTCTTCTTAAGTAGCCCAATAACTTGATTGAAGCATTCATGTGGGATATTGAAATTTGTTTTACTGCTTAATAATCTAATAGCTATAGATACTCAAAATGGGAGGTGTATTCACACCATAATGATTGTTGCACTACGCTCAGTAGGACATAAAATTGTTCTACTTTAACATTAGGTATTTCTTCAAAAGTTTCTTCAATTTGTAGTCCATTAGCATAAAAGATTAGCTCCTTATATTTATAACATATTGATTGTCAAAGGGTGGTTCATACTCGCCATGCGATGTCTAAATTCAATAATTTGGCTGAAATCCCCTCTAATACAAATTAATGTGTACTTCATCCGATATTAAAATAGACTACTTTTATGTTAGTACATCATAAAAGATGACTACTATGATGTAAGATAAATAAAATATTCGACTCCATTTGTAAATTATCTAATGTTTCCATTACATCCAAGAAATTGTAAATTCTCTCGTGATTTCATTACATCTAGGAAGTAATTTATTATACATCGAAGACAACTTTGATGTTCATTTCTTTATTTACATAATATAAAATGTGTGATACTAATATATTGAAGTATTGTAAAATTGGTACTAGTAAGCTTAAGTAAGATTTAAACATGAATTAAGGCATTCCCAACTATAAACTTAAACATACAAAAAAATATTCATTTAATTTTTTTTAAACTCTAAGTGGGGCATCAATTTGTGAATTTGAGTAGAGAATGACCTAACTCAAAATATGATAACCTAAACCCAATAGGCAAGTAAGATAAAAAATGTGATTGTTAGATACAAATGTGTCAAGAGATTTATACTCATCATCAAATTTGAGTAGGGAGTCTGAGCAAGATTTAAGCAGGATTTAACCTAAATCCGACCATAAAAAAAGGAAACTTTTAAATCTTATTGAATTTTGAATTTCATTTCTCTTTTGTTTTGCCTTAAATCCAACAAACTTTTAAATCATGTTTCTCGTTTATTTGCTTTTAAATCCTTTAAAATTTTAAATTCCATTTCTCATCTGTTTTGTCTTAAATCTTACAAAAATCAAAATTTTATTTCTCCACCATTTTACTCTAAATTTCATAGAATTTTAAATCGTGTCTCTCTTCCATTTTTCCTTAAATTTTATAGAATATTAAATCTAGTTTCTCCTCCATTTGCCTAAAATTTTTAAATCATGTTTCTCCATGTTAGCCTTAAATTCTAAAATCCTACAAAAATTTAAATCCCATTTCTCCTCCATTTTACCTTAAATCTCATATTAGTAAGATGAATATAGTATATGTCACATATAAGGGTGTAAATGAGTCGAGTTTTAACTTAATCATGCTAAGCTTGAGCTCGAGCTCAACTCGAGCTCAGTTATCAGGCTTGAACTCGACTTAATTTAAAGAAAATCAAGCTCGAGCTCATGCTTGAGCTCATTTACAAAAGTTGATATATTATTGAACCGATATTGTGATATACAATAATTACAGTTCATCATTATGTAAATGAGTCGGCACGATAAGCTATCGAGCCGAGTCAAATAAGGCTTGAACTCAAGCTAACAAATTTTTTGAGCTAATTTGTGAGCTCGTAGTTTGATAAGTTTGACTCGCAAGCTTATTAACGAGTCGAACGTGAGTCAGCTCGTGAGCAAATTTGACTCACTTACACCCCCCTAATCACATAATATGAAAAAAAAATTTATAAGTAAATTTATCATAAAATCACTTAATTTTTTGAGCTAATTTGTGAGCTCGTAGTTTGATAAATTTGGCTCGCAAGCTTGTTAACGAGTCGAACTCGAGTCAGCTCGTGAGCAAATTTGACTTACTTACACCCCCTAATCACATAATATGAAAAATATATATATAAGTAAATTTATCATAAAATCACTGAAAAATATATGCATCTTTCTCTCAAATTCGCATACAACAATTGGAATATCATCTCTGAACATTAAAGAAAGGCCCCTCCTTTATGCAAGATTTTATTTAGAATGCCAAAAATATTGCCCATAACCTTGCTGCATCTGGTTCACCTGTTTTGAATCAATAGATGGTACTTAGTTTACTTTCAGATCGAATATTCGCATTAGCCACCACTAATGCTTGTTCTTGGAACCCATTTCCTTCGATGATTTCACTGCAATCCTACTAAATCAAGAGCTCCTCTATCATGATATAATAGATTCTATCCCAACACTAATAGCTCAAGTTGCTTCATCTCAACCAACAGATCAATCCTATTCTCGACTACTCTAATCGGGACAAGGAAGAAGTTGGTAATTGCCGCTATCTAGTGCCAACTATGTAGCCGCTACAGTCATCGTGCTATTGGCTGTTTTCATTGCAACAACTTTGCTCAATACCCCTTGCATCATTCCAACATTGCTGCAGCTTATACAACTCATTTTCAAGTCATTGTTGATCCCAGGTACCTAGATTCTAGTGCAACTCATCACATCACTTATGATTTTTAGAACCTACAACTTCCTCACAACTATAAAAGAGATCAGCAAGTGCAAATCGGTAACGAATCAGGTTTATGTATTAAAAATATTGGATCCTCCACACACAATTATCCTTAAAATTCTTTTCACCTCTCTAATATTCTTCATGTTCCCCACATCTCTGAAAATCTTTTATCCATTTCTTAATTTACACAAGATAATAATGTCTTCTTTGAGTTTCATCCTCATTACTTTATAATCAAAGATTCTTCTACAAAGCAGAAACATCTTCGTAGCACATGCAACAATAGCCTTTACATCTTACCTCACTCATCCAGGCCCCAGATGTGCATCCTGTCAACAAGCTCAAAGTCATTGTCTTCCCTTACCTCCCACTACCACTACCTATGACAAACTGCTTCAGCTAATCATCTCGGATATGTGGGGACCTGCACCTGCTACTGCCCATACTGGACATTGATACTATATTACATTTATAGATGCTTATTCTCACTTGCTTTTATCTATTTTATTGTAAATCAGAATAACTAAATGTATTTATCCAATTTAAAAAGATGATAGAAACATCTTTATCTATGTCTATTCTGTCCTTTCAATCTGATGGTAGTGGTGAATATCACAAATTTACATCTACCCTTACTCATTTTGGCATCCAACACAGATTTTTAACTCCTGATACACAATCCCAAAATGGCATAGCTGAACACAAGCATCACCACTTAGTTGAACTCGGCCAAACATTACTCACAAAAGCCTAACTCCCTCCTCGATTTTAATTTTATGTCTTTCAAATAACAATTTTTTTATTAATTGATTGACAACTAAAGTCTTACAAAACATCTAGCCTGATACCAAACTTTACCAAAAAGAACCTCAATACAAATTTCTTAAAGCTTTTTGGGTGTCTTTGCTACCATGGCTTAAACCATATGCTCTAACTCATTCCCATGCATTTTTCTTGGCTATAGCAATAATCACCATGCATACATATGTTATGACCCCACCAACAATCAAGAATATATTTCTCGCCATGTTATATTTGATGAAAAATATTTTTTCCTTCCCTCTTTTCACACATCGACTACTTCCACAATTGATTCTCGACCTATCCAAATCCTTATACCATCTACAACTCCACATATTACCCAATCAACCTCCTCAAATTCTCAAACCGAGCCACATCTTATCCAAAAAATGCCCCTCTGAACTCCAAAACTTCCTACCCAGCCACCCTCCTCAAACTCCCAATATAATGACGATGAATCAATCAATCGCTACAAAGCTCGACTTGTCGCTCGCAGCTTCACTCAAAAATATGGCCTAGACTACCATAAAACATTTAGTCTAGTCATCAAACCTATAACCATCCATCTAATTCTCACTATTGCTATCAAACACAATCGATGTGTTCGTCAACTTGATTTTGACAATCATTCTTACATGGAGATCTCCAAGAATACATCTTCATGGCTCAACCTCTAGGTTTCTCAAACCCGACCTATCCTCATCATGTTTAAAAACTAAACAAGGCCATTTATAGTTTAAAACAATCTCCCCGAGCATGGTGTACCAAGCTATTTTTTTATTTACAACAATTAGGTTCTTTAACAACCATCTTGATACTTATCTTTTTTATCATGTCAACTCCACTCATTCTACCTTCATTCTCGTATACGCAGATGATATCCTTATTACAGGAAATTAATCATCTCACATTCTTAATCTCATTAATTAGCTTGCAAGTGTTTTCCCTTTAATGGATCTCAAACCACTTCATCGCTTCTTAAGTATTACAGTTAAATGCACGAAAATAGGTTTTCACCTCTCCCAACATTCCTATATCAATGATATTCTCACCACCACCAACATGTTTAATTGTAAACCTTTAAGCAATCCCATGACACCATCAACAAAATTATCCAAATTTACTAGAACTTTTTTACCTAATCTGCTTCCTTTTAAGAAAACAGTTGGAGTACTACAATATCTCTCTATTACCAGACTTAATCTGTCATAGAGTATCAACAATGTCTGTCATTTTTTTTGCACCTATAACAGAACACTGGGTTGATTTCAAACGGATTCTACATTACTTGAAACATGCCCTTCACCTTGGAATTCATCTGACTGCCCTAACCGTTTTCAATTGCAAGCCTTCAATGATGCTAACTGGGCCAGCTCTCTAAAAGACACTTTTGGAGTGAGTTTTCAACTTCCTTATCATTGGTCTAGGACTCTTATGACACAAGAGTTCCTTAGTCTTAAGAGTCTAGTGATTAGGTGGAACTTAACCCCTAGAGACTTAGAAGAGTTAGCCATAGGGATTGGTTGTATCTTAGGAATTTCTAAGACTTGCCTACCCTATAGCATAAACCCGATCCTTACTTCCTTCTTTCAAAACTAAATCTCAAATTCAAATTCAAATTCCAAAATCAAATCCAACTATCTAATAATTGAAATCCATCACCAAATTCAAACTCCAAATTCCTTCCTAAGCTCTTTTTATTTTATCTTATGGGCTTAGCCTTAACCAAATCCAAATCAAACTCAACCCAATTGATTTTCTCAATTATCAAATCCAACCTCAAATCAAATTCCAAATCACAAGTTAATTTCAGATTCCAAATGATTGAAATCCATGATCAACTCCAAATTCCAAATTCCAAAAATCTCTTCTTAAGCCATATGAGCCACCTTCATGTGTTTAGCCAAAATTCCTTCAAACAAACTCAAAATTGGTTGATTTCTTTATAAATCAATCATTCCTTCATTTATATTCATAAATATAAATGAAACCCACCTTCCTATAACCAAAAATAAATCAAACCAAGTCAAAACCCAAACTAGCTCTTTTCAACCTACATCCCTAAGCTTAATCAAATTTGCTTTCAAATCACTCCAAACTCAAGTGATTTTCTCATGACCCATTTATATCTTAATTTATATTCATAAATATAAATGAAATATAAATTCAAATGACCAAAACCAAACCCAAATCAAACCAAATTCCATTTTATCCATTTTAGCCAAATTTTTGAACTTGGCTAAATGAAACCCAAATCAACTCAAAACTCATGGATTTCTCCATGATTCAATTATTCCTGCAATCATTGATCCAAATATAAACATAAACTACCATTATCAAATTAAATTCAAGTCAACCCAAATTAAATCTAAATTGACCCTTATAACTTGAAATTATCATATGAATCAAAACTCACTTAGCTCCAAACCAATTGCAATTGGATTTATATTTCAATTTTAAGCTCATATGTAAGTTCAATTAAACTTAAATCAAACCTTGATTAAGCCAATTGACCATTTAGGCTCACTTGACCCAAAGTGACCTAAAAGACTTTTTTGAGCTAAGTTCTAATCCAACCCAATTTGGATTGAACTAAACCCATCTAAATCTCAATCATGATCAACAATCATCATGGGGTGATCAACCACATTGAATTGGGTCAAACCAAGTCAAATCTTTGACCAAGTCAACACTTAGCCTAAATGAAACTCAAACTAGCCAAAATCCACCATATGCCAAATTGATTGAAACCATTGACCAAACCCATTCATGACCAATGATTGAACATGACGAACTCATCAATTGAGCCAAACCAAGTCTAATTGGCCACTTGACCTAAGTTGACCCAAATTGGCCTAAAAAGCCAAAATGGGTTAAATCATGTGTAATATCCCATTTAATTAATTCCTAATTAAGTTTTGTTTAAGCTAATTAACTATTTACTGTAGCAATCCACTTTGCCGTACAGCGGCGGGATTAAGCCTCGACAGCGTGTTCGTAGGGATCGATCGAAGGTAATTATTTCCTTAGCGGCCTTTATTTCATTTCCTTGACGCACGAGATCGACGCTCCGTTCCTTCGGCATCGTGATTTCCTCCTCCTTTCCTTCCTCGACGGTCGACGCTCTGTGACCGAGCGCGAGCGTCCCTTCCTTCGCCCCGGTGCCTCTCGGTGACCACGCATACGACGCCGCGATGTTGTTCACCGGAACGCCGCTCTCTTCATCGCCTTGCGCATCGCCTCGCTGCGTCGATCCGCGACCGTGTGGAAACACCGCGCAGTATGTTTATAAACGACGGGTTGGGAAAGAACCGTGTCGGTTTGAAATCCAGGTGAGCCGATCGGTTCGTGAACGATCGACTCGGCGAATTCTGTTCTGGCCGTCGGAAACTTAGGAAGTTTTGTAAGTTGCTAATTTCTTTCCCTCTCCCTTTTTCTTTCAGTTAGCAGCCCTTGGCGTTGAAATGTGTGTTTGAAGGGTTCCGAACCGTTTTGGCTGCTAGGTGAGTGGTAGAATTATTGAGGGGAGATTTGGATTGATAATGTTTGCTAATTTTAGTTTATTGATTGAAGCAGGTAATTAATAGTGAAGTTAGGAGATTTCTTTGGAGATTACTTTGGAGTCGTACTCCGGTGTTTCCAAAGCTTATGAGGAGACATCAGTTTCAGGTAAGATTGCAAGATTTCAGGTTAAGTTACTTATGAATTTTCACGTATTAGAAGGATTTAGAAGAGTTATTTCATTATAGGTTGTGTACTCGAGGAGAGATCGAGGCGCACATCACGACACTGACCTAGACACTGAGGTGAGACATTATTGCTAATGTAAATTCAGTTTCTATGCCTATGTATGCCACTGTTTCTACTGCTTCGACTGTTTCGTATAAATTGTATGAATGACATAGATTTCTGTCATATTGAATGTACTGTCATACTGAATGTAAATACAAATGTTTAGTATTTGACCTTGCATAGCTTAGTTTGTAGCATCATTGAGCATATAGAAATGTTTTACACATGTTAAATGCAGTAATGTGATAAACAGGGAAATGTCAGGAAAATTGTGATAGGAAGGCTATACGACAGGATCTGCGCAGATAGGCAAAAGTTCTGACGAGATGAGCCTTGATTAGGGGATCTTAGTATCCCCGACTCTGGCATTTTGAGGTTGGTGTGTTGTGTCCAAGCGGTGTCGGTCATTAGGTATGTAGAGTATGGTTCGAGCCACCACTACCTGTTGTTTTAGTAAGACGGTGTGACCACTTATGAATGAAAGTCAAAACCTAAGCAATTATAAATGACATTTCTAGAAAATAAAATGATTTGATATAGAAGCTGGCGAAATGAAAATCACTTGTTCCTTGACATTGATTGATCTGAGATGAACTTACGATATTATTGATTACATTGTTACATTTCTACAGCACTTACGGCATATTGTTGTTGATGTACATTCTCGAGTATAGTTTACCTACGTTTACCGACTTACAAATTTACATATCGCACGTTTGCCTCTCTCTTGTCTTTATCTTGAGCTTGTTTTAGCACTCTTGTCTCACTAAGCTTTTAGCTTATGATATTACTGTTGAAAATTTCAGGAAAAGGCAGTAAAGCTGTCTTTTGTTGAATTGTATAGTTTTGGGAAGCTTAAAGGCTTTTAGTGCATACAAATTAAATGTCTTTACGTATTTATTTAAAGATTTCATGCTTCCAGTATTTGTGATATGAATTAAGTTAAGTAGTATATGAATTGTAAATAGTTTAGTGATGATTTGATTAGATACACCTTTCACTTGCTGGTTCGCGGTAGCAGTGGAGCGTGTCGGTGAATCGTGTCAGTCATCTATTATTCCACTTGGTGACCACAGGATAAGGGGTCATCTGGGGTGTGACAGAAAGTGGTATCAGAGCAATAAGGTTGAGAACAGAACAAAAAGATTGATAGTAATGGAAGCATGATTTGGATTTAGGGATAAGTGTTGAATTGATCAATACAGAGCTATAGGACGATTAATGTTGGGGTAGGAATCCATATGTTATTAATTTCATGCATGTATGATATTGAATAAATCGGTATCATATAAATACTTTTTGTTAATTTCAGATTAATTTGCAGAAGAAATGCGAAGGTTAGAGGTGATCCTCTGACTAAATGCCACAGCACTGAAGATAATTCAGAGTGAAATACAACCTAAGCAAGTGGTGAAGGTAGATCGATGAATTGCAAGGGTAGTTCGGTTGATTTCCGTGTTGTTGATAAGCTAGCCTCATGGAAAAATCACGGCGAGCACAGTCGTATGGTTCGAGTGGACCAACATTTGAGGATATTTCAAGCGTTCAAACCACCATTCAAGGGGAGTGATCTATAGTGGCGGAAGATTGGCTGCTTAAGATTGGAAAAATTTTGGATGGAATGATTTGCCCCGAAAACAGAAGAGTAGTACTGGCTACTTTTGTATTAGAAGGAGAGGCAGAAAGGTGGTGGCAGGCTCAGCATAGGGAAAGATTTGAAATGACACCCATTACTCAGATCAAATGGGATGAATTTGTCAAAGTCTTCAAAGATTGGTTCATTCCTCCATCAGCCAGACTGGCTTTACAAGATAAATTTTTCAATTTAACTCAAGGCTCAAAAACGATAATGCAGTATGAGGCTGAATTCACTTCTCTTTCTAGATATGCTCCACATTATGTCAGTACTCAGGAAGAGAAATGTCATAGATTTCTGCGAGGCCTCAGAGATCAATTGAGATTGGCATTAGCTCCCTTTGATATCAGTGAATTCTCAGTGCTAGTTGAAAGGGCTAGAAGAATTGAGAATGAGTTGAATTTTTCCAAGCAGCAGTGGGATTTACAGGCGAGCAAGCGCAAAAGCTTTGAAAGAAGGCCAGATTTCTCTAACAGGTCAGATTTGCCTAGCAAGAAAGTTAAGTTTGATGATAGACAAAAACAAATTCAGTTGGATAAACCTATTTGTGACAAGTGTGGGAAAAGACATTTTGGTCAATGTATGGCTGGATCAGGGAGATGCTTCAGATGTGTGGTCGATTGGACATGGATGCACTAGCAATGGAGAAGAAGAAGGATGTAAAACCATACAATTATCGAGACGAGGTCAACAAGAAAATTTTTTGAAGCCGAAGCCGTAACACACAATTTTGGGAAGACCTTCAATTCAAGAAAAGGAGAAACTTCAAAACTAAAACCAACCTCCGAAAAGCAAGAGTTTTGCTATCACTCAAGAAGCAAAGGAATCAAATGAAGTGGTGTCGTATGCTTAAAATTTCGATCATTTGGGTTCGCTGTTTGATTCCGCATTCGCTCATTTCCCCTTTTTTTACGTTGATGCTATTTATTTCATACAGATTGAATGGTAATGCCTTCTAGTGATAGTTTGAATACAAATAAGAAATGTGTTGTTGACATTAACATTCAAGATAAACACTTTCCTACGTAATCCAATTATCTTACCAATCGACATTTTGACGCGTTATACTGTATGGATTGGTTGATCAAATATTTTGCAACAATTGAATATTGGAAGAGGAGAGTGAAATTTTGCATGCCGGTGAAAAATCATTTTATTTTTCTTGATAAGAATGCCGCTTTCTTTGATTAGTGCAAGAAGTTGAGTAAATATTTAAGAAGCGAAATCGTATTTCTAGCCAAATTAGATGTTATGAATAAGGAGGTGTTTGAACTGAAAAATATTCCAGTTTCGGAATTTTCTGATGTGTTTTCTGAGGAATTACCAGGGTTGCCACCAACTCGAGAAGTAGAGTTTGGGATTGATGTACAACCTGGTACAACTTCTATACATAAATCTCCTTACAGGATGGCTCCTAAAGAATTGCAGAATTGAAGCCAAAGAAGATGTGACAAAGGATTTATTCACCAAAGAACTCACCATGGAGTGCACCGATATTTGTTAAGAAAAGGATGGGTCTATGCGATTATGTGTTGATTACTGGAGTTAAATAAAGTGACAATCAAGAACAAGTATCCACTACCGAGGATTGATGATTTATTTGATCGTTGGAGGGAGCCATCAGATTTTCCGAATTGATTTGAGATCCTGATATCATCGTTAGAGTTAAAGTCGATATTTTAAAACAAATTTTTGGAACCGTGTATGGACACTATGAATTTCTTGTTATGCCATTTGGTTTAACTAATGCTCCGCAGCCTTTATGGATTTAATGAATCGTGTTTTCAAGCCCTCTGGACTTTGTTATCATCTTTATTGATGATATTCTCGATTTATTCTAAACCGATGAAGAGCATGCAAATCATTTGAGGATTGTTTAGAATTGTTAAGACAAAATCAATTATATGCCAAATTTTCAAAATGTGAATTTTGGATGCACAATGATTTAGGTCACATTATCGCTGGCGAGTTTCTGATCCTCAAAAGTAAAAGCAATTTTAGAATGGTCCGCACCAAAGAATGTTACAAGTTCAGCTCGGGCTTGGGTTATTACTGAAGTTTGTCAAGAGATTTTCTCATATTGCAATGCCTCTAACTAATTTATTGAGAAAGGATATCAAATTCCAATGGACAGCTGAATGCGAGCAGAGTTTTCAAGAATTGAAAAAGCATTTGACCACCGCCTTGCAATTATTCCATCGTGGACGAGGATTCCAAATATTTAGTGATGCATCTTTAAAAGGTCTTAATGCGTAATCGTAAGGTAATTGCTTATGCTTCGAGACAATTAAAACCTCACGAAAGAAATTATCCCGTGCATGATCTAGAATTAGCAGCTGTGGTTTTTGCTCTTAAAATTTGGAGACATTACTTGTATGGAGTGAAATGCGAAATTTTTACTGATCATCAGAGTCTTAAGTATATCTTTACACAAAAAGAACTGAATCTAAGACAAAGAAGGTGGCTTGAGTTTATTAAAGATTATGATTTAGACATTCAGTATTGTCCAGGTAAGGCTAATGTGGTAGCTGATGCATTAAGTCGCAAAGGAAATGCCGTTGATTATTACTCAAAAGTCGAGTTAATCGAGAATTCGAGGCTCTAGAAGTTAGAAAATTCGGATACTGGCATTTATCTCAAATGACAAGGTAATCAACTTTATTTGACGTAATCAAAGTCGCATTTAAACCGGATCGTGGATATCGAAATTCATTGAACAAATCCACGGTCGAAGCAAGATTTTATTGTAGATGGGAGGTATTATTCTAAGAATTCACAATTATGGATACCGGTGATGCGAGTTGAGACATGAAATTTTACTGAAGCTCATCGTGCGGGATATACTATTCATCCGTGTAGTTCAAAAATGTATAAAGATTTAAAAGCAAAGATTTTGGTCGTATGAAGAAAGACATACCGAATATGTCTCTACGTGTCAAGCTTGATTGTTAAAGCTGAGCATCAAAGACCCGGTGGATTGTTACAGTCCTTACCTATACCTGAGTGGAAATGGGAAGAAATTGCAATGGATTTTGTTATGGGATTTCCTAGATCTAGGCAAGGTCGTGATAGTATCTGGGTTGTTGTGGATAGATTGACCAAGTCAGCTCATTTCTTACCCATTAAAATGCATGATTCGTGATAAATTGTCCGATTATATGTTAAGGAAATTGTAAGACTTCATGTTACCAAAGTGATTGTCTCTCAGAGATGGTAGATTTACTTCCAGATTATGGCAAGGAATTCAGAGAGGTTTGGGCACACGCTACACTTAAGTACGCTTTTCATCCTCTAATCGATGGACAATCGAAAAGAACAATTCAAGTCCTGAAGATTTGTTGAGGTTATGTGTTTTAGATTTTGAGGTAATGGAAGATCATATTCCTATGATCGAAGTTTGCTTACAATAGCTACCAATCTAGTATTCAAATGGCTGCATGAAGCATTATATGGTCGAAAGTGTAACTCATCGAGTCGGTCATGGAGAAAGACAAACTTCAGTCTTAGGTCCAAAGTTGGTCGATTGCTAGAGAAAATTATTAATCGTGGATAGATTGATCGCCGACCATGAAATATTACGATTTAAAGCACCGAATGTAGAATTTCAAGTTGGAGAATTTATATTTTGAAAGTCAAACTATGAAAGGAATTAGTAGATTTGGTCAGAGGTAAATTGAGCCCTAGATACATGGGACCTTTTGAAATCATTGAAAGGATCGAATATGGCTTACTTTGCCTTACCCATTGACTTGGCAACATTCACAATGTCTTTCACATTTCAATGTTGAGAAAATGGATCACGATGTGAAAGAAGATTCCATACAGTTTGAAATACAACCAGATTTGACTTATGTATTGGAACCAGAAAAGATTTTAGAATTTGATGTCAAGAGATTACGAAATAGACAAATTTCCTATGTTAAAATTAAATGGAAGCACAGACCAATCAAAGAAGCTACTTGGGAGGTTGAACAAGAGATGAGGCAGAAGTTTCCCTTCCTGTTTGAATGATTCAGAAGAAATTTCGAGGACGAAATTTTTGTTAAGAGGGGGAAATTGTAATATCCCATTTAATTAATTCCTAATTAAGTTTTGTTTAAGCTAATTAACTATGTAGCATTCCGTAGCAATCCACTTTACTGCATGCAACGATGGATTAAGCCTCAGCGTTCGGGATCGAAGGTAATTCTATTTCCTTCCGCTTTCATTTCCTTTCGATTGAGATCGAGACCGCTCGCTCCTTCGATCGACGGATTTCCTCCTCCTTTCCTTCCTCGGCTTCGAATCGGCGCTCCGTGACGAACGCGAGCCGCCCCTTCCTTATTTCGGCTTCTCCCGACATTGAACGGCGACGAACCACGATCCGTTCCGCGTCGGCTTCACCCGGAACCGCCGCTCTCTTCATCGCCTTCGCCGTCGGCCTCGCTATCCGCGACACGATGGCGTCGGAAACGCCGCAGTGTATGTTAAAGACGCAGGAAAGTCAATCGCCGGTTGAAATGAACCGATCTTCTCGTGGAACCGATCGCTCTACAGGAATTCTGCTCGCCGATCGGGAAACTTAGGAAGTTTTGTTGCTAATTTCTTTCCCTCTCCTTTTCTTTCGCCTTTCTTCGGCATTGAAATGCGTGTTTGAAGGGTTAAACCATTTTGCTATAGTGAGTGGTAGAATTGAGGGGAGATTTGATTGGCGTGTTTGCTAATTTTAGTTTATTGATTGAAGGGTAATTAATAGTGAAGTTAGAGATTTCTTTGAGATTACTTTGGAGTCGACTGTTTCCAAAGCTTATGAGGAGACATCCCGTGTAAGATTGCAAGATTTTAGGTTAAGTTACTTATGAATTTTCAATGTATTAGAAGGATTTAGAAGAGTTATTTCATTATAGGTTGTGTACCGAGGAGAGATCGGCACATCATGACATCACCTGACAGAGACATTATTGCTAATGTAATTTCTATGCCTATGTATGCCATCGCTTTCTACCGCACTTTCAGATAAATTGTATGAATGACATAGATTTCTGTCATATTGAATGTACGTCATATTGAATGTAAATACAAATATTTAGTATTTGACCTTGATAGCTTAGTTTGTTGATTTCATTGAGCATATAGAAATGTTTTACATGTTAAATGCGAATGATAAACAGAAATGTCGGAAAATTGTGGGAAGGCTATACGAGATCAAGCAGATAGGCAAAAGTTCGACGATGAGCTCGATTAGGGGATAAGTATCCCGACTCGCATTTTGAGATTGGTGTTAGTCGTCCAACCGGTGTGTGGGGTCATAGTATGTAGTATGGTTCGAACCCGCTTTACCTACATTGTTTTAGTCGAGGGGCGACACTTATGAATGAAAGTCAAAACCTAAGCAATTATAAATGACATTTCTAGAAAATGAAAATGATTTGATATAACTGAATCAAATGAAAATCACCTTGACATTGATTGATACGATGAACTTACAAAGATATTATTGATATTGTTACATTTCTACAAAGACTTACATATTGTTCGTACAATGTACATTACTGCAGTATAGTTTACCTACAGTTTTACCAGCTTGCAAATTTACATATACATGCACGTTTGCCTCTACTGTCTTGTACTGAGCTTGTTTTAGCACTCTTGTCTCACTAAGCTTTTAGCTTATGATGTTACTGTTGAAAATTTCAGGAAAAGACGAGCTGGGTAGAAGCTAGTCTGTTTTGTTGAATTGTATAGTTTTGGGAAGCTTAAAGGCTTTTCAATGCATAAATTAAATGTCTTTAGCCTCAGTATTTATTTAAAGATTTCATGCTTCCAAAGATTTGTGATATGAATTAAGTTAAGTATATGAATTGTAAATAGTTTAGTGATGATTTGATTAGATACACCTTTCACTTGTTCGCTCAGAGCACAGTGGAACATGTCGGTGAAATTGTCCAATCGAATCCTATTCTCGTTCCACTTCCTGACAGGATAAGGGGTCATCGTGTGACATCATGATTCAGCCAAAATTGATTGCAACAAATGGCTCAAGTTCATTCCAAATCACTTGTTGAACTTGACCAAAGCTATGATTGAGCCCAAGTTGACCAATTGGTCAACTTGACCCAACCTAGCCCAAATTGACCTAAAAGGTCACATTGACTAAAATTCAAATTAATTCTAAATTAAACCAAATCAAAGCTTACAATCACTTTTAATCAACCAATTGAACTTGACTCAACATCTAACTCAACCTAATTTAGTCAAATTAGTCGACTTGACCAATTTGACCCTTATGAATCCAAATGAGTCAAATTTAAACCTAAGCCAAACCATACCAAATTAATCACACCGAAATATTTAAAATCATGATTTAGACCTAACCCAAGCCTTCGTTTGACCCAATTTAACCAATTGGTCAATCTAACCCAATTTAACCCAAATGAACCCATTTGACCAAATGAAGCCAAATTACTTCAAACCAAACGATGGGACCTTAGGAGCTGGCTAGACCTAACCCATTCCCAAATCAGTCTAAGACCCAGTGGACCTCACCCAAGGGGATAAACTAAGGTGCCTAGCTCTTTTACCTTGGATTCTTGCCTAAATTGGTAAAGTCCACCCTTATCTCCCCATGACAGCCATCAAACTTCTTAAAAAGAGCCTTCCTAGAATCCCTAGCCCAACCTAAGCCACTCTAGAACCTGTCATGGACCAAAGGAACCAACCCAAGTGCCTCACCTCCATGGCCAAACCCACGACTGCTTGGGGGAAAAATGGCAACCCCAACTTCCCAAATTAGGCCTTGAGCCTCCTGCCACACACTCCCCTAACAATGGCATGCCATGTGGAGTCAAAGGTGACAGTTCCAGCAGGCCGACGGAGGCGCATGGGTCAAAAATTGTCTACCAATCCCGTCCGTCCATCACACTTAAATTGAGGGGTACACACCCTCAATTCACAAAAAAAAAAAAAGATGAGAGAGCTTCGTGAGACTCCCTAGAGTAATTTCAAATTCTCATAGAGCTTTCCCAAGGCTTTCCCGAGCTCCCTTGATCGACATTTCTCCTCTGCGTGCAAAGTCAAACAGGGCATCCCCATTCTGAGCAATACTCCCTCCTCACTTCACCAAACCCAAATTCTTTTTACCCACACCCTCACCACACCTCGTCGAGCTCAATCGAATCATTTCCCAAGCTTCCAAGCCACAGGAAGTGCAACTTCGATCAAGATCGATTGCCATTGAAGAGGAGCTTAGTCGACTGAGCAACGCACTTCAAATCAAGATCAGATTTTTTCAACGGGGCTTCATCTCTACCAGACGAAGCTACCTCTATAGTTTGAAGCACTAGTGATAGCCTCTAGCTAGGTAATTGTTCAAAATCATAGTTATAGGTGATTTTCAGTTGGTATTTTTTGAAGGGAATTGTGATCCCATGCAATTTTGACCGTTGGATATGCACCCCCTCCTTTCGAAGGTGTGGGATCGTTTTGATCCCAATCCAAGCCCGGGTGAGCTCGGATTGAATGGGGAATGAACGGTGTTCATCATCACTCGTGAAAGAGAAGGATCATGTGTCATTTGTTCCGCGCGGATTGAATGGACTATGATCAAATCATAGATCCTGTAATTCTTAGCCTAAATCACGGGTTTAATCACAATCGACCGAGAAAAAGACCCTCGAGTCAACGCCGGATGACAACTAAATAGCCAATCGCCGTGAGGAAAGAGCGTCAGCGTACCACTTGGCCCGACGGGATTAAGGGTTTAATTAGGGTTATTTAATTGGTTTTTAATACAGAAACTTCCTAAAATCATAACTAATTGTAGAAAAATTCAAAAAAATATAAACTTAGTCTCTATTTTGAAGATATTTTAGGAGAATCTAGAAAATTATAATTACTTGATTTTGAACAGCGACTTTAGCTTAATTAGGATTTTATCAAAAATCTAATTAGTTTAATTACACCTTAATCAATCGCTCAATTAATCTCAAAAATTTTATGGATATTTAGGGGGATGACCTCTGCCTCCCCTATTTTTTGTTATTTTATTGACTGATTAATTAGGAAAATTATTTGGGTAAGCCCTAATCACTCTCTTAATCCAATTAGTTGTAATTAAGGGATGAACAATAGCTTGATTAATTATTTGAACATAATTATCCCTGTTAAACAGTAAGATCACTTAGGGAATATGATTGTCAACATTTTTTCTAATTTATTTCCTAAGTATTCATTACCTTTAAAAATTAAATTAATTAATGGGTTAATGGATTGATTAGTTGATTAATCAAGTGATTAGAGCTTCAAAATGAGCGAATCAAAACCTAATGGAATGATTGAATGGTTTAAGGATTAGGATTGGGGCCTTGCCCTTGATCCTTTCTCCTATGTTAATTTTATCATTCAAATTAAAGCATAACTAAAATATTTAATCAATTCATTAATCTAATGAAATCAAAATTAAAAAATTCATCTAACCTAAGCAACCTTTAATTGATTTATTTAGCCTTGGGTGTTCCAATAACCCAAGGTGAGAGATAATAAAATTATGATTGGCTCATATGTGTAAGAAAATCATAAGAGTAATGTGAGATCTCAAGTTTAATTAACTATTAATCATAAGCCAATTGCATTAGCCCATTTCATTTCATTTCTAGAGCATTGTAAATTTACTTTTCATGTGATTGCATATCATATATTGGCTTATTATTAATTAGTTAATTAACTTAAGGTGATATATAAGAGATATTAATTCATTTTAATTCATATCTTAACCTAATCAAAACATAAAATCAACCTAAATATTTTTTCATTAAACCAAACTAATTTACACATGGAGAGGTTAGATTAGCAAACCCTTCTCATATTTCCTAAGTCAAATCAAATTCAAAGATAAAAATGTCTTTAAAGAATTTTAATTCATTTCAAATAACCTTATTTAATATGATTGTCTTTAGGGATTAATTAGGGTGAATGAAATCATGTGTTTATATTAATTTGTTTCTTTCTAATCATGCTAAATATTATTTGCCATGTGAAAATCATGCATTCATTTCTCTTGAAAATTAATTAAATAAAATGTTTCCTTTTTATGTCAAATTGCATGTGTTGGCTAAAATTAAAGATACGAGTGGCTATTATCACTATTAAATTAAAAATAATCTTCAAAATCTATAAATCAAATATTATAAATGAAATAATGCTAGTTACAAATATTTATAAGCTTGCATGTGATGATAGTATAATATGTATAATGTTAAATTCTCTTTCCCTACTTTAATATGGATACATATAGGATTTGCAAGTATATAGTTCATTTGAAAAGAAAATGACACTTGTTTAAATCTATTCCTATGCATTTCCCTATTAAGACCTAGGAAGAATTTCACATTGCACATGTAAACCATACAACTAAATCAAACATAATTTCTTGCATGATTTCTTATCCATTTGGTTCTTTGTACATTCATATGCATTTGAAAAAAAAGTGGTATATTAGATTATCCCGATCAGAGACTTTAAGTAGCCCTAAGTAGGTCTTACACCTGTAGAAAATAATGGCAGCATCTCACTTAAAACTCTTATACATATGCATGTGTGATGTATAATGAAAGAATCAAAAAATTAAAACAAATAAAACATAATTTTTGCATGGATTTTCTTATCCTTGTAGCTATTCATACATTTACATGTATCTAAGAAAAGTGGTATATTAGTTTGGACATCCCGGGGCTGCAAGGCTTTAAGTAGCCCTAAGTAAGTCTTGTACCTTACGCCCCTGGTGTAGAAAATAATGGCGTCATATTCACTTATAACTTTTATACATGTGGATGTGCATTTAGCTAATGGATGAAAAATCCTCTTTCTACATAATAAAGACATGCATTCATAATTCAATCAATAAATGAAACATTTAAATTCAAAAATATATTTCTTGCATTCATCATCAAAGTATGCTAATTTACATTACATGTATGGTATGCTTAGATTGTGCATATGTATGGTATACATGATATAAAGAAATGAATGGGTGTGTGTTATGTGATAGTAATCCACCATAACTAATCCTAAGATGCATTTCTTATTGAATATGGCTATTTAGAATGAATCTAAACTTAGTATTAATTAAAACACATAATAAATCATTCACTAAAGGAAATTCATTAATCAATTTACCTTAGAAATTACTTAAGGTAGGGATAAAAGAGAGACCCTCCATCTCTTTCTTCTCTTTATAACACTTAGTTGCTAAGTGTAGGCTATATGAAATAAAAGAAAACACTAAGTAAAATCCTTAAATCAATTAAACCACTTAAAGAGAAATCAACCCTTTATAAATTAAATCCCCCACACTTAGCAAATCATAACCCTAAAGCCTAGTTAGGACATACCACACTGGCTCTAACATATGCACATTAGGCTAAGTCACAACTTCTAGCTTTATGTTACGGTAGTGCTTGGTTTGATAAAGTTGATTTTGTGATGTATTATTTTAGACTAGATGTTAGGGTGTATGTGCGTAGCTTGAATGTTAGGTCGATATTAGCCTAATCATGTTTTATGCAGGGGGCTATGTTAAAGGGGCCGCTGTAAAAAAAAATATATAAATGCTTTTTGTTGTGTAGGTTGCTTAGCCCCTAAACATAGCCCAAGTTAGGACAGGTGGACTTGGTTACCCATGTGTGAGGTGCTAAGTACAAATTATTCCTAAAACTGCTTGGGTTGTATGGTGTGTTTAGCTAACATTTATTTTGCAGGTGTAACTAGATTTACTTTCCTTCATTTTAATATAACTTTTGCATTAGGATTATGATAAGTGTTATGGGGGTTAAGGATGAGCATTGGTTATAAGACTATGTCTTATATACCATGTGATGTCTTTGGAGCAAACTACATTCTACTCAAGCCAAAATAAAGAAATAAATGGAGCAAATCAAAAATGAAGAAGTGAAAGGTAAAGAGTGAAGAATGGAGAATGAAGAATGAAGACCCCCATAACACTTATCACTTCATAATTATAATTTATTCTTTCATTATACCGAGATGTATAAGGGTAGAGCTCGACTACCCACATTTCTTTCTTGTGCGGCATACCCAATGACCTTTTATTCTTTTGCGATAGTTTTATAAAATTGTGTGATATTTTGTTTAGCCCGCGCATTAGAAATAGCATGCCTTTTCATAATTTCTTATGATTGGTGATTGTGTGGCCTATGCGATTTCATAGAATAAAATAAATTTTCTATCACATTAACAATTCAAAACTAAAATCTTAAAATAATTCATAACCTCATATAAAAGCCTAAGAATTAAATCAAGATAATCAAATTCTTAGCAACCCCTTAGCTGGATGATTGAATGTATAATATCATGCATATCATATTCTTTCGCTCTTGCTAAGAGAGGGCTTCCATTTGTGCCAGAGAATAAAGGCTTAACTTGTAAGAGTCTGTTGACCTCCACATACGTGCCATAAGTCGAGTCAAGCCCACAAGTCTAATTCGATGGACTTCGAAAGCGATAGTGCGCAAATCGGGGATCAAAATACACTGGATGTCACCGAAAATGGTCGAAACAACATTCGATCGATAAACGGAGTTCACCGTTGCGTTCAGAAGATCAAAATTGATCAAAATATAAATATCATAAAATCTAACAATCAATCGATTAAGCGCTCGAGCTATCAATGTGTCGACGAGCATATCGGAGTTGGGAAGCTGTGATGATGTCCGAACGACCTCCGTTCATGAAATTGATCATATCGTTAGCTTCAAAATATTAAAAACTATCAAATGAGACTATTCACGCTCAATTCAAATGAGGTCATGCCAATGTTGAATAATCAGAAGTGACAGCATGCAAATCGAGGCTGAAATACACTATGCACCGCCAAAATCAATCCAAATGACCTCCGATCGATGAACGGACTTTTCATCGCATTCAGAATGTCAAAATTAGCCAGGATATAAATATTGCACAACTTTATGATCAAATAGCCGAAGTCGCCAACCACTCAACGCATTACACATAACAAGGTCGAGGGAGTGACGGGATCAAAATTGTAAAATTGATCATGTCATTGGCTTTGAAATGTCAAAATCTATCAATTAAGACTATTCTCACTTAATTTGGATGAGTTTGCATGAAAATCGAGCGCTAGAAAGCGATGATGCACATTTTGAAATAAAATGGACTCAATTTGGTGCTGACTCATACCAAAGGGCCTCCGATTGCGAAACGGACTACACCATTGCGTTTAGAACAACGAAATTACCTTCAATTGATATAGATATATTGACTATGTGTATTTACCAGTGTGAAATCCAAATTAAAATTGTTTAAACCAATTTAAAATTTATTAAAAATCCTTAAATTACCCTCCCCCATGCAAAAAAATTGTTCCCCCTATTTTCATGATCTCATTCAAAATAAAAAGGAAAAAATTGCACTCACTCTCTCCTCATTTCCAATTCCTGTTTCTCTCATGCATTCCCCCTCTCTACACACAAGGTAATTCTCCTCCCTTTTTTTTCTAAATTTTCCTCATGGTAAACCAACATCTCATATGCGCTCGCCAACCCGTCAAAACCACGCCACGTGAATCCCGCTCCACCAACCGCGATAGTGGGTGTAAATGAGTCAAACATGAATGAGCTGAGGCTTTGTTAGTTGCCTGCTTTACATTTGTTTGTGTTCTGTTCATTTAAGCTTGATGAATGTTTGTTAAATAAGGCTCATTTATTTTGTTTGCTCAAATCAACTCGATTTCAGCTCGTGAAGAAGTTCAAAATAGGCTCGAATTTATCAAATTAAGTACTAAAATTAACTTTTTTTAAATTTTGAATAATTATAACAAAAAATTTTAGATATAATTTTACAAATAAGAAAAAAACACAAATCTATATACCAATTTTATTAATATTTAATATTTTTTGAAATTTATAATATGCATTCCACATAAAATTTTTCAAATGAAAGACATGCAAATACAATGATACAATCATACAAAAATATAAAAAAAATGTTTTATTAAACTAGATAAAGAAATATAAAGTCCTTATAGGGGATAAGGCTCAAATATCTAATGCTCTAGGAGCTACAAGAAGATTAAAGAGTTTAATCCCCATCTAAATATAAAAAAATAGAAAATAAGAAAAGCTAAAGAAAGGTAAAAACTGGAAAAAAAAAAAAAAAAACAGCAACCTATGAAGAGAGCTTCAAAAGATCACAGACAGAAGCCAAGAGAATTGTGGATTAACACAACACCTTCAAACTTGCAAGAAGTAGAAAATGATTTGCAAAAAAATACTTGAGAAAATAGTTAATGAAGAGAAAAAATATATAGATATGATCTATAAGAGAAGACATAGATGACTCAGCTCGTGAGTAAAAAAATATTCATTTAATTATCAACATAAGGGCAACAAATTAGTGAGCATCCAACTTCCAAGAAGGGTGACAATCACAAAAGATGCTACCACCAAAGAAAAGAATTTTAAGATCATCATACCATCATAGCCATATATAGCATTATAAACAATAAAGAAACAACATCGCAGAGGTAACTTACCGCGATGATGTTACTTTTGTTATTTATTCTAGGCTATCAAAATAAAAGAGACTATGAAAAGGCACCATGGTCCATGGGTGGGTTATCAAAACAAGTTTAATACAAGAAAGAGTAACATCCAATGAGTCAATCAATCCCATGATCCTCATAGAATGATAAAAACAACAAAAAGCAAGTAAGAAACCTTCAAAGTTCAAAGTTCAAAGTAACTTAGGCTTTGCAGTCAAAGCAATAAGCCAACAACAGCCAAGTAGGCAAGTAGCCAACAATTCTAGAAAAAAATAACAATAATACAAGTATACTGAAAGTGAGAACAGGCTGAACAGCCAACCAAGTTACCAAAAGTACCAAACCTGAAACTCTGTCTGAAAGAATCAACAAAAGCAACCATCAATGGCTGGATAGAAATGAAATGAAACACAATAATAAGTCAAAATTCTCTGATGCCATATGCCCATAGCATAGCAAATACTCAATCACATGATTCACATCTAACATCTAACAGGCTATCTATTATAAGAAGTTGTTGACTTGTAGTCTTGCATATTTAAAACAGCAAAACAGTAGTTGAATGAAAATAGCAAAACAACCAAACATCATAGAATGATAGAACTGGGCAGTGGGTAGTGGAAATGGGCAGTGTGTAGTGGACAGTAGTTTAGTGGCAGTGGATACTACAGCAGTTGAATATTTGAATGAAAAGATAGAAGTTTTTTGTAGCTAATTGTAAGCTCTACAACTAGTAATGCCTGAAGCATGCTTAATATCATCCTAAATGCCGAGCAAGAAAAAAGATCATAGCAAAGAGGAAGTAGCCAATAATTCCAGGAAAAAAAATAGTACAAGTATATTGTACACAACAGCACCATTCACCAAAATGTAGAATAGCCCACTGGAAGCTAGGAGGATGCAAAAAAGGTATTAATAAGTCTAATTAAACAATCTAGAAAAAATAGTACTAATCAAAGCAAAGAGGCTGCAAGCTTGCCAAAAAAAACGGAACCATTTTAGGTCCACCGAGAAGTGAGAACAGGCTGAACAGCTAAACAAGTTATCAAAGTACCAAAACTAAAACTCTGTCTAAAAGAATTAACAAAAGCAACCATCAATGGCTGGATAGAAATGAAATGAAACACAATAATAAGCCAAAATCTTATGATGCCATATGCCCATAGCATAACAAATACTCAATCACATGATTCACATGAATCACATCTAACAGCCAATAGGTTATCTATTATAACTTATAAGAAGTTGTAGACTTGTAGTCTTGTAGAATTAAAATAGTAAAACAAAAGCTGAATGAAAATAACAAAACAAAATAACAACATAAAATGATAGAACTAGGCAGTAGTCTAGTGGAGTCAGTGTACATCAGTTGAATGAAAATATAGAAGTTTTGAAACTAGAGAGGCTCACATTTAATTACAGCACATATGTAACATGACAATGATATAACCTTGTACACTCTATATGGTTGCACGTTTTACTTTAACATGCCATTCCAAATATAGAGAGACAAATGTTGGAACACAAAAGTATTCGATGCTCATTAATCATCATCTTAAAATCCCACATAAGGTTGACAAATTGCATACATCCAAACCATAGAGGATCAATTAAAAAGTATCTATTCAAATTTGCATATTTTACCATAAATATAATCCTCTATAGGGTTATATGCAATAATGACAAACCAAAACAAAGTCAACAAACAACGAAGCAACATTTACCTATTTGAGCATTTTAAATCATCATAGCCTCACACATATAATTCTTCAGCCAAAAAAATAATTAGGATAAAATAATATTAAGCAGTAATTCATAAATTTAAATCAACCCAAAGCCAAACAATCCATCAACTATCATCAACATAAGTGTATAACCAAATATATAAAATAAAAAACATGAAAAGTATTTGCAATTAAATGTATTAGAATGAAGAAGCACCCAATGGAACACAAGCCTCTTCTTGCTCATGAATCACCCAATAGAACACCCAAATTTTCCTCCTCCAACATTTCTTGTTGTGAAAAAAAATTAAAAAATATTAGAAGCAAAATAGATATAATGAAATAACAATATTAAATTGCATGGTACTGTATTGAAGTAATGAAGAACTTACCAATGGTGTTTTAGCATTTAGTTGGGATGATCTGATCCAATTAGATACACAAACTAATGCATTAACTGTCTTGGAAGATAAACAACTTCTATAATCATCAAGCACCCTTCCACCAACACTAAATGCATATTCAGAAGCAACAGTTGTTATTGGAATTGATAAAATATCACGAGCCATTCTAGACAAATATGGATGTTTCAATGTGTTCATTTTCCACCAATCCAAAATATCAAATTGCTCAGTATTGCAAATAAATAATCCTTCCTCAAGATACATAGTGACTTAGAAATAATGAAACCATGACATAACAAAAATCTTTAAAACTCAACATACAATCAAATCAAGATGTGCCAAGAGGATCTATAATGACGAAGAAGAAAACCCCACATTGATAGATTCATTCATAAACAATAGAAAAACTCTTTAAGCATATATTGCATGTATTTCCTAAAGAGCCTTCAACATATGTAATTTGAGAATCGTTCATGTAATTCATAGATCTTAGAAATGTAAACTAAATGAATTTTAACTTTAAACAAGGATCAAAATCAATGTGACATTAGTAGGTTACACTAATATTTATCAAATTTTATTTTCATAACTCGCCATTTTCTAATATACTCATCTTGTGATCTAGATTCTTTCCATAAGCTTCTTAACATGCATTACTTGGCCAAAAATATTTGATGTTGGATAAGATGTGCCAAAAATTGTTTGAGTGACATTATTAAAAATTGATAAGAACTTTTTGATTTTTTCATACCTCAACCAATCAGAATCTAGTGATACCCACTTGTAATTTGAATCTCTAACTGCATAATGAGTTAAGACAGTACGATAAATAAAAGCAAACTCAAGAATCATATAAGTTGAATTCCAACGTGTTGGCACATCAATACAAAAAGACCGTGACGTAGGAACACTTAGCTGTTTTGCAATCTTAATAAATTTGTGTAGACTTGCAGGAGATTTTTTGAGATATTTAACTGACTCCCTTATATTATAAATTATATCATGCACTTCTTTCAAACCATCCTGTATCATTATATTCAATATATGTGCACAACACCTGATATGAAGAAAACGACCATGAAAATGTAATTTTTCTCTTGAATCAAAGTTATTTTCAAGGCAAGAAGCTGCAACATCATTGTTACTAGCATTATCAAAAGTAATTGAGGAGACTTTATCTTCAAGATTCCATTCTAACAAATAGTCACATATAGCATCACAGATGAAAGTCCAAGTATGAGGAGGGTCAAGTTCAATAAAATTAATAATCATTTTCTGGATCTTCCATGACAAATCAATGAAATGAATAGTCAAACACATATACCCTATTTCGATTTAGATGTCCAACATCGATGTTAATGAAACTCTCTGCAAACCGCTAAGATAAGTATTAAGTTTTTCTTTCTCAACATCATAAATCCGCATGCAATCATTTTTTATGGTGTTTCTATTTAAGTCATAGTTAGAATTCAAATATTTTAATAAGATATTAAACCAAATGTGCTCTACCATCATAAAAGGATATTCATGGACAATAATCATCCTTGCAATAATTTCTCGACCTACCTTGATCATAATTTTAGGATCATGAAAAATAGAAATGCCAAATTCATAGCAACAGGAGTCATGCTCTAAAAATACGCAAGAACACATTGTCACATTGAAACTAAACACTAAAGAAAGCGAAAACAATATCACGCCTCAGATTCACAAGAATCACAAACAACAGAGGCTCCCATAGACCCATACGACTATACAAGAGGAGTCATGCTCTCACATAATCGCAATAACCATAGATTGGTGAAAGGCCACAAAGATCGGAGATGCGGGCATACCGAGCGTATAGGTTGAAAAGTAAAGGAAATCAGAAAGAGTCGACATGACTCAAAAAACCAAGAATGAGAGAGAGGGACAGAGTCACAAAGCCATAGAAGATCAGATTCACATATAAGACTCTCCACTTGCTCGATACACCAAACGCCACGGCCACGCAATGACTCAAGAACAAAAGAAATCCGAGGCAGGACTTGGGAGGAAAGGATTGTGGATTGTGGACTGGAGTGCTTATCACTACCGCTGCTCATGTCGGCCGAGATGACTCTGATGAGGAGAAGTGGAGATTGGAGAACTCAGAGGTAGAGAGGCTCAGAGGAAGAAGAGAAGAACTAGGGAACGAACGAACGCTCAAAATGCTGGCCATTGAAAGCCAAAAGACTTAAGAAAAGTAGAAAATAGTAGAATTCGAATCGCTTGGAGAAGCCTAATAGGCTTTAAACCTTAAAATAAATTATGAAATAAGTTACACAGTTATGCAATCTAGAATCGCTCAAGCTCACCAAATCACTTTATCGAAATAACACGAGCGAACAAATTAAATTCGTTTCTCTTTTGAAAGGAATTTTTTTGTTTATGTTCGGCTCATTAGTTTAACAACGAACACGCTAATTTTTTCAACATGAGTCGCTCAAACACCTATTTTGATCTCTAGACTTGCGATCCGCTTCCACAGACTGCTTTCGACATCCAACTGACCCAATCACGGCTTCCACTTTGCTCGAGCTCTCGACCGGCTGACTGAGCCGACTCCGTTGCCGAATTGCCCCGCTTATCCGCTGATCCGCCGCTAAACTCTTTTCGTTTACGCTCCATGGCCATGGCTGCCGCCGTATCGATCCAACAGGGGCCCCGCTGCTCCACAAAACCACTCCTCTATGGACTCAGCGATCCGGTCTTCATGATCTCATCGGTCCGCTTTCCGTCAGGCCCATAGTGCCAGACGTCTCCACGCTTTTAAGTCTCATACTGCTTGCAAGGCTAAAATCGGAGCCTGCTTCTGCTGCACATGCAGGCTTCATTTTAGCTCTGCTGGAAATCTCATGCACCGCAGCCCCATTGCAATCTCCTTTCCACTACCACTATAGCTCACAAGCCCGCTCTCAGATCCACCGAAAACCTACACCCCATCAAGGCTAAAGAGCTCGAACCATCTAAATTTTATCATTTTTCTCCAGAATCGGGAAGAACATCATTAATAGGTGAATTCTTCTTCAATTTCAAGGCGTCTCTTCTTTACATCCCGTTTTCACTCACCGAAATCGGGGAAGAACATCATCAAGAGAATTCTTCTTCGGTTTCTGTGTCACACCCTCGCTTTCCCTTTTGTTTTTCAAGACCGGGAAGAACATCGCCAAGAGGCAAATTCTTCGATTTTCGATCTCACTCCTCGCTCTTTCCGCTCTTTCGCCACACGGGAGAAGAACATCACAAGAGGTGAATTCTTCTTCGATTGACGGGATTCTTGCTTTAGCCTTCCCACCTTCGCTTCGCCACAATCGGGGGAAGAATATCCTCAAGTGAATTCTTCTTCGATTTTCTACACACATCCTCACTTTAGCTCAGATTGGCCACAAGAATCGGGAGAAGAACATCTTCAAGAGGAATTCTTCAAACTCTTGCTTACATTCCCAATCACATTCCTAACCCCTCTTTCACGATATTGCAACTCAAAAATGCATCAACATATGTGATATGTGAATGAATATATATATATATATATATATATATATATATATATATATATATATATATATATATATATATATATATGTGTGTTCTTGAAGACCCCATTATGCTTAAGAGGCACGACGATGAAAAATAGGTGGTGTTGAAGACACTCCACCACGCTAAGTGCATATGGTCAATGATTGTTAGATGTCACCTAGATCTAAATAGCCAAAATTTTGTCTAATTTCTATACTTAAAAAAAGGGGGATGAATATATATTGCATCAGATGTCTTCTTTGAGGTCAAGGGAGGCTCTCAAGAGGCATGAGATGAAAAATTGGCAAGTGTCATAAGACACCACTACGCCAAGATGCACTAAAGAAGCCAAACACTCACGCAGCCTCACACAAGGATCACGGAGGTCAAAATTTTGTCTAAATTATGACTTAGAAAAAAAAGGAATGAATATATATTGCATTTATCTTAAGTTTAAAGGTCTGTGCTCAAGAGGCACGACGAGATGAAAATCGGCTACATGTAAGACACCACTGCCACGCTTAAAGCATCGAAGCCAAAATACCCTCGATGAACCTCCTATATGATGACGGAGACCAAATTACGTCCAATCTTTTGACTTAGAAAAAAAGGGAGAGCGAAATGAACTGACTTAAGAACGCTAAGTAAGGAAACCTGCAACTACTTTTAAAACTAAAATCATCAAACAAGAAAAAAGGGGGAGCCTTTAAAGAAAATTTTGTAAAGAATGGAACATTCATTTAAAATCTAAGTGAAATTTTGGGGGAGACTAATATTAAACTCACAAACTTTGGGGAGGCTGATATTAAACTCACAAACTCTAATTGCAATTATAGACTTAAATCAAGTAATGAGTGAGTTCTCTTTTTTTGTAGATTTCAATTAAACAAGCTTTAATTGGAATTTGAGACTAATACTAAACTCATAACAAACTTGCAATAAACTCAAAATCTAAGGATGAATCTAAATTGAGTTTAGTAACTCTCATATGAATGTGAAGGTGGTTACTATGCTAACTAATAAGTATGAGTAGGGCTGAAGCAATAAACACTGAAATCGACATAACTTATCAAAAGTGATTTATATTGAATATAGTCAAGTTGGGAGAATTGCAAAAACTCAACAAGTGAACTATGTGCAAATAATATATTAAACTACAATCTAAATCAAAATGCCTTCTTCGCCACCAAATATGCAATCCTTTGTACAAGTAGACAAAAGGCGATACTAAATCAAAATCAACAGAAATCATATGGCTTCCTTTGATCAAAAGTTAAGGAATTTCATTCTAATTATGATTTTATAAAACCAATGATTTCATTAATTATGAAATTAGCTAAGTCTTAAATACTCGCATGTGACACTACAATGCTTAAATTCAAGTATTTGAGGACGAGTTGCTTCCGCTTAGTCTAGATCGGGTCCTGCTAACAAAATCTAAAAAAAACTATAATAAGAATTTTAAATCAAATATCTAAAAATTGATTCGTTAGATGACAAGAGATTAATCCTCTGCTAGCGCCTCAGTTAGTGATCTAAAGCTCTTAAATATATTCAAATTAATCAATTTTTCTAATAAAATTAACTCAGATTAAATATCAATCTCTAAAAAACTATTTAAATGAAATCTAATCATTAAAAGCTTAAAGCAAACTCAATCTATCCATAATTCAGAAATAAACACAATATAAAGTCTTAAATACACTCGCATGGGCCCCGACACTACGTCAATGCTTAAATTCAAGTGTCGAGGATCTACGGTTGTTTCCCGCTTAGTTTTAGACTAGTCAAGTTAACAAAACCTAAAACCTATAATAAGAGTTTCAAATCAAAATATCTGAAACTTATCCAAGTGACTAATCTACCTGTTAGCAACCAAATAGAGTACATGATCTAAAGCTCTTAAATATATTCAAATTAATCAATTTTTCAAATCAAATTAAGTTTATTCTTTAGTCTTTAGAAGTAACAAAACCTAAAAACCTATAATAAGAGTTTTAAATCAGTGAAATGTCTGAGAAATTGATTTTGTCAGGTGACAGTAGATCTAATCCTTTGTTAGCAGCTAAATAGAGTTGACATGATCTAAAGCTCTTAAACATATTCAAATTAATCAATTGTTTAAATCAATTTTCAAATATCAATGTGAAACTGCTCAAATGAAACTCTATCACTATAAACTTAAACCAAACTCAATCTATCCACATTCTAATGCTTATTCTGACAAATTAAAAAAACTCTAGCTCATAAAGGAACCAATGTCAAATCAAGTATTTTTTTATGTTCACTCTTAATCAATCTCATGCTAGTAAGGATGGGACCCATGTCCTCTGAGGTTTGGCGAGCCCACAGATGAAGACAATTTACTAGATTCCTCGACTGGTTTAGCCAACCGACTCCATTATATTACGATCACGATCGTACTGATGCTCCAATGACTTTGCCCTCGAAGTCATGAATCATGAGTATACCCGATAGGCAAATAACTCTCTATCGACTTAATATTATTTCAGACAAACACCACCCCAAGTCTGATTTCTTGACGATGTAACTCATGTGTCGCCGAGGATCCTTCACAACAGTCGACTACCTCTTCTAACTAAGTGATAACCGCTGACGCCGGATGACTAACCACGATCGGACGCACGCATCATTCCCCAACCATCCTGGCTAGCAAATGATAAATTTCATGAACCTTAAATTTAAACTCTACATTGCTACTATAGTATTTATTCAACGATCTAATGACCAAATTTTAATCGAAAGTTCTCTCTCACTATGGAGGTAATTAACTAGTTTACATAGAAACCTTGAACCAGATCTAAAATCCTCACCAAATGAGGACAAAATCTCTGAGTAATGTCTTATCTACTATTCCATCTACCTTCTAAAAATTACACACTTAAATCATACTCTTCAATTAAATAAATCGAGAGGTCATATCAAGTTTTCGAGCCCACAGAGCCATCATGAAAAAATTTTTTTCTCATTTAATAACATTCTCATGCATTTAGAGATACAAAATCCTATACTGTGTCAAAATAAAAGTTCAAAAATCAAATAAACTTGATAAAATTTATTATTTAAGTCATGACTCATGCACATCTAGTCTCTGGAGTGTGAAAGACTTAGTTTTTTTTCTAAGTAAACAACATCCTAACCATCTTGCAAAGCATAAAACTTGTCTACATAGATTTAAACTCAGAGGAGTTAGTTGGTAATCTGCACAAATAAAGAAATGTAGTTTATTCTCTCGATAAACCATATGTCATTTTCACCTTAGATTTTTTGTTGCTGCTAAAGCTCCATAGATTTAGGATTTGAGATTGTTATTTTCCTCTGCGAGCTATAAGCATAAATCCTCACCTCGTAGACATTTCCACAATCTTGTATTAAAGAATTATAAGTCCTAGACTTCTAATAAAAATTCAATTCAAATGAATAAATCTTCTCAAATTCAAATGTAAAGCAATCATGATGATGATATGTCATGCTTCCTAGTATCATGAGCACTCTACTCATCTCCATTGGTTTCGATAAGAACTCTTCCTTTTGACCTCTTTAATTTTTTCAAAATATAACTAATTTGATACCCTATAATTTGGAGACAACAATCGTACTTTAATCAAGAGTAGTCTTATGATTCATTTCTCTTGTGATGTAATACTATGGAGATTTGTCTCCATAGGAACTTAACTAACCCAAATTTAAATAAGGCCTACTTTTTTTTTCATCTAAAGTGTGGAAAAATCTTGTATATAAGAATCATGCCTAGAGTCCTCATTGGTGATTAGTCCATTATAGAAAGGACTTCTATCTCTCGAGATAGTACACTATCACCCTAATGAATATATCTGTGGATCTACATGGTGTCCCCTCACAAAAACACACACAACACAAAAATAAACACCACAGGCCAGCTCTCTAAAAGATTGAAAATCCACTATTCTTTACTTATCTTGCATAAAATCCCGTCTTTTATAGCCGAATAAAACATGTCACAACAAACTTTCATTTCATAATGACATGACCTCCAAAGTACACCTTCAAGTCTTGCATTCTTGCTCTAGACCAGCTAGTAACACTTACTAAACTTCTCTTCTCATAGATTTCATCTACTCATCTCCAAGTTCATCTCCGACATGCCTCACTTGTGGGGTGTGTTAAGTACACTAGTGGTCACCATAAACCTATAACAAACTAATTCAATAGCAGTCAGTTGATTGTAACAAACTCCATCTATGCTATCTTTTCTATAACAATCTTTATATATATATTTGTACCTAATCACCTGACAATACAAGTGAATTATTTCTACACCTACCATAATAGACATTTAACAAAATTTAAGTGTTAGATATGTAAATGCATAAAAATTATGTGCTATGTATGAAATTTTCTTAAAATTTAATAAAATAGTCATCTTACATTGTGTAAGTGAAGCTAAAGACTTAATGGACTTAGTATGGTGAGATTCGATATTTAAAGTCTTGTCAGTGTTTGTGTATTATTATATATATTTTTTTCACAAATTATGCCTTTGCCAAAGGTCAAATTCTACTGAGTTAACCATGACAAGGTCATATTGTTGCACTACTTCCACAATGCACCAGCTGGTGGTTGAATAGGTCGATTGAATTTGATTTTATTCTTGTCCATGAGAGCATGGATCATTGCCTTCCTCTAAGACAACAAATAAGTGCTATTTAATTTGGTGGAAACAAACATATGTTTAGATTGATTGGAATGATAAATTTAGTTTGTTTTATGGATCCATACCAAGGATACCATTGGTATTAGAGTGGTTGATGAGAGTACGTTGTGATGACCCGTATAAGCTATCACCTCACCAAATGAACAATAAATGAATAAGTGAATCTATTTAAGATTATAGCGTGCCTGAATTTATCTGCATCAGTAACACAATAACAACTTGTTATTTTACATAAAATAATTACTTAGGCCATTTGGACTATTATTTTACTTTCAGCCCAGTGCAAAAAAAAAGGGAAAAAAATAGAATCTCTTTGGGAACTGCTGTAGCCCGGATCCTTCCATGATTTGCCAAACTCAGTTAAGAGAAGTGGTTTTTTTGATAACATTGCTGGCATCGAGCCACTTGTTCAGGAATTGAAGTTGGGATTGATCAGTTGAGCTTGGTAACCTGAGAATGGCCTCAGAGATCAATTATAAAATCAAAATAACCAAATTGGCATATGGAGTAAATGGAAATAGAAAAATAAATAATCTAAAGCATATGAGATGACAAAATACCAAAGTTTAATTAGAACATCATAATTCTGAACTCTGAAAAAAAAACTTGTATTTTTTTATGATTTGCAGCAGGCAAGACAAGCCATTTTTTTTCACCATTGAAACCATTGTCTCTACCTTAACAATATGGACCAAACTGCACAGATTCAGAAGATTTTAATACCCCCATTCTCCATATTCCATCTTTAGAAGTTTGGTGAATTATTTGTCATTCAATGTTTAAGAAAAACATATTTAATAAAATCAATATTGAACAGAGAAAGATGACAGCAGTGCCTCTATCTAGCTCACCAAGCAATGCTTAAGCATTGCAATTAAGTTCTTCTCAGTCCACACTACATGAGAAGACCAGAAGAGCATATTGTGCATACATAGCAAATTTAACTATTGATTATTCTGCTAGGCTAGAGCAATACCATTGGTCAGGATATGAATGGAGTGTAGCGAAATCAATTCCTGGAATCTGATTGTTGGAGATGAAGTCAGTTCCCACTTCGAAGCCTGGATTTGTTTGCACCTCTGAAGATGATTGAGATCCATAAAATCCTTCAAGCCCAGCTTCAAGCAAGTGATTGCTATCTATGGATTTAACATGAGCAGCCATTTCTGTGATCCATGCCTGCAGTTAGAAAGCAAGAGCTGAGTTACAGTAACCATAGGTTATGATCTGTAAGAAAAATAATTACTTTTCATCGAGAATAAACAGCTATTATTTTTTCCCACGCAAAAGCAAGGTGAAAAAGTAATGTTTTGGACATCTGTTTTGAGAAAATGAGCTAAATGTGTATCAGAGATAGCCAAGGTTAAATATGATGAGATGTGACTAGCAAAAGGACTAGATTGGCTTCTTTAAAGCTTTAAAATCTAGAAAGAAAGCATATTAAAGGCAATAAAACATTAAAGAAGTGGTTATAAATTTTAACCTGTATGGTTTTCCCGGAGATATCTGAAGGGCATCTAGGCTCATTCATGAGCTCCCATGCAAAGATGGTGGGATCATCCTTGTAAGCAACTCCAGTTAGGGTGTTGTACCTCGTGAGCACGGTCTTCTTGGCAGAAATCATAGTGATTAGTGCCAGTTCAATATTTAAGCATTAAAATAGATTGCATTTATTTTGACATAAGGAACAAAGCTTGAGAGGTTCAACATGAGCAAGGAAAAAACAGTGGATTCTCCTTGAAAGTCACTTAAAATGGAATTTTGATCAATATCTACCAGTCAAGTAGAAACAAGAAATTAGAAAAAAGTTTAATCAATTATCCCACAATAATTGACTTATCCTTCCAATTTGAAAGAAACTATAAAGCTTATCTCAATTAGAGAATAATTATTTAATCCATTGGCCCTATAAATCAAATAAAGCCAAAAAAGATGGCAGCACCGAAGATTCCTTGCATTAAAAAGGTAAACAATGACGAAAAGCAAAATACCAGCCACTGTTCCAAGGCTGATGCTTGTAAATTCACTTAATTGACTAAAGTTATTGATTTCTAGTGATCTCTAGGTCTTGTTAAAAGGTTACTGAACAATTTTGCTTCCATGTAAAAAACAAAAACTCCCTCCTCGCTAATGCCCCCCTCTATCCCTCCAACTGAACTTCCTTCCCAGCCATCCTAGCCCCAAAATCCACCAAGCCAATATTTTATAAAGTTTTCCACCTGGATGCCCCCAACTTTAAAACCTCTAATTTTCTCTACCTCAGTACCTACTATCATTCCTTTCACTTTTTTCTTTCATTCTTCTTTCTCTCACCTGCTTTCTCCATCTTTCAGATAAGCTCATATACTATTTACTTCAGACACTGGATCATCTCTCTCAAGCTTTTCTACCACGCTTTCCTCATTATCAGACGCCATAGATGTCTATAAGTACGTCATCTCATAGATCTTTCATTATCCTTCTTTCCTTCCCCTCGCTCAACATGTCCACTAAACAACCATAGTGCTCCTTCTCCGTCTCCATCCCTTCTTCTCGCATGGCATCCAAATACCTCAATCCATCCTCCACCATCCCGCCATGGCTGCACGCCGTCAGAACTCCGAGATAAGTAATGCGATCCGGTTTTATATTCCTCTCGCGCATTTCATTGAACACTTGGATCGCTTCTACGCTTCGCCCATGCTCAGCGTAGCCCGTGATCATCGCTGTCCATGAGATCATGTCCGTTGGCTGCAGGCCCTCGAATACAGCGGCGGCCTGTTCGATGCCTCCACATTTGGCGTACATTGTGATGAGCGCACTAGTGACCATAGGATTGGATTCCAGCCCCACGGCAAGCGCACAGGCATGAGTCTGTTGGCCGGCGTCGAGCAAAGCGGCAGACGCGCACACGCTGAGGAGGCTCGCCAGGGTAGTTTCGGTCATTGGCACCCCGCCGTGATGACACATCTCCTCGAAGAGCGAGAATGATTCTGCAGCGCGGCCTTCCTGCGCGTGTGCGGCGATCACCGCGCTCCAGGAGACTAGGTCCTTCGCCGCTGTCTCTCTAAACATGGCTACTGCTAATGGGATAAGCCCCGCCCGAGCGTACATTGTGACAAGTGCATTGGAGACGGAAGAGTGGAGGAGAATCCGCTCCGAGCCGCGTGGGCGTGGATCTGTGTGCCGAGTGCGGCATTCGCGAGCATTGAGCAAGCGGAGATCGTGGCGGCGTAGGTGTAGTCGTTGGGTGTTCCGTCCTTTGGATGGGCGAGGAGGCGGAGGAAGGCAGCTACAGCATCGGATGGGCGGCCGGTTTGGGAGTAGGTGGAAATGAGGGTGGTCCAGGAGGCGACGTTTTTGTTTTACTGAAGAAGATGGTGAGGGCAGGGTGGAGGTATTGGGATTTGGAGTAGAGCGTGACGAGGGCATTAGCGACGAAGGAGGTGTTGGATTGGCCGTCCTTCAATGCTGCGGCGTGGATTTCACGACCGGTGAGGAGAAAACCGGCATCGGCGCACGCCTTGAGGGCAATGGCGTAGGTGTGAGAGTCGTAGGGCACCGGCATGTCAGAAAAGAGGAGCAGGGCGTCCCAACATTTCCCGGCGCGGACGAGGGCTGTGACGGCTGATGTCCAGGTCACGACGTTACGTTGGCACATTTCGTCGAACACCTGGAGTGCGGCAGAGGGGTCGTTAGGAGTCGCGCGGGAGTGGAAGTCGAGGAGGGAGGAACCGACGAAAACAGAATGAAGTGCGCCAGATTTGAGGGTGAGGACATGGATGGCATGGCCGTGGGGATGGAGGGAAGGAGTGATGGCGCAGGCTTTGAGAGCGAGACTAAGGATGAATGAGTCGGGAGAGAGGGAGGTGTCTCTGAGGAAGGAGTAGAAGAGGGAAAGGGCTTCGTTAGGCTGGGAGGCTCCGATGTAGCCGGAGATGATGGTGGTCCATGAGATCTCATCGCGGTGGTGCATTTGTTCGAACATTTGACGGGCGTCCGCGAGGAGGTTGGCTTTAATGAGATATTTAAGCTTGGTGTTGGTCTCGAATGGTGACGATGACGGCAGATGTTCAGTGGAGAATAGGTTAAAGGATAGAGCTTCGGCGGCGATCCTTGCGACTGGGAAGCGCTTGTAGGCTCGTCGGAGCATACTCGGTGGTGGGAGGGACGAAGCTAAGGCGGAGAGGCTCCATGCCCCAGTGGAACTCATTGTTGTGACCTTGACATCCGACTCTTCATCGTTACACTGCAAATAATCGGGGTGGAAAATAAGGTTTACATGAAGTTTTTAAAATTCGAGATCTCCCCATCAAGATTTTAGCTATTATACCGATCATAATTTTGGTGCTTTACACACGATTTTTATTTTTATACATATTTAATATCTAAAATTTTATATTTATATAAATAATAATAAAATTTTTTATTATGTAAAAATAGTATCATGATTAATTTTTAAAAACATCAAAATTTTATGATATATATATATATATATATCTCTCTCTCTCTCTCTTAGATGGAGTTTAAAATATGAGTGGGGTTAGCACATTTGAATTGGGTTCAAGATATTAGTTAAAACTCAATTATAATATTTCAAGAATATCTAATTTAAGCGTAATGAATTGCATCAACTCATAAAAGAATCGAACAATGTCGTGTAACTAATTGTGTAGTATTTTTAGCTACATTATTATAACACAAGAAATATATTTCTTTTTTTATGTAGTTATTCCTATAATGCCTTTCACTTAGTTCAAACTTATAGTTGGGAGTAGGGCTATCAAAAAAGCTCGTTATTCGTGAACAGCTCGTTAAGGATAAGTAAAATATCATGAATTGCATAATAAGTATAATTAAGAGGATGCCTGGCTAAATAAATGAGATATTTATTTATTTAATATATTTTATGGTAAAGAAGCTAGAAAGAAGAGTGGAAAGAACATGCAAGGACAACATAGGGTTAATATGTCATAAGCCTAAATCCATTTAAATAAAAAAAAATGATGTGTGCTATTTATGTAAAAAGATTAGACTTCCTACAAAAGATTGTTTGAAATATAAAACATGGTTAGAAAAGAAATATAAGCTCAATGCTTTTGTATATTTTAAATGGAATTTGGCATAAATTTTATATGTTAATTAGTAGATTAATTTGTGGTTACACTACTCATATTTCATCCCAATCTATAAATCCAAATGAAAAATTCATCTACATAATATATTAGGTCCAAGATTTGACTATAGCTTTTAGAACCAAAGATTTGACTTTAGATGTTAAAAATCATTCAAATATTTTTTAGAACCTTTATGCTCCCTCCATTTTTAAAATTGTTGTTTGCATATAAACTTGAGGTCCTTAAATTTAAAAAAGACATTTTTTTATTCAAATATAATAATTTAAATAGCTCTTATATTATGTGCAATGATTGTATAAATTAAAGTTTGATTATTTTTTTGTAAAGGCTCTATTAACCATGCATTAGAATATTACTGCTAAATATGATTTAGTTGATGGAAGCTCATCTTACTTATGATACAACTATTTGAGTCACATATCTAAAGAAAGAATACTTATATTTTATTGATCTTGATATATGTATATATTGAAGAAAAAGACATAATCAAGGAAACTTACACATATTTATAAATGTATTCTTTGAAATTCTATATGCATTTGTTACATGCATAAGGTTCCTAGTAAGGTAGTTCCAAATAGGCAAATACTCTGTTTGAATTGTAGAATGGAAGAAAATGTAATTTAAAGTATCTAAAAAATAAGTTTCCTAATACAATAAAAATTTTAAAATCCAATATAGGTTCTTTATCAATTATTTAGAAAACCTAAAGACTATATATTATGATATCCCATGGCATGAGAATGGTTGAAAGTAAAATGCTAGATTCATAAAATGGCAACATTATTAGGACTGTGAAACCATATAAAGTGGAAATCCAAGAAATTAAAGTCCATAGCTTTTTTACAAACTACTTTTCTCTCAAATTTATGTTCCTAATTGCCAACATTTAAAAAGTTTGAATTTTGTGATTATTTAGTTTTTCTATAAAGTTTGAATTTTGTGGATTTAAATTATTTTTTATTAAACCATAAAAAGCGTTAAATTATATTAAGTGGTTAGACACTATGAAAGAAGATAGAAAATATATAAATTATATTATAGTTTATAAATAGTTGATTATAAATAAATCTTTAAGATCAAATTAACTCAAATGATAATATTGAATGGTAAAGGATAAACCCTTAATAAAGGTTCACTCAGAATAATAATATTGACTATTTTGAGAAATTTTATCTTATTTCAAAAAGAAAAAATCTTTTAGAATTATTATGTTGATGGTAGCTTATATGACTAAGAGTTATAGTAAATGAATGCGAATATCACTTTATAAATTAAATTTTAGAGAAAATGTTTTACATACATATACTAAAGGTTTTTAATCAAGGAAGAGAAATAATGATGTGTAGACTTAGGAAGTCAACATACAAACTTAAACAAACATTTAAATAATGGCATCATTAATTCAATGAGATCATCACTTTTTATGGATGTAAAGAAAGCACTATTGATTTGTGTCAATAAATTGAATATGAGAGGAATCAAGTTTATATTTTATATATCTATGTTGATGATATATTGTTGGGTATTAGTAATCTTTGCTCATTAAATGAGAACAAAAATTTCTCTAAGAACTTTGAAATAAAAGACATAGATAAGGCATCCTATATGGTACAATCCAAAAAATATTCTATGACAAATCATAAAGATTTTTAAGATTGTCTCAAAAAGCATACATAAATAAAGTTCTTGAATTCTTCAAGCTAGAAAAATGCTATGTAGTTATCTTCTAAAATTTAGAATGTAGATAAATTCAATCTTATGTAATGCTTAAAGACTGAATTAGAAAGCATTAGAATGGAAATTTTTTTTATGTGTCTAATATTAAAAGTTTGAAGTATGCTCAGACTTATACTAAGCTATCATTAGTTTTGTTGTTAGAATATTAGGTTGATATCAAAATACTCTAAGCCTAAATAATTAGACAACTTTTAAAAAATAATAAGATACTTATAAAGAATGAAGGTTCAGATGCTCACTTATAATAGGTTTGAGCTCACTAAGGTAATTGTATACTCAAATTTAGATTATAATGTATGTCTTAATACAATAAAACCCACTTTAGGCTAACTTATTAATTTTAGTGATAGAGTAATCTCATAGAAGAGTGTAAAGCAATATATCATTGTTTCTTCTACTATAAAAATTGAGTGTCATGCTTTGAGACCATTATTCATAACTTATAATTTTGAAACTTTATTTTAAAACTTGTAATTATTGACAATATTGCTAAGCCATTATAAAATTTTTCTGATGATATTTTAACAATCTTATTTTTGAAAATTAATTACTTTTTGAAGAATGTTAAATATATAAAATTAAAATAATTTGTCATTAAAGAATAAGTCTAAAGAAAAGAGTGCCAATTAAGTACATTAGCATTAATCTCATGGTTGCATATCTATTGGTAAAAAGTGTTGTTATAAAACTTATTTAATAAGAATGAAAATAGATGAATATTGTGAAAAATCATTATTGATATTATACTAAAATTTAATGCTTTTTATATATTTTATATTGTAAACTTATTGAAGTATGATTTTATAATATTTTAATTTATCATGTTTAGATATGCTATTATATATTCATGATTGTATTAATGGATTCTATAGGATTAAGCTTTGATAAATGCATTATCACTTTGACCATTATGATATATCTTATTACATATCATATTAGGATTAAAACTAATATTATGATACATAAAAGGAATTTTGTAGAATAAATGAACATATGATCATTATGATCTTTATTAGTTTTTTCTTAGTGGTGATTTATGATGTGTCCAATACAAGAAAATATTAAATTTTTATTATACACATTAAACTTTATCATTAACAAATATAGTGTCACATTAGACAAATGGGAGAATGGTAAATTTTTTTACTAGTTAATATAAATTATTATTATTTAGTTATATTTTATTAATTAATAATTAATTATTTTAAATAATATTAAGTTTTAAAACATATTATTCCTAAGAAGATATAATTGTTCACTATGAGGCATAATTATTCATTAGGAGAAATAATTGTTCATAAGAAGTTGCTTTCTAAATAACTATTCTCATTGATGGAATGCTAAAATAATGAGACCATAGGCACACAATTTTAAAACATTAAATCTTAATTGGGCATTATTGAAAATTTTAAATGTCAAATATTAAAATTTAACTTATATTAGAAAATTAATTTCTGATTTTAAAATAACAAGATACAATTCTCAATGCAGCAAAAAAGTACAATAAAATAAAGAGTGACAATAAACACACAATTTTTACGTGGTTCGGCCAAACCCCAAAACTAACCTACGTCCACGCCTAACCACCCCTGGCTAGGAATCCACTAAATATAAAATAGCTTACAAATCATACTCTCTTATAACAGGGTGAGCACAACCCTTATAATAATATGTACTCTCCTACAAAGAGGCGAGTACAACTCCAATATAAATTTTATAGCACGGAAAGAAAAAAATACAAAATAATAAATTTTGATAAAATATATCTCTCACAAATATACCAAGCTATCTAATTCAAAAGGTAATCTCATAACTTACAAATGATCAGTTTATAACTTACAATATTGACGAGATAGAATGCTCACTTAATTTTGATAAGAAATAATAAAATAAATATCTTAAAGTGAACTTACTAAGATGTTTATGTTGTTACAATTTATAGATTAATATAAAAATAATTTCAAAATAAATTCACAATAGTCTATTGCACAATAAAATAAATTTTAGCAAGGAATAATTTTAAGTTTAAGAGAAACTATAACTAGTATGTATATGCTAGTGTAAGAATGATTAACTCTATACCAAACTTCTTTTTCTTTAATTATTAAACAATAAAAATAGTAAGCTTTGCTAAATTTCAGTAAGATAAATTTATTTAAACAAAGGATATTAGTTGGAATAAAATGATAAGTGACAAATAAACTAATTTAACTTTTTATAACTTTATTTTGATAAATAAACTTGATATATAATATATCTAGCATATACTCTAAAATTCCAGCAATAATTTATTTTATTTTACCCAAAATGATGCTTTCAATTAAAGCAAATGATCACAAAATGCTTAAATAAAAGTACTATATCATAGATCAAAGTAAACTAGTAAGCTTTTAATTAAAAAGTGAGATCTAGCAAATAAGAAAATATTTTTAGCATAATAAATTAATTTAAAATGCTTAAAATATACTTCTAAAATAGATCTAATAATAAATGATCTTTCAAATAAGATTAATGAAGACATATTTCAAGAAACCAAAAGAAATTTGTAGGAAGATAAAAATTTCAGGAAGATGAAATAAATCCTACAAACTATCACAAGAGTTTTTCACAAAAAAAAAAATGATTGAAGAAACTTTGGTGTGAAAAATATAAACTTTGATGTCCAAAGACTAATCCATCAAAAAGTAAAAATTTGAAAGAACAAATAGATGGTGAAAATAGTATGAACAACTAAAAGAGATTAAGATCAAGAAAAACAAACTCAAGTAATTTGAGAAAGCTTGCTTAGTTGAAGATGTTAAAGCTTCGAAACTAAGAATTTGATCTTGCAATATTTGGAGAATACTTGGAAAAGAAATCTATGAAGTTTTCTCTTAGATTTATTGGAGAGATTTGAATTTGAATGAGCAACCCTTTCATGAAAAGAATGAGAGCTATTTATAAGCAAGAAGGTCATTTTGAATTATTTGAAAGAAATATATTATTCTAACATCATTTTATCATATAATAATATAATATTCAATAAAAATATAATTTATATTAAATAAATATTAATTCAAATAGCCAAAAATTGGCTAGTCACATGGACAAGTAAAAAGAAATCAAATATGACTCTTAATATATTCAAAGTATGTAGCATGCATTCATTATTAAAATTAACTAATGTTTGAATAATCATAATAAAATCAATTTTAATCAAACATGAGCCATGTAACCTATCAAATTATAGGGGAAAAAAAATCCAAGGAATCCATTGGAGATGAAATCATATCTAAATTCCTTGATTATAAAATGATTTAGGCTGAAATACAAAATTTCATATAGTTTTGTTTATTTTGAAATATGACATTTAAATATTATGATATAATTTAGATATAATCATACATATGTTAGTTATCATATAACCTTTAAATTAAATTAAACTATTTAATTATATTAAGTATATAAACTAGTTACACTTAATAGTTATAATTAATTATCATTTATTATTTTTATAATTTAAATGCTATGTATGAAGCATTGAATGTTAATAATATAAAGATTTATATAAATTAGCCTCATTAGCATTATTTAAAATAAATAAAAATAATATGTTAATTTGTGAGCAAATTAATTCATGCTAACAAACTCATATGAACCTCTAAGATTGTTATATATGCATATAACTTAAAATATTATATCTTGAGCTTCAAGGTATCCATTTTGATCTATATTTTGTTCTTCCATACTTGTAATTTCATTAAACATATTATGAAATGTATTGAATATGTAATTAGTAATTAATATATCTGAAACACATAAACAAATATTAGAACAACCAAACATATATTTGTTATCATTAAAATTAATAGGATTGAACATGAGTCTCATAAAGCCAACACTTATTTAAAATCTAGTCCTCTCTCTGCTCATTACTAGCACATTTTTTTGTCCATATGAAAATATTATAAATTAAAGTGGTTAAGATAAAAAACTATGTTTTTTCTAACTACTCTTCTTTGCAAATTTTTTTTTAAGAAATTAATTTTATAAATAAAGGTATATTTTCTTCAGTATTATTTAATTTGTTCATAAATACCATAAATTCTAAGAAGAATAAATTTTATGCATGAACAAAAATAATAATGAAGCTGAAAAGATAACTAAATTTAAGACGCATCAATCTTGAAGGAACACCTTTATATAAAATCCTTGATAATACTCATAAAGAGAATTCAAAGGTACACAAATTAAGACACATTTGCAATCTATAAATCAAAACTACATGCAAATCTCAACATTCTCAAATCCCAAGAAGTCCAACGATACATGGCTACAAGGAATAAAATCTCAATTTTGTTATAATAGAAAATCATGAATCAAAAGTAAGGTTATTTGATCTTAGGAAAACATTTATTGTTTTTAACTAGTATTTCTTCAAAATAGATTTGATTTTAATGCTTCATTTCTTTCTTGGATTGAAGGCTATTTTAATGTTTACTATTCTATCATCATCAATGGTTCTCTTGAAGGTTTCTTTCATTCATTTCATCATCTTGAGCAATTTTTCCTCTTTATTTTCTTACTTATTTTATATAATTATGGACGCCATTTCTAATCTTGTCAAGAGTCTTACTCTTATTGGTTCTTATAATTATGTCACCTATGAAAATAGTCATCTTTGACATTTGTAATATTTTGATGAGTTGCTTGTCTTTCTAGAGAAGCCTCCATCTTAAATATCAATTTTCTTATACAAATCCTTAAATGCCTTTCAAGAAATCTCACATTTTATAATTAATCCTTAAAAATATTTTATTTACTTCTTTAACACTATTGCCAATACTCGTCATCTAAATGCTCCTTTAAGCTTTTAACATTACTTAGAACATTTTCATTTACATGGGTGTCTCAACCTCTACTACCATACTTATCATATTTGATTTTTAGGAACTCATGGACAAGGTGCACTCTATTTATGATGGTTGAAAAAGTGCCATTTTAGATTTGGCAAGTCACCTTAAGCTTATCAAATTTTTTTTTTATCTGAAGAAAATTTAACACACTAGTTAAGGTCTATTTCCCTTAAAAGAATGTTTTAAAATATATTCATAAAGTATGTGCTAAGTATATATATCTTGGTGATAACAAAGCTAGAAAGATCCATTTAATCTCTTAGGAATATACTTGTTTTCATAAGATTAAGGGTGGGTTAGACATCCTCATCATTCATAACTTAAAATATGATTTCAAATCAAAAAGAATGACTAAAGTTGAATGCATTCCTAATCATTATATTCTAGTATAGTTATTTATAAAACAAAACAATCTTGTAAGATATGCTACAATATTTTAGAAAGATATTACTAATGTTGCTTCTTTTATGATATCAAAAATCTATTATTTAGTTGCTTGAAATTCTTCACTTCTCTCTTTTGGAAACTTTCAGTTCTAAAAAAATTCAGTATGAACTATTTAGTCCTACAATTATTAATATGTTAAATTTACCTTAATCAACTATCCTTTTATTTATCATTTCTTATAATGGCTAGGGCATTCCACATACATCTCATCTATGTATGAATCAATTGTTAAGTGATATTAATAGTGTTAGCATTATTACTAAAGATAGCTGCTTAACTTGGAATTTTCCTAAAAAATACATTTTATTTTATTATTTATTTACTCATAGTTAGCCAGTAAAGATGAGCAATATACATGCATATGGTGTTTAAAAAATGTGATGAGAAACACACATAAATCTTAGGGGATACTTATTAAAATGGTCGAGTATGACATCAAGGAATGATATACCACCTCAAAAGCTAGATATATCACCCTCTAATAGACTTAATCATCTAATAAGGGCTCATAAGTCTTATGACTCTACATATACCAGAGATCTTTTCCCTACTTTATATGAATAAAGTAAATCATGTTTTACTTTAAGTCAGGTTCTTAAGTTCCCTATAGGAGCAAGTCTTGATAGTTAATCACATCTTGGGAGTTGTAAATCTTCTAAGAATACTTCGATTAAAGTGATTGGCTAACATTCCTATGGATTTCAAAGCTTGGTATCAAAGGTTTGATAATTTTAAAAATCAAGTGGGAAGAGTTCAAATGGGAAGAGTTCTTAATGGATTCCAAAAGATAATGAGTAGGAAGCATCGATGATGCTAGCAACATAGTGAATGCTTCAATGCATCATATAGTGAGGCTTTACATTTTTAAAGGAGAAAATTATATTTTGTGGTGTTTTAATTTGGGGTCGTAGGGACACCACATAAATCTTAAGGGGTACTTATTAAAGTGATCGAGTGCAACATTAAGGTATGTTATACCATCTCAAGAGATGAAAATATCACCCTATAATGGACCTAATCACCTAATAAGAACTCCTTAGGAAGATGAGTCTACGCATATACCAAAGATCATTCCCTACTTTACATGGAGATGTAAAGAAGGGTTTATTTTATGCCGGGTTCTTTAGTTCCCTATGGAAGCAAGCTTTCATAGTTAATTACATCTTAGGAAATTGAAATCCTAAGAATACTCTCAATTAAAGTAATCAATAAGTACCTCCAAAGATTTCAAAGATAGACAATCAAAGGGGTGTGTACTTTTGAAAATCAAGTGGGAAGGTTCAAATAGAAAAACGTATTTATCAATTCTAAAGGAGAATGAGTAGGAGGCACTCGCGATACTATGAAACCTAGTAACTGCTTCAATCTACCCTATAATAAGGCTTTAAATTTTTAAAAGAGAAAATTTACTTCTGTTTAGATTGGAATTTTATTAGAGAAAATTTACTTTTGTTTTGATTGGAATTTTATTAGAATGCTAGGACTTATAGTCCAATAACATAAGATTGTGAAAATGCCTAAGAGGTGAGGACTTATGCTCATGTCCCGAAGAAAATAAGTAGTCTTAGAACTTAAATCTAAAATGCCTTAGCACAAGCTAGAAGAATGACTTAAGTCTAATTGGAAAAATGGTACATAACAGTTTACCTCCATAAGAGAGAATAGACACATCATGACTCTTTTGGACTTACAATCACCTGAAGTTGCCACTAGTTAACACCTCCTATGCTTTAAAACCATGTAGGCCAGTCTTATGTAGATGCAAGATAGCTAGGTTGTTGTTTAATTAGGAAAGAAGCTAGAATCCTAAACTCACTCCCTAAGAGACTAGATCATGATTGGTATGAAGACATGATTTAAACTAATGCAAAATTCATAACTTTTTAAATTATTTTGACACATTCATTTTGGACCAAGGCTTGGGACAATCATGCCTATATGCATGATGAAATTAAATCATGAGATAAATCAATTAGAGGAGGTGTTCTCCCCTACAAGGGATCACCTTCAAAGGTCAAGCATATCCTCTTATCATGCAAGAGTGGAGACCATCCCTATTCAAGAGTTTTACAATATGAAATGCATTGTGTGATAAAATACAACATTCAACTAAAGGGTTTTTAAATCTTTTATTTATCTTGATTAAGAGCCTAGGCTTTTATCATATTTATTTTCGGATGTCTGGGGGGACACCACACAGATCGTAGGAGGTACTTATTGAAGTGATGGGTATGACATTGAGGTATGATGTGCTATCTCGAAGGATAGAGGCATCACCCTTCAATGGACCTAATCACCTAATAAGGACTCCTAAGCATGATGGGTGTTCGAATATTCCATAAATTTTTTCCCTACTTTACATGGATGAATAAAGTAGTGTTTATATTAAATCAAGTTTTAAAGTTCTCTATAGAGGTAAGCCTCCATAGTTAATTACATCCTAGGGAATGAAATTCCCTAAGAATATTCTCGATTAAAGTAGACAATTATCATCTCCAAAGATTTCAAGGTTAGGCTATCAAAGGATTGGCTATACTTAGAAAATCAAATGAGAAAGTTCAAGGAGAAGACTTATTTTTGAAATCCAAAGGAAGGAAGTAGGAAATGCTTATGATACTAGGAAGCCTAGTGAGCATTCAATCTATCCTATAATTGGGTTTTATATATTTTGAAAGTGAAGAGACTTATGTGTTTTGAGTTAAAATTTATCAGATCGCTAGGGCTTATAATACATCAACACAAGGTTGTGAAAATGCCTAAGAAACGAGGACATGCTTGTAGCCCGAATGAAATAGCTACCTTAGACCCTAAATTTAGGGAGCTTTAGCATAAGCTAAAGCATGACCTAAATTTAAGTGAAAGATGGACATAGTGGTTTACCTCCACAAGAGAGAGTAAACTGTCCAACTTCTAGACTTACAACTACCTGGAGTGGCCGCTAGCTAACTTCTCCTATGATTTAAATTAATGTAGGCAAGTCTTATGAATTTACAAGATAATTAGGGTAGTTATTTATTTAGAAAGAGACTAAAGTCCTTAAACCCACTCCCAAAGAGGTTAGTGCATGAGTGGTATGAATAATGACTTAATCTAATGCAAAATATTTTAAAATTTTATTAAAATTTTGACACTTCATTTTGAAAAAGGCTTTAGGATTTCTATATGCCTAATTGCATGATGAAATGGATTATTAGCCAAATCAACAAGAAGATGGTGTTCTCCACCATAAGGGATGCCCTCATAGGTCAAGCGTTCCCCTATCGTGTAAGGATAGAGATCCCCCAATTTCAAGGAAGAAGAAATATGCATGTATGATGTGAGACATATAACATTCAACTAAGAGGTTGCTAACTCTTTTAATTATCTTATTTAAGACCTAAGTTTTATGGTGAGGTTATGAATTGTTAAAATTTTAATTTTGAGTGATTAATTGGTATAGAAAATTTAATTTTTTCCTAAGTACCTAATCGTATCCAGGCCACACATTAAAGCATCATTCATTTAAGAAACTAAAAAAAGCATGCCATTTCTAGTGTGCAAACTAAAAAAATCATCAAATATTTTTTTTATTAAACTAACGCAAAAGAATAAGAGGCCGATGCGGTCGGGTACCGCCATACAACCTGAAAAGAAAAGATGGGTAGCCGAGCTCTACCATTATACAACCCAGAATTATAAAAAAAATTCCAATTTATAATAAATGAATGTTATGGGGGGTGGGGGTCTTCATTCTTCATGTCTTCATTTCTTTTTTCCTTACTTCTTTGATTTGGATGGTTTTAAGGCATCACATGGCACCCCAAATAAAACCTTCGAACCAATGCTCATCCAAAACCCCCATAGCACTAATCCTAATTCCTAATGCAAAATTGCTTCAAAAATAGAAAAGTAAATTTAACTACACCTGCAAAATATATGTTATCTAAACATACATACATTCTTAAGTAGTTATATTTATAATTTGGAATTAGCACCCTGCACATGGGTAACCAAGCCTACCTGTCGTAACTTGGATTATGCTTAGGGGCTTAAGAAACCTATAAAAGAGAGCATTTATATTTAATTTTATGCGGCCCCTTAAGCACAATTCCACAAAAAATATAATTAGGCTAATATTAGCCTAACATCCAGTCTATGAGGCATACACCCTAACATCCAGTCTAAAATATTAAGTCACAAAATAAAACATAGATCACATCATGCACAGTCCTAACAAATAACTATAAATAGTGACTTAATTTTAATGCGTGTGTTAAGGCTTGTGTGGTATGTCTTACTAAGCATTAAAGTTAGAATTTTCTCTAAGTGTAGAAGGATTCAATTTAACATAAAGGGTTGATTTCACTTGAAGTTATTTAATTGATTTAAAATTTTTAATTTGTGTTTTCTCTTATTTCATTTGATTTACACTTAGCAACTAAGTGTTATAAAGAGAAGGAAGAGGATTACCCTCTTCCATCCCTACCTTAAGACACTTTCTAAAGTATATTGATTTGATTTAGGTTTCTTTAGTGAATGGCTTATTACACCTTTTTAAATTAATCCTAAGTTTAGATTCACTTTAAATAACTTTATTCAATATGGAAGGCATCTTAAGATTAATCTAATTGAATTACTATCACATGACATATATTGACTCATTCTTTTCCATCTCATGTAACATGCATATGATTCTAATCCTAAGTGTATCTATACATGCAATATATTTTAGCACACTTATATGTTGAATGTATATATGTTCATTTAAAGTTTATATTCTATTATGTGATTGAATTATTTAATCATATTAGTTTAAAGCTTTATCTAAATTCTTATACAAAAATACATAGGGATGAAATTAAATAGATATGTGTCATTATTAACTAGAGAAGTGAGGTAATCAAATGACCTCCTTGGGGCTAGCTAAAGCCTTGTATGTCGGGGATGTATAAATTGCATTCAAACATATGTAAATTTATATACATGAATATGAGAAAGAGAGCTCCAAATCACATGACTAATTAATCCAAACACTTGATTGATTATGGATGCATGCCTTTTTAGTGGAAAAGAGGGATTTTCATCTTTTAACCACACATACATACACATGTAAAGAGAAATGAGCAAGTACGTGTATTTGTTAACCAAGAAAGTGAGGTAATCAAATGACCTCCTTGGGGCTAGCGAAAGCCTCGTATTCCTAGGATGTCCAGATTATATACTTTGCTATTTCACTACACATGAATGTATATGTAAATGAGAGGAAGAAAATCATGCAAAATCATATTTTCTTTAATTAAGACATTTATGTATTGGAAATAAAATTCCATCCCAATTCTATTGTAGAAACACATGTAAATGAAATCAAATAAGTACTTGTTGTTGTTAAACCAGGGAAATGAGGTAATCAAATGACCTCCTTGGGGCTAACTAAAGCCTCGTATTCTCAGGATGTCTAGACTATATAATTATTAACATTCAAGTACATGTAGGACTACATATGAATTAAGGCAAAGAAAACTTTACTTCACATATCTAAGCTATAAACACATACAAACTTATATGTATTCATAACTAATATATGTAATTAATTTATAAACTTCAGGAAAATAATTTGAATTTATTAGTGATAATAGCCACACATATTATAAATTAATCCAACACATGTAAGTTTCACATAAAAGAAAACCATTTGATTTAATTAATTTTGAAATAGTGAATGTATGATTTCAAATGACATACAATATTTAACATGATTGAAAATGAATAAATAAAAATAAACATATGATTTCATTCAATCAAATTAATTTCTAAGGATAATCATATCAAATAATACTATTTAAAGTAAACCAAAGCTTTCTTAATATCATTTTTAATTTCATATTTTGATTTGATTTAAGGATACAAGAAAAGGTTTGCTGGTCCTAACCCATTCCCATATTGGTTAATTGATTTGCTTTAATGAAGTGTGATTAAGTTGATTTTATGAGTTAATTAAGTTATAATATGCATTAAATCCATTAATTACCCTTTCCTATGTTACCTTAACATAATTACCCAAATAATTATGAGCTAACATGATATGCACATGCATTGGAAATTAAATTAATTAACCCATAAAGTTTGGGATCAATTACTTAAGTAATTAAGGAATTATTAAGCTAATTAATTTTGTAATTAAACCCTAATTAAGCCTTAATTATTTTTTCAAATTAATTAAGAATTTTAAATAAATTATTCTTTGAAATACCTTTAAAGTGAGTATTTATTTATATTTATTTTGATTTTTCTATAATTAGTTATGATTTTTTAGAAATTTCAGCCATTAAAACACATTATTTAAGCCTAATTAACTCCTAATCCCATCGGTGCCACGTGGAATGCTAACGCGACGTGCTTTCCACGTGGTGCCACAAGATTGGTTATTTAAATTTATCCTTGTCAGCACTTGCGTGGCAGCGGTGGAATGCTCTTTCTAGTGCACCGTCCGATCTAAGATCAGACGACCATGATTAAATGCACATGCACAAGAGGATTAAATTAGATTATTCTATCGGATTGGATCACAACCATCCATTTTGATCACATGGAATGGACGGTGCATGATCCTTTGTCTATCGATCAATGGAAGACATACACTGTCCTCCTTCCTTTGTTCAATTTGAGCTCACCTGAGCTCAGATTGATCCCAAATTGATCTCACACCTTTGCAAGGAGGATCCGAAGGAATCCAACAGCTAAGATCGCATGAGATAGAAGTTCACTTCAAAAAGCTCTAACCCATTTTTCCTAAGGATTGGTTTTGAGAAATTACCTCACCGGAGCTCAAGACCGGTGGCAATCCCGATTGAGGAAGCTTCGTCTAGTGGAGATGGAGCCCTACTGATCAGTACGAGCTCCAATTTGAGGTGGTTTTCTCAGAAGGCCATGAATCAAAGCTTGGGAGGCCGCTATTGATCGAAATCCACCCTTGAGTCATCAAGAAGCTTGGGGGATGTTTCATTCTTGCTCGACTAGCTCCAAGGACGATGTGTGCAAAGTTAATTATACTTTAGTTACAGTTTGAGAAAATGGGAATCAATGGAGCTGTGCCCTATTTCAATTTGAAGAAACTAAGAATAGGGAGATTGGGGAGCTCGGGAATCACTCTAAGAAGTTCTTGGCAGCTCATCTTAAGGTTCTCTAGCTAAGGAATGATTTCATCTGTGTTTAAGCAGAAATGAGGAGGTGTATACCCCCTTCCTCTTGATCAGCTGCCTCAGCCTAGTTTGGATTTTTGTGATCATCTGGCCACCTCAAGGAGTCTTGGGTGGCAGGGAGGTGATGAGTTGGCTCGATTTCGTTGGGTGAAGGTGTGGAGGTGGCTGTCAAGGAGGGTAGTGGGTGTCCTTGGTGTTTCAAGTGCATCAATGGGGAGGTGAGGTGACTTTACCTCCCCATGGGTCATGGCTGACTCAACCACCTTTGGGTCAGGTTGGGCAGTGTCCTAGGAGCCTAGGTGGACTAATGGGAGAGTGCCAAGTGGCCAAGGATTGGAAATGACCACTTACACGGGTGATTTATTTCATGTGACACCCTTAGCCCAAAGGCATCTTGGTCATTTGGTATTGGATTTGATTTGGACAGATTTGGAATGAGCCAAAAGTGGGTTGTTCCAAATTTCATGTCATTTAGAGTTCATTAGGTCCACTTTGGCTCAATTTGACCCATTTGGGTCAAATTAGATCAAATCAGGTTAGGTTGACCAATTGATCAAATTGGGTCAAACTAAGGGTTGGGTCAAGTTCATATGATTATTTGGGATATATAGGTGTCATTAGTTTGGTTCAATTAGATTTAGATTTAGTTTCGATTCATTTGGGTCAAATGGGTCATGTTGATCAATTTGATCCAATTGGCCAAATTGGCTTAGGTCATGGCTTGGAGTTTGATCATTTGGAATATGTTGTAGGCTTTGGTTTAATTTGAATTTGACTAGGTTTTAGGTTGGTTTGACCCTTTAGGTCAAGTTAGGTTCAATAGGTCATTTGCATCTAGTGGGTTAATTGGGCTCAATTGAGTCTTTAGTCAAGTTTAATAATCAATTTGGAATGAACATGAGCTATTGGTTGTAATCAATTTGATTTAGATTTAGATTTGACTTAATTTTTTCTTTTAGGTCAATTTGGGTCAACTTGGGTCAAGAGGGCTAATTGGGCTTGGTTGGTTTCATATGGGTTAAGGGATTGGGCTTGGTCAAATGGCTAGGTTGACCCCAATTCCTGATAATTGATCAACCTAGGGTGATCAACAATCATGTTATGAAGTTTGGATTAGCTTGATTCACTTTGGTTCAGATTGAATTGGATTTTGGTTCAAATAGGTCAAATTGGTCACTTTGGGTCAAGTGAACCAATTGGGTTTAGTTGAATCAATTTTGGATTGATTTGAGTTTAGTTGAGTTTATATATGAGCTTAGAATTGATATATTAATTCAACTACAATTAGTTTAGGTTCAAATGAGTTTTATTTCACTTAAAAATCTCAAGGCAAATGGGCTAGGTTGGGTTTGACTTAGTTTGATGTTGATTTGGCTTGATAATTGTAGGTTTCACTTATATGTGGAATGGTGATTGATGGAATGATTTATTTTTGAGAAAATCAATTGGTTTTGGTTTGAATTTGAATGGAATTTGGTTAAGTCCATGAAATTGGTTTAAAGGATTTAGATTTGAATTTGATTTGGTTTGGATTTAATTTGATTTATTTTTGATCATTTGGATGTAGATTTGATTTATATTTAGGAAGAGGATTGAAGATATAAATTGATTATGAGAAAATCAATTAGTTTTGGGTTGATTTGAATTTAGCTAAGGCTAAGTCCATAAGATAAAATTGTAGAGCTTAGGTTATTTTGAGTTAGGATTTGATCATGAGCTTCAATCATCTGGCTTGGAATTTGGATTTGGATTTAAATTGAATTTGAGGTTTAGTTTTGAGAGGGTGAACATGGATTGGGTTTAGGCTATAGGGTAGGTGGATTTCCCTAAGTCCTAAGGTGTAGCTTAATCTTATGATTAATCCTTCTAAGTCTCTAGGCTTAGGTTAAGTGTTTACCTATTTGCAAGAAGTGTCCTATGACTAAGAAAGTCTTAGTGTCTAGAAGACTCCTAAGTCTAAGAAGAGGGGATGAGAACTCACTCCAAAACTGAGGTCAACATCTTTAAAATGAGGTTATGAGTTGTATTAAAATTTAATTATGGATTTTTAATGAGGATAGAAAATCTAATTTTATCATAAGGAGCCTACTACATCCAGGCTATACATCAAATCATCACACTTTAAGAAACTTATGAAAAGCATGTCATTTCTATTATGCAATATGAACATAAAAATTGAACATTTAGATTCTCGTAAAAGAATAAAAGGCCGATACGACTGGGTACCACCGTACACCTCAGAAAAGAGAAAAAGTTGGGTAGCCAATCTCTACCCTTGTAATAACCCAATTTACAATTAAATTTTTACAAATGTAATAAATGTTATGGGGGTCTTCAATCTTGGTTTCTTCTTCTCTTCTTTGGATTGGTTTGCTCCAGGCTTCACAGGGCCTCCCAAGTCATTGCATTCTAGCTACTGCTCATCTTAAATCCCATAGCACTAATCTTAATCATATTACAAAAATTACTGTTGACCTGACTTTTGGAGTGAGGATCCATCCTTCTATCTTAGACTTAGAAATTTTTAGACACTAGAATCTTCTTAATCATATGACACCTATAGTCATTAGGTGAACACTAAAGCTTTTCTTAGAGACTTAAGAAGGCATACCCTAGGCTTAGACTATACCTAAGGACTAAGAGAACCTACCTATCCTATGGCCTAACCCATAATTTATGCCTATCCACTCATCCAAATTCAACCTCAAACTAATCCAATCAAAACCCAATGGAATCCCACATCATATCCAAGCTCCAAGCCAAAATGATTTAAACATAAATCCATCTTAACCCTATAATCCAAACTTATGGACTCAACCCAAAGATCTTTTAATTAAATCAAACTCAATTTATTTTCACAAAAGCATTCCAACCATTCAAAACCAAATCATTTCAAACTCTTCCAAAACCTACAATCAAATCAAACCAACCAAATAAATTCAACTAACCTAACCTAGCCCATTTGACCTAAAGGCCTACATAAGACGGAATCCAATTAAATCCAAATCAATTGTAATTAAAACCATCAATCGATCTTAAATTAATTATCAAACTCAACTCAACCCAATTCAACCTAATCCAACTCAAGTTGACCCATTTGGATCACTTGATCCAAAGTGACCCAGAGGACCAATTTAATCCAAACTCCAATCCAACCCAAATTAGATTGAACCAACATATTCAATACCTCCTACAATGATTGTTGATCATCCTTGATTGATCAATTGCAATCAATTGGGTCAAACCAAGCTAATTTAATCACTTGAGCCAAGTTGTCCCAATTAGCCTACATAAACCAATTTGAACCAAACTTCATTCCAAACCCAATTAATTGAAACCAATGATTCTTACCAATCTTAAAATTGATCATTGAATATGACTTGACCATCAATTGAGCCAAACCAAGTTCAATTGACCCAAGTTGACCCAATTTGATCTAAAAGGCTAAATTGGATCAAATCAAATCCCAATCCAAATTTATTAAAACCAATGATCCCAATCCATTCCAAATTGATTATTGAATATGATCAAACCCTTGGTTGAACCTAATTTGACCAAGTCAACCCAACTGACCCATTTAGCTCAAATTGACCCAAAGGGCCAAATTGGTTTAAATCATTTCTAAATCCAAATTAATTGAAATCAACACCTATAATCATCTTAAAATCATCAATTGAACCAAAACCAATATTTAACCCAAGCTAATTTAATTTGACCAAATTGGCCAACTTAGCCCATTTGACCCATATGAACCTATATGAGCCAAATTCAAATCCACTCTAAGTCAAATCAAACCAATTGAACCTAAACATCTCAAATCAACATTTGAACATGTCTCAATCCATGGTTTGACCCAATTTGACCCATGGGTCAACTTAACCCAATTTGACCTACATGGTTCAAATTGAGCCAAACCCATTCAAACTATGCCCAAACCCCATCAAACTTGGTATGACCCATCCTTGGATCGCTAGGGTTAGCCCAAATCAAACCCAATCCATTTCAAACCCAAATTGACCTAATACTCATTAGGTAAAGCTCTACAAATGGGATAAAACCCATAATTGGGTGGTCTTACCTACCCTTTTACATTTGGTAGCCTCCCTAAGCTTATTTTGGACCCTTGGACCATCGGCTAACCTGACCCAAAGTTGGTTGGGTTAGCCATGGTCAAAGGTGGTAAGCTAACCCTTGCTTCCCCATTAGCTCACTTAGGGGAGTTGGTACACTCCACCTCAGGCATGGCAGCCCACCTTTCTTCACTCACTCACTCAAGGAGCTCCACCTCAGCACCCTTATGATGTCCCCGGCCCTAAGCCCGTTAGATGACTGCCAATTTTAGAAGCTATCCAAGCCATCCGATTTGAGGGGGAAGAGAGTATATTCCTACCCATTTCATTCTAACCCAGGTGAGAGCACTTAAAGAGCTTAAGAGTGAGGAGACAGGCTTCTCTAGTGCTTTCCCAATGCCCTTTAGCCTCCCCATTATCGACGATGTCAAACCCAGGAAAAATTGAGGCTCATTTCCATCCAACCTCATCTAAACTCCACCAATTCCATATTAACTTTACCCACATGTTCCCAAGCTCCACCGAGGTAAAATGAATTGATTTCTGATCGATTCGATCACTGGAGACCATCTTAAGACCAACTCTAGTGAGAATTCTAATGACATTTAGCCTACAGAGCCACCAGCTAGAAGGCAAGGCACGAACTTCTTAGTAGGACTTCGTCTCTTTAAGATGAAGCTACCTTAATCATTGGACTGCCGATCTTGAGCTTTTGCAAGGTAAACTCTGACAAACCGTAGAAAATCTAATAGGAGTTGGTCTTTTGTGAAGGAATTGTGTTCTCATGCATTTATAATCGTAGGATCCCTCTAGATCTTCCCCTTGAATCTTTTAGAGTCAATCTGAATGCCTCACGAGCTCTGGCGAGCTCAAATTGAGTAAGGGAAGCCAGACAGTGTCCGTCTTTCGTCGCTCAGGGGACGATGGATTATCCGCCATCCATTCTGCATGATTAGAATGGACAACCGTGATTAAATCTGCTAGAAATTCAATTTAATTCCTTAAGAACCATGAGATTAGTCCCCACCATCCAATCCAAAATCAAATTGTGGAATGAAAGCACGTCCACCGCCACTGACTCAACATGCCGCGTCAGATCATTTAAGTGGCCAATCTTGAGCTACCACGTTAGCTCCCGCGTGGCGCCGACAGGATTACAAATTAATTAGGGTTTAAAATGTGTTTTAATTGCTTTGAATTTCATAAAATCATAACTAATTGTTGAAAAATAAAAAAAATATAAATAAACCCATTTTGGAAAGGGTAAATAGAAGAGATTTAAATAAAAATAATTCCATTAAGTTTTAAATAGTGAACAAAGCTTAATTAGAGTTTGAATGTTTTCTTAATTATCTTATTTAAGCCCTAATCACTTGAGAAATTAATCTGAAATTTGACATGTTGATTTAATGGGATGACCTCTGCCTCCTCTAATTTTCTTGGGATTTAAAATTCTAAATAGTAAAAAATAATCTATTAAAATTCATTAATCACTGCTTAACAGTGAGATGATGCGGAAGGGTGATTAGGACCTTTTCCCTAATTACTTGCCCAAATTCATTTCATTAAAGAGGCTTAACTGATTCAAAATTTAATTAAGAGATTAATTAAGTAATTAATGATGAAATCAAATCAAATTTAAATGGTAATTAGATCAGATAATTATGATTAACCTATGGGTGTGAGAAAATCATAAAGTACTTAATTAGATTCCTTAATCTAATTAACACTTAAGCATGAGTCTATTGAATTAGGTCCCTTAGGAGCATTGCAATTTTAATTCCTGATTTGCATATTATTGGAGGCTCATGAATAAGTGGTTAATTAAATTAAAGAAATAGAGGAAAAGATAATTAAATGAATTGCTTAATGATTCCAACTTAATTAATTCATAAAATTCACCTAATGACCTCTCCTTAAACACATTGAATCATCAACATGGGATGGGATAAAAACAACAAATATTTCCTCTTCTTTAATTTTAATTAAAACCCAAAAATCAAATTTAATAAGAAGCTTTGGTTTTCATTAAATAATTTTATTTAATGTGATTGTCCTTAGAAGTTAATGTAGTTGAATGAATTATGTGGTCATGTTTAATCATTCCTTTTCAATCACTATAAATATTGTATGTCATGTGATATCATACATTCATGCTTTCAAAATCAAATAATCAAATGAAATTTATTTATGTAAATTTGTATTTGTTGACTTAATCCTATTATATGTGTGGCTATTATCATTAATAAATTTTAAAATTATTTTCAAAATTATAAATGAACAATGAATAGTTGGAGTGTTATTAGTTATGAATGCATATATTGAATTTGCATGTGTTTATAGCCTAAGCATGTTAATGTGTTGCTTTCTTTCCATATTCATGTATGGGTTTACATATATTTGAATGATAATAAGTATATAGTTTAGACATCCTGGGAATACGAGGCTTTAAGTAGCCTCATGGAGGTCATTTGATTATCTCATTCATCCCTGCGTGTACTTGTACTAGAATTTAGAAAGAGCTTTATTTCACATGTGTAAATAATTCAACAAAAATAAAACCTTTTGCATGATTTTTATTTCTTGTCATGAATGCATTCATATGTATTTAAGATAGAAAGTATATAGTATGGACATCCTGGGAATACAAGACTTTAAGTAGCTCCATGGAGGTCATTTGATTATCTCACTTTCCTAGTTTAAACAATGGTGCATACTTGCTTACATCTTTTTGCATGTGTGTGTGTATTTGACTAAAGAAATGAAAGTCCCCTTTTCTACCAAAATGTGTGCATGCATAATCATTTAAGTATTCCAAAATATATTTCATGTATATGTGTATTAAGTGCTAAATTATATGCATGATATAGGTGATGAAAAGGAATGGTGTAACATGTTCTATGTGATGGAAATTCAACTACATTAGTCTTAAGATGTCTTTCATGTTGAATATGATTCTTTAAGATTAACCCAAACTTAGGATTAATAAAACATATAATAAATCATTCACTAAAAGAGACTAAATCATAAAAATATATTTTAGAAAACAACATAAGGTAGGGATGAAGGATACAACATTTAGGTGAATATCTATATATATATATATATATATATATATATATATATATATATATATATATATATATATATATATATATATATATATATATATATATATATATATATATATATATATATATATATATATATATATATATAATTTGCAAATCCTCTAAAAAATTTAAAATGAAACCACCCATCATGTTGAATTAAATAATTTTCCAAACTTAAATCCTAATTAAGACATGCCACACTAAGCCTAAGCACACACATTAGAATGATAAGTCACCACTTCTAGCTTTAGATTAGGATATTGTGTATAATGGTGTTGTGTTTTGTTTTGTGATGTAATGTTTTAGACTAGATGTTAAAATTGTGTTTCGTAGACTAGATGTTAGACTATTGTTAGTCTAATATTATTTTTTGCAAGTGATTATGCTTAAAGAACTGCTAAAAATAAATATAAATATTTTGCTTGTAGGTTGCTTATGCCCCAAAGCATAATCCATATTAGGACAAGTGGGCTTGGTTACCCATGTGTAGGGCGCTAAGTCCAAATTATATAATATAAGTGCTTGGGATGTATGTTTAGTTAATATCTATTTTGCATGTGTAGTTAGATTTTACTTTCCCATAAATATATAATTTTACAATATGAATTAGGATTAGTGCTATGGGGTTTAGGATGAGCAGTGACTTGAAGGCATAAGACTTTGGATGCCTTGTGAAGCCATGGAGTAAATCAAATCAAAGAAAGAAATAAAGAAAGAAGTAAAGAATGAAGACCCCCATAACATTTATTCAATTTCAATTGTAATTATTCATTTGTAATCCAGGTTGTTTAAGGGTAGAGCTCGGCTACCCAAAATTTTCTCTTTTTCGGGGTGTACAATGGTATCCGACCTCACCAACCTTTTATTATTTCACAAAATTTATGAATGATTATTGTTGTGTTTAGATTATGCAATAAAATAGCATGATTTTCATAGGTTTCTTAAAGCTTGATGATTGAATGTGGCGCTTGGATGAGGTAGGCTCTTTAGAAAAAAAAAAATTTTATACCCCAATTAACAACTCATAATTAAAATTTTAAACAACTTTCAACCTCATTCTAAAGCTTAGGTTATAATTAATATAATTAAAAGATTTGAAAACCCCTTAGCTGAATGTTGAACGTTTAACATCATGCATATCATCTTATATCACTCTTATAAAAATGAGGGCATCCATTCTTGCACTTTAGGGACCACTTTCTTATAAGAGCACCCCCTTATGGTGGAGACTCACCCTCTCTCTTTCTAAGTTGACCAACAACCAAATTTTATCATGCTTTTAGGCATAAAGTATCCTAAAGCCTTTGTCCAAGATATTGTGTCAAAATGATCAAAAATTTATAAAATTTTGAATTTAAACTAAGTTATATGCTCATACTAGTCATGATCTAACCTCTTAAGGAGTGAATTTAGGACTCTAGTATTTTTTTTAAATCAAATAATAAGCATAGCCATCTTGTAATTACATAAAACCTACATGAGTTTAAAGTGTATGAGTTGTTAGTTAGTGGCCACTCTAGGTAGTTGTAAGTCCAAAAGAGTTTAATGAGATTATCCTTTCTTATGGAGGTAAACTCTTATGTCCTCTTTTCGCTTTGATTTAGGTCATGCTTTGGCTTGTGCTAAAGCGTCCTAGATTTAAGATCCGAGGTTGCTTGTTTTCTTCGGGCTATGAGCATAAATCCTCACCACTTAGGTATTTCCATAATTTTGTGTTGATGGACTATAAGCCCTAACACTCTAATAAATTTTTAATTTAAACAAAAAATAAACTTTCTCTTTCAAATATATAAAGCTTCATTGTAGGATAAATTGGAGTGCTCACTAGGCTTCCCAGTTTCATGAGTGCTCCTTACTTGCCTTCCTTTGGAATTTGAAAATAAGTCTTCCTAATTGAACTTTCCCATTTGATTTTCTAAAAAATACCTAATCCTTTGATAGTCTAGCCTTGAAATCCTTGGTGATATTTATAGTACTTTAATCGAGAGTGTTCTTAAGAAATTCCTGTTTCCTGAGATGTAATTAACTATGAAAGCTTGCTTTCGTAGAGAACTAAAGAACCTGACATAAAATAAATCCTACTTTACTTTTCCATGCAAAGAGGGGAAAGGTCTCTGGTATATACAAAGACCCATCTGCCTTAGGAGTCCTTATTAGGTGATTAGATCCATTGTAGGGTGATGCCTCCTTCTTTGGAGATGGTACATCATACCTTAATGTCGTACTCGATCACTTCAATAAGTACCCCATAAGATCTGCATGGTGTCCACATGACTCCAAATTAAAACACCACAATTACATATTTATGAAAAATGAAATCTAACTACACCTGCAAAATAAACGTTAGCTAAGCGAACATATAAGCCAAGTAATTATATTTCACATATTTGAAATTATCACCATGCACTTGGGTAGCCATGCCCACCTGTCCTAATTGAATTATGCTTAGGGGAATAAGTAGCACCTATAAGCATGAATATTTATATTTACTTATTATTACAACGGTCCTTTTAGCATAATCCCTTGTATAATACATCATTAGGCTATTAGCGACATAACATCCAACCTATGCACAAATAATCCTAACATATAGCTAAAATATTACATTATAAAATAAAATAAAACACCATAACATACACCGACCTAACCTAAGACTAGAATTAGTGAGTTAACATTCTAATATGTGTACTAAAGTTTAGTGTGGTGTGTCTTGACTAAGCTTTAAAAGTGTGATTATCTAAAGTTTAGAATTATTTAGGTTAAACATTAGGGAAGATTTCACTTCAATTCTTGGAATAAATTGATTAATTTTAATTTACACTTTTTTGTTTCATTTAATGTCTACTCAATATCTAATTATTAAGAAGAGAAGAAAGGGGTTTAACCCCCTTCATCTATACCCTAAGTTGTTTTCTAAAGGCATATTATTATGAGTTTGCTTTCTTTAGTGAACCGTTTATAAATATTTTATTAAGCCTAAGTTTGGGTTAGTCTTAAGGAGTCTTATTCAAACATAAGAGGTGTCTTAGGATTAATAAAATTGAATCACTATTACATGAATAACATTCCACTACTTCTTTCCACTATTAATAACACACACTTCATTTTTTATTGTTCAAGATATTTGATTTAATATATATATATATATATATATATATATATTTGTACATGCAATATATATTTATATTTTTGCACACTTGATGAAAATTAATGCATGAATTTGGTAAAAAAGAAAGATTTCATTTCATAGTTAAGCATATATAGACATGTATTAGAGATTTAAGTAAGTATGTGCCATTGTTAAACTAGGGAAGTGAGATTATCTAAGATCTCCTTGGGGCTACTTAAAGCCTCGTATTCTCAGGATGTCCAGACTATATACTTGCTAACTTAAATACTTGTAAACATATACACAAACATAGAAATTAAAATCACGCAAAAGGTATAGAAAAGCAAATCTTTTATTCACGTAAAGCAAAGTTTTATCCCAAATTCTATCATATCCATACACATGAATGAAATCAAGCAAGTACATGCCATTGTTAAACTAGGGAAATGAGATTATCTAAGACCTCCTTGGGGTTACTTAAAGCCTTGTGTTCCTAGGATGTCTAGACTATATACTTGCCGACTCCAAACATACGTAAACATACACATGAACTATGCAAACAAAACAATCATTTACCATCTTTAAATTATAACTAAATATAAACTTTATTGAACATTTATAGCCAACACTATCTTAAATTTTACATCATTAGCTTATAATTTTGAAAGTAATTTGAAATCTATTAATGATAATAGCCTTACCATATTATATTTATTCAACACAAGCAACTTAAATGTAACCATATTATTTTGATTATTTCTTTTTTTTTTTTTTGAAAAATATGATGGAAAAGAAGTAATTAAATATTATCACATAATATATTCAATTACATTAAATCTTGAGGACAATCAAGCCAAATAAATATTACTTAAGACTAACCAAAATTCTTACAATGTTTGATTTTAATATTTAAGTTGTTAAAACCTAAAGAGGAGAGATGATACTTAGTATTTATCCTATCCCATGTTGGTGATTTGATATATTTAAAGAAAATAATTAAATGTGTTTAATGGATTTATTAAGTTCAAATCATAAAGCACATTAACTTAATTACCCTTCCCTAAACTTCTTTAATTTAATTAACAGCTTGATCATGAGCCCTCAATGATATGCTTTTGGGAAAGCAAAATTTGCAATGCACCTAAATGAATCTAATGTAATTAGGCTCATCCTTAAGAGTTAATTATATTAAAAAAAGAAATAATTTAAGTTAAGTACTCTTATGATTTTCCATACTAATGGGTTAATCATAATTTCTTTAATGGCTTCATGCTATAAAATAATGTTGACCTCACTTTGGAGTGAGCTCTCAACTTCCTCATCATAGATCTAGGATTCTTATAGACACTAAGAGTTCCTTAGTCTTAAGACACTTCTAGTAATTAGATGAACACTTAACCTAACCCTAGAGACTTAGAAGGGTTAGCCATAGGAATGGGTTGTGCCTTAGGGATTTAGGAGGACTTGCCTACCCTATGGCCTAAACCCAATACTTTCTTCCTTCTTTCAATCTGAACCTCAAATTCAAATCCAAATTCCAAAATTTAATCCAACTTCAAATGATTGAAACCCATGATTAAATTCAAACTCCAAATCCCTTCCTATGCCCTTTGATTTTCTCTTATGGACTTAGACTTAACCAAATTCAAATCAACCCCAATCCAATTGATTTTCTCAATTATAAAATTCAATTTCAAATCAAATCCCAATACAAATTCCAAATCAACTCCAAATGATTAAAACCCACGATTAAGTTGAAATTCTAAAATCTCTTCCAAAACCATATGAACCACCTTCATATGCTTAGTCAAAACTCTTTCAAACCAACTCAAACTTGGTTAATTTTTTTATAAATTGATCATTCCTTCATTTATATTCACAAATATAAATGAAATCTAGGTTCAAACCTTTCAAACCAAACCAAAATAAATCAAACCAATTCAAAATCCAAGTTAGCCTTTTTTGACCTACATCCTTAGATTTGGTCAAATTTGCTTCCAAATCACTCCAAACTCATGTGAATTTCTAATGAACCATTTATATCTTCATTAACATTTACAAATATAAATGAAATATAAATCCAAATGACCAAAACTAAACCCAAATCAAATCAAATTCCTAATTTTAGCCTTTTTAGCCAAATTCTTGAACTTGGCTAAATAATACCCAAACCAATTCAAAACTTAGGGATTTCTTCATGATTCAATCATTCCTACAATCATTGACCCAAATATAAACATAAACTACCATTATCAAACCAAACCTAAGTCAACCCAAGTCAAGTCCATGTTGACTCATTTGGCTTGAAATTATCATATGAACCAAAACCCATTTGGCTCCAAACCACTTGCAATTGGATTTATATTTTAATCCTAGGCTCATGTGTTAGTTCAACTAAACTTGAATCAAGCCTTGAACAAGCCAATTGACCCATCTAGGTCCACTTGACCCAAAGTGACCTAACTTGACCCAAATTGGCCTAAAAGGCTAAAATAGGTCAAATCATGATTTGATCTAAATTGATTGCAACCAATGGCTCAAGTTCATTCCAAATCACTTATTGAACTTGACCAAAGCTATAATTAAGCCCAAGTTGACCAATTGGTCAACTTGACCCAACCTAGCCAAAATTGACCTAAAGCATCAAATTGGCCAAAATTCAAATTAAATCAAAATCAAACCAAACCAAAGTCTACAATCATTTTCAATTGACCAATTGAACTTGACTCAACACTTAACCCAACCCAATTTGGTCAAATTGGCCAACTTGACCAATTTGACCCTTTTGAACCTAAATGAGTCAAATCCAAACCTACTCCAAACCAACTCAAACCAATTGAACCAAAACATCACAAATCATCATATGAATCTAGCCCAAGCCTTGGTTTGACCCAATTTGACCAATTGGTCAACCCAACCCAACCTAGCCCAAATTGAATCCATTTATCGAATATAAGCCAAACCACTCAAATCCAATTTATTGAACCTTGTGGGCTAATCTAACTCAACTTAAACTCACCCTAGGTTAGTCTAAAACCACCCCAAAAGCTAAGTGGGCCCCACCCAAAGGGATTAGCCATCAAATCATGGGATTTAATCTTCAAAACTAATGGATCTAAGCCAAGTGAACTCTTCCATCCCCATAGTAGCCCCTTAGCACTCAATAGAACCTTCTCCTGACCCACCTAGCCCACCTAACCCACCCTAAGTCAGCCATGGACCTTTCGAAGGTGAGTTGACTCACTCTAACTCAAACCGAGCACCCCATGGATCCAGCTTTGCAACCTTTGCATAATGGATCCATGGCAGCCTCCCATCGCTTCTCCCATGCCTGGCGTGCAACCTGAACTTGATGGAGACAAGTTCGACGGCTGGATAGTGGTAAACTGGCGCAAATCGTGCACACATTATCGTCCATCCATCATGAGAAATTGAGGGGGTATACCTCCTCAATTCAAGCGAAAAATAGAGCCAATTACATCGAGAGACTTCTAAGGTAATTTAGAAACCTCTCAGAGCGATTCCAAGCATCCTCAAGCCCTCCTTGATCGACATTGTCCATTCCCAAGCAAAGCTATAACATGACATCACCCTTTTGAGCAATACTCCCTCATTTCAAAATCAAAGTAAAATTCCTCTTATGCACACCATTCTCACACTCTGTCAAAGCCAGCCGAACCTTCTCCAAGCCTTCCTGAGCACCGGAGGTGTGACTTCGATCAAAGCTGAGGCCTTCACATCTGTGGATTAATCGACCAAGCACTCTACCTCAAATTGAGCTCAAAGCTTCTCAACTGGGCCTTGCCTTAACTAAGCGAAGCTACCGATGACCCATCATCGGACATTAGCTCCAGTGAGGTAATTTTGTAAACCGAGCCTTGTATGCAAAAATGGGTTAGTCCTTTATGAAGTAAATTTAAATCCCATGTGAATTTGACCATTGGATGTGTGCATCTCCCTTCCCCGAAGGTGTGGGATGAATTTGGAGGCAATCCAAGCTCGGGTGAGCTCGAATCGAACGGGAAAGATGTACAACATCCATCTTTTACCACTCACGAATGGGAGAGATCATGAGCCGTCCGTTCCGCGTGATCAGAACAAACAGCTCTGATGAGATCCCGTTAGATCCCTTATTTCCTTTCCTAAATCGTGGATCTGATCATGGCCATCCCATCTTAGATCGGATGGTCCACAGGAAAGTGCATCCACCGCCTTGAGTTAGCATGCGGATGTGACAACTTAAATATCCAATCTCATCACGCCACATGGAAAGTGCATCACATCAGTACGCTACGTTAGCCCCACGTGGTCCGATGGGATTAAGGCTTTCATTAGGCTATTTTAATTAATTTTTAAGGCTGAAACTTTATAAATTCATAACTAATTGTAGAAAAATCCAAAAATAAATGCAAACTTTAGCTCATTTCAAAGGTATTTCAGAGTAAAATCTAGAAACATTATTATTAATTAATTTTGAACAATGATTTTGGCTTAATTAAGGTTTAATTAAAAATTTAATTAGCTTAATTATTTCTTAATTAATCATCCAATTAATGTCAATTTTTTTGTGGATGTTTAGGGAAGACCTCTGCCTCCATTATCTTTTTGGGATATTATTGGTTGCTTAATTAAGGAAATAAAATGGTTAAGCCTTAATCACTTTTTTAATTTCATTAGTGATAATTAGTGAATGAATAGTGGTCTAATTAATTATTTAAGCCTAATTACCTCTGTTGAATAGTAAGGGAATTTAGGGAATATGGTTGGGATGCCTTTCCTAATTCATTTTCTAATTTTCCTTCACTTTTTGGAATTTAATTAGTTAATGATTAATGAGGTACTAATTAATTAATTTTCAAGAAAATTAGAGCCTAATTGAGTGTTTGAAATGACTTAGGGATTAAGGATTGAGGCCTTATCCTTGATCCCTATCCCTAAATTAATTTCATCATTCTAATTAAAATGTAATCAAAGAATTCAATCAACTAATTAATAAGCATGATTTAAACTCAATAAAAAAATCCACTTCACACCAAAGCAACCTTTAATTGATCTTGGGTAGCTCTTTGGGTGTTCAATAACCCAAGGTGAGAGATAATAAAATTATGATTATCTCACATGTGTGAGAAAACCATAAAAGTAGTTAAGTGAGATCCTTTAAGCCTAATTAACTTTTAATCATAAGTGAATTGCATTAGGCCCTTTCATTTCTTAGGAGCATTGCAAATTTACTTTTCATGTGGTTGCATATCATATTGGCTTATTATTAATTAGCTAATTTACTTAAAGTGATATTGGTAAGGGTTAATTAATTCACTTAATTCAATCTTAACCTAATTAAAATATAAAATTAACTTAAATATTCTTCATTAAATCAAATTAATTCACACATGGAGAATTGGATTAGGATTAGCAAACCTCTCTCATATTTCCTAAATCAAATCAAACTCAAAGTTTAAAATGTCTTTAAAGAATTTTTGGTTTATGTTAGATAGCCCTAATTAATATGATTGTCCTTAAGAATTAATTGGGATGAATGAGATCATGTGCTTATATTCCTTTATTTCTTTCCAATCATGTTAAATATTGCTTGCCATGTCAAATCATGCATTCATTTCTTTTAAAATTAATTAAATGAAATGATTTCTTCTATGTCAAACTGCATGTGTTGACTTAAATTAAAAATAGGTGTGGCTATTATTACTATTAAATCAAAAGCTATTTTTAAAATCCCATAAATCAATTATAATATATGAAGTGATGTTAATTACAAGTATCTATAAGTTTGCATGTGTTGATAATATAAGGTATGTAATATGAAGTTCTCTTTCCTTACCTTACATGGATTTACATGGGATTTACAAATGTATAGTTCATTTGAAAAGAACATAACATTTGTCTAGATCTATTCCTATGTATCCCAATATTACAACTTAGGAAGAATTTCATATCACATATGTAAATCATGCAATAAAATAAAATCTGACCTCTTGCATGGCTTCTCATTCTTGTGGTCATTTTTGTACATTCATATGTATATATGAAAAGTGGTATATTAGTCTGGACATCCCAGGACTGCGAGGCTTTAAGTAGCCCTAAGTAGGTCTTATACCTTACACCCCTGGTGTAGAACAATGGTGTCGTACTAACTTAAAACTCGTATACATATGAATGTGTGATATAGCCAATGAATAAGAAACATGAATCAAGTAAATAAAAAAAATACAATTTTTGCATGGATTTTCCTCTCCTTGTAGTTGTTTATACATCTACATGTATCTAAGAAAAGTGGTATATTAGCCTGGACACCCTTGGGTTGTGAGACTTTAAGTAGCCCTAAGTAGGTCTTATACCTTACGCCCCTAGTGTAGAATAATGACGCCATACTCACTTAAAAATTTTATACATGTGAATGTGTACTTAGTTAATGGATGAAAAATCCCTCTTTTTTATTAAAAAGACATGCATTCATAATTTAATCAAATGAAATATTGAAATTCCAAACACACTTCTTTGCATTCATCATTTAAGTGTGCTAAAATATACATTGTATGTATAGGTATGCTTAGGATTTAATCATATGCATGATATACATGATAGAAAGAACTGAATGAATATGTGTTGTATGATAGTAATTCATTTTAATTAATCTTAAGATGCCTTTCTTATTGAATAAGGTCATTTAGAGTGAACCTAAACTTAGGGTTAATCAAAACATGTAATAATCCATTCACTAAAGGGAATTGATCAACTTTCTTTAAAAGTGGCTTAAGATAGGGATGAAAGAGGGGTATCCTCTCATTCTCCTCTTTATAACAATTAATTGTTTTATGTATGTCAAATGAAATAAAATAAAATATTAAGTAAAATCTTCAAATCAATTAAATCACTTAAAGGAAAATTAACCCTTTATAAATTAAATCTTTCACCCTTAGCAAAGCTACAACTCTAAAGCCTAGTTAGGACATACCACTTAAGCCTTGATGCATACACTTTAGACTAAGTCACCAATTCTAGCTTTAGGTTAGGGTGGTGTATGCATTGATGTATGCTTGTGATGTATTTTTATAGACTGGATGTTAGGGTGTATGTGCGTAGCCTAGATGTTAGGCTATTATTAGCTTAATCATGTTTTCTGTAGGGGGTCATGCTTAAGGGGTCGCTGTAATAAAAATATAAATACTTTTTTTGTGCAGGTTGCTTATACCCCTAAGCATAGCCCAAGTTAGGATAGGCGAGTTTGGTTACCAATATGTGGGGTGCTAAGTCTAAATTATTTATATATCTGTATGGGTTGTATGATGTGTTTAGCTAACATTTATTTTACAAGTGTAGCTAGGTTTACATTCTTTTTTTATTATGATTTTGTATTAAGATTAGGATAAGTGTTATAGGGAAATAGGATGAGCATTGGTTATAAGGCCAAGTCTTATATACCATGTGATGCCTTTGGAGCAAGCACATCCAAATCAAGATAAATAGAAGAAAGAAATGGAGCAAATCAAAATGAAGAAATGAAAGATGAAGAGTGAAAATGGAGGATGAAGAATGAAGACCCCATAACACTTATCATTTTAAAATTGTACTTATTCTTTGTAATCTCGATTGTATAATGGTAGAGCTCGGCTACCCACATTTCTTTTGGGTTGTACAGTGGTACCTGACCGCATCAGCCTCTTATTCTTTTGTGATAGCTCTATAAAATTGTTTAATGTCTTGTTTAGCTTGTGCATTAAAAAAAGCATACGTATTCATAATTTTTTTATGATTGTTGATTGTTGTATGGCTTGGATGCGATTAGGCTCCTATAATAAAAATTAATTTGTTTACCTAAACTAATAACTGATAACTAAATCTCTAAAATAACTCATAACCTCATGTGAAAGTTTAGGCATTAAATCAAGATAATAAAAATATTTAGCAAACCATTAATTAGATGATTGCATATTTAATATCATGCATAACCATGTTATTCCACTCTTGTTAAGAGAGGGCTTCCATCTTTCCCAGATAGAAATGAGCTTAACCTTTAAGAGCCTATGATGGAAGAACACCTCTTTCTCTTCTGATTTGGCCCATAATCAAATTCTTATGCATTAAGACAAATAAAATCCTATAGCCTGCATAAAAATAAAGAGTCACAAATTAAATAAAATTTGATAAGAATTCACATTAGATTAAGTCATTATTCATACCCCGCATGCTCTAGTCTCTTAGGGAGTGGCTTTAAGGACTTAGTTTTTTTTCTAAATAAATAACAACATAACCATTTTCGAAGCATATGACTTGACCACATGGTTTTAAAATGTAGGAGGAGTTAGCTGGCTGCTACTCCAGATGGTTATAAGTCCAACAGTCGGGTGGTTTGCCCTCTCTTGTGGAGATAAACCATATACCCACTTTTGCTTTAGATTTAGGTCGTGCTTTGGCCCTCACCAAAGCTCCCTAGATTTAGGATCTAAGGTTGTTATTTACCTTCGGGCTACTAGCATAAATCCTCACCTCTTAGGCATCCTGATAATCTTGTGTTGTTTGAGTATAAGCCTTAACTCTCTAATAAAATTTCAACTCAAACATGTAATTTCTCCTCAATCTCAAACATATAAAATACAATCATAGAATAGATTAGAATGCTCACTAGGCTTCCTAGTATCATGAATATTCCCTACTTATCTCCTTGGCTTCGATAATAACTCTCTCTTTTTGATCCATCCCACTTGATTTTCTAAAATATAACTAATTTGTTAATAGTCCTATCTATGAATTCTTTGGAGATAACAATAACCTACTTTAATTGAGAGTATTATTTAGGGATTTATTTTTCTTAGGATGTAATTAACTATGGGGGCTTGCCCCCATAGGGAACTTTAGAACCCGATTTAAATAACCCTACTTTATTCATCCATTTAAAGTAAAAAATATCTCGTATAGTCGAAGACCATCATGCCTTAGGAGTCCTTATTAGGTGATTAGGTCCATCATAGGGTAGTGACTTCTATCTTTTGAGATAATACACTATTTCTTGATGTCGTACCTGATCACCTCAATAAGTACATCCTCAGATCTGCGTGGTGTCCCCCTCATATATACACACACAACCAAAAAAAAATAAACACCACAAACACATAAAGGAAAATTATTAAATTATGTTTGAATTATCTGAACTAATTATGAATTTTATTTGATTTCTAATTTGTAACTAATTTTCCTAACTAATCCCTAATTATTATACATATTAATTAACCTATTAAAAATATATTTGGAAAAATAACTAGAAAATGGGTCATAATTACTTCTTCTCACTATTCTCACTATTCACAATGATTAATTATAATTAATGATTTAATTTCTACTATTTATCAATTTTAATAATTATTTAATTAATTAATGAGAGTAATTAGGATTAAAATTCCAAAATCTTTAAATTACATGGCAAATAATTACAAGAAAATTATGGGAGGTGAAAGACATCCCATGGAAACATCCCACCAAATTTAGAATTAATTAGCGAAATAATTTGGTCTTAATTAAGGTAATTAGATTAAGCTTCAAACCTTAACTAAGCACTGTTCACTAGACATAAATTATAGATTTTATTTTAATTAAATTTTACTCTATCTAACATTTCCAAAATGGGCTTATTTATATTTTTTAGATTCTTTTATAATTAGTTATGATTTTTTAAAATTATGGCTATTTAATTGTATTTTTAAATCCTAATTAACCCTTTAAACCACTGATTTCACATGGACATTAACGCGACAGTGCTTTGCACATGATGTCGCGATGTTGATTACTTAAATCGTTCAACGTAGTACCTAACTTAGCGGTGGCAGATGCGATTTCATCTCGATCAGATTATTTTCTTAATTTCAAAGGGGTTAAATCGAGATTTTTAATGTGATTAATCATGACCATCTGTTCTAATCACACAGAATGGACACCGTCTACCTTCCTCCACTCGATTCAAGCTCATTGGGAGCTCATTAAAAGGCAAGATTGACTCCAAAATGACCACAGAATGAATCTAAGGGGATCCTATAATGGAAATCACATGAAAACACAATTCACTTCGAAAAGGACCAATGCCTAGGGGCCAAAGCTACGGTTTTTAGATGTTTACCTTGCCAAAGCTATAGACCAACGACCCATCGATAGAGGTAGCTTCATTTTGAAGAGATGAAGCCCTATTGAGAAGATCATGAGCAACCTCCCCGTCGATCACTCTGTGGACCAAACATCATCACAAAGCTCATCATAGTTGGTCTTGAAATGTCTTCATGTGGTCAAATCTCTCGGGAAATGATTCATTTCGATTTGCTGGAGTGAGGAGAAGGTGTGGGAAGAGTTAATTTGAGTTTGGTAGAGGTTTAGGAAACTTAGACCGACATAACTCTCAAGTTTGATTGGGAGCTAGTCTTGCCTGCAGTGGAGTGCATGAGGAGCTCGGGAGAAGGTATGTGACTGTGCATAATGCTATATGGAAGGTTTGTGCTCGATTTGAATCCATGGGGAGGAGTATACTTGCCTCCATGGCTGAATCAAGGGTTAGGATTTGGTTCAGCCTTTGACTGCTGTCCAGCTGGGGTAGGTGGTTGGAGATGGTAGGGGACTGCTGAGGTGGCCGAGGGTGAAAGGATGAAGGAGTGTAGTGGGCTTGCATGAGGTGTACACTCTCCCATAGGTGGACTAATGGGTTGCCATGGGTGAACTCACCCTATCTTGGCTAAAGGCTGAACCCAACATCTTTGGGTTAAGTTGGGTCAGTGATCCTCTTATCCAAGAAGAGCCAAAGATGACTGCCATGTGGTAAAGGGGACTCCTCTAAATGGGGATTTTATCATATTTGGGTGGCTTAGTTCAATGGGTTTGACACAAACTGAGTTCACCATGGGTTGGGCCCACTTGGACAGGCCCATGGATGAGTCATGTCAAGTTTGGTAGGTTTGGGCTTGGTTTAATTGGGTTTGGCTCAATTTGACCCATATGAGTCAAATGAGTTAAATTGGGCTAAGTTAACCAATTTGACCAAAGTGGGTCAAAATGATAATTTGTGTGAGTTCAATTGGTCATTTGGAGTGAATGAGTGCAATTGGTTTGATTCAATTTGGGTTAGATTTGAATTTGGTTCATATGATTCAATTTGGGTCAAATGGACCATGTTGACCAATTTGATCAAATTGACCAAATTGACTTGAGCATGGGGTAGGTCTATATTTAATTGATCATTGGTGATTGAGTGGAATAGTTTATTTGAATTAATTTGGATTGTGGAGTGAATTGGTTCAATTTGACCCTTTAGGTCAAATTGGGCTAAGTGGGCTAATTGGGTTAGGTTGATGAAGTTAGATCCAATTGAAGGTCATATTATGTTTAATATTGAATTAGTGATTGGTTGGAAGCATTTGTTTCAATCAATTTGGTTTAGGTTTTGATTTGGTTCAATTTGACCATTTAGGCCAAATTAGGTCAACTTGGGTCAAAGGGTCCAATTGGCTTGATTAGGTTAAATTGATTGTAGTGGAGTGTTCAAATTTGTTAAATAAAAGTCTCATTTTTGAACATAAATCAAACACATGTGGTTTCTACTTAACATATCAAATTTGTTAAGTAAGAAGCCTCCATTTTCAAATCAACACTTCACACATCTCAAGCAGAAGGTATTTCATAAAAAAAATCTCAAGCAGAAGGTATTTCATAAAAAAAATCTCAAGCACACAATCACAATCTCTTCTTAGCATACTCAAATTTGCTAAGTAAAGGTTCTTTCAAATCATTAATATTTTCAAATAAGATACACAAAATACAAATATCTCCAAGAAAATCTCTCCTCAAAATTTTGAACCCCACCCAACCTACTTAAATTGGTTGAATATGGGTTCTAAAATCAAAAGAATCAAATGGAAAAGACTCCTCAATATGAAAATATCTCTAATGAACCCCACTTAACATATTTGAATTGTTAAAGTGTGGGTTCAAAACTCCAAATTTATGTCATTCTCTTGGGAACAAATATTAAAGTAGAGATTTGACTCAAGTCATATTTCAACACATGCAGAGGTAAAGTACAAATCAGTCGGTGTCATTCACTCTTACAGTCAACACACATGGCTTCCCAGAAGTTTGTCTTCACCTTTCCATTTGGGATGGATTTGGCCTTGGATCAGGCTAGCCTCTCTCAGACTGACTCCACCCATTTGGTTTTCTTTTGCCGAGAATTCGAGGGGGCACATGTTACTTATGAGGGGGTGACCCTCACTACTATCAGTCGGGATGAGGTGGTTGGGCAGAAGCCAGCCATCCGTATTGAGATTCCCTCCAATTCTAAGGTTCCTCCATTAAAGAGGAAGGCTGCAATGGTTCTCACTCCTCATTCTATGATAGTTTCAGCACATGCCCATCCAACTTTTCATACCATTACTCCAACGAGAGCTACTGCCTCCTCGTTGGTCACCCCAATGGGGAAGGCTATCTTAACCCCTGAGATAATCTCCTCCACTTTTGAGGTAGGTACTAGCTCCCACTCTGCCTTGTTCACTCGTACTCAATGCTGCAATAAAAATTGAAAGATTAAGCGGGAGCACGAGATAGCAACCAGAAAGCTTGAGGCTGCATCCCATGTAGCCAATGAGGGTTCTCCCCGAGAGGTCTCTCCACTTATGTCCAACAACAAGTTCCACCCCCACTCAGCCTCAGATTGAGAGAAAGACTATAAGAGGATTGCTACTTCTTGTCCACCATTGGCATACTATGAGACACCGGATAGGGAGCATAGGAGGCCCTATGCCATACTTAGGACTGTCCTATGCTAGGTTGACAGAACATACAAACGCTCGGAGTCTAGTACCTTGTTTGATCTATGATCATTGATCCCTAGGAGTGTGAGGGGTCCAATCCATAGAGAGAGGGCAATGAAGGCTCAAGCATCTACTAAACTAACCAGGAGAGAATGACGGAGGTATGCCAGGCAGTTGGCAGCCTTCATTTTGATGGATTGTCCAGATCATCCCTCGATCTGGGCCGAGCATTCATATAGGATTGTTCTTACCAATGCTACCCACTATAGGCAGAGATCTCCCATTGTGGGATAGTCGGTGTTACCTTCACACCACTCTCCTCATCATCCACCATCACCCATATAACTCACAGCATCCACCACTCTCGCCAAGATCTAGAAGCCCTCATCCAAGGAGAGACTAGCCCCTTTGGTGATCCAGCTATGGCCAAAGGATCCCACTCCATCTACTCCATCATCTGAGGTGAGGATGTGTTCCCCTACTCAACCTCCTACTTTAGACTTGGTGAAGAAGGAGTGGTGACCCCATAGCGTCATGGTCGCACCACCACCTCCACTATCGAGCTAGTGATGATAGTAGAGGGGAAGGGGACAATCTAGTTCCCATGGCGGGATCTCCTGGACACCACTCACCGATGAGCGTCATGAGCATATCTTTCAAGTGAGCATGACCCTCCCAGAGCTAGCACTCCAATGGTAGACATTGATGTATTTTTCGTGATCAGTTTCCACTATGAGTGTTTGTACTAACACATTTAGATCGTGGATGAGATCATATCGATATTTCAGAAGAAGAACTCTTAGTGAGTGAGACTCGTGAGGATAAGAGGATAGCATTTGATCCTGATGAGGATGACCTTCTTGAAGATTCGACCAAAGTTCACATGATCGATACTAGGAGCTCCCTCCATAGAGATCAATAGAGCCAAGAAGGTATTGTAGTTGAAAAGGATGACATCGTCCATTCAACTTATCACCTCCTCCACCAACTTAGGAAAAAGGATGACCATATTGATAAAATGGTAAAGAAGATTGAAGAGTTGATAGAAGTAGTGTCAGCATTACAGAATTCAACCCTGGCATCATAACCTACTCCCATTGCAGCCGATTGAGTAGAGTTGGCAGACACTTCACATCATCCTAGATGCATTCCTGCCGAGGAAGACAGTGGAAGCTTGCATAGAAAGGTCATGGATAGCACCTCCATGCATGAAAAAGATATTAAACATATGGTGGAGCAGTAAGTGAGGGATGCGTTGGCGCATGCTCGAGGTGGCTTATCCGTTCCAAAGGGTAGACCCTACTTGGAGGAATTTGATGGTGTCCAATATCCTAAGGGCTTTGTGCCTCTGTCCTTCAAAATTTTTGATGGCAGTGGGAACCCCCAGCAGTACATAGCACATTTTAGTGCCAGATGTTGCAATGCCGGTGGCAGCGATGCACTTTTATTCTGTCTCTTCGTTAGTAGCTTGATAGACATCACATTTGATTGGTATGCTAAACTACCAATGGTTTAGTGAAGATATTTGCTGAGTTAGAGCAGCTCTTTATTAAGAGATTTGCTAGAGCTCAGCAAAGGGTAAACTATGGGCAATCTAGTTACAGCTCTACAACACCCCGGTGAGTCCCTTATTGATTACATTCTTAGATGAAGCAATTTATGTATGAAATGAAAACTATAGTTTTCTAAAAAATATGTCATTGAGATTCTACTCAAGAATATCCATGGCCTAATCACCTTCCTGCTTAAAGGGTTTACCATTAAGACATTTGAGAAATTAATCAATAAGGTGGCTAGTCTACAAGGGGAGGTCAAATAATTTCCTTTCCAAGATCAGTCAGCCAAGCCTAGACCATCGAAGGCATTTGAGAAAAAGCTAGGGGTAGTCATAGTAGTTGATGGGGGGGGCAACCAGATAGGCCTCGAGCAGTCTCTACCACCTCCTCTATCACCACCTCGGCCATATACCGACCACCTCAATTGCTACAACAGACACCATCACCATCTCATCCGCAGCAACAGCAACAATATTCCTATCCACCATCAGGTAACTACTACTTACTTACTCTTGTTGATAAATTGAATAAACCTTATTCATTCAAGATGGAGTATGGTGTTTATTTTTGGATTCATTTGTGTGTGTATATATGAGAGGGGGGGGACACCATGCAGATATGAGGATGTACTTATTGAGGTGATCAGGTATAATATTAAAGAATAGTGCACTATCTCGAAAGATAGAAGTTACTACCCTACAATGAACCTAATCACATAATAAGGACTCCTAAGGCATGATGGGTCTTCGAATATACTAGAGATTTTTCCCCTACTTTATATGGATGAATAAAGTAGGGTTTATTTAAACCTAGTTCTAAAGTTCCCTATGGGGAAAACCCTTATAGTTAATTACATCTTAAGGGAGGTGAATCCCTTAAGAATACTATCGATTAAAGTAGGTGATTATTATCTCCAAAAAATTCAAAGATAGGACTATCAATAAATTAATTGTATTTTATAAAATCAAGTGGGATGGATCAAAAGGGAGAGAGTTATTATCAAAGTCAAAAAAATAAGTAAGGAGTGCTCATGATAGTAGGAAGCCTAGTGAGCACTCCAATCTATCCTATGGTTGGACTTTATATATTTGAAATTGAGGAGATTTATTTATTTGATTTAAAATTTTATTTGAAATCTATGAGTTATAATTCCACAATACAAGATTATGAAAATACATAAGAGGTGAGGATTTATGCTTATAGCCCACAAAAGGAAATAATGACCTCAGATCCTAAATCTAGGGATGTTTGGTAAGGGCCAAAGCACAACCTAAATCTAAAGTGAAAGTGGGTATATGGTTTACCTACACAAGAGAGAGTAAACCACCCGACTGTTGGACTTATTACTGCCTGGAGTGGCAGCCAGCTAACTCCTCCTATGCTTTAAATCCATGTATAAAATTCATATGCTTTTGCAAGATGGTTAGGTTATTATTGTTTAGAAAAGGAAACTAAGTTCTTAAACCCACTCTTTAAGAGACTAGAGCATGAGGGGTATGAATAATGAATTAAATCTAACACAATTCTTATCAAATTTCATTTAATTTGAGACTCTTTATTTTGACACAGACTATGGGATTTGTATGCATAAATGCATGAGAAATTGATTATAGGCCAAATCAAAAAGGAAAGAGGTGTTCTTCCATCATAGGTTCTCAAAGGTTAAGCCCATTTTATCTGGCAAAGATGGAAGCCCTCTCTGAACAAGAGTGAAAGAAGATGATCATGCATGATATTAAACATACAATCATCTAGCTAAGGGGTTGCTAAATATTTTATTATCTTGATTTAGCGCTTAGGATTTTATATGAGGTTAAGAATTATTTAAAGATTTTGTTATGAGTTGTTGATTTAGGGTAGAAAAATTAATTTTTATCTAGGAGCCTAATCACATCCAGGCCATACAACAATCACCAATCATAAACAAATTATGAAAATGCATGTTTATTCTAATGCACAAGCTAAATAAATCATCAAATAATTTTATAAAGCTATCACAAAAGAATAAAAAGGCCGATGCAGTCGAGTACCACCATACAACTCGCAAAGAAATGTGGGTAGCCGAGCTCTACCCTTATACAAATCAGATTATAAGAAAATAATTATAATTACAAATGATGAATGTTATGGGGTCTTCATTCTTCATTCTTCATTCTTCCTTCTTCATTTCTTCATCTTCCATTTCTTCATTTGATTTGCTCCATTTCTTTCTTCCTTTTTGCTTGATTTGGATGTGCTTGCTCTAAAGATATCACATGGTACATAGGACTTGGTCTTATGACCAATGCTCATCCTAATCCCCCATAACACTCATCCTAATTCTAATGCAAGATTACATTAAAAGAAGGAATGTAAATCTAGCTACACCTACAAAACAAATGTTAACTAAACACACCATACAACCCAAGCAATTATATGAATAATTTGGACTTAGCAGCCCACACATGGGTAACCAAGCCCACTTGTCCTAACTTGGGTTATGCTTAGTGGCTAAGTAACCTGCATAGCAAAAAGCACTTATATTTTTATTTCAACGACCCCTTAAGCACAACCCCTAAAACATGATTAGGCTAATATTGACCTAACATTTAGACTACACATATACACCCTAACATCCAGTCTATAATAATACATCATAAAATAAGCATACATCAAACCATACACTGCCCTAACATAAAGCTAAAAATGATGACTTATTCTAATGTGTGTGCATTAAGGCTTGTGTGGTTTGTCCTAACTAGGCTTTAGAGTTGTAATTTGCTAAGTGTGAGGGATTTAATTTATAAAGGGTGGTTTCACTTTAAGTTGTTTAGTTAATTTGCAAGTTTTAATTAATGTTCTCTTTTATTTTATTTGGCTTACACTTAACAACTAAGTTTTCATCCCTACCTTAAGTCATGTCTAAAGAAAATTAATTGATCAATTTCTTTTAATGAATGGTATATTATATGTTTTAATCAATCCTAAGTTTAGGTTTACCCTAAATGACCTTATTCAATAAGAAAGACATCTTAAGATTAATTAGGATGAATTACTATCACATAAACATATTCATTCATTTCTTTCCATCATGTATATCATGCATATGAATAAATCCTAAGCATATCTATACATGTAATTTAGATTTCTAGCATACTTGAATGATAAATGTAAGGAAGTGTATTTAGAATTTAAATATTTAATTTGATTGAATTATGAATGCATGCCTTTTTAATAGAAAAGAGGGATTTTCATCCATTAGCTAGATACGCATTCACATGTATAAAAGTTTTATGTGACTACATCGCCATTATTTTCTATGCCAAGGGCATAAGGTACAAGACCTACTTAGGGCTACTTAAAGCCTCGCAGCCTGGGATGTCCAGACTAATATACCACTTTTCTTAGATACATGTAGATGTATAAAAACTATAAGGATAGAAAAACCCATGCAAAAGTTATGTTTGATTTATTTGATTTATGATTCTTATTCATACGTACATATGTATAAGAGTTTTAAGTGAGTACGTCGCCATTATTTTCTGCACCAGGGGCGTAAGGTACAAGACCTACTTAGGGCTACTTAAAACCTCACAGCCCCGGAGTGTCCAGACTAATATATCACTTTTCTCAGATACATATGAATGTACAAAAAGAATCACATGAATAAGAAGTCATGCAAGAAGTTATGTTTGATTTGATTATATGATTTATATATGTGATATGAAATTCTTCCTAAGTCTTAACATGAAGATGCATAGGACTAGATTTAGGCAAATGTTGTGTTCTTTTTAAATGAACTATACATTTGTGAATCCCATGTGAATCCCATGTGAATCCATGAAGGATAAGGAAAGAAAGCTTCATATTGCATATCCTATATTACCAACACATGCAAACTTATATATATATATATATATTTATAATTAGCATCACTCCATATGTTGTAATTGATTCATACATTTTTGAAAATAACTTTTGATTTAATAATGATAATAGCCACACCTATTTAATTTAGATCAACACATGCAATTAGACATAAAGGAAAACATTTCATTAAATTAATTTGAAAAGAAATGAATGCATGATTACACATGGAAAGCAATATTTAACATGATAGGAAAAGAAATAAAGGAACGTAAACACATGATCTCATTCATTCCAATTGATTCCTTAGGACAATCATACTAAATAAAGTCACTTAAAATAAACCAAAGTTGTTTAATATTATTTTTAATTTTAAGTTTGATTTATTTTAAGGAATGTGAAAGAGGTTTGTTGGTCCAAATCCCATTTCCCATGTGTTTGTTAATTTTGGCTCAATGAAGAAGTAATTAGGTTGGTTTTATGGTTTAATTAGGTTAGGGTATGAATTAAGTGGATTAATTAACCTTTACATACATCACCTTAAGTTAATTAACTAATCAATAATGAGCCAATATGATATGCAACCACATTGAAAGTAAATTTGCAATGGTTCTAAGAAATGAAAGGGGCCTAATGCAATTGGCTCATAATTAATAATTAATTAAGCTTAAGGGATCTGACTTAACTACTTTTATGATTTTCTCACACTTGTGAGCTAACCATAATTTCATCATCTCTTACTTTAGGTTATTGAATACCCAAAGAGCTACCCAAGATTAGATTAGAGGATTAGATTTAATTGAATTAATTAAGTTCATTAATTAACTAATTAAACCTTAATTAACCTTAACCAATCAAAGTGAGATGGGCTTAGAGAAAGAGACAAAGAAAGGAGTCCAAGTCTCAATCCCTAAATCTTCTCAAATAATTAATTAAGGTTCAGGTTATGAATTGAATTTTTGATTAATATTGTTAATTAATTAATTAAGGGGTATTAATTAATTAATTACTTAAGGGATTAGAGAAGATTTAAAGCAAAGATTGGAAGGAGTCCCAAATCTATTTCCTAGACTTCATCATCATTAATAGAGGCCAATGAGCTTAATTGATTGATTAATTTACTGTTCATTTTCTTAAATATGACTAATTATATTAATAAAGTGATTAAGACTTAATCCATTGGTTCCCCTAATTAAACACCCAATAAAATCTTAGAAAAATAGGGGAGGTAGAGGTCATCCCTCTAAACACACACAGAAAGTTTGAGATTAATTGGATGGTTGATTAAAGGGTAATTATATTTCTAATTAAGCTTTAATTAAGCTAAATTCACTATTCAAAATTAATTAATAATAATTTTCCTGGATTCTACTCTAAAACATCATTAAAATGAGTTTAAGTTTATAATTTTGAATTTTCTATAATTAGTTATGAATTTAGGAAGTTTTTAGGATTATAAATAAATTAATTAGCCCTAATTAAAGCCTTAATCCCATCGGGCCATGTGGCAGCTAACGAGGCGTGCTGACCCGACACGCTTTCCATGTGGCATGACAAATTTTGCTATTTAAGTTGTCACATCCAAGTGATGACTCGGAAAGGACGCACGCAGTAACTTCGTGGACCGTCTGATCTAAGATTGGATGGCCATGATCAAAACTGTGATTTCAAAGGATTAATCAGAGGCTCTAAGCATGATTCGATCATCACCATCCATTCCGATCATGCGAAATGGACAGTCCATGATCTATCTCCTTCAGTGTCGAACAATGGCTACCATCCATCGATCGTCACTCGATCCGAGCTCACCCGAGCTTAGATGGAGATGAAAATGATCCCACACCTTCGGGGGAGCTCAACAATCAAATACAACGGTGGAAATCGCATGACATAAAAATTTCTTTCATAAAAGACCAAGCTATTTTCATTTAAGGATCAGTTTCAATGGCATACTTCACCAGAGCTTGTGATTGGCAGTTCCAACGATTGAGAAAGCTTTGTTTGGTAGAAATGAAGGCCCTGTTGAGATGCATGAGCTTTGATTTGGTGTGGTTTGCTTGGAAGACCAAAGCACTAAGCGTAGCTGGTCGATCTTGATCCAACTCTATCCTCTGGTAGTAAAAAAGCTTGGGAAAAAATATTTTCTTGCTCGCCTAGCTCCAAGGAAGGTGTGTACAAAGTTAATTGCACTTTGGTGGAGCTTTGAGCAAATGGGAATTGAAGGCGGCCTCCCCTATTTCAGTTTTGCACAAAATTGAAAATAGAGATTTTGGGAAGCTTGGGATGCTTGGGAAGACTTGGAAATTGTTGTGGGAACTTTCTCCTTGGCTGTTAGGGTTCAATTATGTGTGTGTGTGTGTGAGTTTGAGTGAGAATGAGTGGGGTATACCCCCTTATTCCTTAGATCATGACCATGGTTGATTTAAATTCTTCTTGATCAATTGGCCATTTTAAAGGGTGGTGAAGGTCTTTGGGTGCATGATGTGGCCAGTTTGGTTCGGTGAGGGTGAGGAGGTGGCTGCCAAGGGAGTAGTGGGTGTCCTATGGCTGTTTGGAAAGCTCCAATGGGGATGGGGAAGTGAATTCACCTCCCCATGGATCATAGTCAACCCAACCTTCTTTGGCTCAGGTCAGCCATGGTCCTAGGTGCTAGGTGGACCTATGATTGGGTGCCAAGTGGCCATGGGGAGAGAATGACTCAATGTACATGTGTCTTATCTCATGGGTTGCCCGAAACCTAAGGGGAAAATGGCCATTTGGCTATGGGTTTGATTTGGACAGATTTGGAATGGGTCAAAAGTGGGTTAGCCGAAATTTCAAGTGGTTTGGGGCTTATTTGGTTTGATTTTGCTTGATTTGACCTATTTAGGTCAAATTAGGTTAGGTTGGGTCAAGTTGACCAATTGATCAAATTGGGTTAAACCAAGAGTTGGGTCAAGTTCACATGACCAATTGGAGTGTGTTGGTGTCATTGGTTTGATACAATTTGCTTTGGATTTGATTATGGTTCATTTGGGTTCATATAGGTCAAATGGATCAAGTTGACCAATTTAACTATTTGACCAAATTGGGTTAGGTTAGGTATTGAGTCAAGTTCAATTGGCTAATTGAAAATGATTGTAGGCTTTGGTTTGGTTTAATTTGGAATTAATTTAGATTTTTGCTAATTTGACCATTTAAATTAGGCTAAGTTGGGTTAAATTGACCAATTGCTCAACTTGAGCTGAATTATGGCTTTGGTCAAGTTCAATAAGTGATTTAGAATGAACTTGAGCCATTGCTTGCAATCAATTTGGATCAAATTATGATTTGACCCATTTTAGCTTTTTAGGCCAATTTGGGTAAACTTGGGTCAAATTAGGCTTGGTTTGGCTCAAGTGAAGGTTTGTTCATGTTCAACCATTGATTATGAGTTGGTTTGATTCAACAGTTTTAATCAATTTGGCATATGGTGGATTTTGGCTAGTTTGGGCTTCATTTGGGCTAAATGTTGACTTGGTCAAAGGCTAGGTTTGACTTGATTTGACCCAGTTGAAGACAATTGATCACTCTAGTGTGGTTGTTGGTTATGTTGTGAGGTTTGGATGGGCTTAGTTCAATCCAATTTGGGTTGGATTAGAACTTGGCTCAAAAGGGTCTTTTAGGCCACTTTGGGTCAAGTGAGCCTAAATGGGTCAATTTGCTTAATCATGGCTTGATTCAAGTTTAGTTGAACTTACACATGAGCCTAGGATTGAAATATAAATCCAATTGCAATTGGTTTGGAGCCAAATGGGTTTTGGTTCATATGATAATTTCAAGTCAAAAGGGCCAACATGGGCTTGGCTTAGGTTGACTTGGGTTTGGTTTGATAATGATGGTTTATGTTTATATTTGGTCAATGATTGTAGGAATGATTGAATTATGAAAAAATCTATGAGTTTTGAATTGGTCTGGGCATCATTTAGCCAAGTTCAAGAATTTGGCTAAAAGCGCTAAAATTAGGAATTTGATTTAATTTGGGTTTGATTTGTTTTGATTTGGTTTGAAGGGTTTGAATTTGGATTTCATTTATATTTATGAATATAAATGAATGAATGATTGATTTATAAAGAAATCAACCAAGCTTGAGTTGGTTTGAAGGAGTTTTGATTGAGCATATGAAGGTGGTTCATATGGCTTAGGAAGAGATTTTGGAATTTGGACTTAATCCTAGGTTTCAATCATTGAATTTGGAATTAGTTTATGAGTTGGGATTTGATTGGAGATTGAATTTGATAATTGAGAAAATCAATTGAATTGGGATTGATTTGAATTTGGTTAAGGCTAAGTCCATAAGATAAAATCAAAGGGCTTAAGAAGGGATTTGGAGTTTGAATTTGATCATGAGTTTCAATCATTTGATAGTTAGATTTGATTTTGGAATTTTGATTTGAATTTGTGATTTGATTTGGAAGAAGGAAGCAAGGTTTTTTTTGGGCTATAGAGTAGGCAAGTCATACTAAACCCCTAAGGCACAACTTATCCCTATGGCTAACTCTTTCAAGTATCTAGGGTTAGGTTAAGTGTTCACCTAATCACTAGAAGTGTCTTAAGACTAAAGAACTCTTAGTGTCTATGAGAGTCCTAGATCTATGATAAGGAAGTTGAGAGCTCACTCCAAAAGTAAGGTCAACAAGGGAGGTAGTCAGGAAGATCTTTAAGAACCTCTTAAAGAAGCTTGATTTCTAGTTACTAGAGCCTAGGAGGCTGGAGGACGTGGGCAAGAGTCATGATCTAAACTATTGGCCCTACCACCGCATGCTAGGTCATGTCTTGAAAGATTGCTTTACCTTTAAGGATTAGCTTGAACATAGCTACAAGTCAAGTGCCATTGTCATCCCTAAGGAATACCTACTAGAATAACCCTCTAGTTCTATTGAAGTTTGGGATATCTCACTATCCCGAACCTCCAAGAAAATCATTTCTAAGATCAGAAAGTTACCCTTGTAGGTGTCTCAAGCAGCTCAAACCTCCAACTCTAAGGAAGATTTGCAAGTAGCTAAGGATAAGTTGAGGGAGGTAGAAGCCCAAAGAGCGTGATAACCTCCACTTGCGATAGCATAGTGCAACCATCGATCGACTCCTTCCATGCTATAGTTCCTCCAGCCAGCTGTTCTTCTAGTAGCCATATTGTATCAATGGAGGGGGGCACCAAATCCCTCACTCCGCTTACTTTACTTGATTTCTACTTTGTACCTCCATCCAAATCTAAGAAATCAATGAAGAAGAAGATTGATTCCACTTACATCCTCTCTACTTTTGATGATCTTGATGACTTTATTCCTATAGAAAGCTCTCCAAGTACTAATAATTATAACAATTATGATCCACTTTCTCGATTTAAAATGGATTACCCATTCCTAAATCACCTGGGTTCACCCATTGAGATTGATTTGGAATCATCCGACTCTGATGATCCTGTAGGAGAAGCTGTAGGTGAACTTGATGAGCAGGTAGAACTTTTCATGAAACCATCTCATGAAGTCATTGAAGTCAACTTTCATAGTGGAAAAGTTCTACCTCCTAAAGTAACACCTCAGGATTAGGGTAAATAAGTCATTGGTTCTAGCGATCAATAATCCCCTCCACAGGATGCTCCATCTATGGATATGCTTATGGAGGACTAGCCTAGAGTAGACTACAATGTCCTTGCTCACCTAAGAAAGTTGTCAACTAAACTAAGCATATATGATGCCCTTGTCTTATCCAAAGAGATGAGGGAGTCATTGATCAAAGCTCTTCCTGATCCAGAAATATGCTTAGCTCAGCTTACCATTATTGGAGAGGAGGCATATTATTCAAGAGAAGCCCGTAGAGTTACATTCACCGATGAAGACCTTCTTTTGGGGATAATAGAGCACAACCGTCCCCTCTACATCATAGTGGACATGGGCAGATTTAGACACTCCAAGGTATTAGTTGATCCAGGTGCATCAGTGAATGTTATGAGTCTAAAGATCCTTGCTTACTTGAGGATTGATATCTTTGAACTCTGAGGAGATCGGATGATGTTGAGAGGATTCATTGAGCAAGGCGAGAGGGCTTTAGGCTCCATAGTGTTACCACTAGAGATAGATGATTGGAAGATAGAAGCGAAGTTCTACATAATTGATTCAGATACTTCTTTCACTGCTTTTCTCGATAGGCCTTGGATACATGGAAACAACACGATTCCATCCTCTTTACATCAGTGCATCAAATTCTGAAGAGGTGGAATCGAGTATTGTGTCAAAGGACACTTGAAGCCATTTTCAGTTAGGGAGGTTGAGATACATGAATATGCAGCCAACTATCTTCCTCCAAATCAAAAGTCTATTCTCACAAACTTGGTGAAAGTTCAAAAAATAGAAGAAAAGAAACAAAAGAAAAAGAAGAAAAAGAAAATGAAAAGGAAAGAGAAAAAAAGATGAAAGTCAAGTGAGCGAGAATCAGACACCAACGAAGAAGTAGAGCCAGATATTGGATTCCACTTATAGTTCATTTCTCCATATGAACACATGGGTAGGATGACTAGACCCCCATCAGGTAGAGGCAGAGATAAATCTAGAGGTTATTCCAGAGGTGGAAGACCTCCTTGTTGGTGGCTAACTAGTAGGAGCTATGTTCCAGCTCACAGAGTCCCCCAGCTATCCACATAGACTTAGAATCCAGTTCAGAGGATGAGTCTCATGTGGTTAGCACAACGACCAACCCCTCTTAGTGGGTCCCTTTGGAGGTGACATTCGAGCGAGACAGTGATGAAGACTAGGCCTCCAAGCAAAGCATGAATGTATCCAAATCATCATTATGTAGAATAGTCAGGAAGCAGTTGGGAACTTTAGCTCTAACCTCACTTTCTTCCTAGAAAGTTGAAGGTTTGGTAGTTAAGGAGGCCCCCAAGTCATCCATATATGTCAAGCCAAAGGTATTTTTGTTAGGAGCATCATTCTCAAGTCAGGAAGTTGATGTAGAACTTGAGGATGATTCATATAAAGATTTAATACAACTAGCTTTTGATTGGTATTCGACTTGTGTTCTTAATGTAGCAAAGAAGGGATTAATCCCACATACTTGGTCTAAACACAGCTCACATTACTTTGAAAGACTATGAGACAACCAAAGCAAATATTCTCAATCAAGACCAGGACTAGGATTTGGCATAGTGGGTCCAGTCGACGACGATAACCATTTCCTAGTCATCACCACTCATTTGGGGTTTGATAGGTTATTCTCAAATCATGTGTTTAGAAACTTTAGATGACCCAAATGAGCTTGAAGTCAGAGAGGCACCACCAGATTTTGAAGAAGAATGCATATCAACCATTGATGAACTCAAAGAAATCAACTTAGGAATAAAAGAAGATCCACGTCCAACATATATCAGTTCCTTGTTGAATGAAGAAGAAATCAATGACTTAGTTAGGCTATTAGCTGAGTTTAAGGACTACTTTGCATGGAGTTATAAAGAAATGCTTGATTTATCTCCTATCATAGCAGTCCATAAACTAATAATAGAACATAATGCTAACACTATCAAGCAGGCTCCTAGACACATGCGATTAGACATTGAACAATAGGTCACTTCTGAAATCAAGAAATTGATCGATGCTGACTTTATCAAGAAAGAAAAATATCCTACTTAGTTAGCTAGCATCATCCCAGTTAAGAAAAAGAATGGTCAAATTCACATATGCTTCGATTTTAGGGTTCTAAATAAGGCATATCCTAAGGATGAATTTCCACTTCCTATGCCAGAATTAATGGTGGACATCGCCTCATCTCATGCAGTATTCTCCTTCATGGATGGCTCATCTGGATACAACCAAATTAAGATGGTCCCGAAGATGAAAGAAACACTGCTTTTAGAACCCAGATCGGAATATATTATTATAAGGTTATGCCTTTCAACCTTAAAAATACTATTGCTACATACCAATGGGCCATGACTTGGATCTTCAAAGAACTCATTCATCATCAGGTTGAATACTATGTTGATGATCTAATAGTCAAAAGTAATGAAAAGGAAGACCATCTCTTCAACTTGAGAATATTCAAATAATTAAGACAATTTAACATAAAAATGAATCCCCTGAAGTGTGCATTCAGAGTAGCTTTAGAGAAATTCCTTAGGTTTGTTGTTCGACACTGTGGAATAGAGATCGGGAGAAGATCAAGGATATCTTAGAAATGCCACCCCCTAAAGTCTAACTCAGCTCAGATCATTTCAAGGGCGGTTGGCATATCTAAGACACTTCATATCCAACTTATCAGGAAGATGCTGACCATTTTCAGCACTAGTCAAAAAGGACACCAAGTTCAAGTGGGATGATAAGTGTCAACGTGCCTTTGAAGACATCAAACACTACCTAATTTTTCCACTAGTTCTAGTAGCCCCTATTCCAGGAAAACCATTGATCCTCTACACTACTGCATTAGATGACTCCCTTGGTGCTTTGTTGGCCCAAGCCAATGATGAAGGGAAAGAAAATGCTCTCTACTATCTCAATCATCGTATAATCCCTACTAAGGCAAACTACCCACCAATTGAAAAGTAGTGCTTAGCTTTAATCTTTGCATCCCAAAAGCTAAGGCATTACATACTTACACAAGGTGAATCTGATCTCTAGAATTAATCCACTATAATATCTCATGACATGACTAACATTATCAGGATGGTTGGTACGATAGTCCATAATTTTGTCACAATTTGACATCATATTTATACCCCTTCGTGCTGTGAAAGGACAGGCACTAGCGGATTTCTTAGCAGCACAGCCACTTCCTACTGATTCTCTGCTTAGTGATGACCTCCATGATGAACAAATCTTGAACTTAGGGGATGCTAGCATTCACCGTTGGGAGATGTATTTTGATGGTGCAGCTTCCTTTCAAAAAGTAAAAGAACGATAATCTACTCTTCCAACCTAACTTTTGACCACGATGTGATGAGATTGTCATATCATTTGTCCAATCCATGCACCAACAACGAAGCCAAATATGAGGCTATGATTACCGATCTGGAGTTAGTCATTACACTATGCGTCCAGAGTATCAATATCTTCGGAGATTCTCAGCTCATCATCAACCAAATCACTGGGTCTTAAAAATTTATAAAGCCTAAGCTCTATCATTACCACTAGTATATTATGGAGTTGTTGACTTAAATCCCAGAGGTCACTATCTACAAGATTCCTCGAGCTGTAGCAATGCATTATCCAAGTTCACAAAGGAGTTGGCATTCCTAGAAGATGAGTCTATTCTAATAAGAGTCCAAAATAGACAAGTTTTATCCCTTATTGATGCTAAACTCATCGAGAGACTCTCTCTTGAAGTGGATGTTTCCATTATCAAAAAGGACGATGAGTCAGATTGGAGGCAACCATTCATGGATTATCTAAACACAGGAAAACTACCTCAAGAGAATTCATTAGCCCATAAGATGAAATAGAGAGCTCTCTGCTATGCTCTCGTGGATGGCACACTATACCGGCGGTCTTTCGGTCATATGTGGTAACGTTGTTTAACCAAACACAAAGCCCATAATATTATGACTGAGGTACATTCAGGATTATGCAGAGTACATCAATTCAGTTTGAAGATGAAAGCCAAGATCAAGAGACTAGATACTCCTTCATGATTATAGTCGATGGATATAAAAGAGGTGCCACCAATGTCATGCATGGTGTGGTCATTAACCACCCAACATTCTACATCCTACATTGGCCTCACATGGTTGAGTCAAGCACTAACATAGTGCTGATCATCCTCCTTCCAAGGGTCTGTAAATTCAGCTTCCACCACTACTTTTCAAGTGGGCGAGGCAATCCCACTGAGGTCAAAGCCATCATGTAATTTTTTTTAAACCATATCATATAGATGTGGTGCCTGGGAATTATATCCATAATGGTAGATTCAAGAGCACAAAAATCAATAGCTTTGCCTAGGGACACAACATAGATTGGAGATATTGTACCATCTACTATCCAAGGGAAAATGGTCTAGTAAAAACATTCAACAAAACTCTCATCCAAATATTGAAGAAGACACTCGATGACAACAAGCGACAGTGGCATGAGTAGTTGGTTGAAGACTTGTGGGCCTACTGCACTACATATAGAACTTCAACTCAATCTACCCCATTCTCCTTAGTGTATGGATCCAAAGCCATTCTACCATTAGAAGTCCAACTCCCATCACTAAGGATAGTTGTTGGTAGCAAAATCACTATAGAGCAGAATGCTAAGCTACGATTAGAAGAGCTCAAAGGTTTAGAGAAGAGACGCCCAGTGCTTTCTATTGTACAAAGCCAAAATGATTCAAGCTCACAACAAGTTGGTCTGTCCTAGAGCTTTTCAAGTAGGTGTGCTTATTTTAGTTATAAGGAGGCCAATTGTTGCTCATCGAAAGATGAGAGGTAAGTTTGAACCCACTTTGGATGACCCTTTTGCCATAGAGAAGGCCTACTAAGGAGGATCTTATCAGCTTATAAACTATAAAGGAGAACGCCCTATGCTTCCAATCAATGGGCTCTACTTAAAAAATATTATCCATAAATCTTGTTTGGAAATAATCATCAATAAAACTTCTTTTCATATCAAATTCCATCTCTTATGTGTTAGAAATATCTTTTCACAGGAATCCGCCAAGACCTTTAGGTAGGTGTAAGAGAACCTGCTTTACATCCTCCTCCACAATACCAAAATGACACATGATCCTCGGTTTAGGTGTAAGAGAACTGGCATCCTATCTTGACTCACAAAGTTTGTAAGAGAATCCATCCACATCCTTTCTTAGTGGAGTCAATGCTCCTACATGTTTAGGGGTATGTGTTGAGAACCCATGGACATCCTATTCCTTCTTCATAACACAAACAAACACATATCTTTTGTCGGCTTTCCATGTAGCAAGCCCCTTGGCATTACTCAATTTAGTCCCGACATGCCACCTTAACGCGTCAAGTGTCACTGTCGTGATAAGATCGATATAAGCTCCTTCTCAGTGTGTCCCTCATAAACCAACGTGGTCCACATAAATATAAAATAAACAAAATATATCTTTGCTTATGGATTAGGAATTCAAGCCCCCAACGTCCCCTTTCTTGAGCACACATCAGTAAAACTCTTAGTAGGAATTGCTTGACTACTTTGAGTTGAGATAAGTCCTCGGGTCGGCACTCTCTCAGTAGTCTTCCTTAGATCGGGTTCAACTTGTTGTGCCACCAATGAGTCACCCTCATCTTTACTTTGAAAGATATAAGTCTCTTACATATTCTTTCCAGACGACGCCGTAAACTAAGTCGGGTTTGATTTATTGCAAGAACCATCGCATGGTTCCTTGTATAGGAGAATGTGAGACCCCACACTTTCTTCTTAATTTGTCTATTGCACATTGAAAGGCACCCATAGGTTGGTTAGTTCTACCTCATGACTGGTGGACTATCTATTTGGATTTGTAAATCTAATACAAGTCTAAGCTAATATTAGCCCCTTCTTAGTGGATCCATTGCACACCGAGGGGATCTATCAAATTAAAACATATGAAATTTAAATAAATGTGATTCAATTAAATGACATTATCCTCACTACTTCTGAGCTAATATAAGTCCCCCAACGACATTCATTCAGTAGTCGCCCTAGGTTGGGTTCGATTTATTGCATCTAACAAATCACCCCAGCAGTTGTCCCTTGCTTTTGGAGATGTAAGTCTGCTATGATTTCTCCCTAGCACAGCTGTTGTACACCGAAAGGCAACTCCTTAGGTCGGATAGTTCTACCATATGGCTGGTGTACTACCACTTTGGATTGGTAAATCTAAGATAGGTCTAGGCAGACAGAGCCTCTTCTCAGTGTGGTCCATCGTAAACCGATAGGATCCATCTCAAAATCTAAAACTTAAATAAATAATCAACCAACATCTCCCTAACAGGACATCAATCATCCCAACCTCCCTAGTGGAGTCAATTAAATCGGATTAAAACTTGCATTCTCCAATGAGTGCAACCTCAAAAGAAATTCAAACCCCCTTTCTCCCTAGTGGATAACCTAAAAGCTTCCCTAGAAGGTTCATAGCATCTATCCCTGGTGCGTTATTCATTCTAATCCACAGTGGATACTCTACCCAAATCATATTTTTCATCCAAATTCAAGTCTTTATCCCTAGTGAATAATCTGAACCTATTTCCTTAGGTGGAAGGTTCACATGCTTGATCCCTTAGTGGATCCCTTCTTCCTTCCTTATGCTCTTGGCATGAGTTGAGTTGCATTGCACTAAGATCTTGATTCCCTTAGGGTAGATCACATATTCTATTTGTGATCCTTCTGATGTTGTTGATCATCACACCACACCTATTGGGCGCCTTTATTGACCTCACTTTTGGAGTGAGCTCTCAACTTCTTCATCATAGATCTAGGACTCTTATAGACACTAAGAGTTCCTTAGTCTTAAGACACTTCTAGTGACTAGGTGAACACTTAAACTAACCCTAGAGGCTTAGAAGAGTTAGCCATAGGAATGGGTTGTGCCTTAGGGATTTGGGAGGACTTGCCTGCCCTATGACCTAAACCCAATCCTTGCTTCCTTATTTCAAACCAAACCTCAAATTCAAATCCAAATTCTAAAATAAAATCCAACTTTAATTGATTGAAACCCATGATTAAATTTAAACTCCAAATCCCTTCCTAAGCCCTTTGATTTTATCTTATGGACTTAGCCTTAACCAAATTCAAATCAACCCCTAATCCAATTGATTTTTCTTAATTTTCAAATTCAATTTTAAGTCAACTCCAAATGATTGAAACCCACGATTAAGTCCAAATTCTAAAATCTCTTATTAAGCCATATGAACTACCTTCATATGCTTAGTCAAAACTCCTTCAAACCAACTCAAACTTGGTTGATTTCCTTATAGATTGATCATTCCTTTATTTATATTCACAAATATAAATAATATGGTTCAAACCCTTCAAAAAAAAAATAAATCAAACCAAAATCCAAGTTAGCCTTTTTTTAACCTACATCCCTAGATTTGGTAAATTTGCTTCCAAATCACTCTAAACTCAAGTGATTTTCTAATGAACCATTTATATCTTCATTCATATTTACAAATATAAATGAAATATAAATCCAAATGACCAAAATCAAACCCAAATCAAATCAAATAACTTTAGCCTTTTAGCCAAATTCTTGAACTTGGAAATAATACCCAAACCAATTCAAAACTCAGGGATTTCTTCATGATTCAATCATTCCTACAATCATCGACCCAAATATAAACATAAACCAATATTATCAAACCAATCCCATGTCATCCCAAGTCAAGTCCATGTTGTCTCTTTTGGCTTGAAATTGTCATATGAACCAAAACCCATTTGGCTCCAAACCACTTGCAATTGGATTTATATTTCAATCCTAGGCCCATATGTGAGTACAACTAAACTTGAATCAAGCCTTGATCTAGCCAATTGACCCATCTAGGTCCACTTGACCCAAAGTGACCTAAGTTGACCCAAATTGGACTAAAAGCTAAAATAGGTCAAATCATAATTTGATCCAAATTGATTGCAACCAATAGCTCAAGTTCATTCCAAATCACTTATTGAACTTGACCAAAGCTATAATTGAGTCCAAGTTGAGCAATTGGTCAACTTGACCCAACCTAGCCCAAATTGACCTAAAGGGTCAAATTGGCCAAAATTCAAATTAAATTCAAGTTAAACCAAACCAAAGCCTACAATCATTTTCAATTGACCAATTGAACTTGACTCAACACTTAACCCAACCCAATTTGGTCAAATTGGTCAACTTAACCAATTTGACCCTTTTGAACCTAAATGAGTCAAATCCAAACCTAGGCCAAACAAACTCAAACCAATTGAACCAAAATATCCCATATCATCATATGAACCTAACCCAAGCCTTGGTTTGACCAAATTTGACCAATTAGTCAACCCAACCCAACCTAGCCCAAATTGAACCCATTTGACCAATTTAAGTCAAAACACTTAAATCCATTTTATGGAACCTTGTGGGTTGATCTAACTCAACTTAAACTCACCCTAGGTCAGCCCAAAACCTCCCCCAAAGCCAAGTAGGCCCCACTCAAGGTGATTAACCATCAAATCATGAGATTTAAGCTTTAAAACCAATGGATCCAAGCCAAGTCAGCTCTCCCATCTCCATGGCATCCCTTAGCACTCAATAAAACTTTCTCCTAACCCACCTGGCCCACCTAACCCACCTTAGGTCAGCCATGGACCTTTGGGAGGTGAGTTGACTCACCTCCAACTCAAATCGAGCACGCCATGAATCCATGCTTTGCAACCTTTGCATAATGGATCCATGGCAGCCTCCCATCACTTCTCCCATCCCTAGCATGCAACCTGAACTTGATGGAGACAAGTTTGGCGATCGGACGGTGATAAATTGACACAAATTGTGCGCACGCTGTCATCCTTCCATCATGAGCAACTGAGGGGTATACTCAATCAATTCAAGTGGAAAATAGAGCCATTTTCATCTAGAGACTTCCTAAGAAAATTCTAAAACCTCTCAGAGTGATTCCAAGCATCTTCAAGCCCTCCTCAATCGACATTGTCCATTCCTGAGCAAAGCTGAAATAAGACATCACCCTTTTGAGCAATACTCCCTCGTTTCACAATCAAACTTAAATTCCTCTTACCCACACCATTCTCGTACTCTATCGAAGCCAACCAAACCTTCTAAGTTTCCCGAGCAGGGTGACTGATGAAAGCAAGGCCTTCGTGTGTAGATTGATTGACCGAGCACTCTACCCCAAATTGAGCTCAAAGCTTCTCAACATGGCCTCGCCTCAACTAAGAAAAGTTACCTCCAATGACACACCACCGGACATTAGCTCTGGTGAGGTAATTTTGAAAACTGAGCCTTGTATGCAAAAATGGGTTGGTCTAAATGAAATAAATTTGAATCCCATGTGAATTTGACCATTGGATTTGTGCGTCTCCCTTCCCCAAAGGTGTGGGATGAATTTGGAGGTAATCTGAGCTCGGGTGAGCTCGGATCGAATGGGGAAAGACGGAAAACATCTATCTTTCGCTGCTCGTGAATGGGATAGATCATGAGCCATCCGTTTTGCATGTTCGGAATGAATGGATCTGATTAGATCCCACATTAGATCCCCTATTTCCTTTCTTAAATTATAGATCTAATCGTGGCCGTTTGATCTTAGATCGATGGTCCACCTGAAAGCATCCACCGCCACCGAAATGAATGCGGATGTGACAACTTAAATAGCCAATCCCATCATGCCACATGGAAAGCGTGACACATTAGTCGCCACATGGCCCAATGGGATTAAGGCTTTAATTAGGCAATTTTAATTAATTTTAAGGCTAATTGTAGAAAAATCCAAAAAAATGCAAACTTTGGCACATTTCAAAGGTATTTCAGAGTAGAATCTAGGAAAATTATTATTAATTGATTTTGAATAATGATTTTGGCTTAATTAAAATTTAATAAAAAATCTAATTAGCTTAATTATTCTTTAATTAAGCATCCAATTAATCTCAAATTTTCTATGGATGTTTAGGGGGATGATCTTTGCCTCGCTAATTTTTTGAGATTTTATTGCTTGCTTAATTAGGAAAATCAAATGATTAAGTCTTAATCACTCTCTTATTTTAATTAGTGATAATTAGTGAATGAACAGTGGTCTTATTAATTATTTAAGCCTAATTACCTCTCTTGAATAATGAGGGAGCTTAGGGAATGTGGTTGGATACCTTTCCTAATTCATTTCTTAATTTTCCTTCACTTTTTGAAATTTAATTAGTTAATGATTAATGAGGTAATTAATTTCTTAATTAATTAATTAATTTTCAAGATAAAAATCAAAGCCTAATTGAGTGTTTTAAATGACTTAGAGATTAAGGATTGAGGCCTTGTCCTTGATCCCACTCCCAAAATTAATTTCATCATTCTAATTAAAATGTAATCAAAGAATTCAATCAACTAATTAATAAGCTTGATTTAACTTAATAAAAAAAATCCACTTCACACCTAAGCAACCTTTAATTGATCTTGGGTAGCTCTCTGGGTGTTCAATAACCCAAGGTGAGAGATAATGAAATTATGGTTATCACATGTGTGAGAAAATCATAAAAGTAGTGAGATCCTTTAAGCCTAATTATTAATCATAAGCCAATTGCATTAGGTCCCTTTCATTTCTTAGGAGCATTGCAAATTTGCTTTTCATGTGGCTGGATATCATATTGGCTTATTATTAATTAGTTAATTAACTTAAGGTGATATATGTAAGGGTTAATTAATTCACTTAATTCATACCTTAACTTAATTAAAATATAAAATCAATGTAAATATTCTTCATTAAATCAAATTAATTCACACATGGAGAATTAGATTAGGATTAGCAAACCTCTCTCATATTTCCTAAATCAAATCAAACTCAAAGTTAAAAATATCTTTAAAGAATATTTGGTTTATGTTAAATAGCCTTAATTAATATGATTGTCCTTATGAATTAATTAGGATGAATGAGATCATGTGCTTATATTCCTTTATTTTTTTTCCAATCATGTTAAATATTGCTTGTCATGTGAAATCATGCATTCATTTCTTTTAAAATTAATTAAATGAAATGGTTTCTTCTATGTCAAATTGCATGTGTTGACTTAAATTAAAAATATGTGTGGCTATTATTACTATTAAATCAAAAGCTATTTTCAAAAGCTCATAAATCAATTATAATATATGAAGTGAGGTTAATCACAAGTATCTATAAGTTTGCATGTGTTGATAATATAAGGTATGTAATATGAAGTTCTCTTTCCATACCTTACATGGATTTACATGGGATTTATAAACGTATAGTTCATTTGAAAAGAACATAACATTTGTCTAGATCCATTCCTATGTATCCCCATGTTACAACTCAAGAAGAATTTCATATCACATATGTAAATCATGCAATCAAATCAAATGTGATCTCTTGCATGGCTTCTCATTCTTGTGAATCTTTTTGTACATTCAAATATATATAAGAAAAGTGGTATATTAGTCTGGACATCCCGGGATTGTGAGACTTTAAGTAGCCCTAAGTAGGTCTTGTACCTTAAGCCCCTAGTGTAGAACAATGGTGTCGTACTCATTTAATACTCTTAAACCTATGAATGTGTGATATAGTCAATGAATAAAAAACATGAAACAAGTAAATAAAAAAATACAATTTTTTGCATGGGTTTTCCTCTTCTTGTAGTTGTTTATACATCTATATGTATCTAAGAAAGTGGTATATTAGTATAGACATTTCGGGGCTGTGAGACTTTAAATAACCTTAAGTAGGTCTTATACCTTACACCCTTAGTGCAGAACAATGACATCATACTCACTTAAAACTTTTATACTTGTGAATGTGTACTTAGCTAATGGATGAAAAATCCCTCTTTCTATTAAAAGACATACATTCATAATTTAATCAAATGAAATAATTGAAACATACTTCTTTGCATTCATCATTTAAGCTAAACATACATTTTATGTATATGTATGCTTGGGATTTAATCATATGCATGATGTCCATGATGGAAAGAAATGAATGAATATGTGTTGTATGATAGTAATTCATTTTAAATTAATCTTAAGATGCCTTTCTTATTGAATAAGGTTATTTTGAGTGAACCTAAACTTAGGGTTAATCAAAACATGTAATAATCCATTCACTAAAGGGAATTGATCAACTTGCTTTAGAAGTGACTTAAGGTAAGAATGAAAGAGGGGTCTCCTCTCTTTCTTCTCTTTATAATAGTTAGTTATTTTGTGTATGTCAAATAAAGTAAAAGAAAATATTAAGTAAAATCTTCAAATCAATTAAATCACTTAAATAGAAATCAACCCTTTATAAATTAAATCTTTCACACTTAGCAAAACTACAACTCTAAAGCTTAGTTAGGACATACCACACAAACATTGATGCACACACTTTAGACTAAGTCACCACTTCTAGCTTTATATTAGGGTGGTGTATGGTTTGATGTATGCTTACTTTGTGACGTATTGTTGTAGACTGGATGTTAGGGTGTATGTGCGTAGAATGGATGTTAGGCCGTTATTAGCCTAATCTTATTTTTTGTAGGGGTCCATGCTTAAGGGGCCGCTGTAATAAAAATAATAATGCTTTTTGATGTGTAGGTTGCTTATACCTCTAAGCATAACCCAAGTTAGAATAGATGGGCTTGGTTACCCATGTATAGGGTGCTAAGTCCAAATTATTGATATAACTTCTTGGGTTGTATGGTGTGTTTAGCTAACATTTGTTTTGCAGGTGTAGCTAGATTTACTTTACTTTTTTAATGTAATTTTGCAATAGGATTAGGATAAGTGTTATGGGGGATTAGGATGAGCATTGGTTATAAGACCAAGTCTTATATGCCATGTGATGCCTTTGGAGCAAGCACATCCAAATCAAGACAAAAGGAAGAAAGAAATGGAGCAAATCAATATGAAGAAATGAAAGATGAAGAGTGAAGAATGGAGGATGAAGAATGAAGACCCCCATAACACTTATCATTTTATAATTATAATTATTATTTGTAATCTAAGTTGTATAATGGTAGAGTTGACTACATTTCTTTTGTTGTGGCACTCAATGATCGCCTCTTATTCTTTTGTGATAACTTTATAAAATTATTTAATGTTATGTTTATCTTGTGCATTAGAAAAAACATGCCTCTTCATAATTTCTTATGATTGGTGATTATTGTATGGCCTGGATGCGATTAGGCTCCTAGGATAAAAATGAATTTTTCTATCCAAACTAACAACTCATAACTAAATCTCTAAAATAACTCATAACCTCATGTGAAAGCCTAGGCATTAAATTAAGATAATAAAAATATTTAGCAACCCCTTAGCTAGATGATTGTATGTTTAATATCATACATAACCATCTTGTTCCACTCTTGTTAAGAGAGGGCTTCCATCTTTGCCAGATAGAAATGGGCTTAACCTTTAAGAGCCTATCATGGAAGAACATCTTTTCTCTTTCATTTGGCCCATAAATAACTTCTCATGCATTTAGGTATACAAAATCTTATAGCTTGTGTTAAAATAAAGAGTCACATTAGATTAAGTCATTATTCACCCTCATGTTTTCTTTCTTTAAATAAATGCCTCTAACCATCTTGCAAAGCATATGACTTGACCACATGGTTTTAAATGTAGGAGAGTTAGGATGCCACTCTGTGTGTTATAAGTCCAGATGGGTGATTTACCCTCTCTTGTGGAGATAAACTATATACCACTTTCACCTTAGATTTAGGTCATGCTTTGTCCTCGCCAAAGCTCCATAGATTTAGGATCAGGTCTTGTTTCCCTTCGCTAGCATAAATCCTCACCTCTTAGGCATCGACAATCTTGTGTTGTTTGAGTATAAGTCCTTTAATAAAATTTCAACTCAAACATGTAATTTCTCCTCAATCTCAAACATATAAAACCCAACTATATGATAGATTGGAATGCTCATTAGGCTTCCTAGTATCATTAACATTCCTTACATATCTTCTTTGCCTTTGATAATAACACTCTCCTTTTGATCCATCCCACTTGATTTTCTAAAATACAACAAATTTGTTGATAGTTCTATCTTTGAATTCTTTGGAGACAACAATCACCTACTTTAATCGATAGTATTCCTAAGGGATTCATTTTCCTTAGGATGTAATTAACTATGGGGGGCTTGGCCCCATAGGGAACTTTAGAACCCAGTTTAAATAAACCCAACTTTATTCATCCATGTAAAGTAGCTAAAAAATCTCTAGTATAGTCGAAGACCCATCATGCCTTAGGAGTCCTTATTTAGTGATTAGGTCCATCAGGGAAGTGACTTCTATCTTTTGAGAAAGAATACTATTCATTGATATCATACCCAATCACCTCAATAAATACATCCTCAGATCTGCGTGATGTCCCCCACACATATACACACACAACCAAAAAAATAAACACCACAAACACATAAAGGAAAATTATTGAATTATGTTTGATTTATTTGAACTAATTATTAATTTTATTTGATTTCTAATTTATAACTAATTTTCCTAAATAATCCCTAATTATTACACATATAATTAACCCTGTTAAGGAAATATATTTAGAAAAATAATAAGAAAATGGGTCCTAATTACTTCTCACTATTCTCACTATTCATAATGATTAATTATCATTAATTATTTAATTTTTACTATTTATCAATTTTAATAATTATTTAATTAATTAATGAGAGTAATTAGGATTAAAATTTTAAATTCTTTAAATTACTTGGCAAATAATTACAAGAAAATTATGGGAGGTGAAGGACAACCCATGGAAACATCCCACCAAATTTAGAATTAATTAGCCAAATAATTTGGTCTTAATTAAGGTAATTAGCTTAAGCATCAAACCTTAATTAAGCACTGTTCACTAAACATAAATTAGAGATTTTAGTTTTCTTAAATTTTCCTCTAGCTAATTATTGGTAGAATAAATTTCTTAATAGGGAGTCGCCTTTCAAATCTATGGTGAGAAAAGAAAGAGGAGACCTTATAGAAATTCATCTTGGTAAGTTGTCACATAGATCCGTAGATATATTTATTCAGGTGATCAGATATATCATCAAAGAAATAGTATACTATCTCAAAAGACAGCAGTCACTACCCTTTAATGGAACCAATCACCTCATATGATGGTGCATATGTACCAGAGATTATTTCTCTACTTTACATGGAAAAGTAAAATAGGGTTTATTTAAGACTGGATTTGTTAAGTTCCCTATAGGGGCAAGCCCTCATACTTAATTACATCCTACGGGACGGGATCCATCAGGAAAACTCTCAATTAATGTAAATGATCATTGTCTCTGAAGATTTCAATTGGAAGTACTATCAATCGATTGATTTATTTTTGAAGATCAAATCAGATTGATCAAAAGAGGGAGTTATTATCAAGCCAAAAGGGAGTAAGTAGGAGATGTTGATGATGCTAGGAAACCTAGCGAGCATCTCAAACTATCCTATAATTGGGCTTTACATTTTTGAAATTGATTTAGTTTGTTCGAGATGAATTTTTCATTAAAATTTTGGACTTATGATTCCTTAATACAGGTTAAGAAAATTCCTAGGAGGTGAGGAATTATGCTTATGGCCCCCAAAGTAGAAAATCAACCTCAGAACCTAAATCTAAGGTGCTTCGGTGAGGGCCGAAAGCACAACGTAAATCTAAGGAGAAAATGGGTAATTGGTTTACCTCCACAAGAGAGGACAAACCACCTGACGACTTGGACTTACAATCGCTTGGGGGTGACCGCCAACTAACTCCTCTCATGATTTTAAATATATGTAGGCGAGTCATTATGCTTATGCAAGATAGGTTGGGTTGTTATTATTTAGGAAGAGACTAAGTTCTTAAACTCACTCCCTAAAGAGACTAGATCATGTTAAGGGACATGCTTCAAATGACCTATATCTAATGAAATTCAAATTTCATTTTATTTTTATTTTTGAACAATTATTTTGACTCAGACTAATAGGATTTTTTTATGACTAATGCATGAGAAATCAAATTATTGGCCAAAATTAGAGAAGGGAGAGTTTCCCACCATGGCCCTCAAAGGTCAAGTTCTTCTGGCAAAGGTGGAAACTCCAATCAAGAGTAAAATAAGATGCATTTGTGCATAATATTATAAATAAATGTTAATCCATCTCTTAATTCTTTTATCTTGATTTTAAACATAAGCTTTAGTTGAGGTTATGAGTTGTTAAGTAGGGTAAAAGATTTAATTTTCCCTAAAGAGCCTAATCCTCATCCAGGCCATACATAAAGAAATGAAGAAACTAGAAAAATCATGCCACTTAATGCGCAAGTTAAACAAACATCAATGAATTTATAAAACTAGCGTAGAAAGAATAAATTGTCATTTGTGGTCAGGCACCACTGCACAAACCCAAAAATATCAAATTGGATAGTTGAGCTCTACCTTTATACAACCCGGATTACAAATGATTAAATTACAATTAAGCAAAAAAAAATCATTGTTATGGGGGCTCTTCAAGCTTTATTCTTCTTTCTTCTTTTCTTCTTTTGGTTCCTTCCTTTGGATGGTTGGATGGTAGATGCTCCAAGGCTTCACATGGTGCATAAGATGGGATCTTATGACCAATGTTCATCCTAATCCTCATAATAAATGATTCCAAAATCCTAATTATATAAATTTTTACATGAAAAGGAAAAGGTAAATCTAGCTGACACATATAAAATAAAGGTTAGCTTAAATAAACCATAAAAATTCCCAAGCATGTATATTGGACTTATCACCCCACACATGGGTGATCAAGTCCACCTGGCCTATGGATTATGCAAAGGGGTATAAAGCACCTGCAAATAAAAGCATTTATATTTTTATTTATGATAGCACCCCTTAAGCACAATATAGAAAAGAATAATTATACTAAGCATGTCCCATTATTCATTCTAAGCATACACCATAACATCCACTCTAAAATATAGATCACAAAATAAAATATAACATCAAACCATGCACTGACCTAACCTAAGGCTAGAAGTGGTGACTTAGGCTATGTGTGTGCTTTGAAGGTTTGTGTGGTATGATTAGCTAAGGTTTTATATTCAAATCTTCTAAGTGTGAAGGACATGTTCAACTTAGAGAAGGATTTCATTTAAGTTGTTCAAGTGTTTTGGGTTGGTTTTATTTCATATTTTAATTTGGTTTGAGTGAAACTTACAATTAATTACTAAGCTATGAAGAGAGGGAAAGAGAAGAGAACATCTATTTCCTTCCCCAACCTTAAGTAATTTCTAAGGTATGTTCATATTTTAATTTCATTTAGGTAAATATTTTGATTAAATCTTTTACTTAATCCTAAGTTTAGATAAACTCTAAATAAACCTATTCAAAGAGAAAGGCATTTTAAGATTAAATAAAATGAATCAAAATTTACATAACACACCTTACTTCATTTCTTTCCCAACATATATAACATGCATATGGATGGACCCTAAGACTATATATACATGCAAATGAGAGTAGTTAACACACTTTATGATGCACGCTAAGTAATCCATTTAAGAAAATTTAGAAGTTGAATATGCATGATTTTTCTTAAGTAGAAAAGGTTTTCCTTATTCGAAATTTCACATACATACATGAAAGTAAGAAAGGTATAAGTGAGTACAAAGATCATTATTAACTAGAGGTAAGGTACAAGACCTACTTAGGGCTACTTAAAGCCTCACAACCTGGGTTTCCAAACTAATATACCACTTTCCTTAAGTACAAACATGTATATTAAATAAATGAAATGGAAAAAGGAATATGCAAACGTTGTTTCATATATTTGTTTTGTTTATGCAATTTATGTAGGTAAGTGTAGGTAACCCTTCTTAGATGGTAGCATAGGGATGAATAGGATATGAAATTAGATGAGCATTAGGTCCTTTTAAAATGGAACTTATATGTCACCAAAGTTTCTATTCAAAGTAATGCCAACATAGGAAAGAAAGGAAACCTATACTAAGCATACCTTTATAATTCATCACATGCAAGCTTATAATTAAGATATGAATAGCACACTTTCAGATTTGATATCTTATTTATAAGTTTTGAAAATAATTTGGATTTGGTAGTGATAATAGCCACTCATATGTTACTTTAGCTAACACATGCACATTTGACATAAAGTAAATAATTTCATTTAAAAAATTGAAACATGAAATTATGAATGCATGGAATCACATGGAATACAACTTAACATGTCAGGAAAGATGCAAAGCAATGAAAGCATGTAAAACAACTCACTTTACTTAAATCCTAAACACATTCTTATAGAATAAGAAAATTTAGAATAAATCAAAGTGAATTTCAAAGTGATTTTTGTTTAGTTTGAGGTTTGATTTAATTTTGAAAAGGTGACATAAGTTTGTTGTTCTTAACCCATTCCCACATGTGTTTGAGATTTTTATTTATTTTTTAGGTAATTAGATCCATTTTTTTGTGTTGATTAGGGTAAGGTAGGAATTAAGTGGCTTAATTACCTCTTACCTACACCACCTTAGAAAACTTAACTAAGTAATTATGAGCCAATGAGATGACATAAAACCCACAAAGTATTTAAGTTCACAATGCACATAATAATGAAAAGGCCTAATGCAATTTGGCTCATAATTAAAAGTTAATTAAGCTAAGGGGTTTAGCTTAAGTACATTTAAAACATCCATTCAAACTTATGAAAGGGGTTTTAATTTCCTTAAGTGAACTTAGGCTATAAAACACCTAAGCATCTACCCAAGGTAGATTAATTAAGTTATGGAACTTTTTAGAATTTTTAAAAAGTTGATTAAAGGGATAATTAATGAATTAACCGTTAATTAAAGGGAGATTAAGGAGAGAAAAGGGGGTTTAGGGAATAGCTAAGGGGAAATGCTCCAAAATTATTACATGAACTCCCTACTCATTGGATCTGACCTTAATCAAACCTAATCATAGGGTAAATCCACTAATCACACCTTAATTACTCTTAATTACATGAAAGGGGTAATTAGGGAATGAGATAGTAATTTCCTCAATTGAGCCTTTAATAAATATTAAGAAAATTAGGGGAGGCAGAGGTCATCACTTAAAATAAACTCTAGAAATTTGAGATTAATTGATGACTTAATTAAAGAATAATTAGCTAATTAAGATTCTCCAAACCCAAATTTAGAGAAAAGGGTAATTCAAAATCCATTGGAACCATTTTAAAAATATTCTAGATGAAATTATCTTACAATAGCATTTTTTATTTTATTTTTCTAATTTTTCTATGAAGAGTTATTAATTTTTGAAGTTCTTTAGATTAATTATGAATTAATTAAACATTTAACTAATCCCTAATTAATCTTTAGCTCATGACATGAAGCGTGGTGGCGGAGGTTAGCACGCTTTACACGCATAACACCGTGAGGGGAACTTAAGTTGTCACCTCACAAAGGTGGTGGTGGCGCACACGCTAATATCCTCGGCCATCCGATCAAAGATTGGATGGCTAAGGATTCACCCACAGTTTTAAAAGAATAATTGATTTCTAAAATGTGCTAAATAATCTCAGCCGTCCATCTAAAATGTGCGGATGGATGCTTGAGATGAGCCAAGTTCTTCCTTGAGGATCAATGGAGACTATCCATGATCTAAGGGGAGATCCGAACCCGATCTAGCATGGAATCATACAAAAATCAATCCACACCATCTAAAGACCAAGAGCAGCAAATCTAACATCAAAATTTGATTAGGCAAAAATTTCTTTTACAAAGCTCCACACCACATTGAGTTTAGTGATCGAACAATTCCATACCTCACTGAAGGTGATCACCTATGCTCGAGATTGATGAGGTAGCTTCATCTAGTGGAGACGGAGCCCTATTGAAATTCCTAGGCCTTGAGATTGAGTGGATCAATGGGAATGCCAACTCCACTTCACTTGGGCTTTGACTTTGATTGAATTGAGCTCTTCCTTTTCTCTAGAACTTCAGAGAAAGCTTAGGCAAATTTGATCTCATGAGTGTGTGCAAGAGTAAGGAGATCAAGGAGAGAAAGTTTATTGGATTGAGCTCCCCTATTTTGTATTGTGCAAAACCAAGAGTTTGGGAATTCAAATCCTACCTAAGGAGCTTGAGAATGCTCTGAGATGATTGCTAAGGGTTCCTAGGCTCCAATCGATAGTGAGTGTAATAAAATTTCATTGAATTAGGGGGAGTATATCTCCCCCTATGGAAATCAGATGGTCAAACCATTCCTTGCCTTTTAATCTAATTGCTGAGATTTGAGAGGTTATTTTGATGGCTTTGAGTGTGCACATGGTCAGTTTGATCCCTTGAGTGGAATGCCAACTTCCCATATGTTGAAATTGAGCTTAAGATGGAATTTGAAAACTCAATTTTGCTCTAAGTGGTCGGGTTTTATCTATGGGCCAAATGGCTAACCCAAACCCATTGGGTTGGGTGCACCACTCATCACTAAGTCCCCTTGAGATTTTAGGAAAGCCTCAAATGATTGTGAAGAGGGTATGACCAAAATACCCATAGGATAGGCCAAAATTTGTTCTATGGCTTAGGGGTAGAATGATTATTTTGCTATTTTTTTTTTTTACTTTAGGCATGTTGGGTATGTGGAGAAACTAGGTTTGGCCAAGTTTCATTGGATTTGGAATTCATTTGATAGGGTTTGGCTCATGTTGACCCATTTAGGTTAAAATGGGTCAACTTGGGTCAAGTTGACCAATTGGTCAAATTGAGTCAAACTAAGGGTTGGGTCAAGTTCATATGACCATTTGAAATATTTTGGTGGCTTTGGTTTGGTTTAATTTGATATAGATTTGGTTTTGGCTCATATGACTTCATTTAGGTCAAATGGGTCAAGTTGACTCATTTGACCCATTTGACCTATTTGAGGTAGGTCAAGGGTAGGTTTAGGTTTGGTTAGTCATATGGAGTGGATTGGTATCTTTCCAATCAATTTGGGTTAAGTTCAATTTGGCTCAACATGACCCTTTTAGTCAGTCATGTAAGGTCAATTGGGCTAGGTTGGGTCTAGTTGGCCAATTGAGGCTTTGGTCAAGTTACATAAGTGATTTGGAATGGACTTGACCCATTGGTTTCAATCAATTTGGCTTAGATCAAGTTTTGACACATTTTGGCCCTTTAGGTCAAAATGGGTCAACTTGGATCAAGTGGGCCAATTGGGTTAGGTTAGGCTCAAATGTTGGCTTGGTCAAGTTCAAACATAAGTCATGAGTGAACTTAGATCAATGGTTTCAATCAATTTGGTCTATGGTGGAATTTGGCTATATTAGGTTTCATTTTAGGTTAAGTGTTGACTTGGTCATCCCTTAGGTTTGACTTGGTTTGATCTAATTTGATTGATTGATCATCCCATGATGATTGTTGATCATGATGAGAGCGATATATGAGTTTGGTTCAATCCAATTTGGTTAGGATCAAAAGTTGGCTCATAAGGGTACTTTAGGTCACTTTGGGTCAAGTGAGCCTAAGTGGGTCAAATGGCTTGGTCAAAGCTTGATTTAAAGTTGGTTGATCTTGTATATGGACTCATGATTGAAATATAAATCCATTTACAAGTGGTTTGAAGTCAAATAGATTTTGATCCATTTGAAAATTTCATATTCAAAGGAAGAATATGAAAGGGTCTTGGGTTTGATTTTTAATTTGGGTTTTGATTGAATGATTGAGGTTTGGATTTATATATGAGTTCATGATTGTAGGTTTGATTGAACCATGAGAGAAATTCAAGGATTTATCTTGATTTGAAAGTGTTTTGGCTAAGTTCAAGATTTTGACTTGATTTGATTTTGAGTGGATTTGAATTTGATTTTTGGAATTGGTTTTGATTGTTTGAATTATATTTCATTTATACATGTGAATATAAATGAGAATATAAATGGATCTTGAGAAAATTTCAAGGATTTGAAGTGGTTTAATCATGATTTGGGTTATATCCATTAAAAAGGAATTTAAAGGATTTAAAGGAATTTCAAGGATTTTAATTTTGGAATTTAATTTTTGCTTTCAATTTGATTGATTTATATTTATATTTCATTTATATATGAGAATATAAATGAGGATATAAATAATTTTTGAGAAAATCCCATGAGTTTGAATAGGTTTGATCAAGGTTTAGAGTTGATTTTGGCTAAGTCCTTTAATGGAAAATTAAAGGGACTTAAGAAAATTTTCATGAATTGATTTGAAATTTTGAGTTTGATTTGATGGGTTTGAATTTGTATTTCATTTAAAAATATGAATATAAATGGATTATGAGAAAATCTCAAAGGTTTGATTTGGTTTAGATCATTATTTTGGTTAAGTCCTTAAGGGAGGCTTAAGGACTTAGGCAAAGTTTGGGCTTAGGAATTTTTTTATAAATTTTGATCACGGGTTTCAATCATAGAATTGAATCATGGATTTCAATCATGGAATTGAATTGGGTTTGGAGAAAATTAAATAGGATTGATTTGTAGTTTGACTTGATAGAAGGAAAGTGAGGAAAGGTTTAAGCTAAGGGTAGGAAATCTTTCTAACACCCCTAAGGCATGACCTATTCCTATGGCTAACTCTTCTAAGTCTTCTAGGGCTAGGGGAGTGTCCACCTAATTATTAGATGTCTCTTAAAACTAAGGAACTCTTAAAGTCTAAGAGAAGTCCTATGCCTAAGATGGAGGTGTTGAGAGCTCATTCTAAAAATGAGGTCAACACTAATATTTCTAAAATGGGCTTATTTATATTTTTTGGATTTTTATAATAATTAGTTATAATTTTTTAAAATTATGGCTATTTAATTATATTTTAAAAGCCTAATTAACCCTTTAAACCAATGATGCCACATGGACGCTGACGTGATAGTGCTTTGCACATGATGTCGCGGTATTGATTACTTAAATCGTTTGACGCGGTAGCTAACTTAGTGGTGGCGGATGCAGTTTTATCTTGATCGAGATTATTCCCCTAATTTCAAAGGGGTTAAATCAAGATTTCTAATGCGATTAATCATGACCGTCCATTCTAATCACATGGAATGGACACTGCCTGCCTTCCTCCACTTGATTCAAGCTCATCGGAGCTCGTTAGATGGCAAGATTGACTCCAAAATGACCAGGGAATGAATCTAAAGGGATCCTATGGTGGAAATCATATGAAGACATAATTCACTTCAAAAAGAACCAATGCATAGGGGCCAAAGCTATGATTTTTAGATTTTCACCTAGCTGAAGTTATAGATCGGTGTCTCGCCAATAGAGGTAGCTTCATCTTGAAGACATGAAGCCCTGTTGAGAAGATCATGAGCTACCTAACCACCGATCACTTTGTGGACCAAACGTCATCATAAAGCTCATTGGAGTTGGTCTTGAGATGTCTTCCTGTGGTGTAATCACTTGGGACATGATTCATTTTGATTCGCCAGAGTGAGGTGAAGGTGTGAAAAGAGTTAATTTGGGTTGGGTAGAGGTTTAGGAAACTTGGATCAACTTAACTCTCAAGTTTGATTGGGAGCTGGTCTCGCTTGCGGTGGAGTGCATGAGGAGCTCTGGAGAAGGTATGTGACTGTGCAGAATGCTCTAAGGAAGGTTTGTGCTTGATTTGAATCCATGGGGAGGAGTATACTCTCCTTCATGGCTGAACTAAGGGTTGGGATTGGTTCAGCCTTTAGCTGTCATCTAGCTGGGGTTGGTGGCTGGAGATGGTAGGGGACTGCTGAGGTGGCTGAGGGTGAAAAAGAAGTGTAGTGGGCTAGCATGAGGTGTACACTCTCCCATAGGTGGACCAATGGGTTGCCATGGGTGAACTCACCCTATCTTGGCCAAAGGTTAAACCCAATAGCTTTGGGTTAGGTTAGGTCAGTGGTCCTCTTATCTAAGAAGAGCCAAAGGTGCTGCCATGTGGTAAAGGGGACCCCTCTAAATGGGTATTTTATCCTATTTGAGTGGCTCGATTCAATGGGTTTGACCCAAACTGGGTTCACCATAGGTTCGGCCCACTTAGACAGGTCCATGGTGACTCAAGGATGAGCCATGTCAAGTTTGGTAGGTTTGGGCTTGGTTTAGTTGAGTTTGGCTCAATTTGACCCATATGAGTCAATGAGTTAAATTGGGCTAAGTTGACCAATTTGACCAAATTGGGTCAAAATGATAATTTGGGTGAGTTCAATTGGTCATTTAGAGTGAAAGAGTGTAATTGGTTTGATTCAATTTGGCTTAGATTTTAATTTGGTTCATATGGTTCAATTTGGGTCAAATGGGTCATGTTGACCAATTTGACCAAATTGGCCAAATTGACTTAAGCATGGGTTAGGTCTACATTTCCGGGATAGCAATACGTAACTGAACGGAAGTATGAATTAATTTGGATTGTGGAGTGAATTGGTTTAATTTGACCCTTTAGGTCAAATTGGGCTAAAATGCTAGTGGGTTAGGTCGATGAAGTTGGATCCAATTGAAGGTCATATTATGTTTAATATTGAATTAGTGATTGGTTGGAAGCATTTGTTTTAATCAATTTGATTTAGGATTTGATTTGGTTTAATTTAACCCATTAGGCCAAATTGGGTCAACTTGGATCAAAAGGTCCAATTGGCTTGATTGGGTTCAATTTATTATAGTGGAGTGTTCAATAATGACTTACAATCATCAATGAAGGGATTGGGTGGCTTGATTTGATCTAATGGGAGTTTGGTTCAATTTCCCCTTTTATGTCACTTTGAATCAAGTGACTTGGTCTAGCCATCTTTGACTAATTGGGGTTATAGATGGTTAGGGTGTGTTTAATGATAAATTTATAGTTGATTGGTGGATTTGATTGTAATTGATTTGAGCTTAATTAGATTTTAGCTCCATTGAACCTTTAAGGTCAAATGGGCTAACTTGGGTTGGTCACCTTCCCTTGGTTCAATTAGTTTGATTGCAATTATTGAAGTGGCTTGAAATGATCTAATAAATAATTAGAGTGATTGGGATAATCAAATTGGATTTAGTTTGCTTGAATGAGTTTACATTGAGTTATAGGATTGTGGTGGAGTAAACTTGGATTAAGGTCCAAGTTAGTTTGGCTTAGAGCTTAGATTATAAAATCAAATTCAATTAAGATTAATTGTGTAGGTTTGAGGTTGGTTTATCTCCATCTACATGAACTTAAGTTTGGATGAGTGAATAGCTATGAGTCTTGGTGTAGGCCATAGGATAGGTGGAACTTATTTGTCCTAAGGTGGACTATGAGCTTAGGGTCACGCCTTCTAAGTCTCTAAAGTTAAGTTTTAGTGTCCCCTTAATCAATAGAAGTGTCCTAGCACTAAGGAAGTCCAAGTGTTTAGAAGGTTCCTAAATCTAAGATTGGGAGAATTAATCTTTAGTCCAAAAGTGAGGTCAACATATTTATTTGAGTTGAAATTTTTTTAGAAAGCTAAGACTTAGATTCCAACTACACAAGATTGTGAAAATGTCTAAGTGGTGAGGACTTATGCTTGTATTAAAGGAGAAACAAGTAGCCTCTAAACCTACATCTAAAATGCTCTAGCATAAACTAAGAGCTCAACCAATTTTTACTCAGAGAAATAGGATATATTATCTCACTTTCACTAGAGAGAGTGAATCGATTCTGACTTTTCTAGACTTGCAATTGTCTACAGTGGTTGGCAACTAATACCTCCTATGATTGAATATCATGTTGGACAATCTTATATAAATGTAAAATAGCTAGGCTGTTATTAATTAAGAAAAATCTAAAGTCCTAAACTCACTCTATATGAGACTAGAACATGATTGGTATGAAATATATGAGTTAGACTAATGCAATAAATTTTATATATTTTATTTTATTTTGACTCATTAATTTTGGACTCAGGCTTAGGAAGATTCATGCCTAAATGTGTGATGAAATTGAGTTATGGTCTAAATTAGCAAGAAGGGATGTTCTCTACTACAAGAGATTGCTCTCACAGGTCAATCCTTATATCTTATCGTGCAGTAGTGAATATCCTCTATTTACAAGAGTGAAATAATATGCATAGATGATGTTGAAACATATAACCATTCAGTTAAGGGTTACTAAATCTTTTATTTTTTGCTTAGAAATTCTAAGCTTTGTGAGGTTATAAGTTGGTTAACATTTTAATTAAAGTTATTAGTTAGGATAGAAAAATTAATTTCTTCCTAAAGAGCCTACACCTCCAAGCCACACATAAAACTCAAGAAACCTAAGAAAAAAACATACTATTTATATTACAAAGTCAATGTAAACACAACAACTAAACAATAATCGCGTAAAATAATAAAATGTCGGTACGGCCGGGTACCACCATACACCCACAGAAAAGAAAAAAAATTAGGTAGATAAGCTCTACCCTTATATAACCCATATTATAATTAATTTAAAAATAGAATTAAAGCTATGAATGTCTTCAATCTTCATCTTCATCTCTATTTTATGGACTAAGCACTCTAGGCATCACAGGGCCTCCTAAGTTTAAGCCTTCTAGCCACTGTTCATCCTAAACCTCATAGCTCTAATCATAATCCTATTACAAAAAATTATATTTTTAATAAATAAAAATCTAATTACACCTATAAAACAAAAGTTAGTTTAACATACACTTACATCATAGTTATATTTTATACATTGGGGCTTAGCACCCTACCATAGGTTATCAAGCCAACTTTTCTTAATGGATTATGCTTAAAGACTTAAACAACACCTGCAAGCAAGGGATATTTATAAATTTTATTATAGTGGTCCCTTAAGTACAATTACTTGTAGAAATCATCATTAGTCTAATAAATAACATCCTACCATGCAAACTAACACACAAACGATCCTAACATCCAATTTAAATATTACATCATAAAATAAAGAAATCAATACACCACAATAAGACACAGACCTAACCTAAGTCTAGGATTGGTGGCCTAACATTCTAGTGTGTGAAAATCGAGCTAGTGTAGCAAGTCTATACTAGGCTTTCTTAAGTTTAGGTTTTTATTTCATTTCAGGATTTGTTTAATTTACCATTGGGTGACTTCACTTTAAATGATTTAATTGATTTACAAATTAATTAAAATTTTAAGTTTATTGTATTATTAAAGTTGAATTTAGGTTTTAAATAATGGAGAATGAAAATAAATTTTGCTTTAGACATAACCTATTTTATTCAACATCATAATCCTACTAGAATGAAATTTCCTCCGTGAGGTGAAAATTCATTCTACAGGTCAAACTATGAACTTAAGCATTTTAATTAATCAATTTATATTTATTTGAATGATTTAATCAAATTAAATTTGGCTTGATTAAATATTGTTTGATTTAGCTTGAATTCTAGAGTTTGAATTTATTTAACTTCGTGTGTTTTGATTATTGATATTGATTTTGGATTCCTCAAGTTTTAGCTAGATTTAATTGAATTTTGGTAATTCAATTGATGTCTTTGAATTTCACTTTAAAGGTTTAACTTTATATGATTTGTTATCAATCGTTACATTTCAATGTCATTCAAATTTAATGACTTATTTTATTATTATTATTATTTTAGTTTGATTTGAATTGGTTGATATATCTCAATTAACTTATGATTTAACTGAAATTTTGTTTAATCTTTTGTCTGAATTCTAATTAAGAGTTTGACAACTTACTAAATTTAATAGCTCGATGGTATGTTCATTATTTTGGTTTGATGGTTATTTAGCTTAGTTTGATTTTAACTTATTTGCTTTAATCAATTTAATTTGTTTGATTGGTGTAGTTTGTTCAAGTTTTGTGTTGATTGATCTATTTTAAGGTTGTTTGGAATTGATAGTAATTAAATATGGTTTGATAACTTAAGATTTATATCTAACTTTATACTTATTTGATTTTATTATAGTTTACTTATTTGCTGGCTTGATTAGATTAAGTGAATTAACTACATTTGACTATTAGAGTTTCATTTATCTTCATTCATCCGCCATGTTTATCAGAATTTAGTTATTGGATTTAATTAATGATTTATCATTTAAATTATATACTCAAAATTTTGTTAATTATTAACTCAATTCATTTCATTCAACTGATTTAACCTAGTTATATGTTTAATTGAATTGATTTAGGTTCACTTTTAATTTGATTTGATTTGATTGAGTGATTAGCTTAATTAAGGCTTAAAATATGTTTAGTTTGTTGTTTATTTAATTTAGATGCTCACTTCATTTTATTATTTATATAATTTAAATGTGCAATTTAATTAAGACTTAATGACTAATCAGCACTTAATCTAGTTAACTTGGTCATATATTTAGACTTGGTAAATAGTTATTAAACATTCTTGGTTGAATCCTTAGTTTGTTTAAGAAATGACTAATTTCATTAAGATTTAATCCCTAGTTATTTGAATTTATTATAACTTATTTGATTAGAATATTTATTATTATCTTGATTAGTTAGTTTAGATAATTGAAGCTTGGTTAGTGGCTAACTTAATTTATTCTATTTAAATTTGTTTGTTTAAATTGAATATAACTTTACTAAGTATTGAATTAAGCATAACTTGAACTTGGCATGATTAATTTGATTTAATGATTCATCTAATTTGATTAATTTGATAAAAGAGTTTTAATTAGACAGATTAGGTATTAATCAATGATTTAATTAATTATGATTGATTTGATTAAAGTTTTTTTGGATATTTATAATTAAGTATTTGATTTAAGTTAAGCTTGATTTAGGGATTATTTTAGTATGCCGTATTTAATTTAATTTAGTTTAATTAAATGGTTAATTAGTTTATTTTGAAATTTTATTATCAAATTGATTAAGGGCCTATCTTAATTAGAAGTTGATAGATTGAATAATTAATTCAATCAACATGGGATTAAGGATTAATTAAACTTTATTTGACCTAAGAGTTTAAATAAGAATTATGCTTAATTTGTTTAACTAGTATTGAATTAAATATTAGTTAAACTTAACCTTAATAAATGATTTATTTGATTAGGAACTTGATTAAGGAATTTGATTTATTTTATGATAAACTAAACCAATTTCAACCAAGTGTGAATTAGTTCCTTCATCATTAACTTAATTGAGTGGTTATGAGGTTGGTTGATTGATTATTAATAGGCTTTGACTTAATTGACTGATTTGATTTAATTAATGTTAGATGATTAATCGAGGTGAATTTGTTTTATGATTAATCGTGGTCTACAAGGAGGGTTGTCAACCTCACTAAAAGTGAGGTCAATAATGTAAAAAAAAAAGACAAAACAAAATAAAACAAAACAAAACAAAATTATTAGATTTTCTACACCATTTTTGGGTAAGATCTAAAATTAGTTAATCATATTTCTTTGAATGTTATTTACTCAATCTCATTCTCCTCTAGTTTCTTGACTTTTTGGACTTCTCCATAATTACATACATATAAAATTTTTTAGTACTTAAGCACATGTTATTTTATTTTATCTATTTTAAGAGAGAATAAGTATAAGAGATTTACTACTTAAATGATCATTCGCAGAATAAGACATGACTTAGTATAATAAAAATTATAAAGAAAATAATTTCTTTATGGCTATGTTTTAGCATTCTCAATTGAGCTAGCTATGCAATTATTATTTTCTTCATTCTTGTTGAAATGCTTCTCTACATATCTAATGAGTTTCTAGTATTGATTATTTTTATATTTGATAATATTTACTGCTTTTCTTAAGATATATTATTTTGACTAGTAATAAGCACACAATGAATTTATCCTTCTTGTGCTTTCTTTCTTTTCTTTTTTTTTGGGAGACATTTTTAGGTCATTTCTATTTAGTTAAGTTTTGAACAAGAAACTCTCTAGTTTGCTTATTTTAGGGAATTTAGGCTATTGATGGTTTTACAATTCTAATTGGATTTTTAGTATTTTTTTTCTTTTAATTTCTCCTTGCATTTTTTGATATGATTTACTTGTCACATATTTTTTAATCAACCGAACATTTAATAAAGTTAAATCCAATTCAATTAAATCACTTAAGTAAGATAAGTTGAGTACATTATTAAAAGCTTTAATATTCAATTAACTAAGCTGAATACAAATAATCATTCATCAAACTCAGATTAAGCTAATATAATTAGAACTTCAAATATTTTTTAAATCACAATCAAGTTAGTCAGCTAATTAAGTTAAATTATAATCAAATTCAATCAAAGTTAATATTTGAATTATTTAGTCAACATAAATGAATAGCCAAACAAAATAAATTAATGCTAACTATCATAATAAAATTCAACTAAGTAATAAACTCTAAAATTACTAAAATTACCTTAATTAAATTAGAATATGTTGATTGATTTATCAAACCAATCAAACCTAACCAAAACAAGAAACCACTAAATTCAAATAACAATAAAACTAACTCAAACAACTATAAATTACATAAGTTAAGAAATCCTAATAAAACTAATTAAACTTTAAGCTATTAATAAATGATTAAATCAAATAATTGAATTTTAATTTGAAATGGTTTAATTGGAATCAAGATATACCTATCAACTTAACTTGAACAATGATTAAATTAATCAAATGAAACTTAATTTAATTGTATCATTTAAGCAAGTTAATTACATAAATAAATATAAAGTAATGAGATTTAAATAATTTCATAACTATGTGAATAAAACATAAGTAAAAGTTTAAACATAAATTAAAATTAAAATTAAACTAAACTTAACAAAATTAATGAAACTAATAACTAAACTCAAATCAAAATACTAAACCAACCTTAATGAAATCATTAAATTCAAATGAAAATGATCTAAAATTAAACATTGGAAATAAATTGAAATTATAAATAAATATAAAAAACATTAACCAAATTAATGCCTAAGTCAAAAACATTAAGCAAAATATATAGATCTTTAGGTTAGATTTATAAAGTGAATATTTATCTTTTGGTGAAGATTTCACTTTATTAAGATTGAGGTGTTAAGTAAATTAAGTCTTATCATAAGTAAGGCTTTGTCATCTTTACACTCTTTAAAACTTAAAATCAATCGTATCATAAGAAAATAAATTAGAATTGAAAATAAAACTCAAATTATTTAAACACTTAATGATGCGGAACATCATGAGCATCCAAAAATTAGAGCTCAAGGTCCATTTACAAGATCTCAAGCTAAAGCCCAAGAAAATTCAAGAAAGAAGAAGGCTTAGCCCATTAGCCTACTAAGGACCATTTTATAATTTCATCTTTTTTATTTATGTAATTTTTAATTTTTTTCTAGAAACTCCATGTTTAAAATTTTGCATCTAAAAATTCAAAGCATCACATATGAGGTGGTTGAATCCACATAAAATAATAGCATATGAAATGGGTAGATGGCATAAAATAATGAGGTAATTTAATGCTTTACATTAATGTGGCCACCCACCTTTCCCTCCATGTTTTAAATTTTTTTTATTTTGAAAGATGCTTGTAATGGTTATAAATAGCCCCTCTTAATAGAATTAAGGAGATCTTTTGGCAATTATAAATTATCAAGTTATTCTTGTGGTTTGAGAGCTTGGTGGCCAAACCTTAGCAATCCTTGGTGGGAGTGCAAGTTATCTAACATATTTTCTTCCCTCACCTCCAATACTCAAGTTCTCTCAATCTCTCAAAAGAAAGAATGCCCACCTCCATCAAATTTGGTATTAGAGCAAAACCTGAAGGAGCAAATTTGGTCAAAAGTTTGCTTCAACAAAGGGATCATCTCAAGTGGTGGACTTTTCTTCAAACTTGTGAGTTTTTCATTGGACTTATGAGGTTAATTAATTTTCTTTTATATGATAGTTTAAATACATATTAGTAGCTTGAAAAGATATATATTGCTTGCAAGTTTATGGTGATAGCATAAAATTTCAATTAGTAAGCACCACTATATATGTTAGTCATTTTCCAATTGTGTGAACTTACAAAAAGAAAAAAATTAAGAGATTACCTTAGTGAGGTAGTGCTTCACCCTAAAAATAACCTAGCCATTAGTGCAAATCAAAATCTAATTACTTACTTTTTTATCTTTGTTATTGTTTATGGTTAATTTTAAAAGTTTTTTTATTAACTTATGATAACTTGCTTTCTTAAGGACAAAAAAGAGGCTTGATAAATTTGACCATTTTTTTTCATTGCATTAAAAAAATAAAAATATGCATGCATAATAATATAAGTGTGTTAAACCTGGTGATTTTGGAAGCTAAATAGAACTTTGTCAAAAAGACTTAAACTATTTAAGGAGAGATTGAGATTATTTTAAGATTATAGAAGACTCTAATGATCCATCTTGAAGAGTTAAAGTGGAAGCCCTAACTTATGATGGTATGCATGACCCAAATAAATTTCTCGATTGGTTAGTTCAAATGGATGGCTTCTTTGATTGGTATAAAATGGATGATTACCAAAGGGTTACTTTTGCTAAAATAAAAAATATATACTTTAGCTAAAGAACAAAGATTAGGATGGACAAACCTCACTTGGTTAGAAATGAAAGAAATGTTAAGAGCAAAGTACTATCCTAGGCATCATGATAAAAAGCTACATAGTCAATTATTAACTTTGAGATAAGATAATTATTTGTAACTAAATACTTGAATACTTTTAAAGATCTAATTTCTAGAACTGATTGTACTAATAATGATTGGCAATTAGCCAATCAATTTGTTATTGTATATAGGATTGACATTAGAAATGAAGTTGAATTATTTGACCCACAAACTTTAGAGGAAGCATTTCATTATGCATTATTGGTTGAACAACAAAAGAAATTTGCCTCCCTCTCTAAAATTAAAAGTCAAGTACCTTCCATTTCATCCTATAGATCTATTGTTAGACCCGCCCATTCAAATGGCCTGACTCTTTTGCCTATAACTTTAATTAAAGGGAGCTCTAAGAACACTAGGGAAGTAATATGTTTTAAATGTCATAAAAAGGGTCATATGCAAAATTAATGTAAAGCTCAAATGTTATTTTTAGAAGAAGTTGAAAATCTAATAGATGATAATCCAGAAGAAGTTTATGATGACACCCCATTATCTGATGAAGAATTGGAATTAACTGATGACCCTCATGTTAATGTGATGAGATGTCTTACCATAATTAAAAATGAAGCAGAAGATTGGAGGAGAAAGAACATTTTTAGCATGTATATTTTGTGTAATAAAAAGAGATGTAGGTTAGTTATAAATAGAGGGAGTGTTATGAATGTCATTTTAACACACACCTTAACTTGAGCCAACCTAGAATCTGAACCTCACCCTGAACCATTCCATGTTAGCTGGGTAAATCATACATCTCTTTCCATCACCAATCGATGTTTAGTTCCAATTAAAATAGGAAGCTATGAGGATCAAATTTGGTGTGATGTTCTCCCTATGGACATTGCTCATATTCTCTTAGGATGACCTTGGCTATATGATATGAATGTTATTCACTATCGTAGGGAAAATACTTATATTTTTAAACATAATAATAAGATTATTAAACTCTTACCAATAAAGCCAGTAGAAAAAATACCCTCCATAACACCACACAAAATAATTTTTGACTTGCAACTTAAGCCTTTATTGAAAAAAAATGTCAAACTTCAATTAATTATCATAGAAAATTCTACTATTAGGCTTAATACTGTCATTTTTTATTCTTACTTTAAAACATCCACTCTTCCTTCTTTGATCCCAAAGGCAAAAATAATAAGTTTTGGAGCTTTATGAAAATAATTTTCTGATCTATTTCTTCTTCACATATTACATGTAAAAGAAGTCATACCATACTCTAATGAGACTCACATACCTATTGTGGTCTCTTCTCTTCTTTCTGATTTTAAAGATATTGCACCCAATGAGCTTCCTGATGAGCTATCTCCTCTAAGAGATATTCATCATGCTATTGAGTTCTGACCCAATTCTCAACTTCCTAATCTTTCATATTATAGGATGAACCCTACTGAGTATGTTGAGATTAAAAGGCAAGTTCAGGAATTATTAAAAAAAGGGTTCTATTCAAGAGATTCTTAGCCCTTGTGTAGTCCCAGCATTATTAACTCTAAAGAAAGATGGAACATGGCGAATGTGTGTTGATAATCGAGCAATAAATAAAATTACTATCAAATATATGTTTCTTATTCCCTGATTAGAAGATATGTTAGATTTAATCTGAGTAAATTTTTTTTTCAAATATCAATCTAAAAAATGGCTATCATCAATTTATATTAAATCAGGAGATGAGTGGAAGACGGATTTTAAGACCTGTCATGGATTTTATGAATGGCTTGCCATGCCCTTTGGACTTTCAAATGCTCCTAGCATAATTATGAGATTAATGAATACTATTCTTAAACCATATATAGATAAATTTTTGGTTGTGTATTTTGATGATATTCTGATTTTTAGTCCAAGTAAAAATGAGCATCTACAAAACCTACAAAAAGTCTTTGAAATACTTAGATAAGATAAATTATACATTAATTTAAAAAAGTGTTTCTTTTTGCAAGCTGAGGTAATCTTTTTAGACTTTATTATATCCACTACTGGACTTAAACATGATCCTTCTAAAGTAAAAATAATCTTAGATTGGCCGTCACCTAAAGTTTTACTGAAGTTAGAAGCTTCCATGGTTTAGCCACTTTTTATCGAGATTTATCAAGAATTTTAGTATCATTGTTGCTCTGATAACTGATATACTAAAATTAGATAAATTTTGTTGGACTCCTAATGCACAAAAGGCCTTAGAGCAAATTAAAGTTCTTATCACTTTTGCACCAATCCTTAAGCTTCTTAATTTTTCTAAAGCCTTTGAAGTGACATGTGATGCTTCAAGAATTGGGATAAGTGAAATTTTAAGTCAAGAGAATCATCCTATAGCATTCTTTAGTGAAACGTTAAATGAAGCTAAATAATGATATTCCACTTATGATAGAGAGTTTTATGTTGTAATTTAATCCTTAAGTCATTAGCAACACTATCTCTTACATAGATAATTTATACTTAATTATGATCATCATGCCTTAAAATTCATTAATACTCAATGAAAATTAAGTCATAGGCATGCAAAATGGGTTGACTTTTCACAAGACTACTCTACTATCTCTTACATAGATAATTTATACTTAATTATGATCATCATGCCTTAAAATTCATTAATACTCAATGAAAATTAAGTCATAGGCATGCAAAATGGGTTGACTTTTCATAAGACTACTCTTTTATTCTAAAGCATAAGCCTAGAATTGTGAATAAACCTATTAATGCTTTATCCAGGGTAAACCTAATGATTTCCTCTTTAGAATTGAGAATTTTAGGATTTGATAGAATTAAAGATGATTATATTGTGTGCCTTAATTTTAACCTAATTTATCTTGAACACCTAGATAAACCAATAACTTTACAAAGGATATTCTTGATAATAAATGAATTTTTATATAAAGGAAAACAACTATGCATTCCTCGATCTTCTCTTAGAGAATTCCTTATCACTGAGCTATATGCTGGGGGTGTAGCTGGTCATTTTGGAAAGGATAAGATCATATGTTTATTAGAAAATAGATTTTATTTGTCTTCAATAAAATGAGATGTTCAAAAATTAGTGGCTCAATATTTAATTTGTAAATAGGCTAAAACTATCAAACAAATGTCTGGACAATACACTGCCTTACATGTTCCTTATAGGCCTTGGGAAGTCCAATCAATAAATTTTATTCTAGGATTACCTAGGATAGCTCGAGGACATGATAGTATTTTTGTTGTATTGGATAGGTTCTCAAAAATGGCTCATTTCTTACCTTGTTCAAAAACAAATGATGCTTCTTATATAACCAAATTATTTTTTAAGGAAATAGTGTGTCTCTATGGTCTCCCTTTAACCATTATTTCTGACAGAGATGTTAAGTTTGTCTCATATTTTTGAAAAAATATTATGGAAATTATTGGGTACCAAATAAAAATTTCTTACCTTTCACCCATAAACTGATGGACAAACTGAAGTAGTTAAGCATACCTTAGGAAATTTGCTTAGATGCTTGGTAGGTAAAAGTTTAAGAAATTGGGATTTATATTTATCAACCTTAGAATTTTCCTATAATAGTACTATTTCTAAAACTATAAAAAAATCACCATTTGAGATAGTCTATGGTTAAAACTCACGACTATCAATAGATGTAGCAAACCTACCATCTCATATATTTTTGATGCAGCATTCTCATTTGCTAAATATTTTCAAAGCCTCCATGAAGATATAAGAAAGAAAATTACTATAAGTAATGAAAACTATGCTTCTAAGGAAAATCATAATCGTTCAATGAAAGAATAAAAAGAAGGTGATTATGTATTGATTTGCATTCAGCCTAAGCATTATCAAACCAATAGATATAAGAAATTACATGCACGAGCTTGTGGTCCATTTAAAAATCTTAAGAAAATTAGAACTAATGCTTATCACCTTGGTTTGTCTGATGATATGCTCATTCATCTAGTTATTAATATTGAAGATATTCTACCATAAGAAGGAATTAGCAAACCTCCACTTATTCAGTCTAACTCTTTAGCATAAGATATAGCACCGTACTTACAGAAGCCCTCTTCCTTTGAAGTTGCCTATATTATCACCAAGGAAGCACCCATTAATTTAGCTTTTGAACATCATTTTCTAGTTTGTTGGAAGAATATGCCACCAACTGAAGACACATGGTTAACCCATATTAATTTGGAGACTTTAGCCTCAAATTAGTAGAAGACTTCTTAGATTTCAAATCTACGGAGCAAAGTTCAATTGAGCCCAGGGGAGTTGATGTAGAATATCATGAGGATCCAAAAATTAGAGTTCAAGGTCCATTTACAGGATCTCAAGCTAAAGCTCAAGAAAATTCAAGAAAGAAGAAGGCTTAGCCCATTAGCCTATTAAGGCCCATTTTATGATTTCATCTTTTTTATTTATGTAATTTTTAATTTTCTTCTAGAAACTCCATGTTTGAAATTTTGCATTTAAAAATTCAAAGCATGACATGTGAGGTTGTTGAATCCACATAAAATAATAGCATATGAAATGGGTGGATGGCATAAAATAATGAGGCAATTTAATGCTCTACATTAATGTGGCCATCCACCTTTCCCTACATGTTTTTAATTCTTTTATTTTGAAAGATGCTTGTAATGGCTATAAATAGCCCCTCTTACTATAATGAAGGAGATCTTTTAGAAATTATAAATTATTGAGTTATTCTTGTGGTTTGAGAGCTTGGTGGCCAAACCTTGGCAATCCATGGTGGGAGCACTAGTTATCCAACATATCTTCTTCCCTCACCTCCAATACCCAAGTTCTCTCAATCTCATCAAAAGAAATAACACCCACCTCCATCATTTAAAGTGAAACCACTCAATGGTAAATCAACAAATCTTAAACTCAAATTTAAATTTAAATTTAAAGAAGCTTAGTACAGACCTGTCACACTAGCCCCCCTTTCATACATTAGAATACAAAGTCACTGACCCTAGAATTAGGTTAAGTCAACATGTTTCTTATGATGTGATGTTTTTCTTATTTTATAGTGCTAAGCTCACATGTTTATAATATAAACTAGTGGTGTATTGTTTTCCTTTCTTAACATCTACTTTGCAAGTCTTAGGATATATATATATATATATATATATATATATATATATATATATATATATCTATATGGCTTTATAATTAGTAATAGTAATTTTACACTGATTAGCGTCCCTTGTGGAGCCTAAGAAGGTTCTTGAAAAAAGTGATGATTCTAAAGTCAGATGAAGACCTCATAGATCAAACTTGTAGTTCTAGGCTAAGCTATATAAGGGCAAAGCTCGACTCATATTTTTTCATTTCTTCTAGGGTGTACACAAGTACGTGGCCACACTAGCTTTTAATTATTTGATTTATTCCTATTTGGTGTGATTTATTTTAGGATATATAATAGGACTACATGCTTTTTATAAGCTTCTTTCTTTGATTATTATGCTTATGTGAAATTCTTAAATTCGCATTAAGTTCCTATGATAAAAATTAAATTTTTTAACCAACTTAATTAAATAACTCAAATCAAAAAAATAATCAACTCATAACTTCACATAATTAAATCTTTAGGGATAAATACTTAAAGTAACTAGAAACTATTAGAAATTGTGAATCATGCTTACATATCTCTCCTTCTCTCTTGAATTGGGTCTTTCTCCCATTGCAATTAAGGGGGCATCTGGCCTATGAGGATGACCACCCTTCTTGGAGAAGTCTATCTTCTCTTTTGATTAGGCATAACTCATTTCTAACCATAACTCATTTTAGGTATGATTTTCATACATAAAATCTTCAAATAAATTTATGAGTCAAAAAAGTATAAAAATTAAAAAATATTAAATTGGCTAGAAGCATATTATATCAGTCATGATCTTAGGATTATGGAGTGAGTTTAGGATTTTAGCTTTCATTACTAAATACAACAATCAAACTATCTTGCATTCATAAAACCAGACTCTTAGTTTTAAAATCGTTAAGAGGTATTAGTTGGCAACCCTTCCATGTGGGTTATAAGTCTATAAGAGTTGAGATTGGCTGATATTCTCAAGTGAGAAGTAGCCAATAAATCCTAATTTTTTATGATTAGACTAAGTCAAGCTTTTAAGTTATGTTAGAAGCATTATTTAGACTTATTGTATGAATCATCATATTTCTACTATGCTATGAGAATAAGTCTTCACGACCTAGGCATTTCTATAGTTTTGTGTTGCTAGAATATAAGTCCTAACTTTTTAATAAGATGTCAAAATTGAAATTTAAATAACTTAATTTTCAAAATTATAAAGATTGACAATAGAATATGCTAAAATGCTTATTAATCTTCTTAGTATCTAAAGCATTATCTATTAATTCTCATTTTTCCTCCAAAAAGAACTCCCTCCTTTTGAATTAACCCCACTTGATTTTTTTTAAAATAACTATCCCTTAAATATAAACTTTGAAATCTATAGAGATAAATGTCAATTTTTTTTAATCAAGAGTTTTTGTAGGAATGATTATCTCTCTCTCTCTCTCTCTCTCTTAAGATGTAATTAACTATAAGGGCTTGCCATTATAGGGAACTATGAACCTAACATTAAAATAAATCATCTTCTATCTCTCCATATTGTTCAGGTCAAACATCTCTCAAATATCAAAGACCCAATAGCCTTTGGAGTCCTTATTAAGTGATTGAATCAATTATAGGGTGAAATATCCATCTCCATAGATGGTATACTATTTATTAATGACATACTTGATCACCTAAATAAGTACCCCCAAGATCTACATGGTGTTTCAAGTAAAATCACCACAAACACTCATGATAAAAACTTAATATTTCAATAAGGGATATAACCCAAACCTAGAACATCAAATATAACACCACCCTAAGATAGTATATAAAGGTTGGCTTGGGATGGAACTCCAAGGAAGAGTATGATGGAGGCTATGCAAAATCAAAGAGTTATGAAGATGTAGGAAATATCATTAGAAGAGTTATCAAGAGTGGCCCAATTTTTGAATAGAAAAGCCATCAAAATAACTAACTAGTGAATTTTATTAACTATATATATATATATATATATATATATGAACTTATTAATCTATTATATTTTTCAAGTAATATGATAAAATTAAGATCAATTTTATAATAATTCCATAAATATAATAGGTGTAGGATAAAAAAAGTAGAAACCAAAAAACACCAAGGACCAATTAAGAACTTAATTATCAAAAAAGGAAGCTCTATGTAAAAATGGAGTCATAAATAAAATAAGCCTACAATGCTAAGGTAATGTATCATATAGTGCTTAGATGCTAAAATAACAAGTTCCATCTTTTTTGTCCCTTAAGCACCAGTAAACAAAATAAATAACATAATGGATGACACTTAGGCACCACCATTAAATAGCAGCTACTCACCACATTCTGGAGAAAAACTATTATAAGGCACAAAAGTAGCGCCTTATCATCACTATAATATTGTCTAGCCACCATGATATGGACATTTGAACTTTCAAAATAATGAGTTGTAATGATGTTTTAAAGTTCAACCTTAGAAGTTAAAAAAAGAGTTAGAGCCTAAAAAAAGGAAAGCCAGAGAGAGAGAGAATGAGAAGAATAAAATGGACTAAGCACTAAAGGCAATTTTGGACAAAGAATTGTAATTGATGATATATTTCACTCCTTTTAAATTTTTTTTCTTAATTTGTATGTATAATCATATGAGTTCCATGGGATGTGTCTCTTAAATCACTAAAACCTAAGTTGTTAACAAAATTAATGTGATATGCAAGTGAATATGTCTAACAACTAATATATTATGAGTGAAGAATCATTCTCATGAAAATCAATAATTATTTTTCTAAAAATATTACCTATTAATTTTATCATCATTAGATTAATTTAACAATCAAATAATTTTTATTATCCAATCATTTCTTTAACTCAATTGAATAAAATTTGGATTTATTAATTCAACAAAATATTCTCCTTGAACTTCATAATCTAAAATAATTACATTATTGCAATGAATGATGATCAATAAAAAAAATTAGTTTATCTTCTAATATCTCTGATTATTGGATAACCTATTTCTATCTACTAGTTTATTATAATCCTATGTAACTAAATCAAAAGAATTACATTAAAGTTTAGTCTCATTGGATTGCAAGTTTTATTTATATATATTCTTACTTCAATAATAACTTATTAATCCACCTATTATAATGCATATAATGATTCTTCCCAACTTACCAAATGTTGTAAAATTTTAAGTTGATTAATGAACATTAAAATACGTTAATTCAATATATGATTAATTAAATAGTCTAAAAATTAAAATTGGCAAAATTTGAATATCTCATTGAATAAGATATTTTAATTATGCTATAAATTTAGAGATGAAATTACTTCATATTGCTTTAATATATAAACTCTATAGATTTATAATATTGCACATACAAATTAAGAAGAATACTAAAAGGAATGAAATTATATCATCAATTACAAGTTTGTTCTTAAAATTGCCATCAATGCTTCTTTATTTTTATTATTCTCTTTCTTAAACTTCACTCTCTAATGGCTCTCCTTTTCTTTTTTTTCTTTTTTTTCTTTTTTTTTCTTTTAATGCCTTTTTTATTTTCTTACCTTCTAACTTCTCATAGTTTTGAAATTACATTAAAATTTTAAATATTTATGTTGTGGGACTAAAGTGCTTAATGCTGTTAAGGGGTTGCTTTTGTGCCTTACATTAGTTTTTCTCCAAGATGTGGAACTTAAACAATTTGTGAACACCTAAGTGCCACCTCTTCTATTATTTATTTTAAACACAAGAAAGAATGGAATTTTGATTCTTATTTATATGAAACTTAAGTTCTATATAATTTAGTGCCTTGGCACTTTAAGCATCTTTTTATATATGAGCTTATTTTACATAAAGCTTCTTATTTTTGTTATTGGGTATTTAGTTGTTCTTCAATGCTCTAAGATTTCTATCTCTTAATCTTGTGCATGTTAAATCAATGGAATTATTATTGAATGGACCATAGTTTTATCATATTACTTGAAAAAATGTAAAATAAATAGAACATTATAATGTATAAAAATTAACTAGCCAAATAGCTCCAAAATCAAATTATTATTTATCCTTAAGTAAATAAATAATAATCGTTATAGATTATGTAAATGGCATGAATCAATTTTAATTTCTTATGGAATTATTTAGACATAAAGATAGTCAATCATACTAGATAAATAACATTTAATAGAAAGATATTTAATGTTTAATAACACTAGTAAAACTTACACACAATTTTTTTTTTACTATACAAACACATATATAAGCTAAATAAAACATAACACAATGTATAAACTTTCCAAAGACCTACTCAAGCCAAGAACTAGTGCTAAAGAACTTTCTAAGAAATTGCCTTAAAAATTGCTATAAAGAATTGCCCAAAAGATCACTAAGAGAGCCTTTCAAAGAACTTCTTGGGAAATTACTAAAATAACTCCATAAAGTTATTAAAAAAAAACTTCCCAAAAAATACAATATAAGAACTCTTAAATAATAAGATGCGGTTAGACAAATTAAATAGGTCCTATTTTGAGATCCTTGGTTGACTCCAATTTAAGTCTACAGACTATAAGATGTCCAAGGTGTTGCTTGATAGATGTAATAATGCATTAGTGGATAAATAACAAAAAGAATATTTATTGCTAGGTCATGCCTCATGAAACCCATGTTTAGATGTAATGATCGATGTAAATGAGCCTCATAAAATCCTCTAAAATCTTGAAAGCGTCATTATTTTATAATGGATTGAAAAAATTAATGCTTGTATAGTTAGTCAGTGACTATACTTAAGTACCACATTTAAATATTCAAAAGCATTTGTTATCATTGTCTCATGCCTTATGAGACTCCATTTACATATATCTATTTCAATTAGTCTTTTTTTTTGTTTCTCTTGCATTGAAAACACAAAGATCATTAGTATTATCTACCTAAAGCATCTTTTAACATAAGGTCTCTACATCTCTTATGCCTAGGAGAGTAATTAAGGGTTCATTTGGGATAGCTGCAACTTTGTAACGATGGTTATTAAGCTATTGCGAAAAACAATTTTTGAGAAGCTATTGTGCATGTAACAAATATTTTTTTTAGAAAAATCAAACAATAACATTCTAATAGCAATCACACTTTAACAATTTTGATTCTCAAAAGTAGTTTTTTCACTTACTAAAAAGCAACCGGAAAGCTAGTGGCTAAAAACAATAATGATTGCTTTCTAAAAAGCAAAGTAGCCAGAAAGGTACCCGAATTTTGATTCATTAGCTTATAAGCCAACTCATTAAAAAATGTTACTATATATGTAGTACACAAAAAAATATTAACATGCAAGAGTTTTAAGTGCAAAGTTATTAAATTTTCTTAAAAAATTTATTTAAATTTTTAAAATAAGTGAATTCTTATTTTTTTTCTCTAATTGTTTATTCATTTGTATTATTTAATTATAATATCTACTTACTTCAAAATTATGTTTTCTCTTTTATAATAAATGAATTAGCTCATAAGCTAACTATAACTAATAGACTTAAGCTTAAACTCAACTAATTAATTAAGCACACTCTCAAAATAGGGTGGCTCAAACTTGACTTGACTCATTTATACCTCTATTTATGTCCATACTTCTTAAAATTCTTCTTTAAATGTCATGAGTAGTAGCAGTCTACAACCCAAGAGAAAATCTCCCCATGACTACAAATAATATCAATATGATGATTATAGATGACATATAAAACTTCATGTGTAAAGATTATTAAGAGTAACCAAAATCATGATTCATTGCATTCTAATTATACTACTACAAAGGCTAATTTTCAAAAATCATTATTTGTATTAATTTTAATTATGGTGAGTAAAGGTCTTTAATACTTAATAAGAAAGGTCCATCTAGAAAGAAAATTGGGCTTCAACAGTTCTTCTTTCAATGGATGGATCAAAGGACCAAAAAAGGTGTTGAAAAGAGCGACTATTACTACAGTGAATTTAATGCATTACTCCTCCCATAATAGCACATACATCCTCCAAAAATTTATGTAGTGAATAATATTATTCCACTTAACTATCAAATATCAACTTTATTGCTTTCATCCTTGCATCCCAGTTTTCATCTAGAAAATCTTCACCATAAACTTAGATTTTATCTAACCAATAAGCCCTTTAGTTTCAAATTAATTTGTTGACAAATAATACCAAGTATAATAATAGTTTATTTGTTTCAATGTGCATTAATTATGCCCACCTAACATAGTAGAATGGTGCATGTTTGTGGACCATTGAAGCTTCACATCCTCCATGCCACATCAAGTTTCTTACTACTTGCTACATGTTACCATTAGTAGGGTCATTCTAAATGCAAACAACTATTAATGCCTTTTAATTGAATAGACAATCTTGTACTCAATATTAGTAAACCATCTATTAAATGCATACTATACAACTCTATCATCCCTAAAAGGAATGTATACTCAATTAGCTTACTTGTAATGTATCCTTGTTAAACCATCGATACGTTATCATATGGACCATCAAAATGTATATATTCATCAAATTCTTTAGCTATTTAGCAAGCACATAAATAATTATTTATTCAATATTGTTCTATCAAACATGTAGGCATTACTTAGTGCATGTCATTGAACCAAGTCATAGCCCATGAGTTCAATTTAAATCCTCACTCCAATCTACACTATATGTTTCATATTCATTAGACTCCTTAGTTGATGTATTATCATCTTTTCACAAACTTTATCAATAATACCTAAATGAAGACCTATATCAATCTTTTCTTTTGCTCCTTGTGCAGGGTACCAGCAGTGATTGGATTTAAGGAGCATTTTGGAGGCCTATCATATATGGTTTGATAAGTATTAAAAAATCTATAAGAATAATACCTCACAATAAATTTATAAATAAATTAGAGGTTTATGATCTATTTGGGATCTTTTTTTTTCTAATGTTATTTTAAAAAAATTAATATTATATTTAAAATATATATTTATTTAATATTTTTATTTTGGAGATTTACATACATACCACACAATTCTTATGTATTTATATATCTAGCACTAAAACTTCAACTTTTACATATATATATATATATATATATATATATATATATATATATATATATATATATATATATATATATATATATATATATATATATATATATATATATATATATATAACATTTAAATCTTCAATGTCACATTAAAAATATCATCATCACTCATTTTTTAAAAGTGAAATACATCATTTAAAGCATAAGAAAATGTTAGATAAATAAATAACTTTAGGTGTTATATATATAAATACATAAGATTTGTATAGTATATATGTAAATACTTCTTTTATTTTTGTGTTTGGAAATAAATCATCTTGTTTTTAAAAATACTGAAAAACAACTTTTGGAAAATAAAATATTAAATATTAAAAATTAAAAACAAATAATAAAAGTGTTCCGAAGCGCTGAAGCATCGAAGCACCGGGTGAGACAGTTGAGGGCTTTCCCCCCTCCGTCGAGACCCATCCCATATTTTCGAGCGCATCCTGAGTGCGTGCATTGTAGTTACCCTAAATGTTCAAATTCCTCGAAAAAAAAAGTGTTCCTAAACAACCCCAAAATTCACCATTAATAAATAATATGGAACAGACAGTGAAGCGATTTATATTGGTCAATTAGGCTAATATTCAACGAAGAAATGGGTCAATATTTTATAAATTGGTAGAATAAATAATTGATTTGAGTTATCGAGAAAAAAAATCTTAGAGTGACCAGTAAAGATTATAATGCCAATAGAAATTACCAACTTCTTCCGAACAAAAAATTTAAATGAGGATTTTAAGAGCATGAGCGGGACTTTAAGTTCAAACGGCTAGCCATCCGTTGGCAGGTTCCTTTCTTTCTTAAGCTCAGGAACTAGAAATGGTATTCTTTCCATAGCTTTACTTTAGCCCTCGTTAAGCTCCTTTCATCACATAGAATGAAGGATTTGAACCCTCACTCTCATCTTTTAAGGGTCGGGAAATAGTTTACTTTCCATATCTTGGCCCTCAGTGTATGGGTGGGCTCAGAAGAAATCAATGATGAAGGTCTTCAGAGGTGGTGGGGGAAGTGGGCTTGGATAGAAAAAAGGCGAGTTTAACAAGAGTTAGCAGAAGTAGGAGAAAGCGGCCTATGGTAAAATTGGGTGGTTTGGAGATGAAGAATTACTATATACTAGGGGTGCAAACGAACCTACCTGAGTTGAGCATATATGTGTTCAAGCTTGAGCTTGTTTAATATTATCGAGTTTGAGCTCAATTCGAGCTTTTAAGAATAGTATTCAAGCTTGAGCTTATTTACCATTATCGAGCTCGATTCGAGTTTGTTCACGAGCTCAGTTCAAATTGGATTATCGAGCTAGTTAACGAGCAACTCGTTTAATAAAATAAACAAGCTTTAATCAATCCTTAATCGACCTTAGTTCATAAGCAGCTTGTTGAGAAATATACATGACCTGTATCAATTAAAGCTTATCAAGCCTAACAAAAATAATAATTTGAACAATATTGTTCACAAACAAGCCTTAATCAAGCCGTAATTGAGCCATAATCGAGCTCCTTAGCGAGCTTGTTAATGAGCTTTAAATGATAATGTTCATGAACATAAATGAACTGAATGACAAGTTGTTCAAGCTTGTTCATTTAGCAATTGAGTAATTCAAAAAGTGTTCAAACTCATTTGATTAGTTAATCAAACGAACATGAACAAGCTCTAATCGAGCCGAACCACGAGTAGCTTGTTGAACGCTCGGTTCATTTGCAACCCTACTAAATATGGCTTTATCCATGTTGCTGATTTGACATAGTCCACGTGCTAAAATGCATTCTAATGTGTATTTGGTTTAGTAAGAGTCTTCAATTGTTGCCCTAAAAAATAATTTAATATTCACATTAATTATGCATTATTATATGTAATAAAAAAATCTCATGTTGCATGTTTTTATCTTACAATTAAATTTAACTAGATAAAATATATTTTAAAAAAGTTATCTGGCCAAGCATTTATTTTAAAATGCTCAAGTAATTTAATAAAAAAGTTCAAAATCAACTCCGAAGTTCAACAAACTCATAGATGAAAAAAAATGATTCAATGACATAAATCAAATGAGATCAAAACTATCTTGACTCAGCCCAAATGGGAATAATCAAATACTCAAAAGAATAGTTTGAACCTTCATGACATAATTTAATAGACTAAATGATCTCTAAATCTTTCATCTCAAGCAAAATTTGACCTCACTCACTGATGACCAAGAATACCTTATAAGCAAAATTCTAATCCTAACCAAATTGGATTGAACAATCCCACCTAAGCCTTTCATCATGATCAACAATCATCATGAGATGATCAATCTCTCAATTATTGAAGTCAAACCTAAGGGTTGATACTCAACACTTAACCAAAATGAAACTAGCATAGCCAAAATCCACCATAGGTCAAATTGATCCAATGATCTAAGTTCATTCATGATCAATGTTTGAACTTGACCAAGTCAACATTTGAGCCTAACCTAGCCCAATTGGCCACTTGACCCAAGTTGACCCAACTTGTCCTAAAAAGTCAAAATGTGTCCAAACTAGATCTAAGCCAAATTAATTGAAACCAATGGATCAAGTTTATTTCCAAAATGATTGTTGAACTTGACCAAAGCCCCATATGGACAACTAGACCTAACCTAGCCCAATTGACCATGAACCCAACTTGACCTAAAGGGTCAAATTGAGCCAAATTTAAACTTAACCAAATTTGATTGGAAACAAAGATACAATCCATTTCATATGACCAACCAAACATGAACCAACCCATGACCTAACCCAAATAGGTCAAATGGGTCAATTTGGTCAACTTGACCCATTTGATCTCAATTAAATCAAATGAACCAAATTCAAACCTAAACCAAATTGAATCAAACCAAAGCCACCAAAATATTTCAAATGGTCATATGAACTTGACCCAACCCTTAGTTTGACCCAATTTGACCAACTAGTCAACTTGACCCAAGTTGACCCATTTGACCTAATGGGTCAATATGAGCCGAATCATATCAAACCAACTCCAAATTCAATCAAACTTGGCCTAACCCATTTTTTAAACATACCAAACATATTCAAATTGAAATCCAAGCCAAATGACCTTTTTACCCCTAGGTCAAAGGGTAAATTTTGGCCAAATCTACTTGAAATTTGGTCAAATCCTCTCCATAACCACTTGGCACCCTCTTAGTGAATCAAGTGAACACTAGGGAGTATGGTGCACCCAACCTAATGGATTTGGGTCAGCCCAACCTAGCCTAAGGCTAAACTCGACCACTTGCAAAAAATTAAGCACTTGGAATCCATCCTCCACTTGATTTAAGCACATGCAAGCTCAACTACTCCACTCTTCTGGCCAAACCGATTGCAAGGACACCCTAAATGGCCTAACAAACCCACTCAAGGTGGTCAATTGGATCAAAACGGAAGAGAGAAGCTCTGCCATCTGATTGCTCAAGGGGGATATATGCTCCCCCTAATTTGAATTCATTCCAAAAGTCCCCAATTCGATTGAGTAAGAGGAAGCCACAGAAGTCATTTTCCAGCCTCCCAAAGCTCTCTCAAGCATTTCCCAAACTGCATCTTCTCAATTTTCATAGCTTGGAAACAAGGGAGCTCCACTAAAAATCAGACTTACTTCACACTTCAAATCAATCAAATTCCCTTTGCATGCTCCATCAATGAGCTCAATCGAACTTGCCCAAGCTCTTTCCTAAGTTCCAAAGGCAAGGGAAGACCATCCTTGATCCAAACTAAGCTCAAGTCAAGGAGGAGTTGGCCCATAGGAGGATCCACCCAATCTCAAGACCTCCAAACTTCAACAAAGCTTCGTCTCCACTAGACGAAGCTTCTCTAAGGGAATCAAGCACCGGTGATCACCTCTAGCTAGGTTAGCCATTAAACAAAGCTTAAGTTCAATGTGGTTTGGTTCTTTCTAAAGTAAAGTTTAATCTCATGCAAATCTAGCCATTATATGTGTTTGCCTTTCTACTTAGATGGTGTGGGTAAGTTTTGGAATTAATTTGAGCTCAATCGAGCTCAGATCATCCCCTAAAAGATGGACGGTGTCCATTCTTGATAGAGAAATACAGGGATAGATCATGGGCCATTCATCCGTGCATTTTGGATGGACGACCATGATTTAATACATGTAGATCACACATTTAATCCCTTAGATCTGCGGCTTTAACCTCAGCCGTCCAATCCTTGATCGGACGGGTGAGGAGAAAGCGTGTAGCACCACCGCTGATGCAGCGCTACGATGTGATAACTTTAATATTGAATCCATCGCACCACGTGGAAAGCGTATGCAGCGTCAACAGTCCACGTGGAGCTGATGGGATTAGACATTTAATTAAGGCTATTAAATCTCTAATTAACCATGAAAACTTTCTAAATTCATATCTAAGCCTAGAAAATTAAAAAAAATATAAAATAAATTGCATTGGATAGATAATTGAACACAAAATATTCTAAAAATGATTTGAATGGATTTTGAATAGTGCATTTCTCTAGATTTTGGTTTTAGTAGGAATGTTATCTTACTAATTACCCTCTAATTACTCCACTGATTAATCTCAAACATCTTGTGCATAATTAGTGGGATGACCCCTGCCTCCCCTAATTTTCTTGGGATTTATTGGTGGCTTAATTAGAGGAATTGCTAGTTCATTCCTTAATCACTCCCTTTAATATAATTAAGCTTAATTAAGTGTATAATTAGTGGTTTAACCCTCTGATTGAGTCAATTAAGTTTTGATTAAGTGAATATGAGGTTTAAAGAGTAATTTTGGGATACTTTCCTTAAGATATTCCTTAAACCCCCTCTTCTTCCTTAATCCAACCTTACTTAAGGGTTAATTCACTAATGACCCCCTTAATTAATTTCATAAATTTCTAAAATTTTTCAAAACTCAATTAATCTATCTTAAGTAAATTCTTAGGTGTTCAATAAGCTAAGTACATTAAGAAAATCAAAACCCAACTCACATGTGTGAGAGGGGTTATGAAAGTACTTAAGTTAAACCCATCAATTTAATTAATCATTAATCATGACCCAATTACATTAGGCCCTTTTCTTTCCTAAGTGCATTGCTGATTTATAAGCTTGCATGTGGATATAAATATGAAAATATGCATAGTGTACTTTTCCTTCTCTTTTCTTTTAGGATAGTTTTGAATAGGATTTGGCAAAGTGTATAATTCATTTGAAAAGAATATAACACCTACCTAACTCCATTCCTATTCATTCCTATGCTATTACTTAAGGAATGACATCCATACTTACACATATAAATTGCATAAATAAATCAAACAAACAAATACAAACTTTTGCATATTTCTTTTCCATTCATTTCTTTTGTACATATGTTTGTATTTAAGAAAAGTGATATATTAGTCTAGACAATCCTAGGATTTGAGGCTTTAAGCAGCCCTAAGTAGGTCTTGTACCTTAAACCCCTGGTGCTAATAATGGCTCCATACTCACTTATACCTTTCATACATATATGTGTGCATGTGAAAAATGGATAAGAAACCCCCTTTTTCTACTTAATAAAAAATCACGCATCATAAAATATTCAAATTTTCTTAAGTAACTCTCTTAGCATTCATCATTAAGTGTGATAAACATTTCTATTTTGTATGTATAGATATGCTTAGGATTCATTCATATGCATGTTATACATGTTGGGAAAGAAATGAAGTGATGTGTGTTTTGTGATATTAATTCACTTTACTTAATCTTAAAATGTCTTTCTTTTTGAATAGATTTGTTTAAGAAAAATCTAAACTTAGGATTAATTAAAACACATAATAAAACATTTACTAAATAAAATCAAATATGAATCCACTTTAGAAATTACTTAGGGTAGGGAAGAAAAGAGAAGCTTTCTTCTGTTTTCCCTCTCTTTAAAAATTTATTGATTAATTGTAGGATTCACTTAAATCAAACCAAAAATATAAAATAAAATCAACTAAACAACTTAAATGAAACCACCCACCTAAGTTGAACATTTTCACACTTAGAAAATCTAAAACCTTAAATCTATAGCTAAGCATACCACACAAACCTTTTAAAGCACACACATTAGGTTAAGTCACCACTTATAGCTTTAAGTTAGGACATTGCTTGGCTTGATGTTTGCATCTATTTGGTGATGTATTGTTTCTAATGTAGATGTTAGGGTGAAGGTGCGTAGAATGAATGGTAGGATAATTTAGTCCAATCATTATTTTATGTAGGAGATTGTGTTTAAGGGGCACTATAATAAAAATATAAATGCTTTTGCTGTGCAAATGCTTATACCCCTAAGCATAATCCAATAGGCTAGGTGGACTTGGTTACCCATGTGTAGGGTGCTAAGTCTAATATATGCTTGGGATTTGTATGGTTTGTTTAGCTAATCTATATTTTTCAAGTGTTAATTAGATTTACTTTTTCTTTTCATGTATTTTTTGTAATTAGGATTTTAGAATGATTATTATGGGGGATTATAATGAGCATTAGTCATAAGATTACATCTTATGTACCATATGAAGCCTTTGGAGTAACCACCTTTCAACCATCCAAAAGAAGGAACCAAAAGAATAAAGAAGAAAGAAGAATGAAGAATGAAGAAAAAAAGAAATGAAGACCCCCATAACATGAATTTCCTTACTTGGTTGTAAAATAATTCATTTGTAATCCGGGTTGTCTAAGGGTAAAGCTCGACTACCCAATTTGTTTTCGGGTTTGTGCGGTGGAGCCCGACCATAAATGATATTTTATTCTTATGTGTTAGCTTTATAAAATATTTGATGTTTTGTTTATCTTGTGCATTAAGATTGTATGTTTTCCTAGTTTCTTTCTTACTTTGATGTATGGCCTGGATGATGATTAGGCTCTTAGAAAAAAAATAAATCTTCTACCAATTTAATCAACTCAAAATTAAAAATAAACAACTCATAATCTCATTTAAAGCCTAAGTTAAAATCTAGATAAAAGAATTATCAACCCCTTAGCTGGATGAGTACTTTTTTTATAACATCATGAATAAAAATATATTGTTACACTCTTGATTGTAGGGCTTCCACCTTTGCCAGAGAAACTTGGCTTGACCTTTGAGAGTCGGTGGAAACACATCCTCCCTTCTCATTGATTTTGGCCAATATTCTTACTTCTCATGCATTAGACACATGAATCCTATAAGCCTGAGCAAATAATTATCCAAAAAAAAAATAACATGTAATATGTCTTGCATTAGATTTAGGTCATTTCTCATGCCCTTACATGATCTAGTCTCTTAGAGAGTAAGTTTAAGGACTTAATCTCTTTCTAAAATAAATAACAGCCTAACTATCTTGCATAAAGCATATGACTTACCTACATGAATTTAAAATCGTAGGAGGAGTTAGTTGGCGACCACCCCCAGGTGGTTGTATGTTCAAGTAGTCAGGTGGTTTGTCTTCCCTTATGGAGGCAAGCCAAATGCCCATTTTTGCCTTAAATTTAGGTTGTGCTTTTGCCCTCACCAAAGCTCCCTAGATTTAGGTTCTGAGGTTGTTTCTCCCTTCTATGGGCCATAAGCATAAATCCTTACCTCTTATGCATTTCCATAATCTTATATTGAGGAATTATAAGCCCTAAACTTCTAATAAAAATTCAACTCAAAAACTAAATCAATTTCAAAAATATAAAGCCTAACCATAGGATAGTTTGAGATGCTCGCTAAGTTTCCTAGTACCGTGAGCATCTCCTACTTATCTTCCTTTGGCTTTGATAATAACTCTCTCTCTCTCTTTGATCAATCCCATTTGATCTTCCAGAATAAACTAATTGATTGATAGTCCTACCTATTGAAATCTTTGGAGACTACGATCATTTACCTTAATCAAGTATTCTTAAGGAATCCCCTTGCTTAGGATGTAATTAACTATGGGAGCTTTCCCCTATAGTGAACTTAATGAACCTGGTTTAAAATAAACCCTACTTTACTTTTTCATATAAAGTAGGAGAAGAATCTCTGGTACATATGTAGATCCACTGTCATTAGGAGTCCTTGTTGAGGTGATTAGGTCCATTGTAGAGTGGTGACTTCTATCTTTCAAGATAGTACACCTCTCCTCAATGTCATACCCGATCACCCTCAATAAGAATATCTGTGGATCTACGTGGTGTCAAAATGCATAAAAAAAGAGAAGTATATTTTCTATCTTCATTTTATTCCACATAGAGTGAAGATGGAAGATATACATTTCTTTAGAAATAAAAAATTTCACCACAGTTACCAATAAGATTGACATTTAGCATCGACACCAAGATTAATGTCTATCGCTATTAATAAAGTAAATCACCATCATTGACTAACTCTAAAATTTAACAATGTCAATGGGCCAACATCTACCATTGATAATAATATTGATGCTTAACATCACGGGTAAAATTTAGTCTACAAAATCGATATCGATGCCCATCATTACTAATAAAAATTTGAATGTTGTTGATCTTAATGATGATGTTTATCATTATCATTAAGGTTGATATCCATTATCAACACCATCATTAATGCACATTATCATCATAAGATAGATGACTATCATAACCTCCAATGTTGATACCTAATATCATCAAAAAGATAAATGATCCACATCTACATTAATGTAGATATCTTTCATTGTTTATAAAGCCAACATCCACCATCGACATCAGCATCGATACCAACATAGCCAATAAGTTGATAGACATTATTTGTGGAAAAATTTATTTAAGAAGGAGAAAGCTACAAAGTTTGAAAATTATTTTATTTTAGTGATCTACTATGACATTAAGAATAATATAAAATCTCAAGAGATAAAAATATTATTCTACAATGGCTTCGAAGAATAAAATAATAAGAGCTTTCAATTGATGTATCTAAATACAACAAGAAAATGATATACCATCTCAAAAAATAGAAATATTACTTTGTTATAGAATGAGATATATTAATAGAAAATATTTTCAAAGTTTGACTATTTTGTGCTTTTAGTAATTTGATTTAAATTTTATTTAGCCATTATATATGTTTGGGTAAATGTAATAGTGCCTGAATTTTGATGATTAGCTTTGCTAACCTCTTTCCATAATTCAATAAGCTCTGTTGAGTTATTGGGTATATTTGGATAATTTAAATTAAAGTATTTTAAATAACAATTGTAATTGATTATTTGAAGTAATGAGATTTTATTGGGTTTAAGTTCATTTATATTTAAATGAATGTTAACCCATTATAACCATAATAATTTGTCTTTGGTGAATGAGGTTATTTAAAGTCATGTTGAATTCAATCGTGATTTAAATGAATGGTTTAAGCTCACAAAAATCTTCAATTATAATGAATTATAATCTAAATTGATGGATGCAATCCATTGATGGTCATAATGAAACACCAATTGGCCATGTGTTACTTGATTTTTCTTCAAATGTCAAATGACTAAGATTGTTACTCTAGGTTTTTAAGAGAGGGCTAGTCACTTTTGATTTTAAAGAGGTTTCTAGCTACCTAAGTGAATTTATCCAAATTTAACTTCAAATGAATATGAATTGAATTGATTCAAACTCATATACACTTTAATGAGTCATATAAAGTCGAGGGACTTGACTCAGTGTTTTAAGAGCTTAAGTTCATTTTAAATATAGTTCTGTGTCATTCACCATAATTGTGTTCACCAAGAACCAAATTCTTGAAAAAATAATTATATATTTCAATGTGTGGTATCTTTATGCCATCTAAGTTTGACTTTATTTGGCCAATGTGTGGTCACAGAGCTCCTCATCTAAAGAACAATTCAAAAAAAAAAAAATTGGAGGTGAGTTTTAAAATAAAATTTGAGTTTACTTACATTTAGTGATTTTAACATGGTTAAAACTTAACCTAAATCACTTTAAAACAACTAGAGTCTCATTAAGCTTGATAAAATGTTTTGTATATAATTTTTTAAAATTTGGAGTATTTTTCAATTTGAGGGATGTTTTGATAATTTTGGAGAAATTTACCATTTTGGCCATATCAATTTTTTTAAGTATGATAATAGGTTTAGAAAGAAATTAGATTTTTTATTAAGTTCAAATCATTTAAAAAATGAGATCAACATTTGCTAGTGACATCAACTTAATGCCCTCCATCAACATTATAATCGCTAAGATTGATGCATGTCATCTCTAATGATTTGATGATTGATATTGATATTAATGTTAAGTATCATCATTAAGGTTAATGCACATCATTTATACTAATATTAAAGCTCATGATCACTAAAAGATCAATACCCACAATGTCTAATGTCAACATTAATGCAAGTGCTCATCAGTGATACCTTCATGATTGCCCCTTATCATACCGAGGGTTAATATTTGCTTTCTAAAGAGAAAAATTGATCAAATAACTAACAATTTTCCACTGATATCTCCAATGCACTAAGCACCACTTACTTTCATCAAGTTATCATTTATAGTTCAAGTTTATTACATTATATTAATACTATCTCTAATCATAAAGTAAAACATTCTTTGTAACATTTGTCTGGTACTAATGGAATCAATTTAACTAAGCTATGTCTTATAATATTTTTTTTCTTTTTCCTAAAAATATTATGTCTTATAAAATAATCTCAATTGATTTATTGATGTGTGTGTGAAATTTTCATATAATATTCAGATATTAACATTTTTCTCTATAATCATCAATGTTATAACCAATAGTTTGGCTATTTGTGAAAATTGATCTTAGATATGTCAACAACTTAGGTAAAATTATAACTGGATAATCTCTCTAATACCTATTAAAGTATCAACTCTACAAAAAGTAGGTGAAGACTGGAGGGTAACACTAATTACATTATTAAAAAAAAATATTCATACTAATATCTTAGGAATGGTTTTAATTTGATAATTCCTTCCTCTTATTAGTACAACTAATAATTTAAAGAGCATGGTTAAACTACAAAAACAAACGATAAAATCCATAGAAGGAATGCTAGTAAAGAAGCCTTAAAGACATATAGATCTTAGAAAGTACATTATTTGAAACTCTTCGAAAGTATAGGCTTTAAAATGTACAAGATTTATGCTCATCTAAAAATCTCATAATTTCTTTGGCATCCATTCATCTAACAATATTAAGGATGCATATGAATTTAAAGGCCTTAAGGGACATTTGATATTGGATAAGATTTTTTTTAAAGTTTCTTTAGTAGGTTATGATCATGATATGTAAAAGGGGAGTAATAAACTCTCCATTATTAAAGAATAAAAATCACTTTAGGAGGCAATATCTCTTTCTACTAGCTTCAATGCCTTCCTATAATAGCCTAAATTTTATTACTACAATAATTTATGGAAGCACCAACCAATCTCAAGGGCATTTAAGGGATAATCTCTTTTTAGGCATAAGCATAAGAATTACTGATAATGTACTAAAGGTATTGCTAATCGACAAATACAATAAATTTTGTTAAAAAATACTTCATAAAAAAATTTTAAAAATTTTTGTGAAGAATCTACACTAAAAAATATACTTTTGAAAAAAAATTCATTTAATTTTTATAGTGAAAAAATTATAAAAATATTTTAAATATGACAATTAGCAAATAAACATATTCTAGAAGTTACTATTGTTAAATTTTTTACTCTATCAAATGATAGTTTTTTGAAATGAAAAGTTGTATGAAAATAGCTTATGGTGTTGGCAACATATATGCAATTTTTAAAAAGTTTGTTATCACCGATATGTTCCAAATATGTTCTAAAGTTAAAAAGATCATGATTTTAGCATGAGGATATAAGAAAATGAAATTGACCAAAATCTAAATTAATAGAATTATGTGCCAAAAAATTATAATGAAATATACACTCATGAAAGATTGTATAACAAAACAATATAGGTAAGATGATAAGAATAATGAATAAAAACAAGTAACAACTAATTAAATATATCAAAATTGAAATAAGTTTTAGTTTTGAATTGAATCACTCTTGGATTAACTTACTTTATCATACATTTACAGGACCTTGCTAATGGAATATAGTCATATCAATCACTCCTTAGATATCATCCATCTTATATAGACGTTGTATCTCAATTTTAAGGAACCACACTGTGAGAATTTTTAAATGGCATACATCACCTTCTCAAATCTTATCCTTCAAGCATCGACAACTGACCTCATTTTTTAAAGAATTATTGAAGCTTCATGTTAAGAAATTTGGAACCATAAAGGATGCCTCCATAAATCCTATTCATTCAATGATGAAAATTGACCCTCTTTTAGCGCAAGATAGAAGCCTAGATGTGAGAATTTTTAAACTTCAAACATTACTTTATCATATCTTATCTTTCAAATGAAGACAATTGATCGTATTTTTAATGAAAGACTGTACATATGGATTTTTGACATTTAAACATTACTTTCTTGAATTTTATTCATCCAAATAAGGATAGTTAATCTTATTTTCAAGGAAAGATAAAAGCCTCATCATAAAGATTTTGAACCTCAAACACACCTCTTCATATCTACCATTAACAAAGACAGTCAACCACCTTTTTAGAGAAAGACTAAAGCCTCATTATAAGGATTCAAAACCTCGATTTCCACATATTGTTATGCCTAAAGAATGATATTTTTTGAGACAAACCCACTGACAACAAAAGTGCCTTGATCATAGACCAAATTGACATAAATCAAGCACATAAGAAATATAATTAAAAAATTTATGACATCATTTAAGAGATCAAATCATTTTTAATCTTGCATAGATATACTAAAAATGAGCATCTTAATAAAAGAAATTAATAAGTCATAGTATACTCAATTATGATATAATTAAGACATTAAGATGACTAAAAATATATTATATGATTAAAGAGATCAACACTGATGCTTTGGTGAAATGTTTTATTTTTTTTATCAAATGATGAAAATGTCACTCTCCTGAAATGTATAAATAAATCTAATCATAAGAGGATTCTAAATGAGAGTGAAAGGTAGTACATCAAAAAGGGAGGTAAATTGTCTTGCTTTTAAAAACATTTTAAAATATAAAATTATTATTTTATTTTTCAAATAAGATTTAATTTTGAATGTGAACTGCATTAACCAATAAAATTCAAAAATGAACATGCTTCTTTTTAAATTATTGAAAGCATACTTTCACATAATAATTTTTATGAATAAAAATATTTTGGTAACTATCAATTTTAGTCTTCTTGTTACAAATAAAATTAGATCACCCCAAAATTTTTAGTGTCATAGTGAATCTAAAATATAAAATAATAATGTGTGATAAATGTAAAAGTGCAAACAATAGAAAGGAGACAAACTAATGTATAGTGGTTATTTTCTTAATACATAATAGAAAAAACTCACACCTTATTATATTCCAAGCAAGAAAATTACTGTTTTAGTCTATCGGCTAGTCACACCAAACCTTCATCATGATTCGTAGAGATCCAAGATCTCTCTTACAAATACTATATCATAGCTTGCTCTTAAATCAACCATAACTTCAACCATGAGGACACATAGTTTTAAAAAAATATATGATAACCAATATATACTCGCCATTCTTTCTCTCAACAAAATCTTTATCTTTCTTAGATTTACAAGTAGTGGCACACTTAGTTTTCATTTAAGAAGATCTCTCTCTATGTTTAAGGTTTAAAAATTAGCTTATATATCAAGCGCTTAAATGAAACAACCCTAATTTTTATCAAAACTATAGCATTGATTTATCAAATAATGAACACATATATATATATAGAATGATTAAATTACAACAAATTATATCAAATTATCCATTTGATTTACATATTTAATTAGATTAATTGAGGAAATCTATCTTATAATAAGATACACACATCATACAATATGAATAATTTAAAGTTGAATTAGTATTTTTTTTCAGACAACTTAACCTATCAGTTAAGAAGAGATAATGACAATGATCATACAATATGATACACTTCATGCAATATGAATAGTTAAATTCTAAATATATAGATTAAGATAAATCTCTTCGTACAATTTATATTGTATAATTAGATGTGAAGATTAATTCTTATTAATACTTTATCCTCTTAATTAAAGAAATATTTTTAGAACTTTAATTTTAAAGTAATAATAATCATACAATATGATCTTCATTTATGCATATGATCATTTATGATTATTTTTCTTAATTTATATATCGTGTTTTATTTTTGGTCAATTCACTCATATGAGTGTTCGTTTATATCTTTTACACCTGAAATGTATAATAAATATAAGACTCAATAAAAATAAAATAATTAAATTCTAGACTATTAAAGCACATCTTGATATCTATATTGGCTAATCTTCTCATTAGCACCAACTTTGGGCTTCCTTCGATTCTTAATAATTAAAATTGTCTTCGAATTTATAGAAAAAATGTTAGCACATAAACCCACATAAAATTAATGTTCTTAATATCATAATAAACTAAATTATATTTGTGATCATCAAAATAATTTAATACATGTTAAAGTTCCTAATGTTAATCGAAAGAACCTAGAACTTAGTTTGTAAACACTAGATTCATGTTGTTGACACCAAAGTTGACTCTCATCATCATTAATAAGGTAGATGTTTGTCTTTAGTAGCATGATGAACTATAGCCACAAATAGATTGATGTACTTAACTGACATCCACACTAATGTTCACCATCAAATGCAATATTGATGTTTATCGATATTATTAAGCTTGACACATAATATTTACACCAATGATAATGCTCGCCATTGCTAACAAAGTTGACATAAACTAGTAAAATTAATCTTGATGTAAGTTGTCATTGATAAAGTGAAAGCTAATTATCAACACTAATATCGATCCTTGTTAGTGATAATAAGAGTGATGCCAATCAATGAAACTAAATTCAATACCGATCATAGACAATAAGGTTGATATCGATCATTAATACTAAAACTAACATTCATTGTTCTCCAATAAAAATAACATTTATATTGAAACTGAAAGAAGAATGCATGCATAAAAAATACAACTGAAAACTTTAAGCCTCCATCAAGATTAATGAAGGTTGACTTATTACAAATTGTTTGTTCAATTTTTAAAATAATTGATTCACTGATATTATCTGACAGTCATCTTTCATGTTATGGTGCAAATTTTAGTTAAAAAGGAGTATTTTTTGGAATCTACTATATTGGAAGTCCAATTTGACTAGACATAATCTTGATGTTATGCGTATAAATATCTCTTTGATAATATATTTAACACTGTGATAGATGTCAAAGGGAAAAGTAAAGATCACATGAATGATCAATTATGCATAAAGGAATACCGTTGATGAAGAGAGTTAGAGCTCAAGAGGCTACAAGTAATAAATCTTTGAAGCTTAAAGTTAAGTAGTACCTCACATTAGATCAACAAAGAATAATTTGTGAGTTAGCATAATTACTGAAATTGCCAAATAGGTATGCATCTAATCTAAGTAGATATGTTGACTTAAATACAAGAAGATATTTGGAATGAAAGCCATGACCATCATATTTTCATGTAGTCCTTATTGTCATCCACATTTAGTGCTTTACCTAATTAAATATTATATTCAGCTTGTTTAAATGATGTTGCTCTAAGACAGCTTGAAATAAATATTTTATTTATGTTATGCAAGCTGAAGAAGATATTTCCCCTACTTTATTTACTCTATGGAGCACATGCCACTATATTTACTCTATGAAGCTAGGGGTGGAGGTCCATTACAATATTGATGGATGTATTCATTTAAGAGATAATGATATCTAATGCTCAAAAGTATGAATTCATTTTCTTCACTCACACTTAATTACTGAAACTATTATAAATTTTTGAATAAACACAGGAGAACTATGAAGAATAAAGCATACCCTAAAGGCTTAATATGCAAAACCTATTGGCTCAAAAGACTAGATTTTTATACTTCTTACTTTAGTCCCATATATTGAAGGATGATGATGAAGGTTTAATGCTCTTTATTTTTTATAATTTAAAATAATATTAAGTAGAAGCACTTCTATATATTTGAATGATAAAATGCTCAGGGGCAACAATAATCATTGTTCTTCTCAACTATGATAACGTTCAACTTTTTCTTAAGTAAGATGGTTCATCTAGTATTTGATTATTTCATATGTTGCTCAGATATGGTGTTTATCTATTTGTGTAAATTTCACTAATGAGTTCAGGCTATTTGTGAACTCTTTGAAGTTGGACGAAGTTAATACTACCAATAAGAAGATTGAAGAAGAATTTTTAATGTGATTTATGGTTGCCTGTAACATATCCTAACTTTGCATATCTTTCTTTATTAAAATCAATAGCTACATTTTCTTGTATAGCTTTACTTACTAGGTTCATGATTAGATTAATCGAGTAGAGAACTAGGACCATCATTTGCTTGCGGGCCCATGTGACTTGTCACTATGTAGCCAATATTTGATTTAAATTGCTACTGATTACATAATAGTTCTTGGTCTGAAGAGAAAAGATAGATAACTCTGGTGTGTGTTTGTTAAGGATAACACACATTCATATGATGAGGAAAAATATTATATGCTTTACAAGAGATTATGTAATTGCCTACCCTGGCTCAAATGAGAGAAATGTATTTTTATTCAAATTTGATTGGTTTGATCTTATTCGTAATTGGTTAACAAGAATACATAAGACATATGACATCACTGAAGTTAAAATAAATAAAAAATATGCTAAATCTGATTTCCTTATTCTTACACATTAAGCAAGTCAAGCGAATTATCTTAGATATAATAGAAGAATGAAAGAAAAAAAATAGATTAGGTAGTTAACTTATAATTAAGATTAAACCTAGAGCAACAGTTGAAGTTTCAAAATAGTATTGATCTTACTCATTATAAAGATTAGATCTCATGTTTCATAATTTCAAATGATGATGTTGAGCCAATGATAAGCTTACAAGATATTAATGGAGATTATGAGGAAGTTATTCAATTTGCCAATGAGCATGGTGATGATAATGTAGAGGAGATTTTAAATTCAACTTTTAGTAATTCATCTAAGAAAACTATATGACATGTGCATTATAGTTTAAAAAAAAAATTGTTTTACTACATTTAAATAATGTAATTATGCATTTCTTTTTTTATAGTTAATATATTTTTCCTTACTTCTTCTAGATATTGTAATTATGCATTGTCCTTTGTTTAGGTTTAATACCTAAAATTTGCATTTTTTTTTACTAATTCTAGATAATGTAATTATGCATTATTTTTTTTAAGTTTAATATTTAGAATAAATTTTTTACTTCTTTCAAATATTGTAATTATACACTACTTTTTTTAGAGTTTAATACTTAAAATAAAAATTTCCACTTCTATTAGAAGTTGAAATTATGCATTCTTTTTTTAAGTTTAATACTTATAATAAATTTTGTACATCTTTAGATATTTCAATTATGCGTTGGTTTTTTAAGTTTAAATTTTACAATAATTTTTTTAGTGCTTTAATAAGTAATTTTCTTTAATGTAGGCATCAAGTGATGGTGATGATGTCCCACGTAGATTGATCATGAGTATTTTAAGGATAAAGAAGAAGACTATTTCCTATCCCACCATTTAAACTAATACTAAAGCCACTACAGCCTCCTCGTTGATCTCATCACCCCATACCACTCCACCTACACATACACCAAACTATTATTCCCTAGAACCTATTGACATCGCTCCATTTTTTTTCTTTTTAACCCACATAGATCATAAATAACTTATCCTCGTCGACCACCATCACCACCACCAGCATATTAGACTAGTCATCCACTCCTATCGAGCAAGAGGGAGTTAAGACACCTAATACACACACTTATGTTGGGCCTGATGGAGATGTATAAGTTTATATGCTTTATTTTTTACTTTCTATTTTATGTAGTGCTAACTAAAGTTTTTTTTTGTAAGTTCAATCCATCTAGACGTACATCACATAAAATAAAAGACATAATAAAGAGAAAATATGATGCTTTACATAAATCCTAAAAGAAGATATCGATGGAGGTTCATGACATAAGTTTAAAGAATTTGAGTATTAAGTATGATCTCTATTCTTATAGAATTTATGATGTCTTATCCCAATGATTCTCATTAATATGTTTTATGCTATAGAAAAATTTTTGGTAGCTACTTGAGCATAATAAATTAAGATTTTATAAAGAACTTTAAGATTAGAGGCGCTAGTTGCTTACATGATAAGTTTATAGACATTTGCAAGTCTAGGCAAAAGCCTCTCTAGATTGGAGAGGAAGTGTGAGATGAGCTATGTAGAGCTCGAGCTTCTCTTGATTATGTTTGCAAAAAAGAGCATGCAAAACAAAATCAAGCATTTGATTGTGAGGGTATGGGGAGTTCCCTACATATTTGAGACTCAATTCCTCATATTGTGTATAGAAGAAGATTAGTAAGTCTCAAGTCATGTATGTTAGGAAAAAAATTAATAAGCACAATTCACTAACTTCATAAGTATGTTTACAAAAATAGGTGTTTGGAAGAGACTCTTGTAGAGCTACATAGTAGGCACATCAGCACCAAGTCAATCAACAATGGGTTGATGTCAGGTCACAAAAAGCTTATGTGAGCAAAATATTTATTTTTTAAAATCACATTTTAGTCAATATTATATTATGCTTTAATTACATCACAATATTTTGTAGGATAAGTTAAAGCAAGTGCAGAGTCAAAGTTTTGTAGGTGCAGAAAGTTAAAGTGGGCAATTAGAGTAGCAAAGGTTTGATTTATGGAGAGAAACTATTGGAGAAACAAGAAAGGAAGAAAATGTGACTTAGGTTTGCAGGGTTTGGCATATGATGCACACCATTCTCTCTTTGGACTAAGCATTAATTTGATTGATTATATAATTAGAAAACGTGTTGCTTGTATTGGCTAAGGACATTGGGGCTCAGGTGACTACTTAGATGGAAGCTCGAATGACTACTATAGAAGCTACAATGAAAAGTTGCATTGCGATAGATGATAGGATAAAGAGCTAGTGGTGGAGGAGTAGAAGGAGGAGATTGATAAAGACTAGTTTGTATTTGTATCAGTTTTTTAATATGCTGCTAAGATTATTGAACAATTGTATGCAATGTTGAACTTTTTGTAAAAATTACATGTTATATTTATTCGGAAGTTTCTTTTTGATTATATACATAATTCAATTTTATTAGTATTTTAATTATGGTATGGAGTAAGACAATATAGGATTTTTTTGCAGATTATTAATATTATATGTTTGATTGTAGGTGTAAAAATTAAGAATGTATAAGAAGTTTCTTTTATTTTTTTTCATTTATGTATATGTTTTCAATAGATTTTTTGTTAGGTAGATCAATATGAAGAGTATTGTGATAGAAGCTGTGAAATTTATTATTATTATTTTTATATAATTTTTGGTTGAAATTTGAACAAGAAATCTATTAGTAAGTCTGTCAAAAAAATTTTTAACTTAATTTCTTATTACTGATCGCTATTCCCATAGCTTTTCCTTCGACAAGCTAACATAAATTGTTGGTGAAAAATCTATCAAAAATTAGTCAAAAAAATATTTTTTGATAGATTTTTTTCGTCGAAATGCATTTACAACCAAAGATTTATCAACAGATTATTTTCCATTTGAAATCTAATGGCAATAAAACTTTCCAACAGAAAAATCCTAGTTTCTGATAGATTTTTTCATAAAAAATAGCATGTTATTATAGTGATTAATAATACAGATGTTCTTGATATTTCCATCTTTTATATGATTGCCTTATCATGAACTTATACTGTTGTCACTCTAATGGACAGGCAATTAAGAACTGATATTTCTTTATAAGCTTCAGATAACAAATATGTATGAAATCTTATAAAAGCTTTTTTTTTTTAATTGTATAAGAAAAAGTCCCATCTTTTTATATATGTATGTTTGAAAATAAAAGCACAAGTAAAGTTGAAACACACCATTCACATTCTTGGTTAACTTTTATTTATAATGGTAGACATAAGTTGATTTAGTTTTGAATTGATTATGATTCTTAGAAATCAGTCATAGATAAAAATTATTGTAATAAAATAAGTGATAAGTGTAATTAAATCATGTAATTTAATTATATTTTGACTTTGAATTTCATTTTAGAGGTACAAATTATAAAAAAGAATGCTTTGAATTGATTTATTCTATTTAGATGGTATTTTCAATTAAACTGATTTAATTTGAACTTGTTCTTATTAATAAATACTGATGCCATAAAATTTCTTTCTGTGTTATAAATTTAGGTTTATATTTTGGTTCAACTTGATTCTTCTTGATTTTATGAGATCTCAAATTTAAATCACATCAAAATAATTAATTTAAGAAAAGTGACAATCTTCTTATTTTAATTTGGATCTTGACAATCTTCGAAAGCTTACATTGTCATTTTCTTATGTGTAAGCTATGTTAGTCTATAGTATGTATTATCTTTAAAGAATTTTATTTCAATGTCATGAACTAAATGAGCTAATTGAAACACTTGATTGCATATAATTCTATGATGACCATATTTTTTTTTTTTTGTAATTTTTTAATTTACACATTTCTTATAGTCATTATGTTGTATCCTAATTTACATTTTACTGTATAATGAATATTATATTCTCTTAAATTATACTGGATTGTATTATAGTAAGAATATTATAATTACTTAAATTAAATGAAATGCTTATTGTAAGAATATGAATGATATAATGCTTGTCATTTTGATGTGTTATAACATAAATTTAATATAATGCTTAACTTCATTCAATCCATATTCATATCAATATCTGGATGATCACTTTTAAATAAATACTCTACTATAAAAAATTCTGATATTTTGATTAAAAATGTTTAAGATATAATTTTCAAAAAAAATAGTGAACACACACACACACATATATATATATATATACCGGCTTCATTGGTGGCGAGTGCGAATCCTCGGTGAGTTGATTCTCCAGAGGCGCCTATACCTAAGGTGGAGAAAGTAAATGGGGGACAGCTGGGTGATGAATGTAAGCCTCCAGGATTACGACATCTCCACCCAAGATGAGTGGGGTGAGTGGATACCATTGCAAAAAAAAAAAAAAAAAAAACACACACACACACACACACACACACACATATATATATATATATATATATATATATATATATATATATATATATATATATTCAATTTTTTCGTTATTATGACGTCTATAAAGCCAAATTTTGAGCCCAGATTTTTCAAATTTGAGTCTGGCTTATTTTTTTGGTACGTGATGCACAGCCGCTTAATTGGGATTGATCAGATAGTTTGGTGGTCGAACTACTCAGAGTCGCCGAAACTGAGAAATTGAACGTCCTTCATCAAATTCCCAAAGTCAGAGGGCCGACGGCACGCGTCGAGGTCTGCAAATCTGCATTGCAACGATCTGGAAGTTGGGGAGCGGCACAGCATTGAACATTCGACCTCTCCGCCATGGCTTCGAAGCAGATGGAGGAGATTCAGAGGAAACTCTCTCTTCTCAGTTACCCTCGAGCCAACGCTCCCTCGCAGTCCCTCCTCTACGCCGGCGTTGAGAGATATGCTCTTCTCGAATGGCTTTTTTTCAGGTCAAAATCTTTATCTCTCCCATTTCAAATAGATGCTGCTGATAATTTTTGATCCCTTCTCGTGATCAATTTTCGCAACCCTAGCTCTTGGGATAAATGAAAAGCTCTTATTGGGGGTTGTGATTGGATGTCAGGCTTTTGGGAGATAGATCGCCTTTCACGCAGCAGAATTGGCAAGGAGACAGTATGGACCGTGATGAGGAAACTGCTCGTATCCAGTGTGAGTTTGTCTTTCATCTATTTATTTTGAAAAAAACAAGTTTGAGTCTACTTTAAAATCGTGAGGCATGGTATCAATAAATGTTTTGAAAAAAAAATCTGTCATTTTATATCTCTGCCGTGAGTCTACATGTTTCATATAAATGACTTCAAAAGTATTGTTAAAATTAGAAAATTGTAAGCACAATGTCTTGAAAATTTTATATGAATATCTTAGATGAAATATTTTATCTTCAAAATAACTATAAATGTCTTGGTCCTTCTTCCTTAGAGCTTGCATAAGATTGTTGGTGGGATATTGAATAATTTGAAATCTTGATGGCGATTCAAGAAATGATTGACAAAAAGTGATTGCTTACAGCATAACATTAGTTTTTCTATTTTTCTGCTATATAACTTCTCATAATGTTAACGAGCTGATGGACTAAGACATATGAGTGAAGAATGAAGAATACAGAATGAAATGAAACATCTTATTAGAACCATATATGAACAAGAAAAATGAAATCATAAAGAATTTATTCTTATAGATTTTCAGAAAAGAGTAGGAAAAAATTACCAGATGGAGCTAAAAGTGAAATAAGAATGTAGTTTGCATTACTTGGGATAATCTTTTTTCAAATTACAAATTAGTCAATACAATATAGAAGGCAATAATACCTTAGTTGAGCATGTCATTGAATGCTCTTTTTTCTTCTTGTTTTCTGAATTTCAGATGATTCTACTCATCTCACATAGGTCTCTGAATGAACATGTTGCATCCTCATGTTTGGATCAGAATTGTATCTTCTGATGATTTTTTTTTTCTTCAGGACAACAATTAATTTGGATATGCTCATTTTTTGTTATATCTTATAACTGTTGTATTGTCTGGTTATTGTTCTATGGAAAGTGAATTTATTTGTATAGGTTGCTATAAGGTTTTAATGCAACTGTATTTTCAGTATCAATAGAATTGAAGGATCTTTTTAAGATGAAACATAATATATTTGCAGATTTGGCTGAGATAGCTCACTTCTTGGGAATTACACCTACAATTGATACAGAAGCCATCCAGGTCAGTACCAAGTTTCTCAAGAAACTTGTATGACTTTGGTAGTGTTAGAAACATGACTGCATAAGTTGAGCTATAGTATATTTTCTTTCCATAAATGCTGATGTAACTCATCTTTTATTCGATGTATAGCTCTTGAGTAGGCTATTACTGTGATAAAGCTAAATGATCAAACATCTTTGGTCTCTACGAAATTCTATTTGTGTTGCAGTTAGGCAAAACTTACCACAGCCACACCAAAATGTAAACAAATAATAATTGACAATTACATTAACATGGCAAAGAAAAGGTAGGTTTAGTAACCAACTATGGCTAAAGTTTACAGTTGCATTTCTAATGGATTACACAGTTTTTGTTACGTATTAACCTGTCATTGTGTGATGAGGAAAGCTCAAACTTTCTCATGCAACTTTCTTTACTTAGACACTTTGAAGTTTATATTTCTATATGACTTGTGATGATTGTATCTGCTCCATTTGCAGTCTAACTAGTGAGAAAATCAATCTGAAGAATTCTACATATCATAACTTTAAAACTTAAAGTTATATTTGATGTGAATTAACCAATCATTTATATAATTTACTGAATTATGATTTCTAATGTTTGTTAGGGAATAGGAAGCTATGAAGACCGTGCTGAATTGCTACATCTCATTGTAGAACTTGTGGAAGCAAGTTGTTTTGCTGACAATCCAGAGTGGAGGTTATGGAATTTTCAAGATTATAATGGCATGGATTTTCAGTATAAACAGCTGAAGCTTTTAGCTTTATTACTGATTTGCAATGTATTGCTTTATTTTGTACCCGCTTTATTATCATCATTAGCCTTTTCCAACTATTTATGTTTGGCTTTATGAATTTTTTTTTCCATTTATTCCTACTGAGTGATGCTTGAGGTGTTTAATATATTATTTGCAAAATATTTTGAATAACTTTTATTTATGATATTTTAGGTCCTCTGGAAGCGATGCGCTGTATGATTTGAATACAGTGAAAAGTGTGCAAGGGCCGTTGTATCTGTGCTCAGGTGCAGTGTTAAATAAGCAAGGGTTCCTATATTATGGACGGATGTGGACAAAGAAGTTAATTCATGAAATTAGAATTAAGTTAGAAATTTAGAATATAGGTACTCTTATAGGTAAATTAATAGAATTAATAGATATTATGGTTCATAGGAAGATAAATATTTTATGTATTCAAGAAATTAAATGGGTCAGGGAGAAGGTTAAAGAGATTGATAATTTAGGTTTTAAAGTTTAGTATTTAGGTAGGAGTCGACTTAGAAAATGTGTAGGTGTGATTATAAATAAAAATTTGAAGGATAATGTTATAAATATTAATAGGATTGGAGATAAAATTATAATTTTAAAGATTATTATTGATATTAAGATTATCAATGTTAATAAGTGTTTATATTTCTCAAGTAGGTTTGGATGTAGACTCAAAATAAAAATTTTGGAATGATTTAGAGAGATTAATACAAAAAATACCTCTTGAAGAAAATATATTTATTGAAGGAGATTTAAATGGACATATTAGTAGAGTGGTAGAAGATTTTAAAAGTATTCATGGTGGTTATGAATTTGGAGTGACTAATGAAGAAGGTATGACTATATTAAATTTTATTTTAACTTATGATTTTGTAGTTGTTAATATTTTATTTAAGAAAAGAGATGAGCATATTACTATTTATAAAAATGGATCTAGCAAAACACAAATTGATTATTTTCTGATAAGAAAATATATTGTTTAGATTGTAAAAATTGTAAGGTCATTCTGAGTGAAAGTTTAAGTATCCAACATCAACTGTTAATTTTAAATTTTAAGATTAAGAATTGGAAGATGAAAAATAAATTAAATTATTGTCCCAGGATTAGATGAGGACACTTAAAGAACACTAATAAAAATATTTTTAATAACAAGCTACAATCTTAGAATTTGGAATGTTTATAAAAAAACTAATGTTACGTCGAAATAGTAATAAGTGAAATTAAATAAGTTGCAAAAAATATGTTAGAGAATTAAAAGGACAAGCTCTTTTAATAAAAATAGTTGATGGTTATGTCAAAATGTGTAAGAAAAGATAAGAAATAAGAAGTATTATTATAAAACCTAGTTTAGATGTATAAATTCGAAGAATTGGGAAATGTATAAAGTGATCCGTAGAGATTATAAGAAAGTAATATATGATACAAAAAATTTAGCTTTCAATGATTTATATAATAGATTGGATACCAAAAGGTGAAAGATGTATGTATAAATTAGGCAAGCAAAGGGATAAAGGATGTAAAGATCTAGTTCAAGTGAAGTGTATTAAGGATGAAAATCATAAAATGCTTTTCTTAGAAAAGACTATTGAAAATAGGTGGGTGAGCTATTTTGATAAATTTTTCAATGGAAGATCTGAGAATACGATTTATTTTAGCAAACTTATTACCCTAAATAAATATAGAATTTTATTTTATTATCATTATTAGTAAATTTGAAGTTGGAGAAGCTTTAAAGAAAATAAAGTGTGAAAAAATAATAGGACCGATGATATTCCAATAGAAACGTGAAAATATTTGGGAAATCAAAAATTTCTTAGCTTACAAGTTTTGTTAATGTTATTTTAAAGAGTTAAAAGATGTCAGATGAATGAAGAAAGAGTTTGTTGGTTCTTATATTTTAAAATAAAGGTGATGCACAAGAGTGTGCAAATTATAGATAAATTAAGTTAATGTGTCATACATTAAAATTATGGGAGAGAGTAATTTGAGCATAGGTTATGATGTGATACAAAAGTTTCTCCAAATCAGTTTGGTTTCATGCTAGGTAGATCTATTATGGATGATATACATTTGTTGAGAGGTTTGATGGAGAAGTATAGAAAAAGTAAGGAAGATCTTCATATGATATTTGTTGACTTAGAGAAAGCTTATGATAAAGTTCTAAGAGAAGTCTTTGGGAGAGTTCTTGAAAATAAATGAGTTAATATTAGAGCTGTTACTTGTGTCAGAACACAAGGAGGATTGACAAAATAATTTTCTATTTCATTTGGATTACATCAAGGATCGACTTTAGCCTTTATCTTTTTTCTTTAGTTGTGGATGTTCTTACTAGGCATTTACAGGAAGATGTGCCTTGGTGTATGCTTTTTGCTGATGACATTCTTTTTATTGATAAGAGTAGAGAGGGAGTTCAGGAGAAACTTGAATTATGGAGGTCAACCTTAGAGTCTAATGGTTTCATTTGAGTAGATCTATAATAGAGTGTATGGAGTGTAATTTTAGTTGTAAAAGTTTTAGTGGTGGTGTTGGGATATTGGGTGATCAAGCCATTAAAAAGAGTGAGCATTTTAGATATCTAGGTTCTATTGTTCAAAATGATGGTGAAATAGATGGAGATATTATTAGTAGAATTCAAGTTGGATGGTTGAAGTGGAGAAATGCATCTGGCCCGTTGTGTGATAAAAAAGTATTGCTTAGACTTAAAAGAAAAGTTTATAAGATGGTGGTAAGACTTGCAATGATTATAGTACAGAATGTTGGCCAGTAAAAGAGAAACATAACACAAAGTTAAGTGTTGTAGAGATGAGGATGCTCAGGGGGATGGGTGGCTTTACTCTTAGAGATAAAATGCGAAATGAGTGTGTTTGGGGAAAAGTTGGAGTAGCTCCAGTGGCAGATAAGATTAGAGAGAGTCATTTTAGATGATTTGGTCACATAAAGCGTTGGCCATTCGATGATCCAGTTATGAGAGTAGATGTATTAGATTTTCCTTATGTTAAGAAAGGTAGAGGTAGACCTGAAAAGACTTGGTTAAGATGTATAAGAAATGACCTTAGTTTATTAGAATTAAATGAGAATTTGACACATAATAGGACACAATGGAGAAGAATGATTCATATAGCTGACCCCACATAGTGGGATAAAGGCTTGCTATTGTTGTTGACACTAATATTTTGTAACCATATAATTGGTGTGTTTTTTACCCTTCCTTGTCATATACAACCTCCTAGGTATATTTGAACTATCTTATCTTTAATCGATGTCACTCCCAGCACTCCTCTAATGCAATCAATCCTTAATTTATTGTTTTTTTGTTTTTGTTTGTTTTTGTTTTGCTCCACATTCATTTTGTTCCTATTGAAATCTTATTGATGTGTGTGATAAATCCAATAACATCTAGCTATGTTCATGCGCTTGCAGTGTTGATGAACAGCTAGCAAAGGATGTACAACTCCTAGATTCTATTGCTGAGAAGCAAGCTCAAATTTTCTCAGAGGAATTCAAGCTCTTCCCTGCTGATGTGCAGATTCAATCAATTTATCCACTGTAAGACTATAGCTCACTCGAGGAGTAATTCAAATGCAATTTGAGATAATAGTTTCTATGCAATATTTATGAAGTTGGGTTCTTATCTTTCCACCTAGAATGCTTATAATTATTTAATGTGCTTTATTTAAAGTTCCTGACGCATCTGTGTGGTAATTGTTTGGATCAGCTTTGAGGGTAATATTAACTGGGAAACCTTGCTTGTATAATTAATTCAATTTAGTTTTGAAAGCCATGTTGTCATGACACTAAGGGCTGTTTGCTTTTGGTGAAAACTTTAGGTAAACTATTTGCATGGCAAGTGGTTTTTTTTTCTTGGTTAACTTTAAGTAGTTTGAAAAGTAACTTTACTTTCATGAATTTATTGCAACGTAATTACAGCTAAATTGGTGCCTGTGCTTTGCAGATATTTTCTTGATTTGCATTCCAAATGTAGCTAAACCAACGGCTTCTTAAAGTTTGGGATATTAAACTTTTTGCTGGTTGAAAAAAGGGATGAAAGACCTATATGATTAAAAAACTTCTACATGATCAAATTTGCTTTTAACAAGAAATATAGTCTTTTTTGAGTTTTCTAGTGTAGCAGAAAAATGTTTTTTCTTCTAGCTTAGATTTACTGCTTATTAATTGAGTTCTTTTAGATTTCAATCATAAATTAATCTCCAAATTGTTATTGAAACCAAGAATAACAAATTATCATTGCAAATACCTGTGCCGACTCATGTTCTCTGTACTGGTACTAATTGGCATTTATTGACGCCCAATCTTAAGGTCTTGTAAATCTTGTTTATAAAGTTTAAAATTTTTCTTATATAAGGAAGGCAAGTTTCTTATGTAGGGTGTGTAAAAAACACTTATATATTCAGCAACACTTTACTACTATTTTTTCAAAAAATTGCAGCAGGTCCAAACACACCCGTAGAAAAAGCTTTGGTTGGTTCAGAAGGTTATTTCAGTATAATTCCAAAGAACATAATTATGTGTTATTGAAAACATCTAATATTTTCAGTAAAGGTTCCTTTATTATTTTTTGTATGCAAAATTTCTTCTGTAAATAGCACTTTCATATTCAAAAATTTTTTTTTAATAGATAAATTTAATTTTAGTACTTCAAATTTATTCATCTTATCTCATTGTCAATCTTTGATCTACTGCTGAAATATTCTTAAGATAATGGGAAAGTCTTTGTGGACTGTATACTTTAGATATTTCAAGGGAAGCTTTTTTTATGTGAAAATATTGGGTAATTTTTTTTAATATTTGTCTTTACAGGAAGAGATTTGCAAAGGCTTTTGAAACTATAATTTTCTGCTTTTAGAACTGTACTAAAATTCATGTAGTAAAGTTGACCTAATTGCAGTCTTATATATATTTATCGTCAAATCTTTTTAGTATCCTCTTATTATATAATACTCTTGAGGCATTTTTGCATTTTTAAATGTTTAGTTGCAACATTATAATCTAGAAATTATTTGTTAAGGCACATAAAATCCTTGAGTTTAGTCCCACATAAGATAGGTTCATATATTTTAGTTAGATTATGTATTTGGCACTCACTCATATGTTTAAAATTTTGAGTTGGAATTAAATTTGACTCATGTAACTGGCGCAACCCTAGTCACCTTTGGGTCCTTCTTTCTAGTAAGTGATATTAGAGTTGAAGATTTAATTGAGATCAAGTAGTTATTGCATTTGTGGCTCTCATGAGTTCAAAATTATAAATACTCCTAATTGAGAAAAATAATACTTTAAGGGAGATTATTTACTAAGAGGAAATGAATATCAATTTGTATTCATAAATGAAATTTCACATCTAGTCCCATCACAATTTTTAATGTAACTAAAAAAATTTTATGATGCCGTAAACATAATGTTACGGAGGATGGAGGAAAACATGTATAATACTTCAAGTTGCTATATAATAAATTAGTTTTAAGCAATAAATTTGAGGTATGATGTAGTGTACGCTGTAACAACAATGTGCTTTGTGCTATAGCCCACCAATAATGCAAATAGTGAATGCTATTTTGACATCCCATGTCCTATTATATAAATAATGTAGGGGGTGCTTTTTGTCATGCTATGGACAGTAGCGTAGCTATAGCTCACTATTGATAGTTTTGTTCTTACCTTTGAGAAGAAGGTATGATTAATGTGGAGATTTTTCATATGGGGGAGAGATTGTTGAGTTACGTAAAAGACTTGAATTTAGTATCATGTGGGATTAAATATATGTGTATTAAAAATACTTTATGATTGTCTCTGACTTATAGGTTTAGGTTTTTGAGTTGAAAATAGATTTGATCTCATGTTTCTAGCTCAACTTTGGCCCTTTCTCAATTTTCTTATTTTTTTCCCTGTTCTTCTTTATAATAGATTTAAGAGACATAATCTTATCATATAGAGGCATCACCTTGATGAGGAGTTGGCTAAAAGGTTTCTAGGGTTATTGGAGTTGCACTGGAAGGTAATGTTAAAGAAGGTAGTGACAAGTTTTAAGGTTTTGGGACAAGTCTCTTCCTGAAATTTTATAGTGACTAATGGATGACTGGGTTTTTTTTTTTGTCAGAAAGTTATGGGGAACTTTATAATTGTTAACTAACTAATATTGATAATTTAGGTTAATTGAATGTGTTATTATGAAGTTATGAATTTTTTTTTTTTTTTTGGATTAGCTCAACAGGTGGATAGTGGAAGTTAACATTTTGGCGAGGGAAGTGTGTCTGAATTTTTGAAGAGGCTGAGGCAGTTTGAGGCTTTAAATGTAGAACAAGTTTAGAAAGGGAGATAGATATGTTAGGGTTTTTAAATCTTTACTATAGTTGATTCACAAATCAATGTAAAGATTGGCAGCACATTAACACCTATAGGCACATATTTTCTCTGAGATCAAAGCTATTTTTCATTGAAGCAATTGGGATATAAATAATACATGAAGTGCTATAGAAAAAAGAAAACACACAAAAAATTCATTATATATATATATATATGGAAATTTGATGGCTTGCTGTTCTTTTATCTCTTTTTAACAAGATAAGACAGCCTTTATTATGATATTTGTATTAGAACTGCTTGGTCTTATGATCTAAACTGATTATTTTTGTGATATCTTGCCTAATTATGTCAAGTTGTCTTATATTTCATGTTGCAATAATTGATTTGTTTGTGATCAAATCTTGCTAACACTCTTTCTTATGCATTCATTTGTTAATACGAGGTGCTTCCACGGAAGCTTTCTTTCCCAACTTTCTAATGAAGTTTATTGTACACTATTTTAGTGGTTGCTGCAAGTTTTCTAGGAATTCATTTTAATGCATTTCTTTCTCAGTCCAGACATAACTGAATTGGAGTCAAACTCTTTCTTATGCATTCATTTGTTAATACGAGCTGCTTCCACGGAAGCTTTCTTTTCCAATTTTCTAATGAAGTTTATTATACACTTTTTTAGTGGTTGCTGCATGTTTTTTAGGAATTCATTTTAATGCATTTCTTTTTCAGTCCAGACATAACTGAATTGGAGTCAAAGCTTTCTGAGCATTCAAAGAAGCTGTCAAGTCTACAACAGATGGTCCAGGAGTTGGCATCAAAGGTCTCTCGAACAACTTTTCTAGTCTAGCTTATGGAAATACAAGTAGAATTATAGAATGAGAATTCCTGGTTACTTTCTTTAAGAAGTCGTCCAGTAATTATTGTTCAAAACGCTAGCCTTTGTTATATTGTTTGGTCAATCCTTAAAATTTACTATTTTTTGTGCACCCAATTTATCTTAACTTCTAGGAAATCTAGCTGAAAATCTTTACATAATTTAGAGTAACGTTCCCCATGTATTTGATACTTTCATTGAACGCAGTCTGTTTGTTTTTCCTCTTTTATTTCCACTTCCATATTTCGTCATCTATTTTATTGCTCTTTATTCTGATCGTTCCTTCTTTTCTGCAATGGACAAAAAACATTTCACTTGTTATTATTTATTTAACATGTCAATCATACAACTAGATTGTACTTAGGCCGATCCCAAGGAACTTTGTTCTATAGTTAAACAGATTATATTTGATGAACGGTCTCTCAATCCTAAAATGAAAGTGATAGTAAGCTATTGTAATGTCAAGGACTCTGATTGTAGTATCGATTCTTTGGGGCTATTTGGTTGCTGGATTTGAGTATGATTTAACCTAAATTCTACCAAATTGTAAAATTGTAACTTCAAGTCTACAGAATTTTAAATCTTGTTTCTCCATTTTGCTTTATATCCTTGATTTTGTAAATCCTATTGGCAGCTGGCAGATTTATGGGATTTAGACAAACAAAGGCGCATAAAGCGGAGTTGGGGGTGAGAGAAAAGGATGAGGTTACCTTTGAGACATCTTGCTTCTTTTTCTCAATGATTTTGGGTAGGAGCATAGCAAAAAGGGGAGAAAGCTTCAAAGGTTGCAATCTTATTGATGCCTTTACGAGCAAGCTCCCATCGTCAGTTCTGTGTTTCTTTTTGTTTCGATGGTTTCAGGCAAGGTTTAAAATTGTACAATTTGGTATTGATTTTTTTAATTACATGATGTGAGGTGAGGTGTAAGTCTCAAGATGTTCTTAGACATAAGCCTCAGAATCAATAAATTGTGAGTAAGCAATATATATATATATATATATATATATATATATATATATATATATATATATATATATCTCACTAAGTGATATATTAACTTATTGATATATTAGAATGCAACACATTAATATTTTAATATAGTAGGAAGTAACAAATTGTGTAAAGTATCAAGTAACATATTAACATCTTGACATCAAGTCAAGAAGTAAAATGCTTTATACATCAAAGTAACATAAGATATCGAAGTTACAACTAATGATATAATAATTCAAAATAAATTTAACACAATAATTTTTTTTCTCCCACTCTTATTATCCCACATCAAAGTAGAAATATCATATATAATAGAGGAGGAGGTGGTGCTAGTGGTGGACAGTGCAATATGTAGGGAATATGAGGACATAACTGCTTATAACTGACATCAGCAGGAAACAGACACCAGAAGTAAATTAATTGCTTGTGTGTTAAGGTGTGAGTGCTATTTGAATAATTAAATCTTATATTTGAATTTATTTTTTTTTAAAAATTTAGATCTAAGAGTACAAGCCTTACCAAAATTAAAGTGAGGTGTTCCTCGTCTAATCTTATTTGCAATTTTAAACAATGGCTTTTGGGTAGAAGCAAGTTGAAGGGGGGAGAGAAGAGGGTTTTTGTTATTAGGTGTGTCGAGGTAAATTTATAATTTTAAAATTTTAATTAATTCAATAATTAGTATTAATAAAAAGATAGTAAGTTATTTAAATTAATATTATTTATGATTTAATTTGATTATATAATAATTCTTCTGTTTAATTAGATTTATAAATTCTTAATCAGTGATTAATTAAGATATTATTTTAAGTTATTATTTCCATTGTAATTTGCTTGATTAAAGTGCTTAATTTTAATTAATTTTATATTTTACTTGATAATGATTGATGAGGTTATTATTAAATTGAAGCTATTCTTAATTCAATTTAATTTTGTTTAACTTAATTTTAATTAATTAATTGATTACTAATTAATGACTAATGTTATCTTAAGCTAATTTTAGCTGAATAAATTTAACTACAATTGATACTGACATGATAATTAACTAAATCATGATAATGGAAATTAAAGTACAGATTAATGTTTAATTATTTATTAAAAATCTAATTGTTGATTAATTAGTTTAGTAAATAACTAATTAATCATTAATAATGAATTTTAAATTATTAATTAATGCTTAATTAGATTAAATTTTTTTATTAATGATTAATTAGCTTAGTTAATTGGTAATTATTAACTAATTTAATTTAAAATAAAAAATAATTTAATATAAAATTTTAAATTTATATTTAAACTAATAGATTTAAATCTTGAATAAGTTCCCAAATAGTTCTACAGAATTTAATTGAATTTAATATCTCTCATGTCGAATAATTTTCAGGAACCACCTTAGGATTTGCAAAATTTGGATTTATAGAATTTGCTAATTTCTGCTTAAATTAAGTTCTACTTGCAACCAAACAACCCTTAGAATGCCTTCGATTCTGTGATCTTGATGTTTATGTATTATAGTGGACCCTCTCAATTAAGTAGGCCAATTAGTTTTAGGGATGAAGTTGGTGTTCTTCAAGAGGTTGCAGAGAAAATATAGTGCTTAGATTGATAGAATGAAAACTGCAAATTATTAAATAACCTAGACTAGCAAACTTTCCTTCTTTCTCTTTTGGATGGCTCTTTGACTTGCTATCATTCTCTTCTTGTTGACTTAGTTTTTCTTTTGTTTGTCTTTTAATTCATTTTTTATTTGTTCTTATGGATCCAGACACTTTCTCCTTTTGTTTTTAGGTAGGAGACATATAAAGAAAACTTCTAGGTTGAGAAGATGTGAGAGGCCAACCAACATCAGCTAAGAGAGGGAAATATCTTTATGCCAAGATGATTCCATTGAACATGAATAATTCAAAAATAACTTAATATATGCTTCTATTTGTAGAGAAGAATAAAATTACATCATGAGTTTAAAATTATGGTATTATCAAAGAAAAAAGAATCCTTACATTTAAATATCTAAGAGAATGTTTTTTTTTTTTTTAAATTATGGTCATATCATAGATATCTTGTCTCTTTTTTGGTGTTTGAATTTTGAGCTAAATAACATCTTAGAGGTATTTTTTCTAGTAATTGAGAAAAAAATATGGGGCCTTGATTTACTATAAAAATTAAATCTTTCATTTTCTTTTTATCTTATATTTTAAACTCCTTATCCTCACATTGTTTTTGGCATTTAAAATTTAAGCTTAATTAAGCCTTAGGTGCTTTACTTGTAGGAACTAGGGAGAGAGAATGTGGTCAGCTTGTATTATTTTTTCCATGTAAGTCAACTTGTTATGCAATATGGTAGCTTGATATGGTAGCTTGATAATCTGATATTTTTTGACCTCTAGAAGCTCCTAGATTATGTCTTTCCCTTTGACATCTGATTGCTTGCATTTGAATCTTTGTATGTAGTTGTGGGGACAACTTCACTAGCTTTGTTTGCATGGACCTGCGTTAATATTCTGCTTGGATCTGCATGATCATTTGTTCAGACTCTGCTCATACCATTCTTGATAGGTTATAATTCTTGGATTCAATATTCTACCAATTGGGTGCTTGTGATGCTATTTTTGTCTATATGAAAATTTTTGTCTATAGCAAATTGAAAAGTATGGTTCTAACTATGCTACTTAGTTATTCTAATTATTCTACCTAGTTACTCTAATTGTGCTACCTAGTAATTTACTTCTATGCATTTCTTGCACCATTGCATGAGTGGATTTTTAACTAGACATCCAATTTGAATGGAAGTTGATTTTGGTGGTATATATAAGGACTGATCTCTTCTTCTTCATTATCAAATTGTATTTCTTTGACACAGTCCATCTCTTGTTCAAGAAACATTACGTCATTGCCATGGCTTTCATGGCTAGTGGTGGCAACACCCTTTTGATTTTAAGGTGTTTGTGCTTTTTGTATAGCAGCATATTCATTGATGTTGGTGACTGGAGTTTTTAATATTTTTTTATCATAATTGCAGGATCTCTCTAGTATATATTGTAGAGGGTTTTCATTATGCACTAATGTGCTCAATTGTTTTAATAGTTTAATCTCTTAGGACAAACACCTCAGAAATCTCCAACATCTTTTAAGATGTTAGGGAGTTCGTTCTTCAGGAGGCAGATTGATTTTTATTCAACCAGATTTCTCTCAACGTTAATGTTAGGATTTATTTTGATCTGGGTCTACTTTTGATGAACACAATCATCCATAGTTAATTACCTCTCTTACTACAGTAGGAGAGCACTCGATTAAGGTTGTAAATAGATTTTAATCCCAAATGTAAATCAGTGCTTAGTGGTGTGGTGTGGATGATTGTCTAAAAGGAAAAAGAATGGTAGTTCCAATCAAGATCCCATGGTTCCATCGTCCTGGAACTGCCATTATTTCAGTCTATCAATACCAGAGGGCTATTAGCCATAATGTCCAGGAAACTTGATTAGCAGTCATGAGTTGCCCCCTCTTAGGAATCCCGAGTAGGCTAGAGTTGTTGTGCATGTTTCATTGTGCAAGTGTTTATTGAATTATTTTAAGTTATACTTATAAGTCTGTCCAATAGTTCAATTTTATGAAGTTTGCATTGTAGACGTACATAAGGCATACATTCTTGGAATGCGATGATTTTGATATGACTGAAATTTGCTTTGTAGACAAACATTGGGCTTATGTCCATTGGAATGCCGATATTATGATTGAAATCTATCTTACAAACAAACATTGATCTTAAATCCATTGGAATGCCAATTTTATTATGCATGGAGTTTGTCTCGTGGAAAAATATTGGGCTTATATCCATTGGAATGCCAATTTTTTATTGGACTTACATCACTTTTGAATGTCGATTTTAATTGAATGGTTTTCCTTGTAGACAAATATTGGGCTTATATCCATTGAAATGCTGGGATTTAAACAATGTTTGCATTGCAAATATAGGTTGAGCTTACATCCATTAGAATGTTATGTATTTCGAGTGATATTTTCATTGCAAATAAAGGTTGGGCTTACTTCCATTGGAATACTGAGATTTGATTAGACTTACATCTCTTTGGAGTGTCGATTTGGGTGAGGTTCGCATTGCGAACAAGTGACTGGACTTATATCCCTTTGGAATGCCATAATTTTAGGAAAATTCACATGACGAATAAGTGGCTAAGTTTATATTTATTGGAATGTCAGTTTAGATAATGTAATGTTTATATGACAAACATATATTGAACTTATATCTATTAGAATGTCGTTATATTGGATTTACATCCCTTTGAAATGCCAATTATCATTGGACTTAACATTTCTTTGGAATTCTGGTTTGTATTGTACTTACATTCCTTTGGAATTGTTGTTTGGATTAGACTTATATTCATTTGGAATGCCAGTTTGGATTAGGCTTACATCCCTTTGGAATGTTGATTAGATTGATTTCATTTTAGAATGTCAGTTTGGGTGAGGTTCGCATTGCGAACAAGTGACGGGACTTACATCCTTTTGGAATGTCAATGTTTAATATTAATGCTTGTTTTATAGGTGTTTAGATTTGGATTAATTTATGTCTATTTGAAAGCTCATGTTTAAGTATTGAAGTTTGAATTGCAAACATGACAAGACTTGGCTTATCTTCATCGGAATATCCAATTAATTTTGTGATTACTTCATAATTAAAATAACTTAATATTGTTAGGTTATTTATTTGTATTTGAGGATCTCAATATGTTATATTCAACTATTTTAAATGATCAACAATCATGTAGTTTCATGAATAATCAATGACCATTAATTCCACAGGATTTGCCACGCAAAGGAACTAATCCAAATTCATTAGTGTATTAAATTCATTTAGAGAGTTAATCACTTAGGTTTAAATCTTCAAGCACTTGAGTTTAATTCTTTCATTTAGACTTTATTGTTTTAATGTGAAAGTAAGACAACATAATAACAGCAAGCCTTTATCCCACTATGTATTCGCTACATGAATTATTTTTCTCCATTGTGTCATATTATGTGTCAAATTTTCATTTAATTCTAGCAAACTAAGGCCATTATTTATACATTATTAATGTGAAAGCAAGAGAGATCAAATAATTGCTCGTAATTTTAACTTAGAAAATTATAAGTTATTTTTATTCTATAATTCAATATCTCTGACCATTTTCATTTTGATCTTAATTTTATGTGAAATTTTAAAATTTTTAAGTCTAATAATAATTTTCACTAAATTTGCATGAAATTTTGGCATCTTACATGTTAAATTTTAATGATCGCTTCTCCTTTGTTTTGGATCCAAGATCGACAAAGGGATGTATATTCATCTCGCATTGGATCCAGACAGTGGAGGTCTTTGTAAAATTCTTGGTCTGACTTGAGATAAACGGATGCAGGTCTTTGAATTTTGAAACTTGTAATTTATTTAATTTAAAAAAATTAAAATTTTGGGTTAATTATTTTTAATTTCAGCAAAATGGAGGCTTATCAATATTGCATTTTGTGGAGCATCGCGCTTGCGCTCTTCTCCTTTGTTTTGGATCTAAGATTGATGAAGGGAGATATATTCATTTCGCACCGGATCCAAGATCGATGGTGGATGCCTTCGATTTGACTGGAGTAAGAAATTATTTATCATAAAATTTATTTCTAAATTCAACTGAAATCGACACTTCAAAACCCCTTTTTTTTCGATTTAGATGAAAATGCCCTTGAATAGTCCTTCCTAAAACTTAAGAAGGGAGGGGCATTTTGGGGATATGCCTCTTAATCTTCTTTCTTCTTTCTATTTCTCTTGATTCCTCACCTCTCACACTCGGTCGGACACACAAGAGTTGATTTGGCTTGGCTTCATATGGCAAGGAGTCGGCTAGGGCACGATGACTAAGCGTGGTGGCGGGGATGGCGACTTTCTTCTCTTGACTTTTCTCTCGCACGAGTCTAGTGCGTGTAAGGCTAGGATGACACCTTCAACTTTTCTTTTTAATATAGTATCAAATATTCTAGCACATGGAGGATTTGGAAAGACTCAAAGTAGCCAAAGGAGGTGAGTCGATGAGGCATGGCGAGATTTTGGTTTAATGTATCAAATAATGAGGGGGAGTGGGAGAATGACCTAGACCTGGAAGAGGTGACCAATATCTCTTGGGCACAAGTCACATATGCAGTTTGTCTAAATTGTAATCCAAATTTCAGCCTCATGTCTTATTTTATGCACCTAACCACTTTGATCAAAAGCTATGATTGGGGTTAAAAAAATCATAATTGTGGTATGATTACTCTGACTTATGCTATGTTTGGGGCAACTTTTTGTCTGTGGTGTCTCTTGCATTTTGAAGAAGCTGCGATAGAAAATTTGCATTTTTCAACTTGACCTGGTAGAGTGTGGTGGCCGCCAGAAAGCTACTGTCTGACTTTTTAAAAATTAAAAAAATTGTAATATCCACCATAGTTATTCAACAACTTCTTTTGCAGCAACTCCACCACTATGCTTTCATACCGTTGCGACTATCCCAAATAGACCCATAGCTTTTCATTAAGCTATTATATATAACATATTTTATATTTTTGAGACAACTAAATTTAATTTTGAAGTAAGGTTGCACAAAATATAGTCTAAATGAGTGTCAGTTAGGCTGCTTAGCTTGAAATTAGGCTTGAACTGAATCTTGTTAGATCCAATTAACCTCAAATTTGTGCAAACTTAAAGCTGGTTTCAAATCTTGACTGTTCTTATCATTAATGCTAGTATGCAATCTAGCTTGTAGTGCAAAAGTAGTAGCTTTCTTTTTATTATTTTTGATATCTAAAGCCTCTAGATCAATTTTTAATAATGTTTAGTTGGGAATTGATTTAAGGCATAATTACCATAGCAGTTCTGCATTACAAGATTGCTTTTCTTAATTAATAGGTTCCGACTGTTTCCCGCTTGTTGTACATCACCTTACTGCCATTTTGTTCCTTTTGTCTCAGTGACTTTAAGCTACTGTGTAGAAGGATCACGATAACCGCTATGTTTGGTTTTAAGCACAACACTTTCGTAACTTGATTCTGAAATTATGAATAGAAAGCACCATATAGCCTATAAGCCTTTTTCCCATCTTTTCCCTTCAAGTTTTTGTACAAAGTACCCTTTTTGGTTCAGTTGGTATGCTAATATTTGCTAGGATCTAATATTAGAGGCTTTATGGAAAGTTAATTAACTGAATGAAGCCATAGTATTTTTATCATTGGTTTAAGACCATTTCGAGAGGTTACATGTTTTTCTCTTGGTACTCCTTTGTATTTGTTACATTGATATGGGCATGGTCCTGGCTTTCAAGTATCCCTCTTTTGTCCAAGACCTTATATTTATGGATTCCTCCTGTATAATTGAATCTGATTAACTTAATATGACTTGTATATATTGGATAGAAAATATAATTCAGTTCACAGATGTATGTTGTATTATATTATTAGAATGAGCAATTACTTGAATGAATATCAATAGCTGACATTAGGGTTGTAAAAAAAAAAGTTTGTCATTCACAAACAACTCATGTTTGGCTCACTAAGAAGCTCATGTTTAATTTGTTACTTAAGCCAATTGATACTGAACAATTATTTTGAGCTTATTTTATTAACAATCCAACTATAAACAAAGCTTTGTTTGATATGTTAGGCTTGTTATTAGCTTGAATCTTAATAAATATGTATCATTAAATTATATATTATTAATTTTATATAATTTCAGTTTTATTAATTGGGTGGTGGATAAATTTAATGATTCTATTGTGTCTGGCTTTTTATTTATTTATTTTCATATATGAAAAATCATCTTGTTTTCTGTTCAATTTCATATGAGACGAACATGACCACAATGTTCACAAATAATTTCAAACAGAAGCCAATTTTTTTTCAAAAAGAATGAGCCAAACATGAATTCAGAGCAAACTTGCTCAATTTCAGCTCGTTTACTCTCTTAGCTGCTGATAGAAACATCCTATTAGTTTACAGTTTGTGGGTTTGACAGGTCCTGTTGTACTGCTATTATGTAGGATGATTATTCCTGCTGAGAATAAACATCTCAGCATTTGTTGTAATGATCCCTGCTGAAAATGCAAACTTACATTGTAGCATTTGTTGTAACAGTTCTATGATAAAAGCTGAATTGTATTCTTGTTTGGCAGTATGAGTATAATCCTAATGAGGAGTATGCAGAAACAGAGTTAAAGCTGCGAAGTCAGTTAGAATCCTTTCTGGAAACTGTTAGAACGTTCAATTTGATTTATACGAAGGTAATGAAGAACCATAACTTATTAATTTTTTATATTCTTGGTATTTTTAATATATTAATTGGTACCCAAACCTGCCAAACTGTAATCAATGAAAATAAGATTTTTTCAAGTGAATTACTGTAACGTCTTATACTATCTTCCATGAAAATAGTTGCATCTAATAAATTCTATGATTTTATTTTCAACTATTTAATTCAATGATAATACCATCGAATCTCCTTGTAGCCAGGCTAATTTTCATTTGAAATTAACTGATTTTACTGTAGGAAATTCGGCCTTGGACTAATATGATGGAGGTACCTCAATTGCATGGATTTGGTCCTGCAGCTAATCGTTTGTTGGAGGCATACAACACTCTTCTAAAGGTTTTCCTCCAGCTTTTTTTTATCTGATTGTCAAACTTCCATCATTTTTATCTATTTACCATAATTCTGATTGTCTTTTACACGAGTAAGTTACCTTTGTAGAAGTTTTGATAGAAAAATTCCCTACTCAACCCTTCGCAGATTATTCATGATTTTAAAAATTGGACCGGATCTGTTTGTTTGATTTGCTCAACCATGAATTGGTTTAATTCTCTAGCCGGTTTGGTCTAAAGTCCAAAATTGCTTTTGTGCATAACTGGTTCGGACTAGTTTTTGAAGAACTGACCGGTTCCATAATTAATAAAATTTTGGCTTTTTGATTTTAATTGTATGTCTAGATTTAAATTGAAAATAGAGAAAAAAATTATATTCAAAATATTTAAGAATAGAGTGTCCTGAATTAATTACTATATATTGAATTTATAAAATATCATTATTACATTATTTAAATCATATTAAAATAATTTTAATATTTATTATCTCATTTGCTTTAACCCTTAGTTCAATTATAATCGGACCATTTAATCTTGAACTTCGCCTTCTGGTTTAATGTTTAGTCCAATTTTCAAAATCTTGGGAAAAATATAATCTTACTTTTTATGTCGTAACTTAGTGATATTATTTTGTATGATGTGGGATATGAGGTTTGTGAGCCTAGATACCTTGCTATTATTACATGCAAGCCAAACATTATTAAAAAGTTGAAAGTTTCCTAGCCAATGAAGTTTGATGAGAGCTCGGAATTCTTCTCAAAAAAACGTATAATGATTTTTTACTTAGAGAATGAGATTAGCATCACTGCCATGTTCAATTGGACTGAAGAGGTGAATGCATTGTTATTTTATTTATTATTATCGTTGGCCTTCAATGTTGTATTGTGTTGGAAAATCTATGTTGAAGGCTTTGTCCTGTTTTTGTTCTACTTTCAATAAGAGTTCATCAATGCAACCAATCGCATTTCTATTGAGTTATGAAGGTCACTACTGACTGTTGGGATTTGTTTGAATTTTAATTTTGGTTTTATCTTTGCTAGTGGTATTCTCAAATGATTTATAGGATTCAATTTATTGTAGTTCATTTTGTACGGGGTCATTGGGGATCTCATATTTCTAAGTGTGGTAGCAAAACATCTAGTTTTTATTTTTAATTACTACTGTTGAGACATGCTGTCTAATCCTTTTTTTGTCTTGCATTTAGTTGCCATTTCAAGAACATTTTAACTTCCATTGTTCTTTCATGTCACTGGTAAAACTCTGTGCATATCATGGTCTTCAAACTATCATCTTTACCCCCAACTTGTCAATCACCATTTTCAGTACTTCCCTGCTGTTGGGTGTTGAATGGGGTTGTAATCGTACAAAATTCCTTGTATCTTGATATTTTTATGAAAAAAGAATAATAATTTCAAAAAGTTTCAGACAAGTGGAATAGTTCACTATAATAATTTACACTATTTAGCAAACAAGGGCTTAATCATATCTTTATGTTAGGTTTTTTTGAAATCTTAACATTCTTCTAGGATTGCTCTTGAAACCCTTGCATTTCGTTATGCAACCTAGTATAATGTCATAGCAGGGTTTCAAAGTAGTTCTGTATTGGGTTTCATGATAAACCTTAGTTGATCCGTAGCCAGCCTCTCAAATATTATCACGTAAACCTACAATAAGAGCTAGGATGGATCCTGAAAGGTTTATTTAATTTTTTTTTGGGAGGTTCCTCATTGATCCATCAATCAATTAAAGATATCTCTAGCATTTTTTTTCATGTTGTTGATGCTCCCATTTATTTTATTCCCCTACTTGCTGCCATAGCAAGCTCTGTCTCTAATTTTCTATTCCTTCTTCACTGGACAACAGTCAATGCTGTTCTCTACTTTCAATTTCCTGCAACTACCCTCAGTCATTGTCTTCGGGTCGATCCCATGCTAGGAAAGGAAAAATTTTACAGTTTTTGAATCTTTTTTTTCTCTGGACAGCAAGCCAACGCAGCAAACAGCAGCCCACAGCAAACTTACAACAACAATACGGCTGACAACTGCACTAAAAACTAACAATTTAGCACGGCAGCAGCCTGCCAAGACCAGCAGCGCAGGAGAATTGCAACAACAAGCAATGGAAGCAAACAGCAGAGGGCACATACTATTTGTATAACAACAACCACAAGCCTTTATCCCACTACGTGGGATCAGCTACATGAAATGTTTTTCTCCAACGTATCCTATTAAGTTCCATATTCTCATTTAATCCTAATAAATTAAGTTCATTTTTTTATACTTCCTAATTAAGTATTTATTTAAGTACCTCTTTCTTTCTTAGCATAGGCTGAATTTGATACACTACTCTCCTAACTGGATCATCGAACGACCAATATTTTATTTGATCAAATCATCTAAGACGACTCTCTTTAATCTTATCAATCCTTGGAGATACTCCAATGTTATCATCTATCTATCTATATATATATATCATTTTGTCTCTAACTGTAAAGCCACTCATCCTCCTGAGAATGCTCATCTTTGCAACACTTATTATGTTTATCTTTTATTGACCAACATTTTGCACCATAAAGCATTGCAGGTCTCACCACCATCTCATAAAATTTTTTGCTTGAGTCTAAGTGATACCTTCCTATCACACAATAGGCTGGATGCTTCCCACCGCTTCAACCATCCACCTTGAATTCTACTAATAACATCCCCATCTATATCACCATCACTTGAACAATAGACCCGGGATATCTAAAACGTTCTCTCTTTTAAATGACTTGATCACCCATTGTCATCACTTTGCCAATAGATCTTCTACAACTAAAATTACACTCCATGTATTTGGTTTTTAGATCTACTCAAATGAAAGCCTTTAGACTCTAAGGTTAGCCTCCATATTTCAAGTTTTTTTTGAACTCTTTCTCTAGTCTTATCAACAAGAAGAATATTATCAGCAAAAACATATACCAAGGTGCATACTCTTATAAATGTCTAGTAAGAATCTCCATAACTAAAGCAAAAAAGATATGGTCTTTAAAACCTATCCTTGATGTAATCCAACTAAAATAGAAAAATATTTAATTAATCCTCATTATGTTTGAACACAAGTGATAGCTCCAGTATATATATCCTTAATGACTTCAATATAAATAATATTAACTCTCCTTTTTTTTCTAAAACTCTCTAGAGCACTTCTTTTAGAACTTTATCATATGCTTTCTCTAAATCAACAAATATCATATATAGATCATCCTTGCTCTTTTTATACTTCTTCATCAAACTTCTTAAAAAATGTATAGCATTCATAGTAGACCCACCCGGCATAAACTCAAATTTGTTTTGAGAAATTTTTGTATCACGTCGTAATCTATTGTTAATTACTCTCTCCTAATTTTAATGTATGACTCATTAACTTAATTCTTCTATAATTTGCACACTTCTGTGCATCACTTTCATTCTTAAAAATATGAAGCAACAAACTCTTTCATCACTCATCTAACATCTTTTTAATCTTTAAAATAATATTAAAAAGATTCATAAGCCAAGCAAAATCTTGATCGCCTAAGCATTTTCACACTTATTTTGGAATATCTTCAGCTCCTATTGTTTATTCACACTCATTTTCTTGAAGGCCTCTTCAATCTTAGTTTTACTAATACGATGATAAAAATAAAAATTTTATTTTTATTTAAGCTACTAATATCACTAATGCCAATCATATTCTCACAATTTTAATTGAAAACTTTATCAAAATATTTGATCCACCTATGTTGAACATCCTCTTTTAAGAAAAATATTTTTTCTATCTCTTTGTTTGGTTAATTTATACATTCATCTTTTATTCTTTTTAGTATCTAATCTATCATATAAATGACTAAATACTAAATTCTTTATATCACATATTGCTTTCTTAGAATTTTTAAGGGTCACTTTGTATCTTTCATAATTTTCGAAGCTTTTACATTTAAACTAATTTTTATAATGAAATTTTTTATTTTTGATATTTTCTTGCACATTTTGACTTGACCATCATATATTTTTATTAAGAAGAGCTCTTCCTTTTGATTTTCAAAGCATAATTTTTGCAATTTGCTTAATTTCTTTTGCTACTTTTTTTCACATAACAGTAAGTTCTTCATGAACATTCTAAATTCTAAGATGTTATAATTTATTCTTAGAAATATTTTTATAAGTATTATTTAAATACCTTAATCTGATCTTAGGGCAATGCTTCTATTTATTTTTTATCTTCTAACTCTTTATTTCAAAATCCAAAAGTAGTAGTCGATGTTGTGTGCTTAAACTTTTACTTGAAATAACCTTAAAATAATTATAATGTAAACGATCTATTATTCTTATAAAAAAATATTTAATCTGTGTTTCTATAGGTTCATTCTAATAAGTGATAATATGCTCATCTCTTTTTATTAAATAAAGTCTTAATTATCTGATCATAAGTTAAAGCAATTGATATAGTTATCTTTATTCATTAATTACTTTACTCTATCTTTGAATCTTAAACTCTTTCACTCTACAAACGTCATTTAAATCTACATAATACTCTTTCATCAAGTGGTATTCTTTATATTAATTCTGCTAGGTCATTCAAAAAAGTTTTATTTAAGCATATAGCCAAGTCTACTTGAGGGGTAGAAGCACTTATAACATTAGTAATCTTAGCATCAATAATAATTTTTAAAGCTATAATTCTATCTTCAATACTGTTAATTTTCATAATATTATCTTTCAAATTTTAATCTATAATTACACCTATATTATTTGTAGTGTGGCTCCTATCACAATACCAAAGTTTAAATCTAAACTATAAGTTCATTGACTTTCTCCGCAACCCATTTAGTTTCATGAATACATAATATATTTTTCTTCCTATGAAACATAATATTTATTAATTCCATAAATTTACCTATAATAGTACATATATTCCAAGTTCTCATCCTAATTCTAATTTCATGGGCTAGCTTTTTTTCAGATTTGTATTATAATGTGGAAACCTTCTTATTTAACATTACACTTGTTGATGACCCTTCCATTTTTTTTGTATTGGTCATACAACCTCTCTTTCAGGAAACTCCCTAGCATTGACATAATGTATTAAAGGATTTATGTCATGATTTTTCAAGTTTTACATTAGTTGTTGACTACCTAATGCAACCCTCCAATTTTCTCATACAAGACTTGGGACCTGACAACAACAGTTTTACAACATATGCTATTTATATACAAGAAAAAAATGGTATTCAATCTTAAAATAAATTCTATTAAAAGAAGTTCTATCCATGATAACAATCTTGATAAGCTTAATTAAAAATATTGCAAGAAATTTTGCTTTAATTTAGAATTTAAATTTCGATACAAGTTTATGCAAAGTAATTCAAAATTCATTCTTATTTGTTATAAATTTAGAATTTGATCTAATGGTTTATCTTTCAAAAATTTTCTTCTAGTGAGATGTTTGATTAATGATCGATCGTATTATGCATTCGTGAAGATGTTTTATTTTTAATAATGTGATATGAAAATTACTACTATCTTCAAATATTATTTTGATAAATTGGACCATTAAAATTTCAATGAATACAATTTCTTCGATTTTTTCATGATATGGTAGACAAATTCTAATTATAGATAATATGATTGATAACTTACTAGATTTGATGCCTCCTTTTTGTTGCACTTTTAATATTGAGAAGTAGAGTTTAAAAGCATGAGCTTATAACATAATTGAGTTATGGTTGATGGATGTGTTATGATTAATTTCATTCAAGTTCATTATAATAATAAGAAGTTTTAAAATTTATAAAATTTCTTATAAAAATATTTAAATTACATATTTTGTTTAGTATTTAAATATGATTATTTAATATATTTAAATAATATAATAAGAATAATAGTAATAATAATAGTTTTAAAATATATAAGATTTCTTTTAAAAATATTTAAATTACATAATTTATTAAGTTTAACATTAAAATATAATTATTTAATTTATTTAAATAATTTAATATAATTATTATATGAATCGATTGATTTTTAGACCGGAATTGCCACCGGTTGAACCCACGATTCAGTCTAATTCTGATCGGTTCAATACAAAGAATGGTTTTTAAGGTAACCAACTAACCAGACTGACCATATGGCCGGTTCACAGTCGAACCGGTTGGTTCAGTCCGGTATTTAAAACATTACATTTTACATTTTATAAATGACCTATATATATATATATTTTAAGGACTTGTAAAGAAATCACAACTATAAATACTTTTTTTTTTCATTCAACAGGTATGTTAAATGGATGTTTTGTAATTCTTTATTGGATTTAGATTGCATCCCTCAATTCCATCGTTGTTTTTTATAGAGAGAAAAATTGTGATTTGTTTATAGGGAAAAAATAGATGGAAAGAAATGCGATATGCAATAATGAAGGTTGTAGCAATGGGAACCATTTATAACATTGCAATGATGAAGGTTGTAACAATCAAAAATATTTGTGGCAATGCAACAATGAGGATAATAATTACAGAAAAATAAGAAAAACAAAAGTAAAAGACTGCATCAATAAAGGCTATAAAATTGTGATAATGTAATGATGAAGTTTGTAGTAATATAAATACGAACTTAGAGCTCTCTCATCAAGACAAGGTTTATAGAGAATTGGTTGAATGTAGGTCATTTCAGTATGTACAAAATTTATGTAATTGTTGAAAAACATCTTGTAGGACAACTGTGAAATCAAAGAGTAGTGTTTTAAAATAATTACAATAATCTATTGATTAGTGAGTAGATAGTAGGGATTCTATAGATCAACAAGATGGCAATGGAAGAGGAAAGAAAGAGGATGGTTGTCTTGATGTGTTTTGGCCTCAGTAGATTAAAATTATGCAAATATTTTATAATATATCTTAGAATTTTCTTAGAAATTTTTTTTGTTATACCCAATTGGATTTTCATTGTTTTATTTACTTCATGACTCGGAGCTATTTGGTAGCAAACTTTGATCGTGTTTAAGCAAAAGATTGAACACATACTGCCATACGGTTTTAAATTGTATACTTAAAACTGCTTTGGTGGTGTTTTGCCATAAATTATAGAATTTTTTTTTAGGCCGAGGGGATTCGGGACTTAACACAATTTTTGGCGCACCACCTTTCTTCTCTATCATGATTACTACTCTCTTAATATGAGCCTCTTCTAACTTGATACTAAAAAATGTTGTTTTTTATTGCAGTTCTTGGGAAACTTGAGGAGCCTGCGTGATGCTCATGCAGCCATGTCTGGTAGTCCCGACTCGATGGCCAATGAGCCTCCTGTCACAAAACTTATATTGGATTGCGAATCCGCCCTCACATTTCTCAACCGTAATCTTGCTATTCTGTCGACTTCTGTTGCTCGAGAACAAGGTGAGAACCTCTGACTTCACAAGCATTTAAGCCCATCTTTCCTAAAAATTTCACCTGCGTTTATGGAATTGGATTAGTGTTGGATTTCTTCAATGTTAGCTCTCATTTCTTCTGGTTTCATGTTCTATTATTTTTCTGATGGGTCTGTCAATGGAGAAGGACATGATCATATGTTTTAATTGTATTTGAGTTAGATGATATCATAGAAAAAAGAAGGAAAAAAACATATTAGGTGAATTATTTTCTTAGTGAGATACATCATTCTCTTTTTTGGTATTTAAAATGATTGTATTGCCATATATATATATATATATATATATATATATATATATATATATATATATATATATATATATATATATATATATATATATTGAGATCAATTTGATTTTTGGCTCAAATTAAACTAATATTATTGTGTCATAGTTGGATTGACTTGAGATTAAGTTGAGCTAAAATTTAAGCAAAATTTGGCTTGGCTCAATATAAGGTTGATTGATTTTGAGTCATGATAAGTTTGTATTGAATTATTAATGGTAATAATTGTCCTAATATTTCGATCTACTACGATTATAACGTTTTGTTGTTTTCTTACTAAAAGTTGCCAGGTTATCTACAACTGAGTAAGACTCATATATTCTTGAGAATAGACTATTCTCCAAATAAATTCATATGCACTTTTAAGCAGATCTTCATGGGAAATATGATTTTATATGCCCTGTGATGGCAAAAAATGGACAAATATTTTCATTATTTATTTTTTTATGAAAATATGTTTCAAAGTGTCATTTGCGCATTGAATTTTAAACATAGGATGACATCAGACATAAAATTACATGCTTTGAATATTGATCAAAATTTATTTACTTCTTGATCAAGACACTGGACATCACATTATCCTAAGCAAATATTGATAGAAACTTGATCAAATTTTGATTGAACATAGATCAATTTTTGTTTGAACTTTTATTAATCTTAATTGATTTTTGTTCAAACTTGGTTGAATGTTTTTTTGAATATTGCTTGAAGAATGTTTGAACAAAGTTCGAACCATGTTCAAACATTTTGTGATTAAGGTTTAATTGTTATTGAAATAATGTTCAAACAAGATTCGAATTGTATGAATCGTATTATTTTGCCCTTATTGTCTCTTTTGAAATTGACTCATTTGAATTTATTTTGTATACTGATGTTTGCTCTAACTTGCTGGGATCACATATAATGTCAGAGGTGTGATTGAGAAAATTATTAGGCAATTCGAGATTAATGATCTCATTATATTTAACATTAGAGTCAATGATAATATTTACTATTGTTAAATTTTGTATTAATCAATATTTTCCAAATGTGGGACTTTTGGCAACAAGTTTGTCATCTCAAGCAGGCTAACTCAATTGTCATGTCTAGTTGAGAATGGTTTGAATGCTTATGATCTTCAAGTGTTTGTATGGTCACTTTTTAATATGTAAATTGTTATTTTGAAGTGTTATAGTTTTAATTTAATGTAATGTTTATGAACTTGTTAATTGTCATAACTATTATGATAGTTCTTTACTATGTCATAATTTTTGGATTATTCTACTGTATCTATTTTATAATCTATTTTATTATGGCTATTATGATTGCTCTCTATTGTATTAATTATTATTAAAGTTATTAAAACACAATGTATTGTATCTACTGTTATTAAATGCTATTTGAATCCCACTAAAACATCGTTTGAATCATATTTAAATATGATTTGAATTTTATTTGAATATATTTGATTGCAATCGAGTTCTAATTAAATAGGCTTTGAATAACATCTGAATCATGTTCAAATAAAATTCAAATTTTTATCAAATATTATTTAAATTTTGTTTAAATTTTATTCAAATTGTGTTCGAACCAATATAAGTCACGACAGATATTAATAAGTACTCCATAATAAAAAAATAGAGTATAATGGGAGTATTTTTTTCAATTTTCAATATAGGTTATTTTCTTAATAAAGCTGCAGGTCATTTAGAAATGAATTGTGGGCGACTAGTTAAAGATTGGCTGACGGAAAAGAACTTTACTAAATGGTTTGATAAGGGCATGTATAAATATATGGATTTAATAGTTAAAATAACAGTATGGGAGTTAATTTTAAAAATAAATACATTTTAATGTGATATTTATAAATATCTTATTCTTAAAAATGAATTGAAAAAAATTTATTTGTTATACATCTTGTTGGTTAGTATATTAGAAGGGGACATAAAATTTAATTTAATTGGTAAAAATGATTCTGTTTTAGGGGATGTTTGATTGTGTGAAAAAGAGTATGTAATGTAAAATGAATGTAATGTATTTGAATTATTTTATGTTGTTTTGTTGAAAGTCTATAAATGTAGGTATTTTTTTCTTGTTTTGTTAAGTATATGTAATGTAATGTATTTGTCGATAATTACAATGAGTGCGCGGTGGATGGATGATAGTTGTTGATGGTGGCGGTGATGGTGGAGAAGGTTCTTTGTTGGCCTCAATGGCCGGTGATTATCTAATATTTTGTGGCGATAGTAGGTGGTGGTGGCGCTAAGTACTATGGTTTTAGCTAATATATGGTGGTAGTGGCAGATGCTGGTGAGTGATTCGGCACTAACTAATAGCTAGTAGTGGTGATAGTTGGTGGTATGTTGGTGGTGACCAAGTAATATAATTAGCGGTGGCGATTTAGTCAATGATAATGGCGTTGTGGTCGATAGTAACGGTGGTTTGTCGGTAGTCGATGGCGGTCTCAACAACTAGCAATAGGGTTCGACGAGTGGAGGGTTGATAAAAGTATCATGTCATTATCTGTAACCAATGTATTTTAGAATTAAGCATAGGCGAATTTTAAATATACCATAAATCACTCTTTCAAAGTATTTCAAATACACTACAAATGCTTTGGACTTTGCAACAATCCAAAAACTCAAAAAATTAAAATCCTTGCATTTATTTTATTTTATACTCAAAATTCATCAAATCAAATAGCCTCTTTAAATCAAATTTAATAAGTTTGGATTATACCTTTCATATATTTTATAATTAATTTAGAAATTCTTAGAAGTTAAAATCAAATAAATAACTATATTGTAAAAAAAGTTAGATATAAAATTAGCTCACCTATTAATTATTGGAGGAGTACATTATTATTATAATTTAACCTTTATATATTATAAAATAAATAATTAAAAAGAAAGTAAATAGATTAAATTAGGTGGAAATTGAAATTTTCTCTTATATTGCATCAGTTTGCACTAATATCTCTTTTATATTTGCTTAGTCAAATATCTCTCAAAATGATTCTTAGATCAAAATATCCTCAAATGCATATTAAGCATTCATCAATAATGAATTATATTCATGGACTATTTGTCTCTTGAAGTAAATCCTACTCAAGATACTAGAATCATTTAAAACATTTTTACATTGCCTCCTCTTGTTGCTAGTTGAGCCGATTTGAGCCATAATATTCGGTCGGCTCGAAAATGTAATTACCGAGCTCGAGTTGTGGCTCAGTTTAGTCCGAGCAGTCGGATCGAATCTCGAGCTTGATTACTCAATGAAACGGCCGAAATCTCGGTTCAAAATCCAAACGACGCTCGAAATGCCAGCCCGCTTCGCTTGAAAATGAAATCCAGTAGAAGGAATATTTAATAGCAAATTTGCATATGTAATAATGTAAATTGCAATTAATAGCAAACTATAATTTTACAAATTACAAATACAAGTCTAGAAAATGATACAATTGGCATAACATTTAAAATAAACAAAAAAAAAACAAAAATATGAAAATGTCTTTTGTTTGTGGGACTCAGAGTCAGAGAAAGTAATATCCATCTTCAAGCATTCACAATTAGCGGAAATTTGTAATTTGTATATTTTACTTGATAATTGTATGCTCCAGTTCAAAGCCATCCATTAGAGCCTTAAAGATAGAGAAATAAATCCTAACAAAAGTGACAAACCTCACAAATCAACATTGCATTAATATAGTAGAATTCAGCGGAATAAAGGCTCTAGGTTGCACACATCAATGAGAGGCTTGATAGTACCATAATGAAGCAAAACAAATGAATTAGCAAATTACAAATATATTCTCTTCTCATCATCGTCGAAAATTAAAAAATAAAAAATTCTCCATGATAAGCCCACTAGCCCAGTTGAGGTTGACTATGGGTTCTCAGAAGTTGTCGAGTAATAAGTAAGTCTAGAACCCAAACGAAATTGTAGAAGATAAGTAGCATTAGGGGAGAAAAGCCATAGTAAAGAGAGATGAAGAGGGCATCCAGAAATTACCATTAAAGCCCACTAAGTCAAAAGAAAATCCACCAACCAAGAGACAAATATTATAAAATAAGTAGAGCTAACTAAACCAAATGGAGTCAATACCAATAGCTAACATAAATCCCAAAACACCAAGCTGTGGAATAAGCATCCAAAGCAAGATAGCAGCTACAAAAAACTTCACAAAAAAGGCCACTAGATCTCATATCCTCCACGGCTCCACCAACAAAATAACAAATAAAATCACCCAGGCCAACAATCAACAGGATGAGTAGAAGAAGCCAAAGCAAGAGGAAAAGCATCTAAATCAAGAAGCAAGTAAAGGAAAAATAAAGAACTAAGAGGATTGCCAACAAAGCGGTCACAATCCAAAATTCACCCAACACATCCACCCACCAACTAACCAAAAATAGCCAACTAAGTGAACCAAAACAGCCAAAATAGCCAACCTGACCATGTTGGTTAGCCAACAAAACTAACCAGTAGATAGAGCCAATATAGAGCCCTAAAGAAAGAAAGAAAAAAACAATAGCAGATAAAGCCATAGCCCACGGCCCACCTGGAGATCTCCAAAATAACCAACCCAGCCAAAAGGAACAAGGTTAGAACAAAACCCTTCCAAATCCCAAAGAGGACTATCACTACAAAGGGAAAATGCAAAGACAACAAACAACCATGAATAGCTAACTCTAATTGAAAACCTCCAAGCCAAACCAGAAAAGAGAATAGCGACCAAAAAAAAATCTAAAACTAAGCCAAGCGGAAAGAAAGAACCATGAAAATATAACCAAAAATAGCAACAACCAATAGAACCAATCATAGTATGCTGAAATCCAATTCAAAAAGGCCACAACAAGATAAAAGCCATGACAAATTTGCGACAACTCTTGAGTTGATATAAGTCTAAATAACACAACCATATGATCGAAAGATAGGATACCGCTTGGTTGGCTCCACATAATCTTGAATGTACGCTAAAGCATTTTTCTACAATGTTCTCTCCTCAAGAAATCTTATAAATGGTAACCTCACTGACTTGTGCCTCAAAAAGCGGGTTGAGTTCTTTATTTTTTAGGGTGACTAACAGTAAAATGCCAAAATAAGACTTAACATGTAAGAATGTAGAATGCATCGACATAAAATATAGTAAGAATGTAAGTATGTAACTATGTAAGATGACAAGATGAAGCAAATAGGTTTGTAAAGTCAAAATAAAATTTCAAACCAAAATTTTTATATTCTAATATTGCATGCATCAGTAGATAAAATATAGTAATAATGTAAGATGAAACAATATGTTTGTAATGTCAAACCAAAATTTTAAATCTAGATAGAAACTTATAGACAATATCAAGTAATATACTAATATGTCACCCCAAACGTTGAAATGGCCTCAAAGTTAGATCATACAAGTCATTCCACTATTAATATAAAAAATCAATCACCAAAGCCTCCATTAATCAACTCGGTTCAATTTTATCATTGGGCATCATATCGTATCACTAACATAAAATATTAAAGCACAAAAGCGACAAAAAATATAATGTGATGCTACATATACATTCTTTGAAAGAAAATAGTCTCCAAAAATATATACAAAGTATAGTCACATAAAATGATAAAATAGTCTGGCGATAGAAAAGTCTCCAAAAATAAAGAGAGCATAACCAAATGATATCACTGATTTTCATATTTCGATTAGTGGATAAGCTTTCGGTACATTTATAACCAAGTTCTCTTCCACAAGATCAAACGAAATTTGCAATAGATAAAAAATGAAACTCATATATGAATAGAAGAGAATTGTACTATAAAATAAAAAAGTAAGATAATATTACCAATGGATCTTTTGATGATTTATATATCGAATCCAGGTTCCACTACATTAAAGCATCTAATGTTCTTGGTGAAATTGAACTTCTATAATCGCTAAGTACCCCACCAAAAAGGCGATTGACAGCGGTGATTCTTGGGATGGTAAAATATCTTTGGCCATCTTTGAGAGAGTCTTATATTTCATAGCGGATATTTTTCACCATTCCAAAATGTCAAATTTTGAATTTGGGCATTTCACACATGCTTCATCAAGGTATATCTCCAGATCAGACTTTTGTTGTTCTAAGAGGCCAGTAGAATCTATGAAGTCATACAAACCTGCCAAATCATCATGTGAAGCATTACCACCTTCAATTATGTTTCTTTCAGATTGAGAGGTGGATGCTTGATGGTTTCTTGCGTGAAATCAATCAATAAGTAATATGAGTATAGCTCAAAAAGTTTTGTTTTATGTCCTTCTTCTCATTCACAATGTCAACATCATATATTTGTGGGTTGTAATAATTGATAGCAAAAGTTTCATTCTAGGATCTAAAATGTAAGCAATAAATAATAATGAACACTCGTGTACTTATCAAATTTAGTCTTCATGCTACTTGCCATGTTTGAAATAAAAGTACTAAATAAGCATTCTCGATCCAATATTCTGATCGAACTAGATTGGGAAGCAATCTATTCACGGTAGAATAGGATGAACCTGAAAAAATTTTAGTAATGCGATGAAAAATTTGAAGCAACTCTCTTACTTTCTCAAAGTTTACCCAATCTTCTTGAGAGAGCAACCATATATAATTCAGATCATGCAAAATATATTCAGGAAATACATTCTTATAACAAAAAGCTGACTCTAACATCTTGTATGTGGAGTTCTAATGAGTTGGCACATCAATGCAAAGTGCCTTTGATGTGGATAAGCCAATATGTCTTGCTATCTCTCCAAATTTATGTGGCGACACGGAGATCTTTTATAAATAAAATAGACTCTCTTACCCTTTCAATTATTGGTAATTTCTTTCGGTCCATCCGCTATTAAGTTTAAAATATGAGCACGAACATGAAAGAAATCACCCATCAAGAAAACCGGATCTTCTAATGAATAAAGCTTTGATTTCTACATCATTAGATGATGCATTGTCCAAAGTTATGGTACTAACTTTGTTTTGTTGACCCATTGCAACAAACTTTCGATATTGCCTCGAAATAACCCCACTATGAGGAGGATCCAAATCAAAAACTAATAACCTAGATTGTAATTTCCAATCGAACTAATGTAATGCCGTGACACATATAACCAATGGTTTGATTTGATGTCCAATCTAATCGAAACTCTCTCAACAACTTTCAAACTTTTTTTTAACTTATCCTTTCTTCATAAACTTTCATACACTCCTCTCGATTCAAATCTTGAAATTTTATGATAATTTGGATTCATCGATTTCATCGAATATTGAACCATAAATGTTCAACTATCATAAATGGATATTCATGAACAATAATTATCTTAGCACAATATTTTTATTCTAGAATGATCATAGGCGGTGAAACACATAAACTAGATATTGAACCGGTCTCCTCTAAATCATCGCTCTTGGATCAAATAGTTTTTCTTCTTTCCTTTGTTATCAACCTGCTATAGTGATTTGATTTGAAATGTCTACTTAAGCGAGATGTGGTTCCAAGTTTTTTGTTTCACATATGATTTGACACAATAATTACATTTAAACTTACGCACCGTTTTCCCTTCTCATTCATGTAATATCACTAAAACGCTTGGTCGTTGTCTTTTACCCTTGATCTTATCGATCAAGCTATTTCACCCACACTCTCATTTTGAGTGGTTGCATTGCATTATCATCAATAGGTAGACTTGACAACTAATAGACTTTGAGAAGGACTGCCATTGTGTCATAAGAAGTAAAACAAAAGCGATGCATAGAATCACTCAAAAAAGCATAAATTCTCATATCGATTATTAATTTGAACAACAAATCATGCTTAAAGGCGGATTATAAATAAAAGATCCCCATATATTTACAACCAGAAATCATCTATCACCATCTACCAACAGTCAACAAAGGATACAGAGCAGAGCAACCAGGTTACCAAAGCGGCAAAGGCAATAAGGCATGTGAACATCAATACATCATAAGTCATAACATGTCTGAATGCACCCACACGAGAGAAAAGAAGTAATCGAAAATAACCTCCAACAGACATCAAGGCATGACAGCATCGCAAAGCCAAGGCCCAAGTACCAACAAGAACCGGGAAAGGCGAGGCACAACAATCAACGAGGAGGCATGAAGTGAAACAATTAGGAAATGAAACAATGGCCAATGAGGAAGAGGAACTATTTATAATCGAATTACCAAGTTTGAAGAAGGAAAGAGGCATAATGAGTGAGCCAGAGAGAGTTCTGAACTACAGTTACATAACTAAATATGTAATGACTAATGAGGTAAAAAAAATAACATCATCAATCCAATTCACTAGCGAGCTGCAGTTACAAACCGCGACTACGAGTCAGCGAGGCTGAGCAGAATCAACCCCAAGTCCTCAACATTCTAACCTAAAATAGTGAAATAGAGACAAATACAATTGAAAACAAATTGTACCCAAAAAAAAAAACATGAATGCTTAAAGAACCGAAACATCCCCAAATCAACTGCACCAGAAACATCCCCAAATCCAATAGGGGAACTTCAAATAATGGAATAACATATACAATTGAAATAACCAACATAATACTTACAGAATCAGGAAATGAAACAGAAAGAGGAAGTATTTATGGAGCAAGGAAGCAAACCAAGCACATGCGATGTCTGAGAGATCATTGATGAAATCAAAAACCAAGCACTCGATCGACTGGACGATGATACGCGCACGCCCTACTCAAAACTAGGACGCGGCCGCGGAGAAGTGAACGGAGAACCGGAGGAAAGAAGCGAGGAGTCGCGGGTAAGTCAAGTTGGGGTCGAGTCGAGGGTATTAGAATAGGGAATTAATCTCGCCCATCGAATTAATCGGATGACGATCTGTTTTTGGGTTCGGCCGGTAGAGCCGCGCCCGTTCGCTTCGATCCATGAGCAAAACGGGTTATTTCGAAAGTCGGCAAATTCGCCACATTTCTCGAAAATCGGCTCGTTTGCTTTGAGCCGATCTCGATTCGAGCAGTCGACTTCAGCGCCCGATCTTGAGCTAATTTCTCGACCACTTGTTGCATGAGTCTTTTTACTTTTGTTGTAAGCTTTTGTTCTACAATAAAGCAAGAAGATCATGATGGTGATTAGAAATTTTTGAAGAAATATTTAAATCAAACTTCAATGCCTGTAAGTATTTTCAATATTTATATGTTATAATTAAAATGATTTGTAAATGATTTTCGTTGGTTATGAGGTAGAAAAAGTTTATAAAATGGAGTTATTAAGGTTATTTTTGATAGAAACATGAAAATAGAATTAGACTAAGGGTTGAAGCATATGTGAATCAAGTTTTAGGAAGAGCCAAAATAGGTTCAAACCTCTTTTGAAACTAGTTTCTGCATTAGGTTTAAACATTGTAAGAACATGCTCAAATCTTGCTTGTTTTGTTTGAATGAGATTCAACTTTTATTAGAACCTTTTTTTGATTGTTGTGCAAACTTAATAAAAACATAAATCTATCTTGTTTCAATGTTGGCTTGGATAAGGTTGCAAACATGTGAAAGAAGGTTTGAATTTTATTTGAACTTGGCTTGAACCTTAATTAACTTAATAGTTTCTTGTGTTTATATTTAGAACGTTTTCCTTTTTTAAGGACAATCATACATCATCAATGCTCTTGTGATGTATAATGAAGAATAAAAAGAAGATAAATAAGGTGATGGGATGTTTATTGAGAAATAGAAAAAAAAAAAAAAAAAGTAGTGCGAGTATGACCCTGAAGACCTCATAGATTGTTTATACATAATTATATAGATTGCCAAGAATTAATTTCCTTGAAGTTGGAGATAGTATATCCACTAGATGAACCACAACATATGACATCAGTTTTTTTCTATATATGTTCTCATATTCTTATTCAATAAAACTTATATATTTTTTAAACACCATTCTCATAATAGACAACAAATTCAACGACAGATTATAGTAAAATCCAATAAAAAAAATGAAAAAAATTAGGTATTAATACTATATGAACATAATATAAGGTAGTTAATCTAGTGCCACCTTATAAGGTAACATATGTTGGTTTAGGAGTTGAGGATGGTGATGATGAAGATTGTGATAAAGATAAACATGAGGAAGTTTGCGCTAGTTTTATGAATGTTATATTACTCTATCATCTAGAAGGCCCCATCCCTTATTTGATGAGAAGACCACACTCCTTATTTGATTAAGGTGAAACTAGCAAGTAAAATCTTCTTATTTTCATGTATCTTAGAAAGGAACTCAAAGATTAATGATACAAAGAATATAAGAATAACTCATGCCCTAAAGGGTGGGGTGTGGAGTTTTTATTTGCAACACCATGTAGATCTTGGGGGTTTCTTATTTAAGTGATCATATACGTCATTAAGGAATAATATATCATCTCAAGAGATGAAAATATCATCATATAATGAATTCGATCACTAAATAAAGACTCCTAAAGCTAATGGGTTTGCATATATCAGAGATTCTTCCCCTAAACTATATGGATGAGATAGAACAGGGTTTATTTTATACTAGGTTCTTAGTTCTCTATAAGGGTAAGCCGTTATAGTTAATTATATCTTAAGAGAGAGAATTCTCTTAAGAAAACTATTGATTAAAGAAATTAGCTCTCAATCTTTATGAATTTTAAAGTTGATTTCAAGACTGATAAATATGGAAGTCAAATGGGATAACTCAAAATGGAATAGTTCTTTTCGGATTCTAAATGAGAAGAAGTATGAAGTGCTTTGATATTAGAAAGCCTAGTAAGCACTTTAACCTATTATATAATTAAGTTTTATAATTTTGAAATATAAATTTATTTGTTATGAGTTGACACGATTTATAATCTAACAACATTAGACTATAAAAAAAGTATAAGGGGTGAGGACTTAATCCCGTAGCAAAAGCGAGATAATATGCTTGAAATCTTATATCTAAAAGTTCTTATAACATAATTCAATAGCTTGACTTAATCTAATAGAGAAAATTTGGATGTATTGATTCTTTCTCCCTTGAGAATTAGAACTTATCCCGACTCTTCTAAACTTGTAACTCGCCTAGATGGGCCATCAGCTAACTTTACCTACACTTCAAATCTATGCAGTCAGTCTCATGAAATGCAAGATAGCTAAGTTGTTATTTACTAGGAAAGAAGTCTAAGAACCTAGACTCACTCCTAAATTCTAAGATAATGACTGGTGCGAAAATGTTCCTAGCTAATGCAACAATTTTCAGATTTTTAGTAATTTGTTTGACACTTGATTTTATTTTAAGGTTTTAGGTATGCAAGTATGTCTATATGCATGATAAAATGAAGTTAAAGGTCAAATCAGCAAGAGAGGTGTTTTTGACTCAAGAATCACTATCCACAATGGTCAGATTCTCCCCCTTAGTGTGCAATGAGTGAAGACTCCCATTTTAAGAAAGAAATGAAGATGATTGCACTTCACAGACCTAGTATTTCTAATCAATTTTACTGCTTATTTCTAAGGCTTTAAAGTGAGATTATAAGTTGTATCAAGTTTTGATTTTGAGTTAATTAATTAGTTGGGATATAAAATTTTATTTTCTAAGAGCCTACTGCATAAACAAGGTGTTCCATCACATCACAAAAATTACAGAAAGAAACTTATAAAAATCATGCTAGTGCACTTAAAATAAACACACCAAATAAAGAAAATTAATTAAAAGTAAGGTCGAAGTTCTACTATATAGCTCGAAAAGAAAAATGCAAAATAAACCGCCTCTTATACAACTTAGAACTAAAAGTTTTGATCTGTAGGGGTCTTAATTTTACTTTTCTTCTTTGGATCATCTCCTTCATTAAGGATCTCCTTAAGCTTCATAGTGGACCACTGGTTTGTGCAATATATTCGTGCTAATTCTAAACCTCATAGATTCTAATATAATTTTAGTATCAAATTACATTTTGAATTCCAAAAGAACCAAGCGGATGTGGAGTGCTCCTTAATGGCATTCCTTTTTTTTCCCTACCCTTGATTTGTCCATAAAGAAATTTAAGTTCATCATTGTTGACCTCACTTTTAGTGAGATAACCCTCCTCTTAGACCTAGGATTTGATATAGGCATTAAGGTTCTATTAACCTCGAGGAAGGTTGACAATCACCCTAATCTTAGTAATTAGGATATCTAATCTTATATCAAGAGCTTATTAATTAGACACTTAGGATACTATAATTAGTAATTAAGTGTACAACTCAAACTATGCCAGGAATGAAAGCAACAAATTAAAGCGATACTGAAATCAAAACTAAATTAAAAAAAGTCAATACATTAAGGTGAAATATATGTCAGCCTGGTGGACCCCATAAAGCTTGACTTGACCCAATTAGACAATGTGAGCCCAATCAAATTCAAATTCAATAAAATTCAATAAATGCTTAAATCAAGTAAATCTAAATTGGAATCTAAATTCAATAGAGCTTAAATTAAGGCAATTGACATGATTGACCTAATTAGCCCTACTTAAGCTCAAAATTATATAGATTCATAAAAATCAAATTAAATCAAATGAAAAAAAAGGGTACATAGTCAATGTATAAACATAAACGAACTAAACTTAAATTTAGATGTGGTGTAAAATGTTGGCCTTGAGTTGACTCATGTGGGCCCCATTAAATCAATGATCAACCAATTAGAATTTAATCAAAATGAGTCATCTTAACGGCTCAAAATTATTAAATAAATACAATCAAACACAAATTAAATAAATCTAAATCCAATAAGGATTCAAATAGTTTAATTGGATCACTTAGTTCGAGTGAACCCAAATGGACCCTATTGAACCCAGACTCCAATTAAATTGAAATTAATTCAAATTAAATATTTTAAAATATTTTAAGATTAAATTTGAACACAATTCAACCTTTCTTTGGATTTGATTTGTCCAAATTAGTCATTGATCCGAGTAAATCCGATTTGATTTATTAAGCCTAATTTAGGCTAAAATAGGTCAAAATCAAAATTAATTTGAAATTAATTAAAAGAAATACTCCAAATCACTTCAAATACTCAATAAAACATAATTGAAATTCAAACACACTTTATTTGGGTCAGATTGGTCATTTGATTAAAGTGAACTCAATTTGATTCATTAAGTCCAATTCAGTAAAAAATGAGTTTAAATCCAAACTCAACTCAACTAAAATTAGATCAAATCAATGTCTATGATCATTCTTAATTTGATGATTGAACATGACTCAACTTTTAATTGTACTTAATTTAGCCAATTTAGTCAATTGGTTAACCTGACTCATCAAATTAACCTATATGAGCTATATTGACTGAAAATCAAAATAAATTGGAATAAATCTAATTAATCACTTTAAATTATGTAGAACATTTAATTAAACTCGATCCAACTTTCATTTGGGTCCAATTTATTCAATTTAGTTAATCTGGGCAATGGACTGAGTGAACCAAATTAACCAAATTAGGCTAATTTGGCTAAAACTTAAATAAATCTAAATCAATTATCATCAATCAAACTTAATCACTCTAAATAACTCATTAAACATAATTGAGCTTAATTAAACTCAAATTGATCAAATTAATTCATTGGACTCAACTTAACCTGTTTAAGCCAAATTGAGTCAAGAAGGAAAGTCAACTCAAACTCAAAAAACCCATTAAAACATAGAAAATCTCAACACACATGAGTTGAGATTTCAGCCTATGTGAAGGAGAATCAAAAGTCAAGAGTGGGGATGTGAAAGAAAGAAAAAGATGTAAAATTTTAAAATTTTCAATCACCTTATATTCTCTCCCATCACTCCACTTTTTGGCTTGGATTGGCTTTTAATCACCCAATCACTCTCCACAATGAATGCTAGATACCACCCCATCACTAGCCATGCATTCATATCAATTTTTCCATTGTGATTTTGGACCACATAGAGGGAAGGGGGAGAAAAGAGGCTAAGGAGCTCTCTTTTTTGCATCCAATATATTCTTCACCTCCTAAGAAGGAAGAACAACCCATTCCCCATATTTTTCACTCACAAAAATACCAAATCAAATATATTCTACTAAAATATGGTGGTGGTCAATGGCAAGGATAATTCAAGAGGTGGCAAAAGTGGAAGATCGTATAGGAGCTTCGACTTAAGGTATATAAAAAATTCACTCAACATTAGCTTGAGCGAGGTAATTTCTAAAAAAATCTTTAGGCAAGTCATATGTTGTCATGTTTGTTGATGTGTTTCTAGAATATTTTTTTAGATCTCTATTGCACTTTTCATTTGACTCTCCCCATGAAATAAAGTGACTTCTGGCTAAGATCGTCGGAAAATTACAAGATTCAGTGATATTTGAGGTAGATTCCATCTATCTAACCTTTTTGGCCTGTCTCTTATGACGAAGACAACCTCTGGGCCGTCCATCTTATTTGGATATGATGGACAATTATGATTAGATCTCATTTTTATTTATTCTATTATATCTGAACTAAAAGTTCAAAAAATCATAAAAATTAAAATATAGAACCAATAAATACAAATAAGGGCTCTATGAATTTTTTTTTTCAAGAGGAATCTAATGAACTTATAATCTACCAATTTGGTTGTATATTTATGATTAATTTGAGTTTTACTGGAAATTATTTTTTTAATAACTCTTAAAATACTAAATCTATTACATAAAAATTTTAGAAAGGAAACTTAATGTTATTGTTTATCTTTCTTAAAAATTTTAAGTTAAATAGTCTTCTCGTTTAAAAGTTATTAATTTTGAAGTTAATTGACTAATTTTAAATAAATAAATAATTAAAAATTATAAAAATATTAAAATTCATTAAAATAAATCAAATCACTTTAATAAGCATCAAAGATCTTAAAAGTGATAGATTAAGTGATTTAAAAGTAATTTAGATGACTTTTTTATGAATTAATTAAGGTTAATTAATTATTTAATCAATTAAGTCTAAGAGAGCTCATAAATTCAATTAAGGCTTAAGTATAAGCCCAAAAATTTTGATAAACTTATAGAAAATGCATAAACTTGAAATAAACATGTCCAAAAATTCTAATATAATTGCGCTTATAATTACGAGTTAATTAAAGAAATGGTGAAAATTCAAAATCATCAATTACATTAAAAATATCTTAAACTAATTAGGGATTTTGATTTCATTAAAAATCTTTTTGTTAGTTGAGCACAAAGAGGGCTTAAAATTTTTGGAGATTTACACTAATTATTATGAATTTTCTAAATTATTGGGTAATTAATGATTTAATTAATTCCCTTTATAGTTATTTTGAGAAATAATCAAGATCATAGGTTCTAATTAATTTTTGGGGGATTTACATACATACCACATAATTCTTATGTATTTACATATCTAACGTTGAAATTTTAATTTTTGCATATATAACACCTTAATTTTCAATAGCACATCAAAAATATTATCATCACTCACTTTTAAAATTAAATGCATCTTTTTAAGCATAGGAAAGTGTTAGATTAATAAATATCTAACTTTAGGTATTAGATATGTAAATAAATAAGAATTGTGTGGTATGTATGTAAATATTCCTTAATTATTTTTTATCACTCTTACTGTTTTAATATATAATTAGACTTCCAAAAGTAATTTCATAATTTTTTTAATTTTAATTATTTATTAAGTGCATAAAATGATTTGTTAGGTTTGAAAATTTGGATCTTTCAAATTACTTAGCAAATTAATTTAAAATAATTATGAGAGACATAGGTCATCCAATAAGACAATCACACCAAATTTTAAACTAATCAAGCAAGTGATTAAGGTTTAATTATACTAATTAAGTGAAACTTCAAATCATAATTAATCACTATATATTTAATAAAATTTGAGGCTTTTATTTTTTTATAAATTCTCCTCTATCTAAGTTTTTCTTAGAGGATTTATTTACATTTTTATTATTTTTATAATTAGTTATAAATTTTTTTAATTTTTACATAATTAAAATAATTAATTAATGTTTAATTAAATTTTAATTTAATAATTTTTGTGATTTAATGTGATCTAGAGGGTCTAATTATATTTTTTAAGATCTTTGATGTTTATTAAAGTAATTTGAATTATTTTGATGAATTTTATAGTTTTTATAATTTGTAATTAATTATTTATTCAAAATTAGTCAATTGATTTCAAATATTAATAATTTTAAATCAGAAGGCTATTTAACTTGAAAGTTTTATGATAAGTAGGCAATAACATTAAGTTTCTTTTTAAAAATTTCAATTTAATTAGTTTAGTATTTTAAGATTAATTTAAAAAAAAATATAGTTTTCACTAGAACACAACTTACTCCTACATATATAATCAAATTTGAAGACTTTTGGTCCATTGGATACCTCTTGAAAAGGCAAATTCATAGAGTAATTATTTGCATTTTTTGTTTAGTATTTTATTTTTTATGATTTTTTGAAGTTTTGATTTAGATCTATTGGAATAAATTAAAAATGAAATTTAATCATAGCCATTCATTCTATCTAAGTAAGATGGGCGGCTTGGAGGTTATCTTCTTCATGGGAGGCCAATCAAAAAGAGTTGGATGGATGGGATCTACCCCAAACATAACCAGAACTCGTAATCTTCTAACGATCTTAGTCTGAAGTCATTTTATTTTGCATTGGGAGGTCAAAATGAAAAGTGTAATAGGGATCTAAAGGACAAATCCTACAATCATATCACTTTTCAACAAATATGATCTATGGCTTGCCTAAAGGTTTTTTTTTTCTTATAAATTACCTTACTTAAGCCAACATTGAGTGAGTTTCTTACATCAAACTCAGTACTTGCCTTAAGTCGAAGCTCCACATGATCCTCCTCTTTTTCCTTCTCTTGGATTATCTTTGTCGCTTACCGCCACCATATTTTGTTAGAATATACTTGCTTTGGTGTTTTTGTGAGTGAAAAAAGAGGGAGATGGGTTGTTCTTACTTCTTGGGAGGTGGAGAAGGTGTTGGATGCTAAAAAGAGAGCTCCTTAGCCTCTTTTTTTCACCCTTCTCTCTATTAATAATCATTATGAGGAGTAGTTGGGTGATTAAAAATCACTCCAAAAAGTGGAGTAATGGGTGGGGATGTAAGGTGATTGAGAATTTTGAAACTTGCATTTTTTTTCTTTATTTCTTTCCATCCCTGACCTTTAACTTTTGATTCTCTTTATATAGAGATCTCAACTCATGTGTGGTGAGATTTTTTATGGTTTAATGGGTTTAGTAGGGGTTTGAGTTTGCTTGAATCCATTTTGACCCAATTTGACTTAAATAGGTTAGATTGAGTTAATTTGATTTAAAGAATCAAGAATTATTTTGGGTTTAACCCAAATTGGGATTTAATTTGAGATTCAAGTTCATCGATTGACCAAATTAGATAATTTTAATTCAATGATGGTTAGATTGAGTTTAATTAAGTTCTTTAAGTGATTTGAGTGATTAATTTGATTTAATTTGTAGTTATTTTAATTTTGTCTTAATATAGCTCTTATAGGTCAATTTGGATCAATTCGAGTCAGGTTGATTAATTGATCAAATTTGTTAAATTGAGTTCAATTAAGAGTTGAGTCTTGTTTAATTATCAAATTAAAAATGATTGTGGGATTGATTTAAACTCATTTTTGACCCGAATTGAGATTAATGGGTCAAATTAGATTCACTTTGGTCAAATGACTAATTTGACCTAAATTGAAGTGTGCTTAAGTTTCGTTATATTTTATTGAGTATTTTAAATGATTTAGAGTAATTAGTTTCAATTATTTTGAAATTAATTTTGATTTAGACCCATTTTAGCCCAAATTAGGCTTAATGGGTCAAATCAGGTTCACTCGAGTTAAATGATTAGTTTGTCCAAATAAAATCTAATGAAAGATCAAATTATGTTCAAATATGATTCTAAAGTATTTTGGAATATTTAATTTGAATTAATTTCAATTTAATTTAAGTTTAAGTTTAATTAGGTTCATTTGGGTTCACTTGGACTAAGTGATGTGATTAAGCCATTTGAGTCATCATTGAATTTAAATCTATTTAGCTTTGTGTTCAATTATATTCATTTGATAAATTTAAGCCTTTGAGATGAGTTAAATTGATAAAATTTTGATTGATTTGACTTTTGATTTGGTGAGGCCCACACATGTCAACTTAGATTAAATGATCTAGCTACTCATTTTCTTCCCTATCTGAATTTAATTTTATGCTTGTTTATATTTATACATTGATTTTATACTTTTGGTTTAATTTAATTTATATTTATTTTAATTTTATTTGATTTTTATGGACCTATATGATTTTGAGCTTAAATAGGGTCTAATAGGGTCAACCATGCCAATTGCCTCAATCTAAGCTCAATTGAATTTAGATTCTAGTTTAGATTTAATTGATTTATATTTTTATTGAATTTTGTTAAATTTAGATTTGATTAGACTCACCTTTTCCAAATGGGTCAGGTCAAGTCCTATGGAGCCCATTAGGCTAAGTTAGGTTTCACCTTAATGTATTATTTTTTCTCTTTTTTTTTTAAACTTAGTTTTGATTATAGATAATGATTTTAGTTTTATTTTGATTTGTAGTTTCCATTCCTACCTTAATTTAGATTATACACTTAGTTACTAATTGTAGTATCCAAAGTGTCTAATTTAGAAGCTCTTAATATTATATTGAAGTTCTTAATTACTAAGATTAGGGTGATTGTCAACCTCACTCAAGGTTGACAGAACTTTAGTGTTTATATCAACTCCTAGGTTTAAGATTAGGGTTGTCAACACTAAAAGTAAGGTCAACAAAAGTACCCCTAATAGGTATGATGCAATTGATATGGCACACCACACGTATTGACATTGATCGGGCTAGTCAAATAGATCTGTGAGATAGCAAACAAAGGTGCTCGAATTATGCTCGTAAAGCAAATGAATTTCATGGAAGTTGCTTAGACATATTCATTTAAAAAAATAAGATTTCTAATAGTCAGGGATTTCAGAATAAGTGTTGGGGATACATTGGATAAGTCATGACCTCGAGAACATATGACTCAAATTAGCTAAAGCTCAAGCTTGAAGAAAATGGGGGAAAATCCCCTAATGATAGATTGGAGTTTTATTTAGATGCCTTGAAGGCATGAGGGAGAGCCTCTATGAAGGTTGGTTTGATTTGAGGAACTAGGGATAAGCTCCCTAAAGATTGATTTAATTTGATTTAATTTGGGGAACTAGGGACAAGCTCCCTAAATATTGATTGAATTTGGTTTGATTTGAGAGATTAGGGAGAAGTTCCTTAAAGATTGATTTGGTTTGAGGAATTAAGGAGATGCTCCCTGAAGATTGATTTGAGGAATTAGGGAGAAGCTCCTTGAGAGTATTTGGACATATGCGAAGGCATATATATATGATGAGAGATGATAGATCTGGGGGGCTAAATTTCACCTCAAGAGATTCAAATGAGGAGATAGACCTTGTTGGTTTGCAATAGGCCCCACTAAGGATGGACCACAGTCTGCGATCCTCATTAGATATGGACCCTGTCTACTCTCCCGACTTTTCTCAAAATAATAAAGATGGATGATTCGACACATGCTTGACTTTGTTCAAAACAATGGATGAGGAATAAAGAATAAATGTCTTCCTGACCTTATTCAAAATGGTGAGATAAATGTATTGGGAGAATCTGATCTCTACCTGACCATATTCGAAATAGCAGAAATAGATTGTTTAACAGATGCCTGACATTGTTTGAAACAATAAGAGAAGTACAAAGAATGGATGTCCACTTGGGCTCATTCGAAACAACAAGACAAGATATACAAACATCTTCATACAAATAGTAAGATGATTGTAGAGGAAAAATCTAATCTGTACCTGATTATGTTTGAAACTGTAGAGGTAAATTGTTCAACGCATGTTTGACCTTATTCAAAACATCAAGTAAAGGACAAAGCATGGATGTTTGCCCGAACTCATTCGAAACAACAAGATCAAGGTATACAAATATTTGCTTGCCCTCATTCGAAATAATAAGATGAATGTAGAGGAAGAATTCAATCTCTACCTGACTTTGTTCAAAATAATGGAGATAATTGTTCAACACATGTTTGACCTTATTCAAAATAATAAGTGAAGAACAAAGCATAGATATCTACCCGACCTCATTCCAAACAACAAGACAAAGGTATGCAAACATCTGCCTAAGCTCATTTAAAACAACAAGGTGAATGTAGAGGAAGAATTTGATCTCCACCTAATCATATTTGAAATAGTAGAGATATATTATTCAACACATGCTTGACCTTATTCAAAACAATAAGTAAAGAGCAAAGCAAGGATGTCTGCTTAACCTCATTCAAAATAGCAAGACAAAGGTATACAAACATCTACCTAACCTCACTCAAAACAACAAGGTGAATGTAGAGGAAGAATTTGATCTTTACCTTACCATGTTCAAAACATTAGAATAGATTGTTCAACATATGTCTGACTTTGTTCAAAATGATAAGCGAAGAACAAAACATGGATGTCTGTTTGACTTCATTCGAAACAACAAGACAAAGGTATATGATCATAAAGTTGAGAATGATTTTGAATTTTGATTTTGCAATTTTGAATGAGGTTAAATAATTGAAAATTTCTTTAAGAACTTGGATCTAATCCATAAAAGTATTAGCTTGACATGAAAATATAATCATATTGATGAAATTTATTTTCAAATATAGTCATGCATAATATTTCTTTAAATAAAGTCCATTGATGAAAGCATTGGGTGCTCACCTTTAAGATTTATCAGTTGGTATAATACTTCTTGATATGCCTTTTCTGTAATAAAAGGTCCCTCCCATGTTGGTTCAAACTTGCATCCCACCTTATGATGAGCTACAATTAGTCTCCTAAGAACTAAAATAAGCTCTCCAACTTGAAAATCTTTAGGTGGATTGACTTATTATGAGCTTAAATCATTCGTGTTTTGTATAGCTCGAGGTTTTGACATGCTTAGAGGTGTTACTCCTCAAGACCTTTGATCTTTTCCAACCGTAGCTTAGTGTTTTGGTCGGTCGTGATCGTGTTGCTTATAACAACCCTTAGTGATTACTGGACTTCTAATGGAAAGATAGCTTCAGACCCATATGCTAAGGAAAAAGGAGTGAACTACATTATAGTTCTATATGTAATACAATAGGTCCACAAGGCTTCAATTAATCGCTCGTGCCATTATCACTTATTATCAATAATCATTTTCTTTAAGATTTGGATGAGAGTTTTGTTGAAGACTTTTATTAGTCCATTCGCCCGAGAATAATATATGGTGGAGTACCTCCAATCTATGTTATGCCACCTCACAAAACTATTAATCTTCATGCTCTTAAAGGCGGTGCCATTGTCATATATTATTTAATGGGGTACACCGAATCTATAGATGATGTGACACTTGAAAAATTGAAGGGCATGATGAACCTTGACTTAGAAGGATTGGCTCCATCCACTTAAAAAGGTAATCTATCGTTGCTTGGATGAAGTGATGACCCTTGGAAGTAGGATGGTCGATAGGACCCACTATATTTGTACCCCAACATTTGAACGACCATGAAGTTATTGTCGGGTGGAGGATGTTAGGTGGCTGATGTAGGACTACTCCATGCACCTGACACTGATGATAGCGACATGCTATGTCCATGCAATCTATAATCATTGTCCACCAATATTATCTGAGTTTCTTAATTTTAGCTTTCATCTTTTGGCCAAAATGATGTACTCTACACACTCCGGAACATACCTTGGTCACAATTTTTTAGGCTTCATTTTTATCTAAACAATGTAACCATATGTGATCAAAGGATCTACCTTGAGACTTCCCTTCAGGTAGTTTGCCTTCACATAAGTATTCAATGAAAGGTTGTCTCCAGTAAGCCTCCTTGTCGTCTTTAGTGGTGGCAACCTCCTCTTCTAAAGTTTGTCTATCGATGAGTTTAGTATTAATAGGAGGTAGGACCTGGCGATTACGTACCTCTATCGATATAGACTCATTATCCGGATATACCATTTCTTTAGCAAGCTTTTCACCATGGGAAATTCTATACAAGGTGACATCTAGAATTTGTTTTAATAGTTCCATGATGTACTTATGATATTGATGGAGTTTAGGTTTAAGAACTTTATGAGTTCCGATGATCTGATTGACCACTATTGTGAATCACCAAAGATGCTAATGTCCTTAATATTTAGTGAAATGGCCAACTCTAGACCAAGCGATCAAAGCTTCATACTTGGCCTCATTATTTGTACAAGACTCAAATAGATGATAAAAAAATTGCATCATCACCTGATCAGGAGTTAAGAAGACTAAACCTATCCCCGCTTTCCAAAGAGGATGGATTATAGTTCATCTCTTTTTAAGAGGATATTGTACAGTATAACTCCCAATGATGGCTATTTTCATTCTTTAAATTCATGATCTGCTCATTAGGGAGGTCATCATTTAGAGAATCTGCAAGGAGAGGAGGTGCCACTGAAAAGTCAGCTAAAGCTTGTCCCTTTATGACACAAATAGGAATAAAGGTAATGTCAAATTATGATAAGATTATAGACTAACATGTCAACTATCCGGATAACATTGCCGTGTCATGAAATATTATGGTGGGTTAACCTTTAAGATCAAATTAACTTTGTGAGAGGGCATATAGTGCTTTAGTTTCTTGGCAGCAAATATGAGAGCTAGATAATACCTCTTAATAGGTGGATGTGGCTTTCGTAGGAATTAAGTGATGGATCAAATAATATAGTGCATTTTATTTATCTTCTTCATTGGCTTGAGCCAAGAAAGCACCGAGAGAATCACCTAACGCTGTGTAGAGTTATGAGTGGTCTACCTGGGATAGGAACAACAAGTGTTGGAGGTGTCATCAAGTATTGTTTAATACTTTCGAAAGTATGTTGGCACTTATTATCTCATGAAAACTTGGCATCTTTTTTTGTAAGCGTAATGAATAGTTGACACCGACCGGATAGATTTGATATAAAGCGTCTTAGATACGTCAACCTTTCTTGGAAGGACCTGAGTTGGGTTAGACTTTTAAGATGTGTCATATCTAATATTGTTTTGACTTTCTTTGTATCTATTTAGATCCCACGGTGTCGTATGATGAACATTAGAAACTTCCCTGAAGTTATCCCAAAAGCACACTTCAAAAGATTCATTTTTAGGCTATAATGTGATAGCCATTCAAAGATTACTCTCAAATCATATAAGTGGTCTTTCTTTTTCTTGTTTTTGACAACGAGATCATCAACATAACACTCAACCTAGTGATGGATGAGTTCATCAAAGACTGTAGTCATGGCTCATTGATACGTGGTGCCAGCGTTCTTAAGAACAAAAGGCGTGAACTTATAGTAAAATATTTCAATCAATGTTCTAAACACGATATTCTTCTTATCTTCAGGACTCCATCTTAATTTGGTTATAACTAAAATGACCCATCCATGAATGAGAAGATAGTGTGTGAGGAGGCTATGTCCACCGTCACCTTCGGTATGGGTAACAAGAACTTGTCTTTAGGATATGCCTTATTTAGATCCTTAAAATCGACACATATGTGAATTTGACCAGTTTTCTCTTAATTAGGATGACACTAGCTAATAAAGTAAGATATTTTTCTCTCAGATAAAACTAGCATCAATCAATTTCTTTACATAAAAAGTGATATGTTGTTCAATATCTAATTGCACGTGTCTAGGAGCTTGCTTAAAGGGGATTACATCAGGCTAAATTTTTAGTTTATGAATTGGAACGTCAGGAGCTAATTCTGTCATTTTTTTTCATAACTCCAAGCAAAACAATCCTTAAACTCTAAAAGTAGCATAACTAAATCATTGATTTCAAATTCACTCAATAAAAAAACTAACAAATGTTGGGCATGATTATCTTCGGTACCCAAATTGATTTCCTTTAGCTCATCAATGATTGACTTTATTTCTTCCTCTAGTTTTGAAGGTGCATCCCTACCTTGAAGGTCATCTGGATTGCTTGATGTTTCTAAATAAACCTCTTCATATGAATTGTAATTATTTAAAAAGAACCTATCATACTCTAGGTTGTTGGTGATGACCAAACAATATTCTTTGTCATTTATAGAGCCAATTGTATCAAATCCTAGCCTTAGTTTTAATTATGCCTTCTTGTATTTGTTTCTCCATATTTTCTTGAAGTAGTCTAACTCATGCTTGGACCATGCATGTGGTATCAATCTCTATTTTGCTAAAATTTGAATATAAAGAGAGTACCAGTCAAAATGTAATTTTATTATTTTTTTGCAAGATTCATCCTCAAGTTCTACATCAACTCGTGAACTTGAAGATGATGCTCTTATGTAAAGTTTCTGAGGCTTGGAGTTTTCATCCAATTGTGTTGTAGCTTTAACTACCAAACCCTCAACAATCTTTAAAGAGAGTGGGGTTAGAATTAGAGTACTCACAACAATCTCTAAACAATGTTGATCCTCTCATATTATGATAATTCAAATTCATCATCAATTTACTTGAGGATACCCTTTCATCATTGCTATTTGACTCTAATGTTACCTCTAACTGAGACTATAAGTATGGAGACAACTCAGTCGTATGGAGCGAAGGTTAGAAGAGTTTAGGTCAATAGTTTTATCCCTTCATGGACAAACTCTAATCCCTAGCCACATCTATGGAAGCAGATAAGCCTAAGTTAGTATATATAATGAATATGGAAAAAAGCACTACTCTTTAGATGAGGATGCAAGTAGACTACATAGGAAAGGTATAGATAGTGTAGCTCGAGTGACATATCAAACAATTAGTGGAACAATAAGAGAATGAGGTGTTGGCGCAAACCCAAGGGGCTTCATCAATTCCAAGAGATGACCTTATTCGAAGGAATTTGATGCAGTGCAATATCCTAAAAGGTTTGTGCCACAATTTTTAAGATTTTTTATGGTGGTGGGAATCCACGACAACAGATTGCTCATTTCAGGGCCAGTGCTTACAATGCTAGAGATGATGACACTCATCTATTTAAACAATTTGTTAGTGGTCTGGTAGGTGTAGCATTTGATTGGTACGCTGAACTGCCAATAGTTCGGTGAAGACTTTTACCGAGTTAAAGCAGTTATTGATCAAGAGGTTTGTAGGAGTTCAATAGAAGGTGATTGTGGGGGCTTAGTAGTTGAAAGTAGAAACTCAATGAGTCTTTAGTTGATTATATTCTCAGATGGAGGAACCATAGTATGAAGTGCGAACCTCAGCTTTAGGAGTAGGATGCCATTGAGATTTTACTCAAGAATATTCATGGCCCAATGATATTCATGCTCAAAGGTTTCACCATCAAAACTTTGAGAAGTTGATCATACTACATAAACATCAGTTTATGAATAATACTCCACAAATCTCATCGGTTAATATACCTATTTCAGAAATAACTTCACAAACTAATGAAGCTAGTACTTCGTCATTTAAATCACAACATTATTTACCTCCTAGTATTAGATGTATTTCTACACCTAAAAATAGTACTACATGAAAAATAATACAAGATAAAAAAGAAGATTGTCTTAATAATGCAATTAGTGGACATGGAGTATACTTAAATTTAGATTGTTGCAAAAATATTGCAGAAATTATAGACAAATGAACGATAGAAAATAGTTTAGCCCTTTATAATTATAATCTCCAAGGAGAAGATGCATATGACTTTATTGAAAATACTCTTATAGGTATTTGTAAAAAATGATTTCTTGGTCTTCGATCAATCAAAACAAGAAATTAGAAATACTTGCTTAGCTGAATCTACTATATGTACACCAGGAAAATTGGTAAAAATTTATATAGACTTTATTAAGAGTGAATTTTTTGGATATAAAATTAGATTTACTACAGAAGATGAAAATGCTAGAAAACAATCAAAAATTGTTAAACAAAAACTTACTATGCTCAACATTTGTAATATATGTTAAATGAATATAGTTATGAATATAAAAAATTTTTTATGATATTCTTTCAGATGAACGTACTCAATATCTACATACATATTTTTATAAATTACTGAACCATATAATATAGTTTGGAGTTAAGCATTCCACCAATTATATCCTACTAATATAACTTTAGGAAGTATAATTTTATTTGTAGAAGAAAAATTAGTAGAAGCATGTTAGCAAATTGATCTACACAAACAAAATAAATCATATAAACGATCTTTATGTTGTAACAAAAGTGATTTAGTAGCACATCAATGGGGATGTTTAAGAAATACAACACCAACATGTACGAGATCAAAATGTAATAAAAAGAAAAAATTCTTTAAGAAAACAACTAAACAAAAATTAAATATGAACAAAAGAAATTGTAGAAAGAAAAATTTAACAAAAAAATCAAAAATTTGTGAATGTTGGCTGTGCTAGGAAGAAGGACATTATACTAATAAATGCTCTAAAAGAAAGAAAGTTGCAGGAATTAAATCCATCTGAGTTATAGAAGAACAACAATTAAAACCTATTTTTGATATTTTTGAAATAGATTCCGATGAAGAAATTTATGAATTATCTGATCAAGAAAATGATCTTATAGATTAATATTGTTATTAAATAACGACTTAGAAGAATATTTATATTCTGATTAAATGTCTGAACTTGAACGAATAAATATTGATGAAATTACAAATGACCAATATATTCTACCTATTAGGGTCCATTACGTTTCTAAATAGTCTTAATATAATGAATTCCTAAGATAGATTATGCAAATATTCTTAATATTTAACTTGGGATTTGACCATTAATTCTCCGGTTCCTATCATACTCTCCTAATCCAGTAGCTTTCTTGGGGAGATGCAGGCTCAACAAAAGATCACAACCTTATATGATTACTTCAGAGAATCACAGCACAAGCTTTAGTTCATTTCCTACCCTAAGCGTAACCAGATCAAATATAAATCATAAAAGCATAAGATATCATTTAGAAATTATAATATTACAACAAGATTCATTAGCATAATAGTAACCCACACAGATACAATAATCAAAGTATACTTACAGACAGAGATTAGAGAGAATATAAGTTTTAGCCTAAATGGCTATTACACATACTTTCCTCGGTTCTTTCTTTCTTTCTCGCTCTTGTAGTTGTTCCCTCTTTTTTCTCCGCTCCCTTTCTTTTCCAAACTTCCCTTATATTGACGAGAAACATGTATCTTTCATAATTGTGTCTCGTTCTAAATGCTTATGCCATTATAATTCTATCATCATGACTGATGTCATTATAATTTTGTTGTCATGGTTGACATCATTATAATTTTGTCATCATGGCTGACATTTTAGTTATCTAGAAGCTCGGATTCCAACTTTTCCTTTATCACTTGTAAAATATTTTTACTTTTGCAGAAAATACAGCTGTGTAGTTTTTCTTTTATTTTAGAACTAGCATGTACCATATTTTTTAATAGTATATTATTCCATTTGATATACATTTCTTCATGTATCTTTTTAGTATGTTGTGTGCAATGATTATAGATGAATAAAATATTTGAACAATTGTAGACCCATATATTAGATGAATTTATCTTCTTTGTTTTGATCCATAATTGATAGAGTTCTTCATCTTTTTTTCTTTTGATAAATTTATGTTTTTCCATATACTTTGGAAAAATGGTTCACTGCAAATTCCAAGCTGTACTATTGTAATTGTTCTTTAGCTAATTCAGGGCACGTCTGTGAGATCTTGATATATATATTTCAATGTTTTAAAATGGATTGAAAAGTTTTGATAGTGTCGAAAAGTGTCTTAGGTAATTTATGTAGTACAGTAATACTTTCAAGATATATAATCTTTTAGCAACTTGTTAAAATATAATTCTTGTACCAATTTTGGATTCATATCTCCCTAAATGTAAGCTATATTTATATGTCATTATGAGTGAAAATATATTTGTGGATTAATTCTTTCTTGAAACATAGAGAATCGTTGTCATTCTTCTGATATATCAAGTATATTTTTCTGTTTCTTTGGTTCTTTGAGAAGAATAATAGAATTCTATTATATTTCTGTATTTGTGGATCGCTTTGCCGAGCCTTCCTTTTTGGTTAAGTCAATACTTTCAGCAGAACTAAGGTCCTTAAATTTGCACAGAGTGCATAATTAGACAGAAGGTAAATCTTCTTCGTCTAATTTTCCAGAGAGATAATTTTTAACCTTTTGTAATTTAGTTATTACTTTGTTACTATAGGATATTTCACACTCTAATTTTCATATTTGAAATTCGAGTATTTGAAGATAATTGTCGATAAGATGTTCATCTTACTTGGTGGAATTTTTGTCAGAAGTTATGTCTAGATCCACACTTTCTATTTTACCTAGTAGTTTGTTGAGTTGTAGATCTATTTATTGTTTGGTGCTCGTCTTACAAAATTCACGAGTTAAAGTATCTCCAAGTAATTATTTTAATTTTCAATATATTCAAGATCAAAATTATATGTTGAAAATTAACTTTGCCATCGAATAAGTCATTTATTAGGAAGTGAATCGATTATTTTCCCTTTTATAAAAGAAACAATTATTTGATTATTAATTCTAAGAAAATGCTCATTTAGGAATATTTCAAATTTTTTAATGGCTAAAAGTTCTTTCTCATTAATATGATAATTTTTTCCGGAGTATAAGTTTCGGAAGCATATCGACATAAGATTTATTTATTATCTCTTTTTTTCTTTTAAAATGACATCCCAACACGTGTCAGAACTGTCAGTTTCAATAATAATGTTTTCTCTGTTATTGGGGAGATTTAATTTAAGAAGATTTTTACAAATTGTTTTAATATTTGTAAATATTTTCATCCTCATTATCTCAATTCCAAGCCATACTTTTTCTGAGTTTCTTTTGAAAAGATGCTCTTAAAGTAGCCAAGTTTTTAATAAAACCTTCAGTATAAATAAAGCATCTTAAAAATCTTTATAATTCTTTTTTATTATTAATAATAGAAATTGATCAATTTTTTTTGTAAAATATGATCTTGTAATTCAATAACTTCTTGATCTATTTTCAGTCCTAAAAATTCTATATTTTGAGTTACAAAAATTACTTTTTTCTTGCTTAAAACAATACCATGTTTATAAATTTTTGGGAAAATAATGTTAAATGTTTTAAACGCATAGTTAAAGTATTGCTGAAAATAAGAATGTCATTAACAAATATTAAAGCAAAAAAATACCAAATTTAGAGAATAAATAATCTATACATCTTTGAAATATATGAGGTGCATTTTTAAACTAAATGACATCACATTCTATTGATAGTGTCCTTGTGGTGTATTAAATGTAGTGAATTCTTTACTATCTTCATGCATCTTAATTTACCAAAATCGCAATCTAATTTAGAGAACCACTTAGCATTTTTTATTTGGTTAATTAAGATTTTTTATTAGGTAAAAAATAACCATCTTTGATATTATCATTTAATTTTTTATAGTAAATAACCATTTTGTCTTTTCACGTGATTTTAACAACAAGAAAGCGGGACTACTATCAGGACTTTTGCTAGGTTCTATAAGTTTAAGTTGTAAAAGTTCATATATTTGTGTTTTGAATTCAAGTTATCATTTTTTAGATCAGCCTTGCAAGCTGAAGTTGTAAATGATATTAAAGAAATCTCTGCATTTGATAAAGGGAAATAATCCATGAGGGTTTAACCTGAGAGACCTAAGTCCCACCACACCCACAACATCCTCATGATACTGACACCCTTACTAACAATCAAGTAGTATGTTCCATCGGCTTTAATTGAAAAGTTAAATAAACTTTATTCATTCATAAGGGAGATAATCATGAAAATTTTCAAGAAGTTTGATTTTTAGCTACCTGAACTCAAGAGACTAGAGGAAGTGGACAAGAGTGATGATCCTAAATTTTCTCTTACCACCACATGCTTGGACACGTCTTAGAGGATTGTATTACCTTTAAGGATTGACTCGAGCAAAATTATAAGTATGGATTCATAGTGATGCCCAAAGAATACTTAGTAGAATATGCTATAGGTTCTATTAAAGTAATATTTGGGGAATCATTCGATCCTCTTAAGACTAAAGAAGATTGGGATATTTCTCAATCTTGAACCTCTTACAAAATCATCTCTAATATGACAAAATTTTCTCTGTAGGTACCTGAACCAACTCAGACCTCCACCCCACTAGTAGGTTTGGGAATTGTGAAGGCTAACTCAAAGATGGGGGATGTTGAGCACAAGCAGCCAGTGCAGACCCTGGATACATCAGTAGCATCACCGCCTACCACTCCTACCTCCTTTACTTCTAAGAGCATAGTATCTACGGATGGTAACATCAAGCCACTCATGTCACTTTGTATGACATTTATTTTGTACCACCAGAGGAAAACAATAAAATAAAGAATAATTACTGCTTACATCCTATCTCTTTATGGTGAAAATGACTCTAATGATCTCTATCCTAATAATAATTCTCCAAATCTTAATAATTAAAATGATTTCGATCAAATCTTTTCTTATGATGAGTTTAACTCTGATCGTGACATCCTTATCCTAAATTTTGGGAAGCCCTATTGAAATAGAATTGGAGCCTTTTGACTCTGAAGATCTATTCGGAGAAGCTTGAGTTCCCTCGATGAGCAGGTAGACACCACCACGATTCCCCTAGTATAAGAGATTGTAGAAGTTAGCCTTCATAGTAGCAGAGTTTTACCTACTTGGATGGCGCCTCAAGATAAGGTAAAACAAGCTATTAGTTTCAGTGAAAAAAATAAACCTTCTATATGATGGTCCAGCATAGGTATACTTGTGAGTAATCAACCCATGGTTGAAAATAACATTCTAACCCATCTTAGAAAGTTTTCAGTTTGACTAAGCATATATGATGCCCTTATCTAGTACAAAGAAATGAGGGAGTCTTTGATCAAGGCTATTCTGAATCTTGAGATATACTTAGCTCAGCTAACCACTACTTCTACAGTTGAAGAAGAGGCTTGCTACTTTAAAGAGGTCTCAGGAGTTACTTTTTCAGATGAAGATTTACTTCTAGAAATTATCGATAAGAACCACCCACTTTATAATTTTAGTAAACATAGATAATTTCGATTGTTTAGAGTATTTGTTGACTTAGGTGCATCAGTCAATATCATAAGCCTAAGAACATTTGCCTACTTGAGGATCGATATCACCAGGCTTACTTATGACAAGATGGTGTTGAAAGGATTCAATGAACATAGAGAGGCCTTAGGTTCAATTACATTACTATTATGGATTGGTAATTTGAAGATTGAGGAAAATTTCATGTTATAGATTCAGATACATCTTACAATGCTTTGTTAGGAAGACCCTAGATATATGAGAACAACATTATGCCATCCTCACTCCATCAGTGCACCAAGTTCATGCACAATGGCTTAGTGTACTGCATTAATGGTGATTTGATGTCATTCTTGCACGAGATTAGGATATATAAAGATGCAGCTTACTACTTCTCGAGAGGCAAAATGTATACTCTCATGATGTACAAAATAATATAAATTAAAAAAGAAAGAAAAGAAAAGAATATCAAGAAGAAAATGAAGAAATCTTGGGGAAGGAAGTAGAGTTTGACGTCACCTTCTGTCCACATCTTACCTCTCTTTTCCAACAAGTAAGTAAGATGTCTTGACCTCCCATTGGAAGAGGATGAGGCAAGCTCAAAGGAGACATGAGAAGAGGATGACCAGTATATATACCCCTAGTTCAAGATCCTCCACGACCAACTTGAGGCTCTCCCATTATCTACATAGACTTAGTACCTTGTTTAGAGGATGAGTCCTATGTAGTTAGTGCATCAGTTGCCTCCCCACACTTACATACTCAACTAAAGGTAATAATAGAGTCAAACAATGATGTTGAAAGGATCCTCAAGCAGAGTGATGATGTATATGAATTATCATTATATGAGAGGATCAACTAGTATGTGAGCACTTTAACTCTAAGTCAACCTGACCAGTATGTGAGCACTTTAACTTTAACCTCACTCTCTTTAGAGATTGTTGAGGGTTTGGTAGTTAAAGCTACACCACAATTGGATAAAAAATCCAAGTCTAAAAAATTTTACATAGAAGCATCATCTTCAGGTTCAGGAGTTGATGTAGAACTTGAGGATGAATCTTGCAAATAATCATAAATTTACCTTTTGACTAGTACTCTCCTTATGTTTAAAATTTAGCAAAAATAGAGATTGATACCATATGCATGGTCCAAGCATAAGTTATACTACTGAGAAAATATGGAGAAACAAATGCAAGAAGGCACATTTAAAACTAAGGCTAGGATTTGATACAATTGGCTCTATAAATGACAAAGAATATTGTTTGGTCATCACCAACAACCTAGAGTATGATAGTTTCTCCTTCAAATGAATATGTAGCTCCCTTAGGAGTTTTCTTTCTAGGCTAAATTTTACTATTAGGCTTAATTAAAATCTTAGTTAAGTAATTACATTAATAATAAAAATAGGCCTAGCCCATTGAACACAGTCTATGTCCAATCAACGCTACGCATTCGACGACGGTTCGAAGTTAAATTTTTTTAAAAAAAATTTGATACAACCACAATATTTTGCCTGTATCGAACTCATTCGGTGTCGAAATTGAGCGAGTCTAGTATCATTAGAATCATAACGAAATTATCCACGACTTTCATGTTGACAATAATCTATGATTCTAGCTCGGTCTTTTCCACGGTGCGGAATTGAAATCTTATGCACAACCACAGTATTTTGCCCGTATCGGAATCATCCGATGTCAGAATTTAGCGAGCTTGGTATCGTTGGAAACATAATGAAATTCTCCACGACTTTCATGTTTAACACACGATTCCATCCCGCAGATGTAGTTTTTTTTTGCAAACGCTTAACTTTTCTGTGCAATTGAAACCTTATGCACAATCACATTATTTGTGTATCTGACTCATCCGGTTTAATCGAAAGCGATTATTGCCAACGTAACAAAATTTCTCATGACTTTCATGTTGACAACAATCTTCGATTTCAGTCTGGTTCGCCGCAGTTTTTGCGAACACTCGCTTTTCCACGGTGCGTAATTGAAATCTTATGCATAGCTGCAATATTTTTCCTGTATCGGACTCATCCGATATCGGAATTGAGCAAGCTTGGTATCGTTGGAAACATAACGAAATTCTCCACAACTTTTATGTTGGCAACAATCTGCGATACCACCGACGTAATTTTGGCGCTTCCACTGGCGGAATTGAAACCTTATGCACAGCTACATTATTTTGTTCATATCACTCATCCGGTGTCAGAATTGAGCGAGTTTGGTATCGTTGGAAATGTAATGAAATTCTCCACAACTTTCATGTTGACAATCTATGATTCCCCGCATGCGTAGTTTTTGAACGCTTGCTTTTCCAGCGTGAATTGAAACTTTATGCATGCCGATTTAGGATCGATCATTCCGTCAATCGAGGAGCTTAGTATAGTTAGAAATGTAAAAAAAAATTTCATGACTTTCATGTTGACAATAATCTACAATTCTAGCCCAGACGTGCTTTTATGAAGGCTTTTCCACGGTGAATTGAATGCACAACCACACATTTTGTCTCAGACGGACTCATCCTGTCAAATTGACGAGCTTGGTATCGTTGGAATTGTAATAAAATTCTCCACGACTTTCATGTTGATAATAATCTATGATTTCAGTCCAATACACGGTAGTTTTGGTGAACGCTCGCTTTTCCATAGTGCGGAATTGAAACCTTATGCACAGCCGCAATATTTTTCAGTCGGACTCATCTGGTGTCGGAATCGAGCGAGCTTGGTATCATGGGCTCAATTCATGACAGAAATTGACAAGCACAACATATGGTACATTGAATACATGATAATTGTAGAATCATAGATCAGGTATGTAAATATGTCTATCCTGTGAAGCATGGAAATTTATGAAAAATAAGTAATTTCTCTGTATAGGTTACAAACACATTAAAATCAATATAAATCATGGTATGTCGAACATACAATAATTTACTACAAAGTATAGATGTCAAAATACATCATTGTAACATGACAGTACAAACCACAAATGTGAAAACAGAAAATACAATAGCTGTGTACATAAGAAACATTGAAAAATTGCTATCGTCGATGAGGTTTGTGTGGTGGAATTACGTCACTCCATGGAGTATATTGGACCGGCAGTCATCGAGGATGGTCTCGCAGATGGTGTTGTTGCGCTTCCTCCCTAGCCTGTTCAGTGGTTCGTTGTGAATCATCAATGAGTGTAACCTCAAGCATCTCTAGTGATGCTTGTAGCGAAGGGGAGAGTGGGATACACTCCATGTATATACGGCATATAAACCAGTGGAGGACCATAGATGGGAGGGCCTGCTACCTGCCATGATTGAAATGGACTCAACATAGCTTTCTAATATGAGTATGGAGCTGGATTAGCAAATGTGTAACTGTATGGATCAACATCTGGGATGGATGATGGACCTGCATCTACCCCTGAAGTATCTGGCTAACTAACTGAATATGCAGCAAGAAGAACTACTAGTATCATCAGTATACTTATATCTACTATCTGAAATGTGCATATTTCTTCATAGCTCCTCCCTACATAACTCCTCATATTTGTTGATTGAATTTTGAAACTCTGTCTTGATCTCTCCCAAAATAAGGTTGAAATATATCTGTGTGTCCAAAATATGCTCGCGCTGCAGAATAATAGAATGTTCTTAAATCATTCAATACATAAGGGTAATTTGGCAAAATCTTTGTTAAACTTATCATAAGTTGCTCTCTAGGTGCTTGGGGATAATAATTAGTAGGAGGAATGGTAGAGCCTTCTATATGTACAATGAAGCCCAAGACTGATACCATCTCATATACTGACTGATAGCTGGATCAATATTTTGTGAAGTATCATCTACTACGATAATCAGATCATATATATTCCCCCATTGTGAGATATATACCTGATGGTACTCCAACTAATCCATATCAGCCTTCCCTTAACCATCCACTCCCTTGAAGGTAGGATCAATAGGTGTCATATTATACACAATCCAGAATGTACCACTCAAATCTTTTTCAATTTATTATAGGTACCCTAGCAAGTCAAATCTCCTGACAGCTAAGCAAATATCAGCAACTCGTATGCATATCTATTGTTCATGACTCTCATATCACCTAATAATTTAAGAATAAATTTAGGATATAGAGTAATTGTACAATAAACCTTATAAACAAATTATACACACAAGCATACTTGGCTTTGTAATACCCCATCAAGCTCATCTCTGTAGATTTTGAAATGAGTTGATGTCATCTCTTGTACATACTCTTCATTCCACCTACAACCAACACTCAGACTATCTAACTCTACTGAAATAATGTACTTGTAGTGTAGGCCAACTAACGTATATGCTCCCAGGACCAAACCTGTAATAAGTGCAAGCACCCAGCCATGTTGGTGTGCTTCGGCTTTGTGGACTCATGCAGTTCTATGTATAGATGTGTTAATATAGCTCCTCCCAATGAGTACATGTTGAATGAGTTAATATCCTATAACAATTGTAGGTATTACAAATGAACCTTGGACCTAGATGTATCCGGTAGAAGAAAATACTTAATAATGAACAAAATGTAGGCTTTGGGGTGCATAACAAACTCAACATCTAGTAGATCTATATAGGAGTCTCTACAAAATGTCAACGTAGCCACTACAAAGTCAAGCATGTCTGTGCTTGAGCCTGGCCCATACGAAATGTTAAGGAAACCTATGGTTGCATTGGATCATGATATATGACACAATGCCCTGGATGCCTGTTAAGGAGTTCATCATAACAATCTAGCCATGTGGCCCATCTCCTACCCTCCCCTACCACTATAGGTCCGACAATGGGAGGTCCGTCAATCCGAACACCTAGAATCATAGAACATCCTGAAGAGTAATTATCATCTCACCAACTATCAAATGGAATGTATTCATCTGTAGTGACTACTGTTCAACCAAAGTAGTAAGCAGGTGTTGGTCCAGCCTGATGTATTAGAGCTGTGACACACAATCTAACCCAGCATCGTGCAAACCAACCATGAACTTGAGGCAGTTCATTGGCCACTCTTTGAATATCAAAATGTGAGATGCTGTCTCAAGTACTATTGCCTGAAAGAAATAAATGAACAATCATTAGAATTTTTCATGTGTATTAAATAAGATTTGAAAATAGTAAATCATACTGGATATGGATGTGCAGCTTGGTGTCTACCACATAAGGAGGCGATGCTGTGGGTGAACCTTAGTTAGTGTTGGCCCATAGTCCATTGGATCTTCCTCTGGTCAGCACCTATGCTAACATCTACCTGCTCCTGCTTCTTCAGTAGCCATTCTACATGTGTGGAGCATTTATTTGGACAATAGTAGTAACATTAAATTAGGCATCTCAAAGGCAAAAAAATAGTTTACATATTGACAGAGCCGTTGATATATAGATTAAAAAAAAAGAGTTGTAGCAGATAACATTCATAAATATTCTACATCTACCACAATAAAGAAGCACAATTGATATTCCATTAAAATAGAACTACAAAGTAGTTGATATACAAATACAAAAGAAGAGAAAACTATAGTTGAGAACACAAAAGTAGTGGCCAAATACAACAGAACTACATCTATCACAATAAAGAAGCACTGCTGACATACACATACAAATAACATAGTTGAGATACAGACAATGAAGAAGCAAAGTTGACATAAAAATAAATAGCTCGAACTATTGTAGAAATTCTTCACTGGTACGCTACAAGTGCTTGGACATGTATGCCACGTCAAACATACTAATTCATGTCTAATATTTTTGCATAGGCTGCAGATTCTACTGCCCCTTGCACGTTCTCATCCATTATTTTCTTATATCTTCTTATTCTGGGTCTTCCAGCTCTCCTTTTGATTTTTGGAAGTGCTAGATCAACCATTAGACGATCAGTTAGATAAGTTGGCCACTCGCTTCGATTGAGTATAACATGGAATTCTCCTATGTGTACTTAAAATGTCTGATGTGTAGAGATGCATGACTTCAATGCTATTGTCCTAATGCAACTATGACATGTGGACATGGTATATGATATAATTGTGGTTGTCTATATGTACAGCTACAACAGTTCTGTTCATGTAGTTCGACCTTGAATGACCTGGATGACATGCTGAATACCTGATATTCATTCATATTGATCCTTGTTGGTTTAAGATATCTTCTTGCTTCATGTTTATTTTGTTGTAGAATTATTCTGACACGGTCAAAATATTGACTCATTATGACTAATGAGATCTCTTGCTGTCTCAAGACGTTTTGTAAAAAATGATACAATGTTGTAATATATAAATGTTATTAGTGTTTGTTCGATAATCCACAAGCCCGCTTTAGTATGCCGTTAAAACACTCAGAGCCCACTTAACAACATCTCTAGTAAGCAACCGATCAGTAGCCTATGGTTTGATGTTTCTGATGTCAATCATGTAATGTGTGAACGTATGAATGTCATATATGTTACATGTAACACACATCTTTTGGCACATGAACTCCACATTTGAAATACCCATAGTTCCACAAGTCTTTTTGAAATTTTCTATGAGATGGCATAAGCAGTGTTGATGCGCGACCCATGAAAAAATTTCCATACAGCCATGTACTAAGCCAGCATGTCGATCAGATATAATGCACAAGTAATTTCTTGTGGAGAGTAATGGAATCAAGTCCTCCATTGTTCAAATAAACCAAATCCAGGACTTATTGCATTCAGCTTCAACTACTGCAAATGCCAGTGGATATGCCACTATTTGCATCAACCCTAATAATAGTGAGAAGAGTTCCTTTATACTTACCCAACATGAATGTGCCATCAAGACTTAAGACATACCTACAGTACTGCCAACCTACTATGGATGGCCCAAATGGCCAGAATATGTGTTGAAAATGATTTGCCTTAGTTGAGTGTATGTGGTAAACTGTGTCGCGCATAACTGAACATACAATAACCATGAAGTGATCTAGTGAACGATAAGACTCTTCTCTACCAAAAATAGCCTTTATTGCCTTTAAACGTGCATATCAAGCTTTCATATAAGATACTCTAATGTTAAACTTGGATTCCATTCGACCAATAATTTTCTTAGGCTTCAAATCTAGCTGATATCTAATCACAGATTGTATAAAATAGCTAATAAACTATGAATTACACTGGCTATGTACACCACTCAGTACTGAATGAGTACAAGTGTGTAAGACAACTATAGTGGATATCTTTTAAGCACCGTCTAGCCTCTTGTTTGAACAGGCATGTAAACGCCTAATCTCTTGTTTGAGTAGGTATGCAATGTCTACTGGGATGATCATGATGTATGCATAGCACAATAAACTTCACCTTGTTGGAGGCATATGTAATGTACTCAACATTATTTGTGATGGATCAGCCCTGAAGAGTGAATTTAAGCTACTTTTTATCATGAAACACATCATTTCAATTAACTCATATGGAATATAATTCTCTTCTACAAACATAGATCATTTGAGAGCCCATCAAAATTCATCTGTCCATCCCATTCCTGTGTTGTTTGGCAAGCCCCAATATAATCATTATTGCATAAATGTGTTCTTCATCTATATTTATTATGCAAGATTAATCTCTTAACAAGTGGCCGCTCTCAAAGTTTGGAGATTGATCTTGTCCATTGTCACCTTCATTGTCAGCAGTATCGCTACTCATTGCACTAGACATTATTTTGTATCCATCATCTTTAGCAGATAATGGTGCTAAACGATCACCATGATATTCATCTCTATTAACAAAACTTGTGGTAATATGGTGAACATGATTGAATGGAGCAGTAGCATGTTCTTCAACAGTTTTGTCAATTACGATATAATGAATAAGATGTAACAAAACATTAATACTATGTAATGAATAATATTGTGATTTGATTGTACATACCTATGAAATTATTGGTTGACTTCTGTCTGATAATTTTCCTGTGAAACTAATCTCACTCATTTCATTTTCAATTGGAGGTATTTGATGCTCAGTGAAATTATGAACTTCTCTTTTCTCACTGTGTATTAGCTCACCTTCAATATATATAATTAAAGGTTGTATGCTTGCTGCATTAATAATAGCTTCACAAACTTCATCGTCAATTATGAGAGAATCAATGAATCCAACATCAACTGGAAACCAACATGTGAGATTAATACTAAATCATGTTGGATCGAATTTTAATGATCTTAGAATTCAATTATGTAGGCTTTCAAGATCAATCATTGAGACCTATATGGGGCGATTGAGCGGGGGGGGTGGTGATTTTAAGTTGCGGGCCGCTGACGGCAACGATAGATTCACGTTGGCGCTAGTTCCCCATTCAACGGGCGACTATACCTATTTTTTATTTTTTTTAATATACTTAATTGCCTAATTAAGATTTTAACAACAACAACAACAACAACAACAAACTTAATCCCACTATATACATGAATCCTTATCTCCATGTGTCTATTGTGTCATTCAAAAATAATTATAAGATCATTATTTTACATTTATCTTTTTAGGTCTACCTCACCTTTCTTAACATAAGGCAAATCTAATGCATCTACTCTCCTAATTAAGATTTTAATTAAACATAATTATAAAATTTAGCCCATGATCATGCCAAATAATATATTCTAGTCTTCTTTGACATTTATACTTTTTGAATTCTTGGAGTCACTAATAAATGATAAGGCACCTTATACAACACATTTTTACATCGACTAGGTTAATCTTACTCTGGCTTATAGTAAGAGTGTCCATAGACATTATATTTTGACAATTAAATATTCTTTTTGTAAAATATAATACAATTATTAACACAAACAACAATCTTCTCAATCTTATGATCAAGCTTTCTTATTATTTTTATTTTTGTTTGGTACATATCACTTTCTAACTTCTATTTTAGATATGAGACTTAATAGTGAAAAGATAACGTTAATGACTAATATTATATATTTTAATTTTAACTTTGCAGTTCATCAACTATGCACCTACTGATAATAATTTTGAGCATCTTTTACCACCTTTTCATAAATGCTCATTCGTATTTATTATTATAATATAAAATTTATAGCTTCTTCATTTTCAAATGCTCCTACTCAAACTATAATTTACATTCCTTTTTTTTTTTCTATCTAAATATTTTTATTTTTTTTAACATTGTTTAACTTTCGCTTTCTTTAAGATTTATTTATGTGATGATTAAATATTTATTATTCATGAAATCAATGTAATTAACTTATTAATGTGATACGAGTAAGATATAAAAATTCAAGAAATTATAAATAAAATTTAATAAGTTTATTATGTTATATAAAATTAGAATGCATATATATATATATAAAGACATATTTAAGTATTATTTTATTATTACAGATATTAAATTTTGTCCTTATGCTATGTATAATGTCAAAAGTATCTAGAAGCAGTAATAACACGAACAAAATTAATGGATATTATACATTTCTTCAAACAAAATTGTAAATCAAATTTTAAATAATAATGCCTCACTCGAGCATAAATTATAGAATATCAAAGTCTAAAGATTCATCAAATTAAAAAAAAAAAGGTGAAATTTTATATAAGAAATTTCATCTAAGAGAGGTTGAATCATACATAGTAATAACACCGTCATTTGCCGTCACCACGCGCCGTTACCATCGGTCATCCGCTCTCACACCTGCGGTCATCGCCGTCACCACCACCGGTCACCTCCAGCCGATCCGTTCGACACGTCGACCAATCTGGTAGAGCGCTAAAATGCTTGTTGTTCGCGAACAGCTCGTTCGTTAACTAAATAAGACAAACACGAACAAATATTTCAAGTTCGATTTATAAACAAGCCGAACATGAACAATCTTTTGTTCGATCTTATTCGGCTCGATTTAGCTTGAAATAAAAAATTATATTATATATTATTCTTATTATTTTTTTATTACATTATTTTATTATTTATATTATTTTTATTTTATTATTATTTTTTATTATATATACTTATAAACACATATATATCTCACAATTGCAAATCTGGCTTGATCAAAGTTTTTGTTATGCAAAAAGATTGGGCTATGTTTGAAACCTTCCTCTTACAGATTTTTTGTATTATTGCATTTCATTTCGAACACGAGCCAAACACGAACAAAGCAATTTTCAAATGAGTCGAACACGATGAAATTTGATTTTGAACCATTTGAACAAGTAATTTTCAAATGAGCTGAACATGAACAAGGGTTCAGCTCACTCAAACTCGGCTCGTTTACACCCCTAGCCACCGGTCATCTATGCCAATCACCGCCGGCCGCCGTCGTCTGCCATCACTGTCAGTCATCGTTGACAGGCAATCACCGGATCACCGTCAACATTGCCGGCCATCACCGTTACCACCACGTATCGCCGCACCATCACGGTCACCATCGCTGTTGCCGCTCGCGATTCGGATCATCGCTGATCGCAGCCGTTCACCATCGCCAACTACTATCAACCACCCGATCATCTTTTGATAATTTTCGCCGGATCATCAGACTACCACCTCAAGCAAGCTTTGTCGCTAATCCAGTGAAGCTTATCACAAAACTTATTATTGTAAGCTATCATTCTCCAACTTTGGAGTAAGGATAATAATTTTAACAGAAGCTGATATAGTAAAATTATTTTTAAGTGGGCTAGGCCCCGTGGTTTTCTCTTTTTGGGTTTTCCACATAAAATCCCGAGGTCTCTCAAACTTTTTCTTTGTGTGTGTGGAACATTTGTGCAACGCTAAGACATAGAATTTTCTTACTCTACCGACCTGAATCTTCCTGCATGCAATAGTTTGACACTGTCTGTGGGAAGAGAATCCCACAATTACAATCTTTATGAATACATATATTATGGCCAATAGGTGCAATACTCATAATAACGGAGCCTCCTGCTCCAATTCTCATCACTCCCGAAACCTATCCTTAAACTAAGGATGCTAAGCTTCTGCCTCACTCCCCCCTGATAGGCGTGATCCTATCGGTGAAGGTGCAACATGAACCTCTTTAGAAGATCGTATTCGCCGAATGGAAGAATCTCTAAATAAGATAATTCAACTTTTACGAGAAATACGACAACCATTACTGTAACAAATGCATCTCCCCCAAAATCGATCATTAGCCAGGGGAGGTCAAAATGCTGACATGGGGCCTTCTCGCCATCAGGCTAAAGTTCCTCCACTTTTAGACCATGATGCTAACCTCTTTGACCCTGCTAGTTCTACTCATCCATCACTTGCAGCTCAACCATTTGCTAATCCACCAATTATTGACGGTGGCTTGGCATGTTCTTGCCATGTTGATTCTACCCGTCATATTACACGTGCGAAATTACAATATTTAATGTGAGATGAATTCCACCTTAAAGATAAAAATCACCTTCTCTCTCACTGTGGCTATTAGGAGTCTTCACCTTTTGTTGAAGCAATTCTTCAACATCATATTCCCGTAGGTTTCAAGCTTCTAAGCATCGACTCTTATGATGAGTCAACCGACCCATATGAACACATCGACAATTACAGAACCATCATGCACATCCAACGAGCTCCTGACACTCTACTTTGTGAGGTCTTCCCAGCGACCCTCAAGGGTCAGGCTACCACTTGGTTCTAGTCTCTTCTAAGGGGATCTATCTATACTTTTGATGAACTCGCTAAGACTTTTGTAGAACAGTTGATTGCGAACCAAATGATCATTAATGATTTCTTCATCTTTGAGGAATTTGTTAAAATGAAGATGAATCGCTTAAAGAGTACTTCCAGAGATTCTCCTTAGAAGCTTGCCAGATACCAAGGGTGGATCCTAAATTACTAAAAGGAGTTTTTTTTTGAAGGACTCCGTCCTGGGCCTTTCTACTCATCACTAATGTGTAATACGATTCGCTCATATGTCGACTTGATTCATCATATGGAAGCACAAATTTTTGCTAACGAGGCTTTCAATGCACATCAGCGGTTTGAGCAATATATGAGGAACAATCATGGGTGGACCTTGATTACTCTTAAGATAAACAAGTCAAGATTGGAGCAATTCATTGCAATATTCAAATGATGATATTCTAGCATAATTATGATTACAAAGCTTGTTTCTTTTATCATCTAATTTTATATTAGATTTATAATGAGTAAGGTAATATGAAGAGGCTTTCTGCAAATATATAAGATGTCATAAGAAACTCTTGGGCAAGATTAAACTTCTTTATACATTCTTTAACTAGATTTCTTCTCATTGGCAATATAATTCTGATCCCAAAAGTGTACTAACGGTCTAAATACAAACCAAAATTTTATCTCTGATTTAGATACACGCGATAATCACCTCTTTCCAATCAGAGTATAATCAATCCTAGGGGGATTTGATTCGACCATTTCTATACATGTTAATGTCATTAAATGACACTTTGACAAACAACCTCGGATGGGTCAAAAATCCTTGGTGGATTTCTTTTGACATATTCTATACAGGTTAATGTCATCAAATAAAACTTTGACAAACAACCTTCGTCCAAAATTCGACCCACAAGTTAATCTTTCAGTAGACTTTGACAAACAACCATTTCAATCTCATTACATCTGATTCGTTAGTAACACTCTGACAAATAATCTCGGATGAGTCAAAAATTTTTCGCAAATTCAATTCGACTCCTTCCATACAAGTTAATGTCATCAAGTAACACTTTGACAAACAACCTCGGATGGGTCAAAAATCTTTCGTGGATTTCTTTCGACCTATTCTATACAGGTTAACGTCAGCGAGTAACACTATGACAAACAACCTCGGATGGGTCAAAAATTCGTGACGGATTCTATTCGACTCATTCCATACAGGTTAATGTTATCGAGTAATACTCTAACAAACAACCTTGAATGGGTCAAAAATCATTTGGGATTTCTTTCGACCTGTTCTATATAGGTTAATGTCAGCGAGTAACATCATGAAAAACAACTTCGGATATGTCAAAATTTTAAGATGGATTTCTTCTGGTATGATTCATATCAAATAAATACCATGAAGAATAACCTTGGATGAGTTAAAATTATTAGTGAAAAATCGGAGCCTCGGGTCTTGATCTTCTCCAAACGAGCGAGGGCTTGATGCCTTTCGAGAGAAAATTGGTCATATCTACTACGCCTTGATGCCTCCAAAGGTCCATGAGGACAGTTGATGCCACTTCTGAGGAAAATCAGAGCCTCGCCGTATGAACTACGGGTCTTGATCTCCTGCAAACCCGGTCGGTCCTATGAGGACAGTTGATACCTCTCTCGAGGAAAATCGGATCATCGCCGTATGAACTACGGGTCTTAATCAACAAAGCAAATAACCTTCTCTCAGAAGAAAATCAGAGTCTTGCTGACAAAAGAAATTTTTTTTATTACCCTCAGCCCCTGAATTTCTGTTGGATAATTCTCATCCAATGCGAGAATATTAGAGCATATGTGAGAAAATTATATCTCCTTACTTGACCCTAAGGGGGGATTTTTATAGATCCATAATAGGGGCAAAAAAGAAATAAATTTTGAGAAAAATTTGAAAATATTTAAATAGATTTCAAAATTTATGCACTCAAATATATCATTCCTTTTATAAAAGTGAAAAGGGAAGGAAATATCAAAAAAATAAAAAAAATCCAAATTTTTTACGTCATTTTGCTCGTGCATTTGCGCGTGGTGTCGCTCGATTACACGTGGCGCCAGCGGCTGACACCATCACCGGGCGCTCACCAGCGTGCCCGCTCGCCTCTCATGCTGCGCTCGACCCTTCATGCCCGCATCTTAGGGGCCTCGCGTGCCGGACTCATGACGGCGTGCCCCGACCATCGCTCCGGTCATGCGACGCCTTGCACATTCATTGTATGTGCGCATTAAGTTGCCATGACCTCACGCGTCCGCCGCTCTGCTTGCCCATGCATTCGTGGCCTTACTTACCTGTATGACTGGTCTCTTGTACTCACTTCCGTGATCATAGTCTTATGCGCTCATGAAGATCTATTCTCTCAAACTATATTTGACGCAAATGTTAATGAACTCGCAATTTTCATTAACATTAAAGAAGTTGTTATTGTCAATTATTTGGCATGTATTTTGGATGATAGAGATGATATCATCCAAAAATAAGGGGCAACAAATATATCACTAAAAATTTTACTAATTGAAACACGAATCTTGATATCGAAAGCAATCTGATTTTGGGTGGAGACTTCAAATCAAGCACATAAAATATAATTAAAAATTTTAGATATCAATTGGATCCCTAAATAGCTTCTAAATATGAAGTGTTTATAGTCAAATCGAGTGTATTGATGAGTTGGATTTAACAAACTTAAGATCTCTTAATTTTGACTTTATTTGTGCATTCAAATTACTTAAAATACATCCGATAGAGTGGTTTAAATTTTAATTGTATTTATAGAAATGCCACTCCCCTAATATATAAATAACCCATCATTCTTCACATGAAAGGGACCCAAGCCAAAGAGAGGAGAGAGCTCTGAGATTCGAAAAATCTCAAAGCATAATCAGGCCACCAGCTAATCGTCTCCGACCACCGCATCGCTCGCACCGCCATCGCCGGTCATCGCCAGCGATCAGTCGCCGCCCGCCGATCGCTCTGTCGATCACCGCGCCGACCATTGTCGCTGCCGTCCACCACCGTCGGCTTCGCCGCTGAGACAATCACATCTGCCGATCCACGGCCCCGCCACCGCTTGGTCGCCGCATCCAGCCACCGGTCACCACCGCCAGCAGCTCGGTCGCCGGATCACCGCCGGCGCATTCACCTTTTCACTACCAACCCACGAACAACTTTCGATAGTTTTCATCGGATTATCAGACTACTACCTTAAGCAAGGTTTTTGTCATTAATCCAGTGAAGCTTGTCACAAAATTTATTTTTGTAAGCTATCCTTCTCTAACTCTGGAGTAAAGATAATAATTGTAACAGAAGTTGATATAATGAATTATTTTTAAATGGGCTAGGCCTCGTGGCTTTTCTCTTTTTAGGTTTTCCATATAAAAATCACGAGATCTCTCCAACTTTTTTACTTTATGTGCGGAATATTTGTTCAATGCTAAGACATCAAATTCTCTTACTCTATCGATTAAATTCTTCCTGCACGCAACATTTATATAAGCTACATTTTTGTTCATTTATTAACCTAATTAAACAAAAGTTTTAGAAACTCTTCATATAAATAAATAATTTTTATTATTCATTTACTTATTCATTAATATTCATGAACATGCCTATTTATTTTTTTTTGATGAATAGATTTAATGATAATTTAGTTATTTATTTAATATATTTTCTATATTTTTGTATTAATTTTTTAATTTTATATATTTTAAACATTATGTATATTATTGAAGTTATATATATGATTATAAATTTTTTTATTAATATTTTTAAATTTGACGAAATAATTTAAATAATACCTACTAAATTTTGTTAATTTTGATTAAAATATATAAATTCAAACAAACCTAATAGTTAGGTCTATATTAAATTATTAACAAAAAAAATTTATAATTAGATAGCTCAAATTTGATAAAAAATATTAATAAATAATTTTGAACAAGTCAAATTCGATTAAAAATAAATAAGATTTGAATCAGACACCTACTTAACTTAGATTCATTTATAGCCATGTGCTTGCACAGATGAATCTAGGGTCAATCATTGGCTGAGCGTGCGGTGGAATTAAAAGTCAATTGGAATTCGGAGAATCTAAAAAGAATGAATTGCAGCATTGTACTTGTACAAATTAAAAAATAAAGTATAAGATATTTTATAGTGATTGAGAGTAAGGGGTATAAACTAGTAGAGTTTTGATTTAATTTAATTAAGTTTATTTAAATCTTATTGAACTCGAGCTCGACTCGATTTAAAGAAAATCAAGCTCGATAAACTATTAAAAAAACTCATTTAAAAAAAATTAGATAAATTATTAAATTGATAATGTGATATACATTAATTATAGTTTCTCATTTTGTAAATGAGTTGGCTTGATAAACTATCGAGCCGAGTCAAATTAGGCTTGAACTCGAGTTTGAAAATTTTTCGAGCTCATTTATGAGCTCGTGGCTCAATAAGCTTAGTTCACGAGCTCATTAAGAAGTTGAGTCATTTCATGGCTGACTTATTTCTTAGTTGAGCTTTGACTTTCAATCAGATGCTTGAGTTAAGTTCCAATATATTGTGTGTAAATTTATGATTAAAGTTCACTCAAATATTTTAAAAATAAAAAATAAAAAATAAAAATATTTATAATTATTTTAAAGATAAATTGCTAAATTTGTAAAAATTAAAAATGATTTTTGATGAAATTGTTGTAGATAAGATCATGACTTTCATATGTGTAGTGAATATAAGTTTTTAAGTTATTTACATATTTTTTTTAAATAAAATAAGAAATTTATAGATATCTACATAAAATATATTTCTGATAAATAAACATTTAGAACTTTACGTTTTATTATTATGAACAGCATTAAATGCCTCCACCGTCTTTCATTATTATTTAATTCGTCGGTCGATGCAATACCACCTTTATTCATGTTAATAATATTATAGTATGACAAATTTTTCATGAGTCAATCCGGTATTGAAGAACCATATTTACTAATTCAAGTTAGACTCACACATAAACACACACACGTGCAATCATAAGATTAGTCAGAAGAGATGGGTAAAGAATAGGGATGGATATTTGGATAGAACATCAATATTTGTTCTAAAGTAAATTATTTTTTCAATTGGAAATGAGCTTCACGATTAACCTAATCAATAAATTTTGATTCAAATTGAATTTGAATTAAGTCTCAATCAAATAAAAATAAGAAAAATTTACATACATACCCCACTCTTTCTATATTTAACACTTAAAAATTATATATATATATATAGTGAAAATAGTAGTATTTTTGATATAACTTGAAGATTTAAGTATTCTATATATAAATATTAAAATTTAAGTATTACATATATATAAATATATAAGAATTGTATGGTATGCATGTATATTGGCCCCAAAAGTAAAAATTTATATTTGTATAAACCCATTAATATATTCATGTATATATGTATATTAATACATCGTTCTAAAAATTTGATCTATTAACACATGTTGAAATCTTCAGAATTAAATATGGGATCATCCGAACTTTGATTTTAACAAAATAATAGTTGAATTATTTGTCTCGATGAGATGAATCCATCAATACTAAAGGTGATTCGATCCAAATCCAAATGAGCTCAAATTTAGCACATAAAGCATAGATAGATGTTTTAAAGTATTAATTAAAGGATTAAATAATCTTCGAATATGCATTCAAATCTTAGGTTATTGAAGTACTTAAACGCTAAAAGAATGACCTATGATCATCTGATGGAGTATTTTAAAATTTTAGCTACTATTATCAAAATGTCATTGCAAAATTTTATAAATAGGACCCGATTTTTAAGATGATTGGAGAGGAGCTAAATGCTAATTTGAGAGTTTGAAGTTGGTTACTATTAATAGTGATCGTTAACTACAATCACTAGTTGCTGCCGACTGCCACTAGAATAGTGATCATTTAGGAGACGGGTGATTCTCCAATTAGGGAGAAGAGAAAATTTTGTAACTTCAAAGATATAATGAATTATTTTTTATTTGATTAGACTTTATGATTTTTCATGTAAAAAATTTTGTTGTCATATATCAATTTTGTTTGTATTTTTGTTGGATATTCTTACTAAGCTAAGCTTCTTTCAATGTGAATTTTTTTGAATGCAATAATTTAGTATCATATGCGAGAAACATTTTTAATATACTTCCTTAATGGCTAAAACTAATTTCTCAATAAAAAAAATCTCATTCCCTTGGTAAAAGAAATCTTATTTTAACCATGGAAGAATGTATGGAAAGGAAGGAGGAGCTTCAAACTTAAATTCTTTAATGGAAGATGGATAATAAAGGAACCAACATAACATAAGAGAAATCAACAATCCTTTACTTATACCTTCTATAACATCATAAGAGCACACACATGGTGTTATAGTGTTATCTTAATGAAAATGAGATAAACATTTAGGGATCAATGATATCTTTCTAATAAAATTTAGCATAAATTTTAGATTACACTCCATTAAATATATCTATGACTAGCATTTTAGGGGAAAAATCTAAATATCTCAAGTGACCAAAACCACCAAAGAATTCAAATGGGTACAACCAATCCTAATTCTATCATTTTCATCATGAGGACATTTGATAGATAAATATGTTCATCTAAAAGGAGAAATTAGGTATTTACTTTTTGATAGAGGCATCTTGATCATTACTTACTAGAACAAGAGATATATGTACATCAAAATGCTCTAAAGACATATGCCTTAATATATAAAAAAGAAAATTTAAAATTAAGGGTTAAACAACCCTCTTTCTCCTCTTCACAAACTATAGGGGCATGTACACGCCTCCCAAAAGGGGACAAAATTATAAAACAAAATAAATTTGAAAGTGGATGGGGTGGGGATAAACCCCCATCTTCTTCAAGTGTCTCAAGGGCACAAAAATTTTAAGCAAATAAAAAAAATAATATAAATAAATAAAGTAAAATAAAAAATAATAATTAAATAAATAAATATTTTGGGCCTCATTAATTCAATTACATAAAAACATAATCTCAGATTCAAATTTAGTATTTTTAAAGCCCAATAAATCCTCTATGTAGAGTTTTGAGTGAATTTAATAAAATTGAAGTCATTTTTTATGTTGATTTTAACAAAAATTGAAATTATGATTATCAATAATTTATTTAAC